>CP092873.1:9684963-9868677 GCA_030710605.1 Cordylochernes scorpioides
ATGATACATTCAGTCTCGAGTCAAAATTCAATCCAGAAGCTTATTATCGAGGAGTATTTAGCTGGAGATAACCTAGGACCCCTTTCCATCTCAATAACATCAGAGAAAGAGACCGTTTTGGGAGAGGAAGGGGGGGGGGGAGGGGGAGGGTCTCGTGGTCAAGGCTGGTCTCATTTCGAACAGGCGCATATCTCTCCACGTGTTTGAGAATGTAAGATTGACTGCTCAAGGATTCAGGAAAGAGAGATTATTGATCTCTATGTGAGATCTTTAAGGGGTGTCATTGATCCTAGCTTCCCATCCCTGGACACTTTTATTTTTCAGTTTATCATTACTTTTCACAATTCACCCTTTCATACCTCATCCCAAAGGTTAGAAATAATCGTTATTTCTCCTTGAAATAAATTTTGAAAAGAAACACATGCGGGATAGTTTTCAAATGTCGTTTCACAATCACAAGCCGTATTATATTTGTTGGACTCCTCCTGTTTTTAGACATATGGGAATGGAGCATGTAAGATGTGACTTAGTAAAATTTCCTTATGTGACATGTGTCCCTACAATAAATTAAATGATCTATAAAATAGTGGTCGGTTCTCTCATCAAAATAGACGCTGGAATTGATCGCCGTCTATTTGCCGCCTCTACAGACTAACGGACTCGGGTCAGTGGCAAACCCATATAATTTCAAATTCTCTGGGATCATCCAACAACTTTAATGGATCTCAGATAAAGATGAGCATGTTATTATTAAAAAATATATAAACCTGAATATAAGACCAAATTAACAATTTGGTTATAGAAATATAAGGTGTTGAAAGTATTATTTCAAATTTAAATATCAAGGAAGTACCAGGTCCAGATTTTACCAGTAATAATATGATCAAACGTGTAAGTACACCTTTAATTCCGATTTTATAGCAAAGATTCAACAAATGTGTTGAATTAGGTCACTATCTGGATGTATGAAAAGACTCTATTTATGAAGATTATACTAAAACCTAGCAAAATAAGCTATGAGACAAGCAAAATCTATAGACCTATACTATTGACATTGACATTTGTAATATATTTAGAACAAAAAGGTTTTTAATAAAATCATAAAGAGAACAATCTATGAGTATAAGACAACATGGGTCTTATTAAATTTAAATCAACGAATGGTATAATGGTAGATATGAAAAAAAATATACTGAAACACAGACAGGAGAACTGGCTTCTTTGGCAGGCACGTTCGACAATGTATGTTGGCCAGCAATTATTAGACAAAAGAATGAAATATGTATGAGAGGAAACAAGAAAATTTCTCCATATAAGTTATATACTAGATATTTATTCAAATAAATTAAAATTTGGGAACATTTCTATATTGACGAGATATGCTATTTACATAGTAATCTTGATAGAGGTGACCTGAAGCTACGAATTTGCCTTTATAAAGGAAAGAAAAAGAAAAAAACTAGATCTCCATCTATTCTAGCGAGACAAAATATGAGAACCTTATCATTCCTTTAAGTTACTTAAAAGCCCTTTAGGGCCCATGCGAAATTTAGGTTAGTTTTTTATGCAAAAAGGGGGGGCGCTAAGTCATAATGACAAATGGCTTACCTTTTCTCGAAAGTGCCGGCAAAGGTCTGGTCTCCCGACTGAAGACTGTCCTCTCACTGAGCGACTCAGATTTGAATCTGCCTTTTGGCAAAGAAACCCTCTTTTATCCTTGTCTCTCTCCGTTTTCATTCGCTGGCCGCGCCAAAGTTTCTATTGGTCGGCATTTTCATTCGTCGAAAGAGAGCACCAATGAAAATGGCCAACGTCTCCAGTATACAATTTCACCGACGCCCCAGGCCTCTCCCATCAAAATAGAACATATCGTATTGCCAAAACAAAAAAAAATCTAAAGAGGGAAACAGCCACGGCACTAGTGTAAAATTTCATCAGACCCCAGGCCTCCTCCACATGGGCTGTAATACGATCCTCCCTTTTCTCGGGACGGTATATATATCGCCCCCCCCCCCCCCCCCCCCGTCTTAGCTAAAAATCGACACAGGCCCCTTTCACTTGAACTGTAATATAACGCTTCCCTTTCTCGGGAAGGATATTTTATAAGGCTCAGTCTTTTAGAGATCTTCCTTCTCCATTTCTTCTGGTCACCTCTACCTAAATTTTAGATGAGGGGAATATATGTACATATGGAACAACAGATTCCAGCGCGGATGTCTCTGGATGTCACTGGTGTCTTCTTCTCCACCAGGCATCAGCTTTCGGCATGGAAGTCTGGTGTCATCAAGTGTCTAGGTTTCTGGGCAAAAAGGTGGTCTATAAGTCTATGTGGGAGGGAAGCCATGTATCCATTTGATGTTGATTATACATACGCCTTCTGTTGGGGTATGGTTACAAAAACGTGCCCCAACATATTGTATTATAAATAATATATATGCCTGTCCACATGTGTGTGTGAGGCAGTGCTAGTCAGGGATTTCTTCAAGAACCCAATAGGATATGTTCCTTTTATTATCTTTCATATTTAAAATATATATTAGCTGATATATATTTTTTTAAAGCTAAAAGAAAATTTAAATTTAGAAAATATGAAACAACATGATTTTTTTTTATTAAAGCAGTCTTTAGAGGTCAGAGAGCCTAACAACAACCAAAGCCCATTATTGTCATTGTCAAGGGAAGCCCGCACTATGACCACTCACTGTCTCGCCATCTGGCCACTTCCTGGTGTCCTGCCATCTAGGTATACCACCATAGACCGCTCAGGGATGACCAATGAGCCAAAGTCTAGCTGGCGATCGGTCTCAGGCTTAGCCTCCCATTGGTCGTCCTGGCAGGACTCATGACATCAGGGGTTGGTAAGGCCGCCATGGGCAAATGGTGGACGACCCCAAATTTTAAATTGTAAATAAAAATCTGCAATATGTGTTGTGTGTATTATTAGTATTAGGTGTATGTGCACTTTTGCCTATATTTTGACGGGATGTTATTGTGCATATATATACTGTGTTATTTGTCATTTGTCTTCGGTCGCTGATTTATGTATAGCTTCCCCAGCAAGCCCATTCTTGCTTCTCTCCCCCTTGACACATTGTAAATAACATTGCTGATTATTGTAACCATTGTTCCTGTATATACCCTCTTCTACTTGGGGAATCTGTATAAGACCAAAGGTCATAACAGGGACTTTTGTTGTTATTATTACTGTTATTATTGCATGTACCCTACATTTCCATAAGACTAAAATGTCTTAATAAAGCTTTTTGTTGTTGTTGTTGTATTAGGTGTATGTGTATTGTGAATATTGTGTACTGCGAGTTTTGGGTAGTGAGAGGGTTGTGAATGTATATTGTGAGATGTGTATATTGAGCGTGAGTTGTGTATTGTGATGTTGAGTGTATTGTATGTAAATTGTGCATTGCAAGTGCTGTGTTTCTGTGCGTAATGTTAGTGCAAGTTTAGTATTGTGTATTATGAGTATTGTGTGTAAGTGTAATGTTCTGTAAGTTTCGTATTGTGAATGTTGTGTATTTGTATTGTGTGTAATCTGTGCATTATGAGCGTCAGTTGTGTATTATGATGCAAGTTTTGTATCAAAAGTGTTGTAAGTTGTGTTATGTATGAGTACTGTTATGTACTCTTCTACCTAATATTCAATAATCTTAGGTAGTGTAGTTTATATTAAAAGAGATTGTATGCTACTGAAATGGTATATATTTGCATAATATTTTATTATTACAGAATTATCATAAGAACTAAAAACATGAATATCTCACGCTATATATTGATTACATCACACAACAACAACCAAGTCCTTGGTCAAAAACTATATATACGTATTATATATTACAAGTACTAAAAGTAATTGCGTATATTTTGAGCGTAAGCTGTATATTGTTAGCGTTGTTTTATATGTGTGTATTGTGAATGTTATGTATTATGAAAGGAAGAGCATATTGAATGTGTAGTGCATGTGTACATTATGAATGTGTGTTATATATGCATATTGTGGATATGTAAAATATGTTTCGCAATAATTCTAGCGAAAATCGATTTCTACCATCATATAATTAAGAAATGTCGGTTATTTAGAGCCAGACTGTGGCAACTAAACAGCTATTTTCGCTTTTAAAAATTTGACCTGTTCCAAAATAACTTTATTAGGTACCGCTCAAAAAGAGCAACCAAGCTTATGTTCTTTAATTAGAAATATTAACAGGTTCTTCACAGAAAAAAAGTGTACAATGCGGGATTCGATCCCGGTTCATGGCTGTCGGGAATCGAGGGTTTTAACCAATCGTTCAACGACTTATAAAAGTTTGACTGGTTTAATGGAAAATAAGTTTATTGAGAAAAGCTTTTATAATTTTAGCATCCTTTTACAATATTATTTGATATTTGGAATGTGTGTTCTATATGTGTATGCGATATTTTTCGATTGTTGTTATGTAAAATCCTGTTGACTTACTGTAGGATTGGTGACTTGTGATGGATGGTGGAGGTTGGTGATGGATGGCGCAGTCGTAGTTGAATGGTAGGGTTCCACAGGGGAAATAACGAGACAAAATTCAGGATGGGATTGAATCTAAGACTTCGCGGTAAAGAGAGAGAGAAATGGGACTGAATGAGGTACCTTCCTTTCACATGATCGAAGAGAATTTTACCTTGGTGGAGTCAGAGTTGAGCACCTTGCTTCTAGCCTGGTCGCCTGCCTACTGTCTAGTTTTGAGTCCGAGATCTTCCTCGTTAACTCTCTCGGCTTCTCATTGGTTGGGATCGTCCTACGCGTATATCTCCCATTGGCTATGAGTTGTTCATGCTTATCTGTGATTGGTTTTTGGTACCTCCATTGTCGTCATGGATGCCATCTTCCAGGAAGAAGAAGGTCTTTGAACTTTAGTTTTATGGTTCCTGGGTAGTGACCTTTTTACTTCCTGGATGATGCAATCCTGGTAATTGCTGTTCTCTTTTTCGCGAGGCCTAACTTTTATTAAAATCTTTTGACGATACATTGCATAGATTGTGGTGGGATTACATCTTTGTATATACAAATTATCACATGTATCTTTAAAATGTTATAGTATTTTTGTTTAGTATTATAGTTCTTTTTTATAGCCTTTACTTTTGACGAGCAGAGTTACGTCTACCATTGAAGCCACTAAAACGCAACTACTGTTGTAGGGAACTGGATTGTGTTAAGTGTTTTAAGTCCTTTGTCTATTGATTATCTGTGGATCGTTATTTTTATTCTCCCCGTTTTTTCCTGATAATTTGATTGTTGAAGATTTATTCCATCTGATAATCTGTTTCTTGTGTGAATTGAGCGTTTTAATTCATGTCATTAATATATCTTAATCGGTATTGAATGTTGTCTTTTTCAACCACTCAAAGAGAGTCATTCACATATCTTCCACTATTTATATGTAATGCTACTGTCCAAAAAGCTTCTGTCCATAGTTTAGTTGAATACCATTTCTAAGATTCCACCCTTTCATGTAGCATCTATAAGCAGAATTGTCCAATACAGTATTAGAGGTCTCAAAAGCGATCTGGTAGATTAAATTGACAAAACCGCTGGGAGGATTCACCACCTATCCATCTCAGTAAGGACAGTGGAAATTTTATTTTATATGTAAAAGAAAACTTTCGTGCTCAAATTGTTTTCCTTTCTTACATATCTTTCACGTTATTTATGCTGCCTTTTTATTACAAATTACAAATTTTACCTTCATCCAATCCACTGTCATATACAGGCCGCTATACTAGAAGAACAGTTTTTGGTAAGTTCCCTTCTTCTTTTTCTAACTACTGTTCTTTTGTTTTCTGCCTTGAAATAAGAGTTGTCCAAACACATGTAGACATTTTATTTTAGCTCTTTCTATGGAATGTTGTGTTTTCTTTCTTTGTTTGTTTCCCTCACATTTATCAACATTTAGCTTTTTCATATTACAGATTATGTCAATATAGCTGTTGTAATGTCTCACTATCAACGGTGGGTTTTGATAATTGCAAAAAGGAAATAAGAGTTGTCCAAACACATGTAGACATTTTATTTTAGCTCTATCTATGGAATGTTGTGTGTTTCTTTGTTTGTTTCCCTCACAGTCATTTATCAACATTTAGCTTTTCCATATTACAGATCATGTCAATAGAGCTGTTGTAATGTTTCACCTTTTAAAAGTTCTCTATCAATGGCCGGTTTTGATAATTTCAAAAAGGGATAGGTAACTGTACAACTTCTTTTAATAAAATGGAAGCATTATAAAGCACTGTTTCTTTTTTTTTTTAAAACACATAAACTTCTACTTAAAAACAAAAAACATTCATGCTTTGCTTCCTATATATAGATGGTACGTTATCACCTTATAATGATATATTGAGATATTTGCTGTTTCATAGGAGTTATTGTGACACACACACACACACAGTTTTATGAAAAAATAGTACAAATGTGATATTGTACTGGGATAAAGTGCATAATTATGAAAAAAGGCATCTCCTTATCATGCAACTGAAAGTTGCTGATGGCTTGCGCCATCTATCGGAATAAATATAAACTATTCTCGTTGATTTTTAATTATTCCAGAATTGGCCAAATACCATTCTTGATTAATCAAGAAAAGCTAACCACTGCGGGCTGTTGGCCCTCATCAGCGTGGTGCAAGCTGTACCTCAACGACCAAAAAACTGGTCATTCAAGGTATCCTGAAAAATCATGAAACGGGTAGTTAAGGCCAGAATTGCGTGAGACCGCGACACAATGTGAAAAAAATGGTACAATGGCGCAAGCCATCAGCAACTTTCAGTTGCACGATAAGGAGATGCCTTTTTTCACAGAGTTTTATATAATAGAGATTAATTGAATTTCTAAGGATAACTAGAAAAGTCTACAAGCAATAAATAAACAAGAAACTTTGGAAATAATTAATAGAAAGAAGTCTCCTAATCATAACAATAAAAGTTGAAAGATCAAGAGAGATGTGTTTTTTTTTATCTTGTGTGATCCAAGTATAATTTCACTTTTGTACTAATTTTTCATAGAGTTTAAAAAAAAACAAGTCTCTTTATTCATCTAAAATGGGAAGCTTTCGAATGTTATCATCAGGCCTAATGATAAAGCTCAAAAACTTTGCATTATAACAAAATTAAGAAACATGTTATCAATCTTCTAATTAATTTATATACCAAATATAGATTATGACCTGAAGTAGATTTTGTTTTTTCATTTTATTAATCAAACAGGTGCGATATTGAAATGTTCTGCCTATTACAGAGGAAACAAACAAATTAGAACTTAAAATTAAATATTTACAAATTTACATGTATTATACGACAGAGTTCATAAAATTTATATAGACAAAGTGGCTGATGTAAGAGAGTTAAATGATTTAGATCAGGGAACAAAGGATGTCTCACTTCTGTAAAGTTCGGACAGTCATAGATAAGGTGAAGAGCAGTTTGTTCAGTTTCTCCGAAAGAACAATTTGGTGTTTCTGATAGACCTTTTTTATGTAAGTATTTCTGGAATTTTCCATGTGATGTGACAAATTGAGTGACTAAAATTTGAATGGAACTGTGTAGGAATTCCATTTGAAAAAACAGTGCGAATTGTATATTTAGCATTATGAATGATGAAGCAGATTATAAGAATGTTAAATTTGTGTATTAAAAAAAAATGTATACCAGACCATCATCAAGTTTTAAATTTTTATTTGACAATGTTAAATCAACAGTGAATATTTAAAAACAACATGGATAATAAAAAATATATATTTCTTATAATAATCTAAATCTACACACACACAAAAAAAAAAAATAATAATAAACAACAAAAAAAAAATGAATGTTAAAAAAAAAAAAAAAAAACACCAACACCTTTTTTTTTTTTTTTTCAATTTCTTAAAACTCGGGGAGAAAAAAAAACAGCTTATGTGAAAAATATGTTAAGAGAGAGATACAAACAAAGAAAACAATATTAATTATATAAATGATAAGTCAATTAAACAAAACAAAAAAAATTCCATTTTATATACAACCACCAGGTGCTTGAAGTCTCGGAGATATTTTTTAAAAAGGAGGGAAACGGGAAGTGACTAAAAAAAAAATTACCTATATAGGTATTTACAGCATGAAGGGTAATAAAATGACAGGATAACAGCATGTATAGATGTCCATTTTGATAAATTCACCCAACATGCTCAAGTCACCAAACAAATAAGTAAAAAAAAAACTATAGCGTATATCCAAATATAATTATCCAAGTATAATTTTGCATATAATAACTCAGTGAATATAAAAAAAAGAAAAAAATATATATAGATATATATATCTCTTCTCTATATATCTAAATATAGTAAAATATATGCATATATGTATGGTTATGTATATATATATATATTTATTTCAAGTATGCAGAGCTCTTCAAGGATTTATTTTTTCACAATATGTCATCAGTATATATAGATATTGATATCCACAAGACACCGAAGGTAGCGTTATTTTTTTAAATATATTTTAGTTGACACACATACACACCACAGCCGTTAAACCTCTAAAATCACAAGAGCATCTATAACAAACACCTCTCTCTAGAAGCTAGGAGAAAAAATGCACAGGAATTATTCTTTGAAATAGGTGAAAAATGGGAGGGAAAAAAGTTTTTTTTTTTTTAAGCAAATTTTTTTTTTGCCTAACATTATATATATATGTAGTAATTCTCAAATCTGTGTGCCAACATTTAAGGTCTCTAGGCCAATATATAGCTTTGTAGTTTTTTTGTTTAATAAATGTGCGTTTGATTTTTTTTTAAGGGTTGTGTAAATCCCCTTTCTAATAAATGTATGGCAATTCAGGGGTTGGAGGGAGGAAAAAATGGATTTTTTACCTTTGTAGATTATTTTTCTCAAAGGATGATGGTCTCAGAGATGAGGGACATTTTTCTAAGAAGATATGATAAACTTTATATATATTTGTATTTTTTTTTTAAATCACTATCCTAAAAAAAACTATGCAATGAGAGTATTATTTATTGTTTTGATTGAAAATATCTATTAAAATGGTCAATGGGTAAAAAAAAATGATATCTTTTAGAAGAAAAAAAAATATTTTCATTTATTTTAGTAATAAAAAAAAAAAGAAGAAAGTATAGGAAAATCTCTTTTAAATTAAATGAAATATATATATATAAGAAAATGATTTTCGTAATTTTAAGAAATATTTATTTTAAAAGCTGCCAGAAGCTTTAAAATATATTTATAGATTAAAAAAATTAAGATATAAATGCCCAAAATATATATTTCTCTATATCTATTATTATGATTTTATGTTTTGAATATATATTTTTAAGTATTGGCATCTTTCTATTATTATTATTATTATATGAAAATAGAGATTTGACCAGATATCAATAATATGTTGAAATTATTCTCAGCAGATACATTTCAACTCCCAAGTTTTCAATACAAAAAAAAAAAAAAAAAACTAAATATTTTAAAGATACAATTACAAAGATTTTTTTATTATTATTTACCTTAAATTTGTTAATTAAAAAAATTAAATGAAAAGATATAAAATTGAAATATATTTTTGATTGTTTAAAAACTTTTAATAATTATTTTTAAAAGAGAGAATTGAAAGAGAGTAAAGTAAGACCTTAATTTTGTACCATATTTCTATATTTCCCAATAAAAATAATTTTATAAATAGATTTAATCTTATATTCATTGTTGTAAACACAGCATTGTGTAAACAAACTCAATTTTTTAAAATTTATATCCATGAACTTAACAAAAAAAATAGACATTAAAGATTAAATCAATATTAAAAGATAAAATAAAAAAATAAAAACACAAGTTCCACACAAACAAATTTAAGAATAAATTTTTAATTAAACTCTAAAATTGAAAAAAAAAAAGACAAAAATACAAAATATATTTTTAAATTTATTCTATACAATTTTTTTTTTAATTACAAGGTAAACATGAAGAATTGGCTAGAAACTGCAGAATTTTTTTTTTTAATAAATCAATTGTGTTTTGTGTTAGGTGTGTTGCATTAAAAAAAAAAGTGTTGCATTTAAAAAAAAAATTAATAAAATAAGTAAATATAAATATCAAAAAATAATAATAGTTTGGTAATATATAGAAATATAATCTTATCATTTTAAAATTGACAAAAAAAAAATAAAGAACACCTAGCTTGCCACAAGAGTGTAGGGGGTATATATATATATAGAATTTTTTAAAGTTATTTAAAAAAAAAAAAGAAAAAAAATAGTATATTACAGATTTTAATATCTATTAGTAAAAAATTGTTTAGGTTTTTACTTTCTTTAATAGAAAAAAAAAATACAATAATTATTATATTATACAGAGACGAAGGTGGTGAAGAGAAAAAGCAGAAGACTGAAAAAAAAAAAAAAAGGCGGGAAAAAAAAAAGTGAAGATAATGAAAATAAAAATTACACATTATTATATATATATATATACTAAATAATATATATATATATTTTTAAAATACACATTATCCCTCGTGTAATATAATAGTAATGATATATTAATATAATAATAAAGTTATGTATATATTTTTTATAATATAATATTTATATATATATTCCCTTATAGCTAAAATTATGCCCAGCAGGGGGGTGGGGGGGTCGGAGAAACTTTTTTTTTTACTATATTCCATCAGGGGAAAGAGAACCCTAAAGGAATATTTACTAATAAGCCCATAAAAAAAAAATTGAAAAAAAAAAAATAATTTCACAACTTATTATTATATTTTTTTATGATATGCTACTATTAGTATCTCACACTATTATTATTTTTTTTTTAAATTGGAGATAACAGATTAAAAAGAATTAAAAAAAAAAACTATTGTAAAAAAATATAATAAAATGGACAAATCTAATATGAATATAATCGGGGGAAAAAAAATTATTAACATTTAGCCATGATGGGATAGTAATAAGTAATAATAAAATGAAAAAAATATATATAAGGAAAAAAATAAATATAGAAGTAATTTAGAATATATATACATTTAAACTTCCAATATAAAAATGTAAAAAAAATTTTTTTTTTCAAACTATATATATTTTTTAATTTTAGAAGAGGCGAAACAAAAAAAAATAAAGATATATATATAAAACACAATTTATTATAATTTTTTTACTACCAAACAAAAGAACAAACAAGGTTAAGTGAAAAATGAAAATTGTTTGTTTGAAAAAAAAAAGAAAAAAACGGCAAACTTTCAAAAAAGAAAAAAAAGGGAGGAATAAAAATAAACTAAAAAAAAAGAAAAATGTAGAGGCATAATATCACCCACCATGGCTAAACCGGGTATACACACTTAAAAAAAAAAGAATTTGGGGAGAAAAAAAAAAGAAGAAAAAATCTACTATGGCAGCAAGCGTTCTCCTAGACATTATTTCCCCACGGCAGGACTGTCCCCCTCTAACCCCCCCCGCTAGCAGTGTTATAGCTCCATGTCCTGGGTCTCATCTTCGCTAAAGTCACTCATTGAACTTTCGCTGCTCGACTGATCTTGTTCCCTCTCCCCCAGAGCTTCCTCTGTCGCGTACTTCTTGACATACTCTGCAACACCATCAGATAGGGCTCAGAATATTTGTTGTTTCTTATCCCCTTGTACACAAATTCCATGAGTCAGAATACTCACTACTAAATAAAGTTAGTAAATTAAATTTAATTGCCATCTATCGTTGAAATTTTACACAAATAAATTTACTGGCAATGCGCTTCTTTTAAAAATCATCAAATATTATCTCTATTCCAAACCAATCCAATACAATAGTAGAGCGGTCTAGAGATTAATTTGGCGAAACCGCTGAGAGAGTTCACTACTGATGAGCCAAGCCCTCTCATTCAAATAACTTATATCATTGCCAGTAAGGTCTGTAGAGATAATATTTGATGATATTTAAAAGAAGCGCATTGCCAGTAAATTTATTTGTGTAAAATTTTAACTAAATAAAGTGTTCTAAATTGGGAGGAGGACATTGAGAATATAAAAGAGGAAAAGATAAAAAATTAATAAAAAAAAAAAAAACTTTACCACCACACCCAACAATATAAGATCTATGTTAGAAAAGTATCAGACCTTTGGATGGGGGAAAAAAAGGTATACCTGGAATGCTTGGAATCTAATCACTTTCAAAGAAGTCTCCTTGGAATTCTATGCACTTCTCCCAGACATGCCGCCTTTGTTGGAAACATTCTGAAAAAGCCTCTTTTGGAATAATGTTTAGCTCGGCTGTTGCAGGACATAATGTCCTCTCTTGTCTGAAATTTGCTTTCCTTGCGATGGCCATTTGAGTTTGGGGTATAGCCAGAAGTCGCACGGAGCTATATCAGGAAAGTAAGGAGACTGGTTTTCGCCCAAAAAGTCTGAATCAAGTGTGAGGAATATGCTGGAGCATTGTGGTGAAGGAGGCTGCAATTGACTGTTAACCACAACTCTGGTCTCTTACATCACACGGCATCATGTAGGCGATGGAAGACTTCCCTGTAGTACTCTTTGGTGATTGTTTGACCCTGTGGTGAGTACTCGTGGTGTACCACACCGCAGGAATCAAAGAAAGCAGTCAACATCACTTTGATGTTGCTGAGCACTTGGCAGGCCTTCTTTGGTGTTGGTAACGTGGAATGCTTCCACTATGACGCCCATTTCATTATAAACGAAAGCCGTCTGAATCTTCTGAACGGTTTCCAACTAGCTGTCACCCAGTTTCTGGCAAAAATTGATACAGTGGCACTGTGCTGCAGTAATTATCATTACAGTGACAACCCAACAAGAACACTAAACACTACTGCTTGCCATCAACTGACACTATTGACAGGCGGGGAAAAAATTCACACATGCATATGAAAGTTCAAGGTTGCCTCATTCAAGCGAGGTTTATTGAAATCTATTTGGTTTTCACACAAAAAAAAAAAGTTCGGATACTTTTCTAACAGACCTCATATACAGTAAAACTTCGCTAAAATGAACGGGAAAAATAGTGAAACCTCCCTTTAAATGAACCTAAAATAATCTCCAATGTTGGTAATACTATAAGAAACTATGTGGATATTGTGAAGCCATGGCTAATAGTGAACCAAAATTTCAGTCTCATTGAAGTTCTTTTTAGCAAGGTTTTACATTATTTATAACTGTGGCTAATTCATTGATACCAATCTGATTTTTTTTTAATTAAAAATGAAAATTTTCACTTTTGAACATAAGTATCCTGCACTGCACAATTTATATAGAGTCAAACCTTTTTATTGTTGTTTCTTATTCTTCTTGTGCAAAGATTACATAATGAGAGAAAACATTAGAGAAGAAATTGATGTTGGTGAAAAGTGAAGAAGAAAGAGAGGAAGACCTGCAATGAGCTGGCAAGAAAGGGTCAAGAAAGCTGCCAGAAGGTCACTAGATAAGCTGCGAATAATGCTGTTGTTTCTTATCCCCTTGTGCAAAGATTACCCAAATTCCATGCTGCTGTTTAATGATAAGCAACGGCCTCTTCCGAAGGTCCTGTTTAGTACATCTAATGCAAGGCAAAATGTATTGTGGAGCTCGAATGATGTTGTTATTTCTTATCCCCTTGTGCAAAGATTTTTCAAATTCCGTAAGTTCATGCTCCTGGAGCTATTTGATGATAAGCAGCGGCCTCTCCTAAAGATCCTGTTTAGTACATCAAATGCAAGCCAGAATGTGTTCTGGAGCTGTATCAGTTGGGAATAGATTTTGTCATTATTTTCTATCTTCACTTGCTTTATATGGCCTAAACCTTGTTATAGCATCATTTGGGATCAAGATTTTGTCTTTTTATAACCATGTATGGGTGTTATTCATAACAACAGCTGAAACCATTTGGACATAAAACTTTGTAACCAAATTTCTGTTATTAAAAAAAAACTGTTATAAAAAGGTTCTGATGTAAACTGTTGTTATGTGACGTATTCCCAATGTAAATGCAAACACATAAAAATAAATAATCTTAATACAGTAGAACAACCTCCCTATAAAGGACATCTAATTGAAGAGTTGAAATGTCCTTTAGGAAGAGTTGTCCTCTTACTGTAGAATTGCTAAATAGAATAAATGGTAATTTTACAAAAACTGTCCTTTATGGATGATAAGGCACAATTTGGATTATAGATTATAAACACAAGGTAATAAGACCAAATCCAAATAAATAAATAGTGTGTGACATTTCAGTAACAGCGTTGTTACCATATTCAGACAAAAGTACTGAATGAGCATGACTGAACTGACTGAAAGCATTCCATACTTTTGTCTGAAGATGGTAACAACGCTGTTACCGAAACGTCACACACTATTTATTTATTTGGATTTGGTCTTATTACCTTGTGTTTATATCCTTTATGAAGTATCCTCTAGTGTGAGTGTACTCTCATGGAGTATGTTCTACTGTATATATATTTTTTCAATCTTTCATTAATATCTCTGCCACAGAGCTGCTGAATACGACCAGGACTGGGCATCTGTGTTCTTTGCTAACTCACTGATAGGTTGATCTGACACCAAATGGATGACAACAACATGATGGTCTAATCGCAACAAGATGGACACCCTGGGCCGTTACCTCAACCAACTGGAACCACTCATACCAATGCACAATCCACATTTTTCAATAAATTAGCTTTCAAAAAAAAAAAAAAAAAAATCTAACAGGACTAAATCCAAATTATTGAAATGTTTGTGATGTTTCAGTTACAGCGTTTGTGAAACAGATTGAATGCTGTTCTGATTAAAGATGTGCTGGTACTGTGAAGAGAGGTCAATTTTACGGTTGATACTGTTGAGTTGGATTGAGGTGAAGGAAGAGACACTGTTGTTCATTCTTTATATTAGTATAAATGTGCTATTGCTTGGTGTAAGTTTTTTTTAAATTTTAATTATCCCAAGTACACGAGGTACAGGCCATGATAATCATGGTGGGTAGTTAGCGACTGCTTTTACTGTAAGTGCACCCCATGTCTACACATGTGAAAAGCAGTTTGACTTTTGTACTTACAAATGTGCCAGAGCCCCATTTGGTTACTTGCACTTGCTGGTTTGAACTTTTGAAAGAATCGGGAGCCATTGGAGCATTTTTTTTTTTTTTATTAGAAAAAAAGTGCCCAATGTGGGATTTGATCCCGGGTCGCAGCAGTCGAACACCAATGGTTTAGACCATCCTTACACCGACCCCCTTTGGTGTAAGTTGAATGTGTTGGTCTGTACTGAGGATATGGATTTATTTTTAATCCATCTTGTGAAAGAGTTTGGGTGATAAAAGTGGTGCAAGAGAGAGACAGGTCTAGTGGGAGGTTATTGGCCGGCTGTTATCTTGTCTAGCAGGTGTCCCTGATAGGTCCATTCTCTCTGATGTCACCCGTCAAGGTATTCCATCACACCCCCACACATAGAGATGCTAAATTTTGCCGGGAAGTAGGAAATTGAAAGCAAAGGTGGCCTCTTCCTTTGGTCAATCCATTCTACCAGCTGATCACCTTTTTGGCAGATTGTGAAGATTTCATTAGATTCCTTGTGTATCTCATGGAATAAAGTCTGCCCTAGGCTAACGAGGGCCATTAGCCAGAAACCATGATCTCTAGGTGGACACTTCTCAGTTTGTCAAAGCTGGTGTTGTGGCTTGGTCACCGACCTGAGAGGCTGCTAGTTTGTGGAGATGGTAAATAAATGGCGTCTAGTTTTGACGCTTTTTTTTTTTTAGAAAAAAAAGTGCTCGATGCGGGATTCGATCCCGGGTCATAGCAGTTGAAAAACAACAGCTTAGAACAATCTTCCACTGACACCCTTTGGTGGGATATAATTCATGTACCAAAAGAGGAGCCTCTCCCTTAAATTGTGCATGACATTTTGTTGTTGACGGGTCCAATGTAGAGCCTCAGATGTCTCCATACATCTCTATCACAGCAGTAGCAATGTCCTCTATCTTGGGTGTGTATACTGTATTGTTGTTGTTGTCGTGTCTAATGTAGAGCCTCAGATGTCTCCATACATCTCTATCACAGCAGTCTCAATGTCCACTATCTTGGGTGTGTAAAGCTGCTGCTCTGGATCCATGTCAATTTTCTGCAAGGTGCATGACATTTTGGTAACAGTGTTACCAAAACATTATGCGTAATTGATTGATTTGGATATGGTTCTGTTAGCTTATACATTATAGATGTACTATATATGGAATAACATACCGGGTAAATGGTTTCTGTACAGTCTGTAAAACAATTACTGTACGAGTCATTTCCTGGTCACGTTGATTTCCCGTTAGGGTGATAAGAATTGACTGTTCAGATCATGTGATTTAACAACATTGAACTTTTCTTTTTAAGTGAAAGGTTTATGCCAACAAGACCTCTCTCATAAGATGTTATAAAATCAAAGCCGTCCCTGTACTGATGAGGTCCAAAGCCAGAAACCATGGAATACAGGTTGTTGGCTTTGTGTCTGAATTTCCCTGATTGATTATTCTTTATTAACTCCGCCTTTGCCGGTCCCAAGCCCAGATGAAAAAGGAGGAGGGGGATCAGTAACAAGCTAGGTAAAAAACCTGGGCTCAACTGGCCCAGCTGATAGTACCCAGTAAGGGCTCCTAATTCAGGGATACAGGATGAGAAGCGTTTGTACTCCATGTTAGGAGCGGCTGCACATGGCGTCTGTTCCTCATGTCAGAGGCGGCCATTTCTTTTGGAGCTAAGTCAGCCTGCCACTGAGTAGTGCTCCCAGTCTTAATGACAAAGGCAGACGCATTCTACTTCACTCAGACCCTAATTTGATTGAGTGGAGATAAGAAAGAAGAAGACAAGTTTTTTACTAGGGTGATGAACAAGGTCATCAGTCTGAAGCATAATTAAAGGAGAGTTGCCTCTTCTGGTACATGAATACCATCCTCCCGTAACTTTAGGCTGCTATCTTCTAGTATATAACCTCTTTATAATTCCTTAGTTAAATTCAACAGTTTTTCAAATCCCACAGCAATCATTCCTATTTACTTTAACCGACTATAATTTAACACCAACTTTAATTCAACCCATAAAATTCTGATCCCTTGGGGATGCTGAATTAAAGAAGTTGGATGATAAGGCACAATTTGGATTATAGATTATAAACACAAGGTAATAATACCTAATCCAAATAAATAAATAGTGTGATGTTTCGGTAACAACGCTGTTACTGAAATGTCACACACTATTTATTTATTTGGATTTGGTCTTATTACCTTGCGTTTAAGTCTTATTTTTTTTTATCTATAATCCAAATTGTGCTTTATCATAAAAAAAAAACACAAACTTGGGCTAATTAAGACTAACACAGTAAAACTACCTCTTTCTCTCTTAAGGATAGAACCTAGGTGCCAAGTCAAGGTGTCCTTTAAAGAGCCCTCTTACCTGAGAACAACTAGTTTGATAAAAAATGGGCCATTTTTGCCGTTGAAAACAGTTCATTGTAAAGGTGTGTACTCAAGCAGGAATTTCTTCTCACAGAGGTTCTACTGTGATAAGGCACAATTTGGATTATAGATTATAAACACAAGGTAATAAGACCAAATCCATATAAATAATTTTTTTTGAAAATAGAGCAATCCATAAATAAATCTTTAATTAAAAAGGCATATATTGGATCGAAATATCATTTATTTTACCAATATTTCAGTTGGCTGAAAGCCAACCTTTATCAAGGTGTTATAACATTTTAACACTTTAAAAGGTTATAACACCTTGATAAAGGTTGGCGTTCAGCCAACTGAAATATTGGTAAAATAAATGATATTTTGATCCAATATATGCCTTTTTAATTAAAAAATATAAATAAATAGTGTGTGACGTTTCGGTAACAGCGTTGTTACCATCTTCAGACAAAAGTACTGAAATTCAGTACTTTTGTACACTTTTTACATTTCAGTACTTTTTTTCTGAAGATGGTAACAACGCTGTTACCGAAACGTCACACACTATTTATTTGGATTTGGTCTTATTACCTTGAGGTTCTACTGTATTAATTAAGATTAATTTCTGTGTTCCCGACAATTAATTAGACTTGAGCATTTTTTCCCCTTCCTTAATGACATCTCTTTGGTTCTACTGCTGTTCCAATTCCAGTTTCCCATCCATATATAACCTCCCATTTTATTTACTTATCACAGTCACATCTCATGAATTCACATGAATTAAACACGGAGCCACTTATATTTTTGCATATACAGTAGAACCTCCCTTTAGCAGACACCCCGCTAACAGACACCTCTCCACAAAGGACAATTTTCATTTGCAAAATTACCATTTTCACAATTTATCAACTCTCCGGTAAAAGGCCACCTCTCCCTAAAGGACACTTTGGTTCTTCAATTAGGTGTCCTTTACAGGGAGGTTCTACTGTTTAAGGGGGTAATGAAACAATATTCTTATATCAGAAAAAAAAAAGTTTAATTCGGGATGATATCCTGGGTTGTGGGGGTACTAAAATATAACAGTTTGTGCCATTAACTTCGCCTTTGCCGGTCCCAAGTCCGGATGAAAAAGGAGGAGGGAGAGCAGTAACAGGCTCACTAAAAAACCTGGGCTCAACTGGCCCAGCTGATAGTACCCAGTAAGGGCTCCTAATTCAGGGATACAGGATGAGAAGCGTTTGTACTCCATGTTAGGAGCGGCTGCACATGGCGTCTGTTCCTCATGTCAGAGGCGGCCATTTCTTTTGGAGCTAAGTCAGCCTGCCACTGAGTAGTGCTCCCAGTCTTAATGACAAAGGCAGACACATTCTACTTCACCCAGTCATTGCTTGATACCTTAATATTATTGAGTGGAGATAAGAAAGAAGAAGACAGTTTGTGCCATTCTTTCACCAACAAACTCGTTAGTTTGGGAAATAAAACAGGAGGATTGTATGAGGTTGGGGAGGGGGGTTACGTACCCTGGACCTTCTTCTTATATTCATCAGGTTTATGGAGGTACATGGCGGCAGCGTCGCCGTTGAGGGGGTCGATAGGATTGGGGTAGGTCAGCAGCTGGGGCAGGAAGGACTCGAAGATGTTGGATAAATCTGGACACCACATCTCCCTCGATACATGTCTTCAGTACATGGTATGGCTCAGGATACATAGCCCTCAATACATGTCTTCAGTACATGGTATACCTCAGGATACATAGCCCTCAATACATGTCTTCAGTACATGGTATAGCTCAGGACACATAGCCCTCAATACATGTCTTCAGTACATGGTATAGCTCAGGATACATAGCCCTCAATACATGTCTTCAGTACATGGTATAGCTCAGGACACATAGCCCTCAATACATGTCTTCAGTACATGGTATGGCTCAGGACACATAGCCCTCAATACATGTCTTCAGTATATGGTATAGCTCAGGACACATAGCCCTCAATACATGTCTTCAGTACATGGTATAGCTCAGGATACATAGCCCTCAATACATGTCTTCAGTACATGGTATAGCTCAGGGCACATAGCCCTCAATACATGTCTTCAGTACATGGTATAGCTCAGGATACATAGCCCTCAATACATGTCTTCAGTACATGGTATGGCTCAGGACACAGCCCTCAATACATGTCTTCAGTACATGGTATAGCTCAGGACACATCTCCCTCAATACATGTCTTCAGTACATGGTATGGCTCAGGATACATAGCCCTCAATACATATCTTCAGTATATGGTATGGCTCAGGACACATTGGTTTTCGACCGCTACGACCCGGGTTCGATTCCCGCATTGGGCACTTTTTTCCGATTTAAAAAAATGCTCCAATGGCCCCCGATTCTTGCAAAAGTCCAACCCCACCAGCGAATGCAAGTAACTAAACAGGGCTCTGGCACATTTGTAAGTGCAAAGTTGAACTGTTTTCACATGTGTGAACATGTGGTGTACTTACAGTAAAAACAGTTGCCTACTTCTACCCACCATGATTATCATGGCCTGTACCAAATGTGTTGTTGTTGTTTTTATCCCCTTGTGTAAAGATTACACGAATTCAATGAGTTCATGCTCCTCGGGCTATAAACCACATGTACTAGGGATAAGCAAAAAAAAAACATAATGTCACACCACACATGTGACTACCATATCTACATAATGCCATCAGACATATCACTACCATATCTACATAATTCCATCACACATATCACTACCATATCTACATAATTCCATCACACATGTCACTACCATATCTACATAATGGTACTCACCATAGAGAGCTGTCCAGGCTTGGTTGATGACATCAAGACAGACCGTACCTGACCTACACAGCACCAACACCTCAGGATTTTGTATCTCTGTTGCCTTTCTGGGGCTGGTTTGAATCAGAGGAAAATACTGTATCCAGGCTAACATGAGGGAAACACCAGAGCTCTAACAACACTATTTATAATTTTAAATGCCATCTATTGATAAAATCTGCAATTATTTCAGTAATATGAACTAATCTATCCAAAAATATCGCAATCCATAAGATTCAACATTCAAATAAAAAAAAAAAAAAAGAAGAATGAATGTTTTAATCATCGAAATATGCGATAAAAACGCAGTTTATTTTACAATCCAAGATGTGCCTTTTCTATTCAAAAAAAGTAAATGTGGAAAAACATTGCTCGTTGCATTTTCTTGTAATTGTACATATGCACACCTCTGCATACCTATAAGTTTCCATCCATAGATTCCTTAAATACCCCTCCTCTATGCTGCAGGAGTCCTAGAGTATTCGAAACAACATTGTATCATCCAGTTCAAACTGCTTTTAATCTGTTTCTTATTCCCTTGTGCAAAGATTACACAAATCCATGAGTCTCAATCTGATATCATGGAATGGGGAGTAGGGGTACAGCTTTCATTGATCATGGCACCATGACGCACTTTGGTGAAAGTCTGACTTTGCCTGTAAATTGAGGCTGTTCTTAACATGGTAACCTTTGCTGCCGACTCTAACATGAGTACATACACAGCTCCTCCGTATCCCTGGAGAGATCTCCAGAACTATACAGTCCTGGATCTTTCCAGTTGATCTCGAGGACAACCCCATCACCATCTTCTCAGTGAGGAATCTATGAAGAATACGTAGATCGCAAAATGCGTGGTGTCGCTGGAGACCCACTGGCGATTCTCAACCAAACTCTGCAGCGCTGGCAGAGGTGCCATATTCATTGTACATAGTGTATATAATGCATATTATCTTTTTTTAAATAGTACAGACTGTGTACTGTGCAGTGTATTGACAAGATGTCAATAAAATTATTTTAATTGTCTATGCTCCAGGAGTCCTAGAGTATTCGAAACAACTTTGTATCATCCATTTAGTACAGTTTCAAACTGCTTTTCAACCTAAATACAACAAGAATCTCTCTATTAAGACCTTTTGGTCTTATACAGATTCTCTGAGCAGAAATGTAGGGTACATGCAGGAATAACAGTAATAGTACCAGTAATCAGCAATGTTATTTACAGTGTATCAAATAAAGGGGGGGGGAAAGAAAGGAAAGGCTTAGCATAAACTCATATACAAGAAGTCAAGAACAAGCAAGTTCTTTTTCTTTAAGAACAATAATTAATAGAATTTAGACTGAAATTTATATAATTAGTAGGCATCTATACAGTTTTATAAATGGATGGATCAAGGGTAGAAGGTTTAAAGTTAGAATATAAAGTCTTAGAAGATAAATAATTAGTCCATTCACCCAGTTGTTCAGTAAGAAGCCAACGGATTGATTAAGTTACTTTGATGATAAAGTACTTTGGATTATAGATTATAATAAAGGAAATAAAACCTAATCCAAATAATTTATTAGTGTGTGATGTTTCGGCAACAACATTGTCACCATCATCAGACAAAAGATTAAATTATTCTATAGGCTCATTTATTCTTTTGTCTGATGATGGTGACAATGTTGTTGCCGAAACGTCACACACTAATAAATTATTTGGATTAGGTCTTATTACCTTTATTAAGTTACTTTGAATATCACTCTGTCGCAGTTTTATAAAATTTAAAATATCTAAATGTAAAGTCAGCCAGTGCAAGTATTCAGTCAGTTATACATTTGTTGAGAATTGGGTTTGGAACATGAGGCTTTTTAACCTACTATGGTATTGACTTGTGATAATAAAACTGGGATGCATATATCTAGGCCATGATTTTCATGGGCAGATACTACGTGGGGACTTGTTGAGATTTTGCGGTGTCATCACAATTTGAAAGAAGTAAACCAAAGAACTGGATGTCTTTCTCAATCAAGATTCTCTACTGACAGACAGACATCAAACGGTACTTACACCTCGTCGATGTTGGGGTGGTATATTTTGTTCATGAAGCCTGCACACACACACACACCTCCATCAAAGATAGATGAACCTGTTTCTTAATTAAGACACTTGGTCTTTATTTGCATATTAGTTAATTATAAATAAATAAAGAAAGCATATCCTGACCAGGAGCACATGTGCTTTACAGAAGGCAAGAGCGCCATCTGGTGGAACAGAAATCAACTAAACATTGATTTTGCCTGTTCCCTGATATTTGGCAAACCCAATTTCTTGAAAAATCAAGAAAAGCCATCCACGAATGTGTTTCGCGCTGTTGGCGTTCGTCAGCGTGGAGTAGGCTGGAGTAGTTAATTATAAATAAAAGATAATTCGCTGAGGGAAGAGTTTCTTATCACGACAATACAAGCTTTCAGCTGTAAAAGTCAGGTAACAGGTATAATTACGATATTAAAACTTAGAACTTTTCTAAGTTTTAACATCATAGTTATATCTATCAAAGGGCTGTTGAAAGCTTGTATTGCCGTTATATATCTAATTATTATAATTAATTATATATCTATATATATATCTAATGCTGCACATGACTGGTACAGAGCAGGAGGGACAAGCACAGGTTCTGTCCTACCAAGATAACAACAGTCTTTGATTTCCAGACTTAAGTCTGGTCATCTACAGACAATGACTTTCCAGAATGGTTGCAAGGTTTTCCCACTATGTACTAAGTGTCAACCTACAATCCTAAAACACATTATTGACTGTATTGACTCATCCATTGATGAACTCTACTCTTCCCCGGCAGACACCATCAAAAGTCTCAAGCTTTACAAGCTTGATACCTTAGTGTGATTGAGTGGAGATAAGAAAGAAGAAGATTGTCGTTATATATAAAAATAAACTCTTTCCTTAACAAATTGTCTTTTATTTTATAATTTTACTGAAGGGATTATAACATTAACAGGATTATAAACACAAGGTAATAAGAGCAAATCCAAATAAATAGTGTGACATTTCGGTAACAACATTGTTACCATCTTCAGAAAAAAAAAAGGACTGAATTAGAAATTTTACCACAGCATGTTTTAAATAGCTACTGTCTGCTATCTTGTTTACAGGGGGTCGATGGAAGGATGGTCTAAACCGTTGGTTTTCGACCGCTATGACCCGGGTTCGATTCCCGCATTGGACACTTTTTTCTGATTAAAAAAAATATTACAATGGCCCCCGATTCTTGAAAATCCAACCCCACCAGCGAGTGCAAGTAACCAAACGAGGCTCCGGTACATTTGTAAGTGCAAAGTCGAACTGCTTTTCACATGTGTAGACATGTGGTGCACTTACAGTAAAAGCAGTCGCCTACCTCTACCCACCATGATTATTATGGCCTGTACCACGTGTACTAGGGATAAGCAAAAAAAAAAATCTTGTTTACACACTTGATAACAGTAACTATTTAAAACATGCTGTGGTACAATTTCTCATTCAGTACTTTTGTCTGAAGATGGTAACAATGCTGTTACCGAAACGTCACACACTATTTATTTATTTGGTCTTATTACCTTGTGTTTATAATCTATACTCCAAATTGTGCCTTATCATTAACAGGATTAGTTGATATACAAAAAAAAATTGCAGTAGGAGGACTGGGGAAAATATTGGTTCGAAATGTTGCGATAGGTCTTGAAACAAGAAAAAAGTTAAAAGTTTGCTTTCAATCTATACTTGGGTGAGTGGTACAATATTAACACAATACAAAATATATATTTATTCAGTAGAACCTCCATGAAAGAACACTCACGCTAGAGGACACCTCTCTACAAAGGAGAGTTTTCATTTGTGAAATTATCATTTTTACTCGAACTCCGCCTTTGCCAGTCCCAAGCCTGGATGAAAAAGGAGGAGGGGCAGCAGTAACAAGCTCACTAAAAAACCTGGGATCAGCTGGCCCGGCTGATAGTACCCTGTAAGGGCCAATAATCCAGGGATACAGGATGAGCAGCGTTTGTACTCCATGTTAGGAGCAGATGCACATGGCATCTGTTCCTCATGTCAGAGGCGGCCATTTCTTTTGGAGCTAAGTCGACCTGCCACTGAGTAGTGATCCCAGTCTTAATGACAAAGGCAGATACATTCTACTTCACCCAGTCATGGTGGTTGTCAAACAGACACCATCAAGGGTCACAACTTGATACCCTAATATGATTGAGTGGAGATAAGAAAGAAGAAGACTATTTAGCAACTCTCCGGTAAGAGGACACCTTTCCTTAAAGGACACTTTGGCTCTGCAATTAGGTGTCCTTTATAGGGAGGTTCTACTGTATAAGAATTTTTTTAATAGAGCAAGCATCCTACTGTTTCTAAATAGGACAACACCTATTTGCTGAAGTAAAAGTGTCCTTTAGGGAGAGGTCTCCTCTTACAGGAGAGTTGCTAAATAACAAAAATGACAATTTTGTTGATGAAAATTGTACTTTAAAATAACATGAAAACTTTCTCCGTTGAATATAAATACTAGAGATAAAACGTAAGGAGAAAAGAGATTTTTTAATAATCAATTAAACATGCGACAAGCTTTCGGGCAGTCACGCCCTTCGACAGGTAATGAAACATGATAGCAAAAGGCTTTATATAGGATTCCGTTTTTGAGATATATTTACATATGAGAAGAATATAGGACGGCTAAAATATTATTTAGGTTAAAAATATTTTGCAAATCTAAACTATTGTATATGATATTTACATAACTATGCTAATCCTGTAATGCCAAAAGACAAACATATGACAATAGACAAAGATATGTAGATATGGATAAAATGGCCTCTATGATCAGTCTTTGGTGTTTATTGGGGATGTTATTGTATAAGGTGGTGGGAGAAGTTAAATTGAATGAGTGGCCTGTATCAAGAGTATGGTTGTAAATGAGGGATTTGCTGTCTTTATTATTGATACACCTGCCATGCTCATGAAACCCATGTTACCCCATAGAAATACCTGCATCTTACCTTACTCAACACAATCCGCTGCCATATCCCACCTTCTTAAATCTTACGGCATCAATACCTTTTTTAAAAACAATAAAAGCCTGGCCACCATCCTTAGACATCCTATTACCCGATTACAGAGACCTGCCAGTGTTCAATCATCGGGTGGCTCGGTCTACTCAGTCTCATGCAACGATTGTGGTGCAACCTATATAGGTGAGACTGGTAGGTCCGTGGCCATCAGGATGGTTGAGCATGGCAGGTGTATCAATAATAAAGACAGCAAATCCCTCATTTACAACCATACTCTTGATACAGGCCACTCATTCAATTTAACTTCTCCCACCACCTTATACAATAACATCCCCAATAAACACCAAAGACTGATCATAGAGGCCATTTTATCCATATCTAAAAACAGCATTAACCGACATATAGATTTACCTACACAATATCAGGGGGGGGGGGGATATATGTAATAACTTAAATAACCTTTAAACCCCCCCCCCCTCTATAGTTCCAATGTGGCCGCTGATGGCGGGTTGAACAGTCGATGTCCGGTCTCATTTTATAGTTTCATAATATAGCCATCTGCAAATTTACCATTTGTTTGTCATTTGGCATTACAGGATTAGCATAGTTACGTAAATATCATATACAATAGTTTAGATTTGCAAAATATTTTTAACATAAATAATATTTTAGCCGTCCTATATTCTTCTCATATGTAAATATATCTCAAAAACGGAATCCTATATAAAGCCTTTTGCTATCATGTTTCATTACCTGTCGAAGGGCGTGACTGCCCGAAAGCTTGTCGCACGTTTAATTGATTATTGAAAAATCTTTTCTCCTTACGTTTTATCTCTAGTATTTAAAATTGTACTTTGTAGAGAAATGTCCTCTATTGAGAGTTTTCTCTTGTGGGGAGTTGTACTGCATCTGGATGGGGGAAAAGCTGCTTTTATATATGTTATATCAAAATATTATTTTATTTAAAATTATATTTCATAGATTCAAATACTCTGCTAAATCGACCCCCAGAGGTCGTAAAAAATCGTTGTTGTTTCCTGATGGCTGGCTCAAACTTTTGTACATTATGTAAATAAGTTTTTCATTCTTTTTTTATTCTTACGCCTTAAGCCAGGCAGTACTTTTACCAAATTATGTTTTTTATATATATTCTTTAAGCCCAATAAATGAAATCTCTGATCAAGACTATTATTATTATTGCCATGACTGCAAAGAACAATAGCATAATGATACTCATGTAATCCAAAAAAATAATTAGAAAATAATATTCCAAAGTCAACAGCAGAAATCATTCTTAAATATAAGATACATATTTTTTTGAATCCGACAGAAATTTCTACAAGCTAACTCGTACATTCCTCATAATCCAACATGGAGACGTGGAAATCTAACTTTAATAAACTTCACCTCAGAGAGAATAATCTATTTCTTGATACAATCTGCTTGTGTGGTTCCAGGTGGTGAAAGACAATTTACAATATCTCCACATCAATTTAAAATTATTCTATTTATTAACGCTAGGTAATAAGACCAAATCCAAATAAATAAATGAATGAATAGTGTTAGAACTCATGGCATTTTGTATGTATATATGTAAATATTACAACTATTTTCATATTTTTGGTTTTTGTGTGTGTGACCCCTCAGCGAAGGGGAATCTATTTTTTGCTGTTTCTTCTCCTCTTTTCACACACCGGCCCCCCCTGCCGATAGAATGTAGTCGTCCGTCCGCCGGATGGACCGTCCAAAGTACCCACCGACCAATTGGAGGGGCGGAGGGGTCAAAAAGGTCAGGGCGCGGGGGCCAGAGTTGGTGTCACAGCTGTGCGGAGTAGACAAGAAAAAAGCCTCGCGGCGGCTTGCCCTAGATGAGCTCCGGGAACTTCGTCCATCTTCCATAAAACGACCATATAAGCGGTCTGAGAAGGGACAGGGTGGCTGACATCTCAAAGAAAAGGTGAAGCCGAGACGAATCTTTTGAGAGATTCGCATAGTGGTTGGAGTACGTCGAGGACGACGAATTGTGCTTCCAAGGCAGGGGGGGCAAGCCGACCTAACAACTGAGAGGAACTGTTTTTGGTGAGCACTCTCTCACATGCTTTTATTTCCTAAAATTGATATATGTTTTTATGTTAATCTAGCATATTTTTTTGTATTTTTCTTTTCTTATCTTTACTAAGTTTTTTATTATTTCGTCAATATCATCATTTTTATATATCTGCTTTTGTTAAAAAACATTTAAGTTGCATGCAAATTTTGGATTACACAAAAAATAATAAGTTTTTCATATATTTTTTATCCTTCATTTTATAGCTAACATTAAACAAAACTTTATATGTGTAACCTTTTGTTGTCTTCCTTTTTTCTTGCTTGAACACCCAAGGCAGCCCAAAACAATATCAAACTTTAGGTTAAAGTTTTTATTTTGTTAAAAAGGGGGTTTGTGGAGCGTTCAGAATTTTTCTTTTCCTCCACGAGCTTTTTTAATTACCCCGTTCTTAACATTATATTTTTTGGCGTCCCCGGGTGGGCTGCATTGGCTGGTCAAAATCGAGAAAAGGAAAAAAAAAAAAGAAAGGTCTCGAGAAAAATTATATAGTAAATAATGCAGAATATTGATATCTTAAAAAGGGCTAGAGCCCCCAAAAGAGCTATTTTTACTCGGCTGTCCACCGAGTTTTGGGCTGAAATAGAAAAGCCAGATTTCGATACAGAAAAATATAGAGCTAAATATAACCGAATTTGTGCTCTCTCTAAGGAAATAAGTGAAATTGATTCAAGGTATCATGGGCTCCTTCTGGAGGATGAAACCATAACGGAGGTCAAAATCGAAGAAGAATTCGAGGGTTGTGAAAACTATGTTCAAGGGATGTTTGACATAGAAAATAAATATTTGTCTCGGTGTGAAACCGCGAGGGATAGGGTCGACGGCTCATTGGTGGAGTCCGCGGCGAATTCGGTTGTAAATACCGAATCTAAAAGAACTATTAGGTTGCCAAAAGTGGAGCTACCAAAATTTAAGGGCAACCTAGAGGATTGGCTCTCATGGTGGGGGCAATTTAGTAAAATCAATGACGATGAAACTCTGGGGGATGTAGATAAATTTCACTATCTGCTACAAGCGGTAGTCGAGGGATCCAGAGCTCATCGTCTTGTGTGCAGTTACCCCATAACTGAAGATAATTATCCCAAGGTAGTACAAGCCCTAAAAGATCGATTCGGAGATAAGAACCTTCTTATAGAACACTACATAAGGAGACTGTTGAAACTGGTTGTTTCTAATGCAAGGAAAGAAAACCTTCCTCTTGACGAGATCTACGATGATCTAACGGTTCACTTAAAGAACCTAGAATCACTGGGTGTTAACACGGAGATGGCAGGCGTGTTTCTCTACCCATTGGTTGAGTCGAGTCTGCCATTGGACATTATTCAGGTGTGGCAGAGGAATCCTGCTGTGGGCTATGGTATAAAAGAAGAAGGAGCGGAAAATGGAGATAAGAGCGATGCCAGCGGTAGACTTCAGGCTCTGATGGACTTCCTTCGGGATGAGGTGAAGGGTGCTGAGCGAATGGCATTTGCTAAGGAGAATTTTGAGGGTAATAGCTCAATGAGGGCTACAGGTTCTCAACTAAAGACTCCTCGGAAGACACCGCCCACTGTCTCCAATTTATTCGGCAGCGCATTTAAGAGAAAATGCATATTCTGCCAGAGGGATAATCACCTGAGTAGTAGATGTTTTGTTGCCTCGCGGCTTACACCTAGCGAGAGGGATCAAAGGATAAAGGAGGCTAAAGTCTGCTTTAAATGTCTAAAGGGTAACCATCTGAAAAGGGAATGCCGAGCAGACATAAAATGTAGAAATTGCGGAAAAGATCATCTAGATATCTTTTGCAATAAAATTGCTTTGAAGCAAGGAGGAAACAATAGTTTCAAAGGTGAAACATCTAAGGTTGTTAATGAAGGAAATGCAACATGCACGGGTGTTAATATGTCTGCGCGAACATGCGCCAATGACATCTTACTCATGACTTCCGTGGCGAAATTGAAAGGGGCTAAAGAGACTAAAGAAGTAAAAGTGTTATTTGACACTGGAAGTCACTACTCCTATATAAAGAGATCAATTGTCGAAAAACTGGGTTTAAACAAAATAGGAGAGATAAGTTTGGAAAAATCTCTTTTCGGGGGAGGAAATATGAAGGAGGCGTTGCACGGAAAATATGTTTTGAAACTGGGAAGTCTAACCAATAAAATTGATGTAGACATAGTCGCCCTCGATCAACCAGAAATTTGTGCAAGGATACCGCCGATTCCAAGAGGACGTTTGTTATACAAATTAAAACGGAAAAAGATCTATATTCACCCGTCAAATTTTAGAAATGAGGAAATAGATATTTTAATAGGTAGTGACTATTTTGGACAATTACTGACCGGGAAGGTCGTCCATCTAGGAGAGGACCTAACTGCCGTAGAGACAAAATTAGGATGGACGCTTATGGGGCAATCTCCGGTGGTGTGTAAGGAGGATAAGGTCCAAATTGCATTGAATATGTTGGTTGCAAGAAACAACTTGAAGGATCTTTGGGAGCTGGATGTCTTGGGAATCCAAGATCCCATCGAAGTTGTCTCAAAAAAGAAAAGGGAAACTGAACTAAGGGAACATTTTATAAAAAATATAAAGAGGGATGAAGATCAACGATATTCAGTCGCGCTACCATGGAAATGCGAAAGAAATAATATACCCTCAAATTTAGAAATAGCGCAGAGGAGATTGGAAGCATGCACTAGTAAGTTAAGGAAGGAGAAAATGGTTATTGAATATTCTACTATTCTTCAAGAATGGGAGAGAGAGGGCCTAATTGAGAGGATAGAGGAGAATAGGCCTCAAAAGAAGGGCCATTATTTACCGCATAGGCCGGTGTTCAAGGCTGAAAGTAGGACGACGCCTCTTCGTCCTGTTTTCGATGCCTCCTGCAGGTCGTATAATGGTCTCTCTCTGAATGACTATCTAGAAAAGGGACCTAACCTTTTGGAAAAAATACCTGAAATATTAATTAGGTTTAGAGAAAAGGGTATTGGTGTTCTAGCCGATATTCGAAAGGCATTTCAGATGATTACAGTGCAGCTTCAAGACCAGGACTTTCTTCGCTTCCTTTGGTGGGATCAAACTGACCCTATGAAGTTAACCGTTTTTAGACATAAACGTGTGGTATTTGGGCTTAACTGTAGTCCATTCATCTTGGGTGCAGTTATTGATCATCATCTGAATTCTGTACAAGGTCCGGCAGCTGAAATCGCAAAGACTATGGCGAGATCCTTTTATATGGATAATTTGGTAACATCCCTCTCCTCTCAGGAGGAGGTCCAACAATTCCAGAATACAGCTGTCAATATCATGGAAATGGCAAAAATGGACTTGCGTGAGTGGGAATTTAATTTACCAGTGAGTAATTCAAAGGAGGAAAAAGGAACTACTACCAAGGTGTTGGGACTTGTGTGGGACAAAGTAGAAGATGTACTTAATTGTGATGTTTCTATTGAAAAGGATCTCCCCCGAAGACTAACCAAGAGGATTATCCTTTCTAAAATTCAGCAAGTTTTTGATCCTTTGGGAGTTTATAGTCCTATATTTTTGCCTCCTAAACTATTATTACAGAGGTCCTGGGAGTTGAAAATTGGATGGGATTCTCAATTACCCGAAGATATGGATCGGGAGTTTAGAACATGGTACTCCCAAATTGGTCTATTAAGTCAAATCAAAATTCCCAGGCATATTTGGTTTGATCAAACTAATAAGAATGAAATACACGTCTTCTGCGATGCCAGTAAATCAGCTTATGCAGCAGTGGCATATATGAGAAGTGAAGTGCAGGGGGGAGTACATTTGTCTCTGCTTTGGAGCAAATCTAGGCTTGCGCCAACCAAGAGGGTAACCATTCCTCGGTTAGAACTTTTGGCCTGCGTTTTAGGAGCTAGACTTGTTAAATCTATTTCGACTGCCTTAACAAATAGTTGCCCTGTTACTTTATGGACCGATTCCTCAACCGTTATGGCTTGGCTCAAGAGAAAAAATGAGTGGAATGTGTTTGTAAGAAACCGAGTACAGGAAATACGAGACACTGTCAATAATGAGAACTGGAAGTTTGTTTACGGAAAATTTAATCCAGCGGATTTGCCTTCTCGAGGGTGCTCTATCGTACAATTTGTCTCGACCAACTGGTGGGAGGGTCCTGAATGGCTCAAAGGGGAAAAGGAGAGTTGGCCTAGTTTTGAACCGACTATTGATGAAGAAGAGATCATCAAAGAAAAAAGAAAAACCTTACAGGCCCACACCACTCTCATTGTCGAGGCAAATCGATGGTTCCTAGATAGAAGATCCAAGTATAGCTTAAACATTAGGATTATGGCTTGGGTTTTAAGATTCTTGGACAATGCTAGAAGAATACCCACTGAAAGGGGAAATTTGAAAGTAATAGAGTTAGAAAGGGCCGAAAGGAAGCTGTTGAAATTGGTTCAACAAGAGACTTTCCCAGGAAAACAGGCTCCGAAAAATGGATTAAAGACTATTAAATCCGTCGAAGGTTTGTGGTGCGTTGAGACGAAACTGCTACATGGACAAGATTCAGAAGTGTTTAAACGACCTATTTTACTACCTCGTAATCATCCTTTGGTGGAACAGATGGTTCGTGAAATACACCAACAAAATGGGCATGGAGGGGCCCAATTCATTCTTTCACAATTGAGAGAGAAATTCTGGATCATTGGTGGTCGCAGATTGATTAAACAAATAATTGGGAAATGTGTGATATGTAGGAGGCATAATCAGAAACCTATTCAGACTCCTGGCGCGGCTTTGCCGACTAATAGAATAGGGTTAGGCAAACCCTTCGAGGTGACAGGTGTGGATCTGTTGGGACCGCTATATCTTAAAGGTGGCAGCAAGGTTTGGGTGGCCTTGTTTACTTGCGCTGTTTACAGAGCTGTCCACCTAGAGATTGTGAGAACATTAGAGGCAAACACTTTTTTGTTAGCTCTAAAAAGATTCATTTGTCGGCGTGGACGTCCCGGAAAAATATATAGTGATAACGGGACAAATTTCTCAAAAACAAACGAATTACTTAAACGCTTGGATTGGGGGGAGATTGAAAGGGAATCGAGTGTAAAAAGAATCCAATGGATTTTTATCCCTCCCTCAGCGCCTTGGTGGGGAGGGTTTTGGGAGAGATTAGTAAGGGTTGTTAAGAGTTTATTGGTTCGTATGCTCGGATTTAGTAAATTGAATTATGTACAACTTGAGACTGCTTTATGTGAGGTAGAGAGTATTATCAACAATAGAGCTCTTTCATATATATCGGAAGATGACCTAGACCTCATCCCCTTGACCCCTCAAATGTTTCTGCAGACTAACGAAAACAATGAGTTTCCGGAGCTAGAGAAAATAAGAGTGAATTCTTTCACCAGAAAATACAAGATTTTGAGTAAACTAAATGAGGAACTTAAACAGAGATTCCGCAAGGAATATTTGGGGGTACTGATACAACGGGCCGAAAATAAAAGGGAGCTATGCATAAAAGAAGGGGATTTAGTCCTTATACGCCAGGACAACACTAAAAGAATTCTCTGGCCTGTTGGAAAAATAATAAAACTTTACTTGGGGAAAGATGGGGTGAACAGGGTTGCCAGAGTCAAGACATCAACAGGCGAATGGCTACGCCCTGTACAGAGACTGTTTCCCCTTGAGATTTCCTCTGAGGAAACTCCTGAAAAGGCCTCTGGGGATAAAAAACCTCTAACGATCAAAACAAGATCCGGACGTGAAGTCCGCAAACCAATAAGGTTTGCTCCTGATGTTTTGAATCAGTGACAAAAGAAAGGGAGAGCACATTTCCTTGTTTTTTTTTTTGTGTTTTCACACAAAGAAAAGGTGGGGGTATGTTAGAACTCATGGCATTTTGTATGTATATATGTAAATATTACAACTATTTTCATATTTTTGGTTTTTGTGTGTGTGACCCCTCAGCGAAGGGGAATCTATTTTTTGCTGTTTCTTCTCCTCTTTTCACACACCGGCCCCCCCTGCCGATAGAATGTAGTCGTCCGTCCGCCGGATGGACCGTCCAAAGTACCCACCGACCAATTGGAGGGGCGGAGGGGTCAAAAAGGTCAGGGCGCGGGGGCCAGAGTTGGTGTCACAGCTGTGCGGAGTAGACAAGAAAAAAGCCTCGCGGCGGCTTGCCCTAGATGAGCTCCGGGAACTTCGTCCATCTTCCATAAAACGACCATATAAGCGGTCTGAGAAGGGACAGGGTGGCTGACATCTCAAAGAAAAGGTGAAGCCGAGACGAATCTTTTGAGAGATTCGCATAGTGGTTGGAGTACGTCGAGGACGACGAATTGTGCTTCCAAGGCAGGGGGGGCAAGCCGACCTAACAACTGAGAGGAACTGTTTTTGGTGAGCACTCTCTCACATGCTTTTATTTCCTAAAATTGATATATGTTTTTATGTTAATCTAGCATATTTTTTTGTATTTTTCTTTTCTTATCTTTACTAAGTTTTTTATTATTTCGTCAATATCATCATTTTTATATATCTGCTTTTGTTAAAAAACATTTAAGTTGCATGCAAATTTTGGATTACACAAAAAATAATAAGTTTTTCATATATTTTTTATCCTTCATTTTATAGCTAACATTAAACAAAACTTTATATGTGTAACCTTTTGTTGTCTTCCTTTTTTCTTGCTTGAACACCCAAGGCAGCCCAAAACAATATCAAACTTTAGGTTAAAGTTTTTATTTTGTTAAAAAGGGGGTTTGTGGAGCGTTCAGAATTTTTCTTTTCCTCCACGAGCTTTTTTAATTACCCCGTTCTTAACAAATAGTGTGTGACATTTCGGTAACAGCATTGTTACCATCTTCAGACAAAAGTACTGAATCAAAAAGTACAAAAATGCGTTCAGTACTTTTGTCTGAAGATGGTAACAACGCTGTTACCGAAGCGTGACATACTATTTATTTATTTGGATTTGGTCTTATTACCTTGTGTTTATAATCTATAATCCAAATTGTGCCTTATTATTCTTTTTATTTAAAATTTAATATGAAGGGTTTTTTTTTTTTTTTTACTTTTTATTTGCTTTTCACAAAAGCCTTTTAAAAAATTAATTACCTCTATTCTGTTGTTTCTTATCCCCTTGTGTAAAGATTACACAAATTCCACGAGTCCATGCTCCCCGAGCTGTTTGATGATAAGCAGCGGCTTCTCCCAAAGGTCCTGTTTAGTGCATCTAATGCAAACCAAAAAGTGTTCTGGAGTTGCAGGTGCCAAGCTACATTTTGGGCAAAGTGGGGTAGATTTTGTTATTATTTTCTATCTTCAATGGCTTGAGATGGCCTGTTCTAAATTTTGTTATTGTACTGTGAATATAAATACAGTTAAACCTGTCTATAGCGCCCCCTCTAAATAGCGCCTCCCTCTCTATAGCACCTTACAAAAAAACCCTCCTTGTCTGGAGGAGGACTCTCTCAAGGTGGGGAAGCCTTCCTTGCTGAAGACATTTGTATATATATTTCCCTACACTTTATATGCCCTTTTACTCTTTTATTTTTTCACCTTGTAAAATTTGATTAAAAGAATCAATAAAATTGTTTAAATTGTCAAAATTGTCTATAGCGCCTCATTTTAAATACGTAGTACGATGCGATTTACATTAAAAGTGACCTGTCTATAGCACCCCCTCTCTATAGCACCCTATTTTGGTGAGTCTCAAGAGGGGGCGACAGGTTTAACTGTATATATGTAGTAATATAGGTCAAAATACACTAGATTTTCATATGTACCATAATTATTAATAGTATAACAGCCCCAAAATGTAGATAAATTTCAAGATGCCAGCTTGGCAATCATGTAATCAAATAAGTCAATAAAGTTATAAGAGATCACAATTCGAAACTATTATAGACGTGTATGATTCTTTTTAAAATAAACAATTTCTACTGCCCTTACTGCAATGGAAAAATTAATGGGAGGGCCTGGCTCATCAGTGGTGAACCCTCCCAACGGATTCGCCAGTTTAATCTACCATACCGCTGCAATATTGCATTTTTTGATCTTCAAAGCTTATGTCCATAGTTCATCTAAAATACCCATTCCAAGAGTCTAGCATCAGAATCACTATAAAAGGAAGATCGAAAAATGCAATATTACAGCGGTATGGTAGATTAAACTGGCGAATCCGCTGGGAGGGTTCACCACTGATGAGCCAGGCCCTCCCATTAATTTTTCCATTGCATTAAGGGCAGTAGAAATTGTTTATTTAAAAAAAAAAAAAAAAAAAAAGAATCATACGCGTCTATAATAGTTTCAAATTTTGACAACAGATGGCGCGCTAGTGCATCATAAAGTTATAAGAGAGTCAACCATATCCCAGGCAAGATGAGCTTCAGTTCCTTATGTCAGACATGGAAATTTTCTAAATTATCATGTGCACCCTTCCCGGGGAACTTCCAGAAGTCATTAGTGAGTTTTACGACCAGCCGCTGGACAAGGAATATATCTCTTGATACCCGCTTGGACCTTGTCTGTATTGCCAGTCGCTGGGCTCTCTTAGGTGCCATCCAGCATACCTTGTCCTTTATGTAGAAACCCTAGATGCCTGAAGCCACTGGGCCCCATGACTGCAGTTGCTCATGGTACTTTTTTTTTTTCTCCTCTAACTTTTTTAATTCAACATTCCAAGGGATCTTTCAGTTGAATTAAAGTAAATAGGCTGATTGGGATTTGAAAAAAAAAAAACTGTTGAAGAAAGTTTTGATACAAATAGAAATCTTAAAAATAAAAAAGGGATATCCTGACCAGGAGCACATGTGTTTTTTAGATGGCAGAGCGCCATCTAGTGGACCAGAAATCAACTAAACATTGATTTAGCCTGTTCCCTGATATTTGGCCAACCCATTTTCTTGATAAATCAAGAAAAGCCATCCATGAAATCTGTTGAAATAAAGAGGTTATAATGTACCTAACAAAATACAGTTAAACCTGTATATAGCGCCCCTTCTTGGGACTCACCAAAATAGGGTGTGCTATAGAGAGGGGGTGCTATAGACAGGTCACTTTTAATGTAAATCGCATCGTACTACGTATTTAAAACCGGACGGTATAGAGAGGAAGGCGCTATTTAGAGGAGGCACTATAGACAGGTTTAACTGTATTTTAAAGATTTTTATGGGACTGAGAATAAAAAAAGTAATTAACATTTTACAATATCAATTAAAAATGAGATAGATTACTAGACTCATGCTTCTTTAATTCAACACCCTGAGTTATCAGAGCTTTTTGTTGAATTAACGTCTGTGTTGAATTAGAGTTGATTTGATGATAATCAATTCATCTCACAACATTCACTGCATTTTTCTATAAATAGGGGATAACCAAATTTACAAAAAAAATCATTGATATTTTTAGAGAAAATATACTTTTGTAAATAAATCTGAATTAATATGAATCTTTTGATGCTATATACAGTTAAACCTGTCTATAGCGTCCCCTCTAAATAGTGCCTTCCTCTCTATAGCGCCCGATTTTAAATACGTTGTACGATGCGATTTACATTAAAAGTGACCTGTCTATAGCACCCCACCCCCCCCCCCCTCTCTATAGCACCCTATTTTGGTGAGTCCCAAGAGGGGCGCTATAGACAGGTTTAGCTGTATATGTATATATAGAGAGAGATTTGAACAAAATTTTATTCATGGACAAAACTTGAGGTGGAAATATCGGCGGTTGTCTATTTTTTTAAGGAGACAGAAGCAATTTTGTTCACACTTGGTTATCTTGTGTGTCTTCAATAAAGTTCACTGTAATATCTTTCAGAATTATTATCTAAATCCCGATATACAGTTAAACCTGTTGATAGTGCCCCCTCTAAATAGCGCCTCCCTCTCTATAGCGCCCGATTTTAAATACATAGTATGATGCGATTTACATTAAAAGTGACCTGTCTATAGCACCCTATTTTGGTGAGTCCCAGGAAGGGGCGCTATAGACAGGTTTAACTGTACATGCTAAAAGGTACAACTTCCTTAAGTTTTGTCCATGAGTGTATCTTTCAGTTATTATCTGAATCCTGATATACATGCTAAAAGGTACAGCTTCCTTAAGTTTTGTCCATGAGTGTATCTTTCAGAGTTATTGTGTGAATCCTGATATACATGCTAAAAGGTACAACTTCCTTAAGTTTTGTCCATGAGTGTATCTTTCAGAGTTATTGTCTGAATCCCAATATACATGCTAAAAGGTACAACTTCCTTAAGTTTTGTCCATGAGTGTACTTTTCAGAGTTATTGTCTGAATCCCAATATACATGCTGAAAGGTACAACTTCCTTAAGTTTTGTCCATGAGTGTATCTTTCAGTGTTATTGTCTGAATCCCGATATACATGCTAAAAGGTACAACTTCCTTGAGTTTTGTCCATGAGTATAATTCAACCTGGAAAGAATAATGAATTGTTCGCCACAAATGACATCTTGGACATACTCCCAGCCACAAGGTACTCACCAATAGAAGGGGACTTGAAAGGATATTTCTCCGGCAGGTCCACACGAACCTTCCACATCCCTCCTTCATAAGGGGCTGGAAACACAACAGAATACTCCGAATCAGCAAATGGCCTTAGGTCGACAAGTTAAGACTCACTCAAGGCACAACACATCTTATACAACAAAAATTGCAATTATACCGCAAATGTTTCTTTTGAACAAAAAATTGAAATTTATTTTAAGGAGAAATATCGATTATTTCTAACCTTAGAGATGATGAAGTATGATAGGATGAATTGTGAAGAGTAATGATAAACAGGAAAAATCCCATCCCTGGACACTTTCATTTTTCCGTTTATCATTACTCTTCACAATTCATCCTATAATACTTCATCATCTCTAAGGTTAGAAATAATCGTTATTTCTCCTTAAAATAAAATTAGATTTTTTGTTTAAAAGAAATAATTGCGGTACAATTGCAATTTTTGTTCTACAATCATAAGCCTCATTATATTGTATTACATCTCATACACTTTAGTTGATTTCCTTCTAAAAGAAAAGATATTTGAAACACAATGCCCACAAAGGCAGGTGAAAATACAACCCTTGATGAAACCAAGGTTTTTTGGTTCGCAAACATTATCCACTTCACAGTGAATATAAGGTACAAGTACTTTCTGGGCGTGGAACTGAGGATGATTCAAGAAGACATTGTCTGGAGGAGAACTCTCTCAAGGTGGGGAACATGTACACATATATAATAGATGGCGTCAGATTCTGAGGTGTTTATTTTGACGGGAGAGGCAACCATTGCTTCCATGGATTAATTTCCTCCCGGCAAATTTTCCATCTATGTTTTGCCAATAGATTTGGCCCAGCCACATTGCCAGCAAAACACCTCTTTGGTAGATTGTGAGGATTCCATTAGATCCTGTGTGGATCTCATGGAATAAAGTCCGCCCTAGACTGACGAGGGCCATTAGCCTGAAACCATGGTCTCTGGGTGGACGCTTATCAGTTTGCCAAAGTTGGTGTTGTGGCTTTGTCACCGACCCGATGCCGCTAGTTGCGGCGACGGTTAATAGATGGCGTCAGATTCTGATGTTTATTTTGACGGGAGAGGCGACCATTGCTTCTATATTCAACTGTATATGAAAAAATAGTACAAATGTGATATTGTACTGGGATAAGGTGCATAATTATGAAAAAAGGCATCTCCTTATCGTGCAACTGAAGGTTGCTGATGGCACAAGCCAGTTGCACGATAAGGAGATGCCTCTTTTCATAATTATCCACCTTATCCCAGTACAATATTACATTTGTACTATTTTTTCACACTGTGTCGCGGTCTCACGCAATTCTGGCCTTAACTACCCGTTTCATGATTTTTCAGGATGCCTTGAATGACCAATTTTTTGGTCGTTGAGGTACAGCTTGCACCACGCTGATGAGGGCCAACAGCCTGAAACGCGTCCGTGGTTAGCTTTTCTTGATTAATCAAGAATGGGTATTTGGCCAATTCTGGAATAATTAAAAATCAACGAGAATAGTTGATATTTATTCCGATAGATGGCGCAAGCCATCAGCAACTTTCAGTTGCACGATAAGGAGATGCCTTTTTCATAATTATGCACCTTATCCCAGTACAATATCACATTTGTACTATTTTTTCATATACAACTATATAATAAAAATGGCATATCCTGACCAGAAGCACATGTGCTTTACAGAAGGCAGAGCGCCATCTGGTGGAACAGAAATCAACTAAACATTGATTTAGCCTGTTCCCTGATATTTGGCCAAACCAATTTCTTGATAAATCAAGAAAAGCCATCCACAAACGCATTTCGCGCTTTTTGGCGCTCGTCAGCGTGGATTAGGCTGTACCACTGCAACCAAAAAGATTCTTTTGGTCCCAGTGGCTTCCTGAAAAACCAAGAAATGGGTATTTAAGGCCAAACTTGCGTAAATACGCTTAACACATGAAAAAAAACAAAAGAAAAAATAAAAGATAAAAAGATCAGGTGTTGAAATCAATAATAAAAATGGCATATCCTGACCATTATTATTGATTTCAACACCTGATCTTTTTATCTTTTATTTTTTTCTTTCGTTTTTTCATACAACTATATATATTCCCCTACATTTTATCTACCCTTTATTTACTCCTTTATCTTTTTATCGTGAACAATAGATTAGAAAAGTCAATATAAATGTTTATATTGTCAATTATCTATTTCACTGTGCAATGCCAACTTTGATAAGGAGGTTAGTCATTATGAAATGTCATTTTAACATTGTTTTGTACCACTCATCTATCTTCTATATTCCAGACCATCATCAAACTTCCTTAGTCTCTCCCTTGGTCATTCTCCAAGTTGGATAATCCAGTGGGGAGAGAGAGATTACGGTATCTAGGTAGTGATGTCATGATTGATAAGACACAATTTGGATTAAAGATTAGATACACAAGGTAATGAGACCAAATCCCAATAAATAAATAGTATGTGACTTTCATTGTTAACATCTTCAGACAAAAGTACTGAATATACTTGATTCATTTAGTACTTTTGTACTACGCCTTTGCCGGTCCCAAGCCCGGATGAAAAAGGAGGAGGGGGAGCAGTAACAACCTCACTAAAAAACCTGGGCTCAGCTGGCCCGGCTGATAGTACCCTGTAAGGTCTCCTAATCCAGGGATAAAGGATGAGCAGCGTTTGTACTCCTTGTTAGGAGCGACTGCACATGGCATCTGTTCCTCATGTCAGAGGTGGTCATTTCTTTTGAAGCTAAGTCGGCCTGCTACTGAGTAGTGCTCCCAGTCTTAATGACAAAGGCAGATGCATTCTACTTCACCCAATTATGATTGTTGTCAAACAGACACCATCAAGGGTTACAACTTGATACCCTAATATGATTGAGTGGAGATAAGGAAGAAGTACTTTTGTCTGAAGATGGTAACAACGAAAGTAACACACTGGTCTTATTACCTTATGTTTCTAACCTATAAACCAAATTGTGTCTTATCAATAACAGTCATGACACAAGTCAATGTAACACGGGCAGAGCCGGGGTTCCAATTGTAAGTTAGAGCTGTCAGAACACCAAGCTGAGGACCTTTCATTCTAATTCCAGTTACTTGTGTAAAAACACATCGGTACATAGGATTGTATGAAATTCTGAGATACCAATGCCACACAACTCTCAATACTAGTCCTAACATTCCCAATTATCTGTAGTTCAGAATGATCACTAGTCTCTATTATCAACAGTTCCAATTATCTATAGACTAAATAACCAGTATTCCTAATTATCTATAGTCCCAATTATCTGAAGTCCCACAACTATCAGCAATAAATTATCACTGTGCTCAATTATCTGTTATTTACATTTTTACTAGTCACAATTATCAACAGTTTCAATTATCTGAAATCCCACAACTATCAGCAATAAATTATCACTGGGCCCAATTATCTGTTATTTACATTTTCACTAGTCCCAATTATCAACAGTTTCAATTATCTATAGACCAAATAACCAGTACAGTAAAACCTCCATGAGAGAACACTACTGCTAGAGGACACCTCTCTACAAAGGACAGTTTTCATTATCAGAATTACCATTTTTAACTATATAACAACTCTCTGGTAAGAGGACACATCTTCGTAAAGAACACTTTTGCTCTGCAACTAGGTGTCCTTTACAGAGAGGTTTTACTGTATTATCAATTATCTAGAGTCCCAATTATCTGAAGTCCCAACTATCAGCAGTTTAAATTATCACTACTAGGCCCAATTATCAGCAGTCTCAATTATTAGTACAGTTAAACCTGTCTATAGCGCCCCCTCTAAATAGTGCCTTCCTCTCTATAACATCCGATTTTAATTACGTAGTACGATGTGATTTACTTTAAAAGTGACCTGTCTATAGCACCCCGTCTAAATAGCACCTCCCTCTCTATAGCGCCCGATTTTAATTACGTAGTACGATGTGATTTACATTAAAAGTGACCTGTCTATAGCGCCCCCTCTAAATAGCACCTCCCTCTCTATAGCGCCCGATTTTAATTATGTAGTATGATGCGATTTACTTTAAAAGTGACCTGTCTATAGCACCCCCTCTAAATAGCACCTCCCTCTCTATAGCGCCCGATTTTAATTACGTAGTACGATGTGATTTACTTTAAAAGTGACCTGTCTATAGCACCCCCTCTAAATAGCACCTCCCTCTCTATAGCGCCCGATTTTAATTACGTAGTATGATGTGATTTACATTAAAAGTGACCTGTCTATAGCGCCCCCTCTAAATAGCACCTCCCTCTCTATAGCGCCAGATTTTAATTACGTAGTACGATGTGATTTACTTTAAAAGTGACCTGTCTATAGCACCCCCTCTAAATAGCACCTCCCTCTCTATAGCGCCCGATTTTAATTACGTAGTACGATGTGATTTACATTAAAAGTGACCTGTCTATAGCGCCCCCTCTAAATAGCACCTCCCTCTCTATAGCGCCCGATTTTAATTACGTAGTACGATGTGATTTACTTTAAAAGTGACCTGTCTATAGCACCCCCTCTAAATAGCACCTCCCTCTCTATAGCGCCCGATTTTAATTACGTAGTACGATGTGATTTACATTAAAAGTGACCTGTCTATAGCGCCCCCTCTAAATAGCACCTCCCTCTCTATAGCGCCCGATTTTAATTACGTAGTACGATGTGATTTACTTTAAAAGTGACCTGTCTATAGCACCCCCTCTAAATAGCACCTCCCTCTTTATAGCGCCCGATTTTAATTACGTAGTACGATGTGATTTACTTTAAAAGTGACCTGTCTATAGCACCCCCTCTTTGGTGAGTTCCAAGAGGGGGCGACAGGTTTAACTGTAGTTTCAACATATCCACAGTCCTAGATATATAAAACAGTGAGATTTTAAGAAAAATATATACATTTGTTAATTGGTATTACTGATAATTTTGGGACTAATATATTTGGTTCCCAAAACAGGTTCCAATTAATAGAGTTGACTATTGAAATAACAAAGGGAGATTATTAACTTTAAATACAGAAATAGAAAGAAACCTAATCAAGATATTGAGGAAGAAGAGTATTTTAGTTAGCTGAAAAAGGACTTGCCCAAAAGCTTCTTTAACCAAGCAAATAAAAAAAAAAGAGTTGTGGTACCTTATACTTTTTAGTGATACAGTAGAACCTCCATGAGAGGACACCTCTCTACAAATGACAGTTTTCATCTGCAAAATTTACCATTTTTACTAATTAGAGATTCCCCGTTAAGAAGACACCTCTCCTTAAAGAACACTTTGGCCTTGCAATTAGGTGTTGTCCTTTACAGAGAGGTTCAACAGTGTTATAATAAAGTAATATACAATAGCAAAAATATATATTTAAAAATACGCCTTAAAAAAGCTGTGAATGTTTCTAGGAACTGTGTTGGAATTCACTCTCCAAAGCCATATAGGGTAAGTTTGGGGAAGAGAAGGGCTTTTAGCAAACCTGTGGTAGATCTGGCCCAGATCCAAGATGGCTGTCTTGGCTCGCTCCGCACACTCTTTCACAAGCTTCTGAGGTCATTCCTGTCCCCCCTCCCCATGTGTAAATAGAAGCACATAAATGTAGACCCCCCACCATTCAAAATCGAATTTATTTAAACAAATTTAGCAACATCTGATTATACGCAACAAAAGGATTATGAACCATTTTGGAATAAAAAGAACTAGATTAATTTGAAAGCACCAGGCCTCCAAGGGATAAGTTACTTAAGAGATTTTTCAATTTTCAAATCTCTAGCTTTTGGGAATTAAGAGTCCTTCTAGAAGAGAAATTGTATCACACTGCCTCCTGTAGAGGGGCTCTCATGTCTGAAAGCAAGAGATAGGTAAATTAAAAAATCTAGTGCTGCACATGACAAGTACAGATCAGGAGGGACAAGCACCGGTTCTGTCCTCCCAAGAGAACAACAGTCTGATATCCAGACTTAAGTCTGGTCATCTACGGACAATGACTTTCCAGATGCAATTCTCAACCTGCAACCCCAAAACCCATTATTGACTGTGTTGACTCATCCATTGATGAGCTCTACTCATCCCCAGCAGACACTATCAAAAGTCTCAAGCTTTACAAGCTTGATACCCTAATATGATTGAGTGGAGATAAGAAAGAATAAAAAAAAATCTTTAAAAAAAAAAACTTATTCCTGGAGGCCTGTGGTGCTTTCAACTTAATTTAAAAAATGATCTAGATAACCCTAATTGTTATATTAAATAGAGGGTAGTATATTAATAGGGCAATATGAAATGATATAATGTATAAAATAGTAAGATGATAAAGTACAATTTGGATCATAGCTACAAGGTACTAAGACCAAATCCAAAAAATTAATAGTATGTGACGCTTCAGTAACAGTGTTGTTTTCATCATCAGACAAAAGAATTAGTGTTACTGAAACGTGGCACACTATTAATTTATTTGGATTAGGTTTTATTAATTTCTAAAATATTAAGATTTTTATTGATAATTTGCTTTTGTAATGCAGTCGTGACTTATTTAGAAAAAATTTTTACTGAATACTAAAAAATTTGCTAGTTTCTTTAATTTATTGAAAGCTATATGTAATCTACTTATATAATTGCCTTATTCTGTCTGTGTGAAGTTCGCTGTGTGAAGTTCACGGATAGATTTTGGTCAGAATGGATAAAATAAAAAAAGTGTCAAGGGATGGGAATCGAACCCACGACCTTCCGCTTACCGGACAGATGCCATGACCACTAGGCCACATGACCACAATTTATAATTGTAACAAATAGTATTTGAATCAAAACATTCAATAGGGTAAAACACGGGCGTTGCCCGGGTCATTCGGCTAGTGGAATAATAAACACATGAAAAGTTTATGATAAAAAAAGTATATGAAAAACAAACAAACAATCTTGTCTTTAGGTATCTTCCTAGTTTTCACGATAACCAAAGTAATGAAGTGACCTTCGCCGAGGTGTGGATCAACTTAGATATTTATATAAAGTAGAACCTCCATGAGAAGACACTCACGCTTGAGAACACCTCTCTACAAAGGACAGTTTTCATTTGCAAAAATTTTTACCATTTAGTAGCTCTCCAAGTAAGAGGATACGTCTCCCTAAAGGACACTTTGGCTCTTTAATTAGTTGTTGTCCTTTACAGGGAGGTTCTACTGTATTTACAAAAATCAGATATAGAAAGCAGATTTATAAAAGAGTAAAAAAAGAAAGGAGTACTTACTTCCTTTTGGTCCATAAAACTTGACGCAGAACTCGTTTAACCCTCCAAGAATGGTTACTTCATGTTTACTTTCGATTCTGAGAGGGAGAGAGGGGAGGGGGGGGGGGGGTGTAGAGTCAAGGAATGGTGACAGAGGGTGGTGTGACACAAGTAGATATTGATTGTAGCATCAGGGTTTCTTACCATCATTCAGAATATGTAGATTGGTAGATAAAACTTTCACACAACACTTCATATACAGTAATGATAGGGCACAATTTGGATTATAGATTAAAAACACAAGGTAATAAGACCAAATCTATGATAAGGCACAATTTGGATTATTCTATATACAGTTACGAGCGTCTTTCCTAATCCGTCAATCAGTCATCGGCCGCCTCTGTCACGGTTTGCTTTTATTGGTTGGCTCCCGTTACGCCACCTTTGCCCCCCCCCCCCCCCCCCCCCTGCTGGCGGCACGCGCCCGTTGGCTGCCGGCGAGCACGTGACTTCCCTGTGCGCTTGCATGGCGGGCGGTAGGCTATAGTTATTCTATATACAGTTACGAGCGTCTTTCCTACGGAAGCCAACAGTACATAGGCACATAAAGCACATAGGCTATAGTTATTAACTAATATATGCATTTATTTAAGGCGCCAATTTATAATTGTAACAAATAGTATTTGAATCAAAACATTCAATCGGGTAAAACACGGGCATTGCACGGGTCATTCGGCTAGTAGATTATAAACACAAGGTAATAAGATCAAATCTGAATAAATAGTGTGTGACGTTTCGGTGTAACAGCATTGTTACCAACTTCAGACAAAAATGCTCATTCAGCACTTTTGTCTGAAGATAGTAACAATGCTGTTACTGAAGCGCGTCACACACTATTTATTTATTTAGATTTGGTCTTATTACCTTGTGTTCATATACAGTAGAACCCCATGAGAAGACACTCGCGCTTGAGGACAACTCTCTATAAAGGACAGTTTTCATTTATAAAGTTATCATTTTTAATATTTATCAACTCTCCGGTAAAAGGACACCTCTCCCTAAAGGACACTTTTCCTAAAGGACACAAAGGACAGTTTTCACCACCAATACAGTAAAAACTTCATGAGAAGACACCCGCGCTAGAGAACACCTCTCTATAAAGGACAGTTTTCATCAACAAAATTACCATTTTTACTATATAGCAACTCTCTGGTAAGAGAACACCTCTCACTAAAGAATACTTTGGCTCTGAAATTAGGTGTTGTCCTTTACAGGGAAGTAGTTCTACTGTAACTGTGATCCAGCCAACCAGTGGAAGAGTACCAAGGGTCAAAAATAAAGGGAGCTCTCCAGCGAAGTACTAATTGGGCCCATGGCCTTCAACCCACATAGCACTGAATTTACAAGTGATAGGGAAGAAGGCTTTCAGGAAAATGCGGAAAATAGCCGAGCAGAAAGCCTCAAAATCTCAGAATTTTCTGTTAATTTTTACTAACCAGGAGATAGGGTAGTCAAAATGGACGTGAGAATATTACAGAAAAACAAGAGAGTAGCATGCCTTCTCGTCAGAGAAAAACTGCTGCGAGTACAAGGTAATAAAACCAAATCCTAATAATGATAAGGCACAATAAAAAATAAATAAATAGAAAAAAGTGGGTTTTTTTCACTTTTTTAATTCTAAAAATAATATTCTGTGTTTCTCAGAAAACTTCTTATCTGTTATCTTGTTTACACACTTGATAACAGTAACTATTTAAAAACATGCTGTGGTAAAATTTCTCATTCAATACTTTTATCTGAAGATGGTAACAACACTGTTACAGAAACGTCATACGCTATTTATTTATTTGGATTTGGTCTTATTACCTTGTGTTTTCCAATCTACAATCCAAATTGTGCCTTATCAGTTACAATGTTGTTACTGAAGCATCACACACTATTTGTTTATTTAGATTTGGTCTCTTATAACCTTGTGTTTTCCAATCTATAATTTCAAATTGTACCTAATCATTTTAAATATTAATGGTTATGATGATGATGTTAGAAGGTTTAAAATCCGATTAAAGAGATTCGAGAAAGTTTTGAGAAAAGTTTTAAGATTTGAGAAAGTTTCTGTGATCTCCTGGGTTATAAATGTAAGGTTGGCTGTGACTCAAATATTGCCTGCAGCCATTATCTTGTTTGTACAGCAGCAGCTTTATCACTTCCTGCGGGACTTCATCTCAATGATATATATCAAATGGTGGAAGAGATAAGACCAATAATTGGTCTTGTTACCATTTGATTCAAATCTCTAATCCAAATTTTACCATATCACGATAAGGCACAATTTGGATTATAGATTATAAACACAAGGTAATAAGATACAAATAAATAAATAGTGTGTGACGTTTCGGTAACAGCGTTGTTACCATCTACAGACAAAAGTACTGTGTGTGTTGATAGAAGGCTATAGTAAAATGACCTTCTATCCTAACAAAAAAAAAACATGCTGTGGTAAAATTTCTCATTCAGTACTTTTGTCTGAAGATGGTAACAATGCTGTTACCAAAACGTCACACACTATTTATTTATTTGGATTTGGTCTTATTCCCTTGTTTTTTACCATATCATGTTCATCTAAGATTGTCAAGATTGACCTATGACTCATTAGTTGGTTCAAATATGTTTCACCATGGGTGACTCTTTTCTTCAATTCTATGGGGGGGTCGGTGGAAGGGTGGTCTAAACTGTTGGTTTTCAACCGCTACACTACTGCATGTCCTTTTCAGGAAACCCTTTGTTATTATACAAGGTAATACAACAAAGCTTTATTAAGACCATTTATTTTTTTTGAAGGGGTCGGTAGAAGGATGGTCTAAACCGTTGGTTTTCGACCGCTATGACCCGGGTTTGATTCCCGCATTGGGCACTTTTTTTCTGATTAAAAAAAAAAATGCTCCAATGGCCTCCGATTCTTGCAAAAGTCCAACCCCACCAGCGAGTGCAAGTAACCAAACGGGGCACTGGCATATTTGTAAGTGCAAAAGTTGAACTGCTTTTCACATGTGTAGACATGTAGTGCACTTACAGTAAAAGCAGTCGCCTACTTCTACCCACCATGATTATCATGACGTGTACCACATGTACTAGGGATAAGCAAAAAAGAAAATTTCATTTATTTTGTAAATTAGATTGAATCGCTTTAATCACAAAATAAATTGTCTCCCAGATGTTTGTCTTTCCTAACTTTTCAACGTGACAATATGAATGGTGTCAGAGAGAGTAATTTTATCTATCTACACAACAATAATTTTAGAAGTTTTTTGTTGGATCATTTTGTATAGGAGAATAGGTATCATTGTTATTCAATAAAAAAAGCATTTTTTGTTTATAGTCTTCTTTTTCATTAAAACAATTCCATTTCCTTTGTCATTATTTGTTATCACATATTTTGTTTGTAGGTATTTAAGTTTGGAGGTCAATTTTTTGTTTATAGTCTTCTTTTTTCATTAAAACAATTCCATTTCCTTTGTCATTATTTGTTATCACATATTTTGTTTGTAGGTATTTAAGTTTGGAGGTCAATTTTTTGTTTATAGTCTTCTTTTTTCATTAAAACAATTCCATTTCCTTTGTCATATTTTGTTATTATATATTTTGTTTGTAGGTTTTTAAGTTTGGAGGTCAATTTTTTGTTTATAGTCTTCTTTTTTCATTAAAACAATTCCATTTCCTTTGTCATATTTTGTTATTATATATTTTGTTTGTAGGTTTTTAAGTTTGGAGGTCAATTTTTTGTTTATAGTCTTCTTTTTTCATTAAAACAATTCCATTTCCTTTGTCATATTTTGTTATTATATAATTTTTTCTGTAGGTCTTTAAGTTTGGAGTTCAATTTTTTGTTTATATTATTTGATTTATAATTTATAATTATTATTGACATGAAGCTAAATGGAAATCAAAGAATTATATCATTAGATGTTGAATCCATGTTTACTTCAATCCCTATAGCCACAATTATGGATGGGGGTCGGTGGAAGGCTGGTTAAACCGTTTGGTTTTCAACCACTAGGACCCGGGTTCGATTCCCGCATTGGACACTTTTTTCTGTTTAAAAAAAAAAAATGCTCTAATGGCCCCCGATTCTTGCAAAAGTCCAACCCCACCAGTGAGTGCAAGTAACCAAACCGGGCTCTAGCACATTTGTAAGTGCAAAGTCGAACTGCTTTTCACATGTGTAGACATGTGGTGCGCTTACAGTAAAAGCAGTCGCTAACTACCCACAGAGATAAGAAAGAAGAAGAGTCTTATACAGATTCTCCGAGTAGAAATGTAGGGTACATACAGGAGTAACAGTAATAATACCAGTAATAAACAGTATTAATATTATTAAAGCTAATAACATAAAAGTAATACAATATAATGTGGCTGTGCTTATAGAACGGCGTTTAACAATTTTTACCGCAAATGTTTCTTTTTACAGAATGAAAAATCATAATTTTTAATTATTTTAAGGAGAAATAACGACTATTCCTATCCTTAGGGATGAAGTATGAAAGGATGAATTGTGGAGAGTAATGATGAACAGAAAAATAAAAGTGTCCAGGGACACTTTTATCACATCCCTGGACAATTTTATTTTTCCATTCATCATTACTCTTCACAATTCATCCTTTCATACTTCATCTCTAAGGATAGGAATAGTCGTTATTTCTTCTTAAAATAATTAAAAATTATGATTTTTTCGTTCTGTAAAAAGAAACATTTGTGGTAAAACTTGTTACAGGGTAATTAGACCAAATCTCTAAATAAATAAATAGTTTGTGAAATTTCGGTAAGTCTTGTTTGATGATGGTAACAATGATGTTACCGAAATGCCACACTGTTTATTTATTTGGATTTGGTCCATATTACGTTAAAACATGATTATCTTTACTATTATATATTCCTGTATATACCCTCTTCTATTATGAGAATCATCTGTATAAGACTAAATGGTCTTAGTTTTTTTTTTTTTTTATTTATCCCTAGTACATGTAGTACAGGCCATGATAATCATGGTGGGTAGTTAGCGATTGCTTTTATTGTAAGTGCACTACATGTCTACACGTGTGAAAAACAGTTCAACTTTTACACTTACAAATATGCCAGAGCCCCGTTTGGTTACTTGTACTCGCTGGTATATTGGACTTTTGCAAGAATCGGAGGCCATTGGAGCATTTTTTTTGTTTTTTTTATCAGAAAAAAAAAGTGCCCAATGCGGGAATCAAACCCGGGTCATAGCGGTCGAAAACCAACGGTTTAGACCATCCTTCTACCGACCCCTTCAAAAAAAATAAAAGGTCTTAATAAAGCTTTGTTGTATTACCTTGTATAATAACAAAGGGTTTCCTGAAAAGGACATGCAGTAGTGTAGCGGTTGAAAACCAACAGTTTAGACCACCCTTCCACCGACCCCCCCAGAGAATTGAAGAAAAGAGTCACCCATGGTGAAACATATTTGAACCAACTAATGAGTCATAGGTCAATCTTGGCAATCTTAGATGAACATGATATGGTAAAAAACAAGGGAATAAGACCAAATCCAAATAAAAAAATAGTGTGTGACGTTTCAGACAAAAGTACTGAATGAGAAATTTTACCACAGCATGGTTTTTTTTGTTAGGATAGAAGGTCATTTTACTATAGCCTTCTATCAACGCACACAGTACTTTTGTCTGAAGATGGTAACAACGTTGTTACCGAAACGTCACACATTATTTATTTATTTGGATTCGGTTTTATTACCTTGTGTTTATAATCTATAATCTAAATTGTGCCTTATCGTGATATGGTAAAATTTGGATTAGAGATTTGAATCAAATGGTAACAAGACCAATTATTGGTCTTATCTCTTCCACCATTTGGTATATATCATTGAGATGAAGTCCCGCAGGAAGTGATAAAGCTGCTGCTGTACAAACAAGATAATGGCTGCAGGCAATATTTGAGTCACAGCCAACCTTACATTTATAACCCAGGAGATCACAGAAACTTTCTTAAATCTTAAAACTTTTCTCAAAACTTTCTCGAATCTCTTTAATCGGATTTTAAACCTTCTAACATCTTCATCATAACCATTAATATTAAAAATGATTAGGTACAATTTGAAATTATAAATTGGAAAACACAAGGTTATAAGAGACCAAATCTACAAGCTTTACAAGCTTGATACCTTAGTGTGATTGAGTGGAGATAAGAAAGAAGAAGAAGAAGACCTTGTGTTTATAATTTATATAATCCAAATTGTGCCTTATCATCATTGCTTTGGTATGCTGTGGTAAAAATTTCTCATTCAATACTTTTGTCTGAAGATGGTAACAACGCTGTTACTGAAATGTCACACACTATTTATTTATTTGGATTTGGTCTTATTCCCTTGTGTACATTACTAGTAAATTTAATTGCTACAAATTTTAGCGATAGACGGCAATTGAAATTATAAATATGGTGGTAACAATATATTTTTTTTTTTGTTTTAACATAGAGGAACACAAGATATTAATATCAAATACAAATAAATAAATAGTGTGTGACATTTCGGTGTAACAGCGTTGTTACCATCTTCAGACAAAAGTACTGAAGAAGACAAATTGTGCCTTATCACTTTTAACATAGAGGGAAAACTAAAAGCAACTCTCTGGTAAGAGAAGACCTCTCTATAAAGGACAGTTTGGCTCTGTAACTAGATGTTTACAGGGAGGTAGTTCTATTGTACTAGGTATACTAAGTACTAGGTACTAACTAATGATAGAGGGAAAACTAAAAGCAACTCTCTGGTAAGAGGGGACCTTCTCTATAAAGGACAGTTTGGCTCTGTAACTAGATGTTTACAGGGAGCTAGTTCTACTGTACTAGGTATACTAGGTAGTTCTACTGAAGAAGACAAATTGTGCCTTATCACTTTTAACATACAGGGAAAAATTAAAAGCAACTCTCCGATAAGAGGAGACCTCTCTATAAAGGACACTTTGGCTCTGTAACTAGATGTTTACAGGGAGGTAGTTCTACTGAAGAAGACAAATTGTGCCTTATCACTTTTAACATACAGGGAAAACTAAAAGCAACTCTTTGGTTTGAGAAGACCTCTCTATAAAGGACACTTTGGCTCTGTAACTAGGTGTTTACAGGGAGGTATTTCTACTGTATAGGATTACATTTGGAATAGACCTGGAGAAGGGTCAATTCCTAGCAAAAAGGTTCCAAGGTGGTGGATAGCTATCAAATATGATGTTTTATTGAAAATATCTTAATAAGGAGACCCGGATCACAACACCAATCAACATAATATAGTCGAAAAATAGTACAAATGTGATATTGTACTGGGATAAGGTGCATAAATTATTTTTAAAAAGGCATCTCCTTATCGTGCAACTGAAAGTTTTCTTGATTAATCAAGAATAGGTATTTGGCCAATTCTGGAATAATTAAAAATCAACGAGAATAGTTGATATTTATTCCGATAGATGGCGCAAGCCATCAGCAACTTTCAGTTTCACGATCAGGAAATGTCTTTTTTTTTATAATATAGTAGGTTAGCCTATGGTAAAGCTGAACCTATTTTAAAAAGTGCGATAAAAAACTCAATGACAACTGAATAGCAGAATGATATGGCACCATTGAAATTAATCTAAAAAAAAACAAACAAAAGTTATATCTGAATCCATGTCAGGGTCATCACATCACTGGTGTCTGTTCACACAAGGTAATAAGACCAAATAAATGGTGTGTGACGTTTCTGTAACAGCGTTGTTACCATCTTTAGACAAAAGTACTGAATGAGAAATTGTACCACAGCATATTTTTAAATTTTTAACCCGTTTGGTTTATGACCACTACGACTCGGGTTCGATTCCCGCATTGGACACTTTTTTCTGATTTAAAAAAAACAAATGCTCCAATGGCCCCCGATCCTTGCAAAAGTCCAACCCCACCAGCGAACTGCTTTTCACATGTGTAGACATGTGGTGCGCTTACAGTAAAAGCAGTCGCTAACTACCCACCATGATTATCATGGCCTGTATCACGTGTACTAGGGATAAGCAAAAAAAAAACTGTTATCATGTTAGTAAACAAGATGTTACAATTTATCATTCAGCACTTTTGTCTGAAGATGGTAACAACGCTGTTACTGAAACGTCACACACTATTTATTTATATGGATTTGGTCTTAATACCTTATGTTTATATATAACTCCTCCTTTGCCGGTCCGAAGCCCAGATGTAAAAGGAGGAGGGGGAGCAGTAACAAGCTCACTAAAAAATCTGGGCTCAGCTGGCCCGGCTGATAGTACCCTGTAAGGGCTCCTAATCCAGGGATACAGGATGAGCAGTGTTTGTACTCCATGTTAGGAGCGGCTGCACATAGCGTCTGTTCCTAATGTCAGAGGCGGCCATTTCTTTTGGAGCTAAGTCGGCCTGCCACTGAGTAGTGCCCCCAGTCTTAATGACAAAGGCATACGCATTCTACTTCACTCAGTCATGAATGATTGAGTGGAGATAAGAAAGAAGATGTTTATATATCTATATTCCAAATTGTGCCTTATCATTGGTGTCTGTTCTTCATTTTAGAGGCAACCTTATCTGAAGGTAAGTTAAACTGCTGAACATACTTCAGATTCTTTGAATTATGGTAGACTTATATTTAGCAAACATGAAGCCAATGTCTTTATTAAGATGTCTAATTTTCAGGCACAGAGACTTTAAAAACTTTAAAAAGTCAAAAGATGTGTATTAATATCAGTTAAATGTCTTCAAAAGACATTTTGATGACAACTTTGGATAGATGAGAAATGAGTGTCAGGTTCTAAATCAATATGATGTGAAAAAATTAAAAAAAAAAAAAAGGTAAATTTTTGATGCAGTGACAACTATAATTAAGGATCTCTAGGTAAAATCAAAAATTTGTCCCAAATCTTAATTTATAATGCAAACTTCGAATGCTTTGAAATAATTGCTAATCCTTATTAATTTGAATTGAAAATAATATTTTCATTAAATATTATCACTGATAATTGAGACTTATTTCATCTCAAACAGCAAGCAAGCCATAAATATTAAAAGAGTTAATTGTATATAATGATAAAAGATTGTTAGGATTTTTCATTAATGTATATGATAAAGCATAATTTGGATTATAGATTATAATAAAAGAAAATAAGACCTAATCCAAATAATTTATTAGTGTGTGACATTTCTGCAACAACATTCTCACCATCATCAGACAAAAGAATAAAATCTCACCATTATCAGACAAAAGAATAATTTTTTTTTTAAATAAAAAAAAAGATTTTATTCTTTTGTCTGATGATGGTAACAATGTTGTTGCCGAAACGTCACACACTAATAAATTATTTGGATTAGGTCTTATTTTCTTTCATTATGTATATGTTATACATTCATTTAATTCTTTAATATTCTGTGAGTAGGAAAATAATTTTAAAAAATTTGGTAACTGTATCCTTTTTATTTACTTAATGTCATCCAAAAAAAAACAAAAGAAATTTTTTTTAAATGCCTAAAAATGTAACAGTGCTACTAGAAATAATTTTTTTAATAAATCACTAATTTTTATTTTTCCTTATTTTTTAATCAAATAAACATTATAAATTGCATTAAATTAGATGACATTACTGTATCATATATTCTATATTTAATATATAATTTACATAAAAATTATTTTGGTAAAAATTAAAAGAAAGTAAAAATACTTGGCAAAAAGTATTTTAAAGGGATTTATACATATTATAATAAATATTAATAAATATATAGGTGTTATATAAGAGTGGCAAATGAAAAATTGCTTCCCTATATGCATTTACAATTGTTCTTTAGAAATGAAAAATTAAAATTATTATATGGTTATAGTATTTATTATTATTACAAATTTTATTTAACATTTAATATAAAATGGGACTTCGATGTTTCGTGTCTAGGTCATATTATATTAAACAACAAGGTTAACAAGAAATAATTAAATATCTGTCTTTAATTATGTTTATAAATGGTTATATTTCATTGTATAAAAGTGAAAAATGAAAGAATAATGAAGAATGGCCTCAATGGCAAACGTCAATTATCGTTGTAAACAAAGAACTTTATAACATAAAAGTTATTTCGAGTAAATATGAAATAAAATATCAAAGTAAATGACTTATTTTAACTCAAAATGCTTTAAAATACACATTAAAACTTTTGGCTGTCAAAAAATATTCGATATAAATAGAACGCAAAATGAATCAGCTGTTAATTTTTTTATTATTTTAGGTATTTGTTGTTTTTGGTAAACACGTCCTAAATTTGGCTGCGTTGGCTGATTTGAGTATTAACAATCATAATACTAAACACTAACTTCAAAATGTAAAATAAAATAAAGGATACAATTTAATTACGTCAGTATCCATACGCCTTTTCCCAGCACTTGGAGAAGACATCTTCGCATTCAGTAACTTAAAAAAAAAATAAAAAATAATCAAAAAAAGAGGACAAGGCCAAAATGCAGAGTGACCAGACTCGAGGAGAATTTAAAAATAAGGAAGGGTACTTTAAATGGCCTAAATATATATTCTACACTTGTTGATAATATGTTTATAATATATATAAGCTGATATGCATAAATATATTGACTTTTATTGTGACACCAAATATTTTGTGGTAAATTTTCTCCTGTTTTCTTTTTTTATTTATAACTAAAAATTTTTGTCCTATATTTTTAAGTGAAAAGCACTTTTATTAATTAAAAAATTATAATAAAATTAAAATACGTGGTGCTGCTGAAAACCTACTTGTGATTTTCAATCAAGTTAGTACTCTTCATCAGTGCGAAAAAAAATCATTGAAGTAGATATTTATATTATTACCTGTTTTTTTTTTTTTTTCAACTATATTTCTTCTTACACTTCTTTTTACACCCTAAACCTCGCCATTTAAGAAATATTATGGCCGGAAATGTGAAATGTGGGGAGAAACTATATAATTAAAAATGAAACCTATTCTTTCATTCATTTATATTTTATTTTTTAAATATATGATTGATAAGCATAACTATAGTGTGGTGTTACAGATCATACAGGTAGTAATCCATAGTTCAGGGTAAAGATGTCAGACACTACCTTAGCCTTCTGAAAAGACTAGTTTCACAATGCCATCAGATACAAAACATTGACCTTCTGGACACAGGGGATTTTCCCTAGACAGAAGTGTACTGGGTTCTGATTCTTTTTCTGACTGGGGCACACATTGTTGAAATCATCCATCATGAGGAAACGCTAGGATTTTTATCGTTTTTGAACAACACACTAGGTATTTTTCGCGTTCAAATAGGCCCATTTTTGGACATCAGTAGTATATCTGTCAGTCTTTCAAAGTGCTTTTTAAATTTGCTAGTTTGCAAACTGTTCTTTCTGCAGTTATAACTTTAGAGGCAGCATTCTAGACACATTACAACAGCAAATGCTACACAAGCAAGGCAGGATAACACATGAGCTTTATTTTCTGACTCCAACAACATTTTGGCATTGTAAATGGATATGTTAAGACTAAAAATGATTTGTCCCAGCGAATGAACTCTGGAGAAAATGGACAACCTTTATTGGCATCCTTCCCTGACCCTCATGTTCACCTGAACTTTCCCCAATTGAACATTATAGTACATGATGGGGAGGGAAATTTGGCAATATCCACAGGCAGGTAATCTTCAACAGCTTAATCCTACAAGTAGCCATAAAAAAAACTTTAAAACAGTATGCCTCACCATGTAGCAGCTTGTATACCTGCAATAGAAGGACACACCAAATATTGATGAAGGCTATGCATTTCTAGATAAATTTATATACTTTTTTATTTCAATCAATTATTTTTCACATTACATTTTATAGAGCTCACTAATTTTTAGGAAATGTACATAAGTATTTCTAGGTGATGCATTTTTGTGATGTTAATATAAAGAAAAAGCAATGCGCTAATCTTTCACTACAATGTGTTATATTTTTATGACCTGTGTGTATAAATATATTTGATATAATATGTTAGATTCCACTTATAGGTAATCTGCCTTGGGAGTTGAATCCTAAATAATTTACCAGGTACTAAATAACTTTAGTGAAATGAAGAAATAAAACTTTTATTGTTATATATTTTTATTATTATATATATATATATTTATTTATATATATTTGAATATCTAATCAAAAGAAATAAACACAAACATATTAAATTAAATGAATGCAATAAAGAAGAAAATAATGTGAATTATATATATTCAAAACAACAATGATGATTACAACTTAAGAATTACAGAAGCAAAAAAATGTTCACAGAATATTTCACGCTGATATATTACACCATCTTCCCGCTACATTCAAATATATCTTGAAGGAGGTCTCCGATTTCTTGGTGGATTTCTTCTTGGGATGGGTCCTTCATTACTGGCTTCGGGATCCGTGAACGACGGCTCCCCTGAAATGCCTCCATCATTCTGGTCCACGAGTCCAGAGTCCCGCTGCTGTCTGGCTGTTTCTATAGGCGGCGATTCACTTCTGCCTCTGTTGGGCATATCAGCCTCAGGAACGATGATATCAGTTTCTTCTCTTTGGCGTCCATATTGTCGATCTTCATCTCCACCATTCTCCCACCTCTTCCTTATTTGATCTCTATGATAACTTTTGACCTGTCCGTGTATTAAAACTGTATAGACTCGGGATCCTTTTCTCCCCACTATTCTGCCTGGAATCCATCGATCCCCGCCTTTAAAATTTCGACACCAAACCATGTCATCTATTCCAAACTCATCTTGTTGAAATCCGTGGTCGTATTTCATTTGCCTGGCCTGCTGCTCCTTTACTCTTGATTCCAGATTTGGATGTATAATTGATAGTCGGGTTCGAAGGGAACGCCCAATAAAGAGTTCTGACGGAGCCTTCTTGGTTGTTTCATGAGGGGTGCTACGATATGCCAGGAAAATCTTTGATAGCGTGTCCTGAATGGTATCCCCAGGTTTTCTTTTATTTTTGTCTAACGCCATTTTTATCATCTTGACAGCTCTCTCTGCCAGGCCATTGCTCTGAGGATGGTACGCAGGAATCAGTGTTTGTTTTATTCCATTATTTTTTTTTTATTATTTTCATTTCACTACCCGTAAACTGAGGACCATTATCTGACACTATTTCTTCTGGTAAACCATAAGAAGAAAAAAGTCGTCTTGATTGCTCAATTGTTTTTGCTGAGGTTATTTCTCTCATTGGGAATGCCTCGACCCACTTAGAATGACTATCCACGACAATTAGCAAATTGATGTTATCTTTGTTTGCATAATCAATATGGATCCGCTGCCAGGGTCTAACTGCCCAAATCCAAGGTTGCCACTTTACTCTATTTGGGCCATCTTGAACCTGTTGGCAGTTTCTACACCTGTTTACCAGGAACTCAATCTCATTGTCTAGATTCGGCCACGAGAAATGAGACCTTGCCACAGACTTCATTTTGCTCATCCCTGAATGGGTCTCGTGTAAGCAACTCAACAAGTTCGGTCTGAGAGAGGAAGGCATAATGACCCGCATCCCCCACAATAGACACTCTCCGTCCACAGTCAGCTCCAGTTTTCTCTGAAAGTAAGGTCTGAGGTGGTCTGGCACTCTCTTAGGCCAGCCATGCTGGGTATAGCACTTCACTATTGATAGCACTTCATCCTTTTGAGTGTCAATTTTAATTTCTTCAGCCGTGATTGGCAAATCCTCCATGTAGGACAGTGCATAAATGTTATCCAGTCTCGAAGTTTCCCCACTCTCAACTGGAAGACGTGACAGAAGATCTGCATTTCCATGATCTTGAGTTTTTTTAAACTTGATATCGTAGGTATAGGCAGACAGAATTATCGCCCATCTCTGTAATCTCGAAGTTGATAAAGTAGGAATTCCCGATTTTGGGCCTAAAATAGACACTAGCGGCTTATGATCCGTTATCAGGGTAAAGCGTCTCCCATAAATAAACTGATGGAATTTGGTCACTCCATAAATTATTGCGAGAACTTCCCTCTCAATCTGAGAATAGTTGCGCTCGGCTCCTGATAGGGTCCGAGAGGCAAACATGATCGGTCTTTCCTGGCCTCTGATGACATGAGACAGAACCGCGCCAATTCCAATCTAGGATGCATCCGTGGCCAAAAACAAAGGCAATGTGGTGTTGTACGGAACTAAAACCCTCTCAGAGGTAATGCTACTCTTGCACTTTTCAATAGCCTCTTCCCACTCCTTGGTCCAGCTCCAGCAATTCTTTTTATGAAGCAGCTCGTGAAGAGGCCTCAATAGATCAGGTAGATTTGAAATAAATTTTCCATAATAATTCACCAATCCAAGAAATGACCTCAACTCAGAGAGGTTTGTCGGACTCTTGGCCTTCTGTAAAGCTTGCACCTTGTGATCCAAAGGTCGGATGCCATCTTCCTTGATAAGATGGCCCAAATACTCGATTTCTCTTTGCACAAATTTACATTTATCCTTCTTCAGTTTAATGTTGTATTTTTCCAAACGCAGAAACACAGTTTTCAATACAGCTAAGTGTTTCTCCACTGAAACTGTAGCTATGAGGACATCATCAATATAGCAAATAACGCCCTCTATTCCAGCCAGAACCCTATCCATCACAGATTGGAAATAACTAGGGGCATTAGCCAGCCCAAAAGGCATTCTCCTAAATCTGAAAAGTCCCTTATGTGTGTTGATAGTTAAAAATGGCTGGGTGCTCGTTGCCACCTCTAGTTGCAGGTAAGCGCTGCTCAAATCTAATTTTGAGAAATATTTCCCCTTGGCCAAGATAGCAAACAAGTCTTGCTGAGTGGGGAGCGGATAAGCTGCTGTATCCAAGAATCTGTTCAGAGTTACCTTAAAATCACAACAAATTCTCATTTCCTTTTTTTTTTTTTGGTACCACTACTACTGGAGTTGCCCACTGGCTACTCCTCACCCTATATAAGTATCCCTTTGTCACCATATTTTCTAAAGCTTCTGTAACCGCCGTTCTAATCGCAAAAGGCACCGTCGAGCCTTATGAAATATTGGGCTGACGTCACGAATATTCATTGAAAATGTGAATCCTTTTATGGGCTCTGCTGTGTCATTGAACAAAACTTGGTGCTCTTTCAAAAATTCAGCAATAGCAATTTCCGAAGGTATCTGGTTCACCGCAAAATAATCAATTTTCAACAAATTTATCCATTCTCTCCCCAGCAGGGCCTTTTTTTCACCTTTGACTACTACTGCTCGAAGCATTGAAGTCTTGCCCTGAAATTCCACCTTAACGATAACTCCGCCCAGAATTGGTACTACTGTCCCGTCATATGTCTTGATGATCATTCCGATAGTTTTTAACTGTGCATTTGGAAGACACTTCTTGAAATCATTCTCCGATATCAAGGTTAGACAACTTCCCGTATCCAATTCAAAATCTATAAAAATTTTCTCGACTTTCAATCTTATGGTATAGGAAGGGTCACTTGTCGTAGTATTTATTCTATAATCGTGTGGTGTCCTCATGCATGTAATTTTTTGGATCAATTCCTCCTCTCTCCCTGATCATCCATCTGATGTATCCTATTCTGTTGGCTCGCCTGTTCCCTAATAGGATATACTTCATGATTCCTACATACTGGGGCAATGTGACCTTTTTTTTCTGCACTTGAAACACACTGCGTCCTTGAATCTACAAGAGTCTCTATGCAAATTTCCACAATGTTTGCATTTTCTTTTTCCATTTTTCAATTATCTTTGCATTTCAATGCGCAACTTATCCACGCTTTTTTCCAATTCCCCTGCATGAAATAATTTAATATTCTGCTCTGCCGCCTCCATGGACAAAGCAATTTCCATCACCCGAGCCAAGGAAACATCTCCCTCAGACAAAATTTTCTTTTGGATTCTTGAATCGCTTAATCCGCACACAAACTTGTCTCTCAGAGAGTCCTCCAAAAAATTCCCAAATTCACAAGTTGCTGCCAACCGCTTAATCGCTACCAAATACTGCGAAACACTTTCTTCCATTTCTTGCATCCTTTTGAAAAAAATGAACCGCTGGACTATGATTGAACGTTTTGGGGAAAAATGAGTATTTAATTTTTCAGTAAGTTCCTCAAAGGTCTTATTTTTCGGAAGTTCTGGACTGCATAAGTTTTTTAAAACCTCATAGGCTTTTGCTCCAATAAGTGTCAGGAGATACGCCTTCTTTTTGTCCTCGCTAGCGTCTTCCAAAATTAAAAATTGTTCTAAACGTTCAAAGAACGTGCTAAAACTTTCAACCTCTTCATTAAATTCACTTAATTGGAAACGAGCCATTTGCAAGAGTATCAAAAATTAAATCCAAAAACAAATTATTTTCTTCGGGTACTTACGCTTAGATCCTCGTCGCCATTTGCAATAACTTTAGTGAAATGAAGAAATAAAACTTTTATTGTTATATATTTTTATTATATATATATATATTTGAATATTTAATCACAAGAAATAAACACAAACATATTAAATTAAACGAATGCAATAAAGAAGAAAATAATGTGAATTATATATATTCAAAACAACAATGATGATAACAACTTAAGAATTACAGAAGCAAAAAAATGTTCACAGAATATTTCACACTGATATATTACATTTTATAAATGGTTTTAATGGAGTTTGTAATCATTCCGAAAGACTTGTTGAAGGATGCGCGGAAGACAAATTTTAATACAATTAGATATAAATAGCTAGTGGCCTAAATAAACGAAGAAAAAAGAACTCACCTGTATGTGAGAGTGTTGTGGCTGGGAAGGCACGAGTCCCTAGTAACCAAGGACCAATGCTGACAGCCAACTGATTGCTGTAGCATGCAGCCTGGGTTACAAAACCAGGGCAACCCTACTCTGGGTCCAGAACCTCATGGGCATCTTCAAGGAGAAGGTATGCTACAGGAGCTTATGACTGACCAGGAAGTTTGTGTGAGCGCAACTCTATGTCAGGCACAGAACCCCATGAGCATCTTCAAGAAGGTATGCTACAAGAGCTCATGACTGACCAGGAAGTTTGTGTGAGCGCAACTCTATGTCAGGCACAGAACCCCATGAGCATCTTCAAGAAGGTATGCTACAAGAGCTCATGACTGACCAGGAAGGGGATACCACAAGCCTGGTGGGAGAGCTAGAAAAAGTGGTCAAAGAATTGTTTAAAGAAAGGCCTATTGACCTCCCTGGCCTTTCCTACTGACTACACACCTCATGTGGCCTGCTACACCCCGTCGCCAAGAGTCCCACAGTGATAGAAGCAGACCTGTGTGAGGTGATCCAGGACCTGCCAGGCTCGACAGCCTGGAGAACATGACCAGGCAGTAGATGAGCCTGGACTTCACCAAAATAATCTTCCTCAACAACCTTAATGAGTCCATCAACCCAACCAAGATGAAAACCCAGAACTTCACCAATTAAACTCCAAAACATCAGGCATGCAATTGTCCTTTAGCTCTTTCTGTTCTAAGAATATTTTTAAATAATTTATTTTTAAAAAATATTTAAACACAATAAATATATATTTTAAATATTAAAATTTCCTTTTTTAAAAGCAGAGTCTCCATGGGGGGAGGGGCACAGAATGTTTGGGCCAGTAGAAGACGCAGAATTTTGGAAAAAATGGCAGTTACCAACTAGCAGAAAATAGGATAGCCAACCACTAGTTGGCAGCTTTGCCCCTACAGTAAGTTCTTTCTAATCCTATAAATTTATTTAAGCCAGCAGCAATAGGCCTTAAATTTTTTAAAATTTATTTTATGTATATAATCCCAATTTATAAAAGGTCATATTTATATCATTTACTAGACAATGACCCCCCCCCCCCCAGTGCAATTTCCTTCATACTGAAAGTACATCAATAATAAATAGTAGAAGTGTAATAAAATATCAATATGTAAAGGTTACTTCTTACGTTCCATTTGGAAACGTCTCTATCTTAGCCTGGCTAGCTCAAAGTAGTTTCAGCATATATATATATATATATACGGTAAATATAGTGTACACCCGGGTTTACATGTGATTTGTAGTTGAGCGCCAATTGTGAGATTTTGTCCTTACGTCTCACTATAACATCTATATCCTGAACTTGACTAACTCATGGGTTAAACCTAGGTACATACATATTTGCAATTTTTTATACATAGTAGAAACAATAAGCCTCTTTGAATGTTAATCACTGTAGATATTATTTTAAACACATACATTCAAGGTCTATAACACACACCAAGGTTTACGTGTGATATGTGGTTAAATATGAATATCAACACACATTGTAAAGTATCCACATTAATTTTATTCAGCATAAAAATTTTACACTAAAACATTCTTTATATGTGAATAGTTTGAATAGGCTTAAAGAATATTGGTACATTAGAATATCTCATCTTGCAAAATTTATATTCCTATAAAGAAGTGGCTGATAATCTACGATTTGGTAATTCAACCAAAATTACTTCACCTGGACAAGGTAATCAATCAACAAAATTGGCTAATATAAAGAAAGGAAAACATATAGGTCCACATCTCTATTTGCTGTATATATCTCAGTAATCAAGTTTACACAAAAAAAAATTTGATATCTACCATGGCTTCGCCATGTTTTATTACATTGACCTTTTACTGCAAAATCTAAATTGACTTACCTAGTATCTCGACTGCATACCTCTCCTGATAAGAAATCGATCTCTTCCTTCCGAGAAACTTGCCCCAGACCGCTTGGACGCTCGATCAAGCCTGTCTGGTCGCTCGATAAAGACTAACCAAAATCTAGACTGCCATCCCTTTCCTACCGCGCCCTCAAATCTCAATATTTATTACAGAGTAATAAAACTTGAATATACAAAAATTCTCGGAATATTAAAATAATAATATTATTATATTAAAAAAATTAAGAAAAAAAAAATATTTTTATTATTTTTTTATTTTAAAGGAAAATTCTGAATTAGCAAATACACTTGCTCAACCTGTGAGAAATCAATTTAGAATTAAATAAATATTAACGAAATTTTAAAATTTATCTTTAGATTAACAATGAAATCAAATAAAATTTAAGATGCCTGCCCCTCTGAAAAATTTATGTACTAATTTCTTCTTTAAGAAATCCAAAAAAAATTACTAAATATGCCCCATCTATCAAAAAATGTGATGTCACAAGATATATACAAAATTAAAAGAAGGAAGAAGGAAAGGAAGGAAAAAAGGAGGTGAAGAGATGGTTGGTGTAACAAAGACGAATGCTCGAAGTCCTTTTCTGGTGTAGATCCTGTGCTGGACTGTGGGTGAACTTTAACGGTATCATCTCCAACTGAATGTCTCCCCGGTTCCTGGTCTTCTTCTGCTTCTGTTTGCATCAGGCTTCTGGCTACTTAATCAGGGCCGATGTCATCCTCCTACAGCAGACCTTGTGATACGCGTCCAGGGCTGTGTCCTCCCCTGGCAGATCTTGGGATTCACGTCCAGGGCTGTGTCTTCCCCTGCCTTGGCCTTTGAACTATCGTCGGCCATTGCTGTGGGACTTCCATCTGGACACCAAACACTTTCGGCGAGACACTGCGTGTATATATATGATGTAAAAGAATGTTTACATCTTTGTTGGGTCTGTTTGATGGAAATCTGACCCAACAAATACAGAAGTAATCCATAAACCACAGGCAAAAAGTGTGTGTGATGGCAAAAATTGTATTATATTAGTGTTTAGGTATTTGATTTAATTATTTTTTTGCAATCCATTTAGTTGTTTCAAAATCAATATAGTTTAAATAGATGGCAGCTTTTCCACCTAACACCCCAGGTACCCGCCCCAGCGCATTGACCCTTGAAATTGCTTGAGTTGAATGAGTACTGCGATGGATCTTGACTGCGATGCCCATTTTCTCAGTAAGAAAAAATAGCTTTATAATAAAAATTAATCCAAAAATACTGGCATGTAAATATTTTTCTGTCAAAAATAAAAGAAAACATGGAAATTAGGCAAACATATGTGTTTGCTAATGACTGCGACTACATTTTAAACGATTTTTTCTGAAAAATAGACAAAAAAAAAACAAAGAGAGGCCAGAACAAAATTTAATAAAAGATGAAAGCCAAAAACCATTATTTACATACAGTAACGTTAATTTTGTAAAGTTTTTTTTTTTAAATTGCATTGTGTGCACTTACCATAACTTAATTAGTAATATAAATTTCTCTCTCAATACTCAATACTTTTGTAAAAAAAAGTACGCAACTTTTTGAAAAAGCAACTTGAAAAAAATGCAAAACGCTCATTGGTCGCTTAATTGGCCTGGTGTTGTTACTTCGCTTCGTATTTAATCCGCGTAAAAAAATTCTTCAAATGAAAAAATAAATAGCCAAAAATACTCATCAAAATGTAGCCGAAAGTTTTCCTCAGGTTTATAAAAAGTGACATGCAAAATTTGGTACCTATTGGTTCAGTAGTTTTTAAGTTTATCGCGAAACAGACAACAGACATTGACAGTTATATATAAGAAGATAATATAATCAATTTGTAATATATGTAAAAAAATTTAGTTGATTATATATATATTTTAAGAGTATTTGATGCACAACCTTGACGCCATGATATATTCTACTATGTAAGCACATTGTGACAACCAGTTTTAAAGGTTGGCTTCATGCCATTTAGACTAGGTATAGGGATTGCCAGGCCGAATATATCCAATAAAATACTTCTAAATTTATCCCTTCAGACTTACATACATTCAGAATGACTATATGATAACATTTAAATTATTTTATGTGAGGGAGACCTTTTAGAATTTAATAATTTATATGTGCATATGTCCATAATTTTTTTATTGAAACATGTAAATAAATTTACAAATTATATGATAATGTTAGGACACCTCGTGACCATAGTATGCCAAAATCACCTAGAACCCCACCTAACCTAACCATATCCCACCTTTGTCCATCTAAGCTACAAACCTCTGGTGATTGCGAGGTGTAGAGATGGAGCCTGAAGCCGCCTTTAGCCTTGGCAGCACCGAGCCAGAGACTGAGATCCCCTTCCTGTGGTCAAGCCACCTGACCTGTGGTGCCTGACCTGGCCCTACCAAACTAGTCTGAGATGGACTCAGACACCCCTTCCTGGTGGTCGAACCACATGTCCATGGTGGCTGACTTGAACCCAAGCCCAAGTTCAAGGTAGACGCCCCTTCCCTGTAGTCAAGCCACCGACCTATGGTGCTTGACTTGACTCCACCAGTATCAAGCCAGACTCCAGCATGCCTATGGACAAGCCACAAGCCCATGGTGAGTGTTATAATCACCATCTTCATGCAGAACACCATCTCCACCACGAGCCCTGAACCTTTCCCAAGCTGATCGCAAGATGCCCAGATCCAACAATAATAATTATATTTTAAAAATTATTTTTAATTCAATATTTTATATATTTTTTTTTTTTTTTTGTGAATTTTTGTCTATTTAATAATTTTTATATTTAATTTAATTTTATTATTATTTTTAAATATACTATTTTTTTTCACTGAGAGAGGAGTGATGATAGCCTTGGGGGGGTGAGTCCAACAACACTGGGGGCAAGGAAGCGGGATATTTTGATATTTACAAATAGTAAGAGTTATATTTTTTTTCCTAGGAGAAGCGGAGGACTGGGAGTTGCTGCGGCCTTAGCCGCCCTTTTTCAATCCTGGACTTGGGTGGCTGGATGTCGAGGTAGGTGGGGATAATATGGGGATAATGGCATAATAAGCCTTTTTTTGTGTTTATATTTATATGTTTATTAAACTCCTCCCTATTTTAACCTTATATATAGTTTTTTATTCCTTTTAAATCTTATATATGTGCGTGATTCTATTAAGTATTTTTCTTTGTGTTTATTAAATAACTGATGTACATTTAAAGATAGTTTTATTGGTTTAAAAAAATAATGTATGTTTAACCAAAAAGAATTGGTTAATTTCCCCTTCAACATATTGCTAGCCACAGCTTTAAGTCTCTACATGTGCCATAGATGAATAAACTTGTGGTCTGCTTTTCTGCAGCCACTGGCGCCGAATATTTGGACATTATTTCGAGATCTGGAAATAGTTTATTTATAGACAACAACAACTTAAAACGTATAAAATCTCTCGATTTTAACAATAATAAACTGTAAAGCTGGACAACACGTAAAGTAAGATGAGTTTCTTTTAATAAACGAAAACGCAAGCTTTCGGGACGTACGCCCTTCAACAGGCAATTATACACGCAAAGATACAAATGGTAGGTAGGAGCGAATATTTATATGTGCTAGTTTTTAACATATTTACAAGAATTTTGCTGTAAAATTAGCATATTAAACTAAACCAAAGAAATGCAAAAATCTAACTATTATTTCAATTATTAAACTTAATGACGGGAACTATTGTACATATAATATTTTATGAAAAAACTAAGATGTTACAGGAGTTTCAGCCAAGAGAACACCATATATATCGGGAATATCTATCTTTCTATTTATGCTATTGTGTTTGTGTGAGACTATGGATTCCAACACCAATCGTTGGTGTTGGTTGTGGATATGTCTATAGTGGATTACTGGATGGTTAACATCGAATGTATGTCCTGTAGATGCTATGTGTTGGTGGATGAGGGATTTGGGGTCTTTGTTAGTTATATTGCGGGAATGCTCTGTCATTCTGATGCCTACAGTTCTACCTGTCTCACCCACATATGTGGCAGAGCACTGCTCACATGAGACAGAGTAGACTGCTCCTGTACTTTGAAGGGGGCTGGGAGGAGAGTCTCCTTTGGTTATGGGATGTCTGAGGTGTGTGGATATGTTATTGGTGTTGCTGAAAAAGGTCTGGATGCCATGGGTTTTAAGAAGTCTGGCTATATTGACTGTGTAGGGTGAATAAGGTAAAATACAAGTGGATCTATGAGCTGTTGGGGGTTTTTGAGGACTGGGTACGAAAGTGTGTCTGTTGATGAAGGTAAGAGGGAACGCTGAGGCAGTAAGATGGGAAATTACTAATTCTTTTTCTATGGTTTTGAATATGGGGAGGGAACAATGGGTATGTATTCGTTTTGTTAAAGTTTTAACTATGTTAATTTTATGGACTATGGGGCAGTATGAATTGAAGTGGGTATAGTTGGGGGGGGGGGAGTTTTTCTTGTAATAGACTGTGGTATGGAAGGAATTTGGAGTACGTATCATAGGTACTCCAAATTCCTTCCATACCACAGTCTATTACAAGAAAAACTCCCCCCCCCAACTATACCCACTTCAATTCATACTGCCCCATAGTCCATAAAATTAACATAGTTAAAACTTTAACAAAACGAATACATACCCATTGTTCCCTCCCCATATTCAAAACCATAGAAAAAGAATTAGTAATTTCCCATCTTACTGCCTCAGCGTTCCCTCTTACCTTCATCAACAGACACACTTTCGTACCCAGTCCTCAAAAACCCCCAACAGCTCATAGATCCACTTGTATTTTACCTTATTCACCCTACACAGTCAATATAGCCAGACTTCTTAAAACCCATGGCATCCAGACCTTTTTCAGCAACACCAATAACATATCCACACACCTCAGACATCCCATAACCAAAGGAGACTCTCCTCCCAGCCCCCTTCAAAGTACAGGAGCAGTCTACTCTGTCTCATGTGAGCAGTGCTCTGCCACATATGTGGGTGAGACAGGTAGAACTGTAGGCATCAGAATGACAGAGCATTCCCGCAATATAACTAACAAAGACCCCAAATCCCTCATCCACCAACACATAGCATCTACAGGACATACATTCGATGTTAACCATCCAGTAATCCACTATAGACATATCCACAACCAACACCAACGATTGGTGTTGGAATCCATAGTCTCACACAAACACAATAGCATAAATAGAAAGATAGATATTCCCGATATATATGGTGTTCTCTTGGCTGAAACTCCTGTAACATCTTAGTTTTTTCATAAAATATTATATGTACAATAGTTCCCGTCATTAAGTTTAATAATTGAAATAATAGTTAGATTTTTGCATTTCTTTGGTTTAGTTTAATATGCTAATTTTACAGCAAAATTCTTGTAAATATGTTAAAAACTAGCACATATAAATATTCGCTCCTACCCACCATTTGTATCTTTGCGTGTATAATTGCCTGTTGAAGGGCGTACGTCCCGAAAGCTTGCGTTTTCGTTTATTAAAAGAAACTCATCTTACTTTACGTGTTGTCCAGCTTTATAATTTACCAGTAAGAGTCCTTGAATTTTTCTAAATAATAAACTGATTGAGTTAAACTAACGCAGGGCACGGCACATTTTAAAGCAATATATAGAGAGGTAGAAACCAATCTCGGTACAGAGCGATGTGAGATCTTGGTGATACAGTATCAATACTCCTTGAACATCTGCTAGGCTTCAGTATCATTGATGGTTCTGGAATATCTGTTGACTCTGAAAAAAAAACATCCAACCAGGAAAAACCACATCTTGGAACTAATGGAAACAGTTAGTTGCAGATTATTACCCTTCATTTGCGACCGCCTCTTCCTTGTCTCATGGGAGAGAGTGGTTTTGTGCTTTCTTTCATGATCATACATGATACCTGCCAACTGACTTCACTTTCTCCAAGTTCTAAGCTTGACTAGTAAGTGTTGTCAGAGGCTTTATCTCTCCGCTTAACTACTAGTAAATCTTTTGACATGGTCACTGTTGATGACGTCCAGTCCAGTTTTCTCGAAGTCAGCACACAACTGAAACCTGCGTGAATGAATCGTGTTCAAACTGCAGTACATGAAAATATTAGATCACTATCGAGAGTGGGGGATTGCTGAATTTACATCTGGGACACAGATTACTCCTTGATGATGTCTCAGATTTCCATATATCTAAAGAGCCCGAGATCCTAGTACTCATATCACAGAAGTTTCAAAATATTTCCATCATGAAGTATACAGATTTCTATGGTCACCTATGGTCACTTTCTCGTCGCTGCGCAGTAAGTCTTTTGGTCATTGAAGACACTAAAAGTAAACAAACACTTGTTTGCAATGATAGCAAAAAAACTGTGTATGTATTTTCTTGGAAGCTATATCTCTTCATGGGGTAATTACACCTTTATCACTATTTACAAGCTGAACCACTATCTGCATGATGGAACTTGGAGCATCCATATCTAGCCACCGTTTCCATCTCCTAGCTATCATGCTAGAAGCAAGTTAGTTTTTTTTTAGCTAGTTAGACTTTTTTAATTTTTGCTCTTCGCAGATGTAGGCTGCGTCTACTTCCCCCCTCTTACTGCCTTATTACCTTTAATGTCGCAGAACCAGTTCAATCAAGTCTCAAATAAATATCAAGAAAAAAAAGCCTGATTGTATTGTAAAATTTTCATATAGTGCTTACTTATTATTACATATAGATATATAGATGGGAATTTTGCAAGGAGGATATTGATCTAAAGAGACAAAGGTCGCCTCTCCCGTCAAAATAGACGTCAAAAGATATATATATATATTTATTATAGGCAACAGAAATAGAACACTCAATAGAAATACTAAATAAAAAAGTGCGCCAAGACCAAAGTTTTTCTTTTAAAAATGTTGATGTTTCAGGTATTATTTGAGAAAGTTGTGTTTCTCTTTTAATAGGAATAATTAAAAACAGTGATCATCTTGAAAGTATATGGGTAAGATAGGTGTTTTTATCTTTTCACCAAGCATTTCGTTTTTATATTACACATTTCTTCACCTCTATGTGGGTCATCATACCAAATGAAAAGTAGCGTTTAAATAGTTTATCATCTTTTCAGAAAATATTTTTTATTAGCGAGAAAGAAAAAGATTTTAATAATTAAAATAAAATATTTAATAATGCAATTTAAAAAATAGAACCATGTCAAACAAAAGGAGTAAAAACTTAAAATAAGCTAGGGTAGCTGTGGCGTTCTGAATTTAAAGAAACCTGGTTCATCTCTATTTAAAAAAATAAAGTTTTTGTATGTATATAACGAAGTCTCAATTTCTAAAAGTGTTTGAATGAAAATATATTTGAAAAATATTTAGTATATTTTAATAAGTGTCTTAAAAGCTTAAATACTTTCTTTGAAATATTCATAAACTAATTAAAACTACTCTGTAAAGCCCAATACATTAAAGTAAAAAAAAAAAAAAATGTTCCTCGTTTATTTCGTTTACTTTTTGTAAACAAAATGAATTCTCTTCTTGTATCAAGGTTATATTTTTCCAGGGCCTTATTTAATAATCCAAAATGTCTTGCCAACGCCTCATTTTGCAAAATAAGACATATGTGTTCGAAAAAAAGCGACGATGATACTCCGAAAAGGCCTGTTTTTAAACTTGATGAAGTACCCTTGGAGAAACCCAAGCCACCAGTCACCGCAGAAGATTTTGCTGATTATAAACACCCAAGGGTAATATAAATACGCTATTTAAATTAAATCATATAAATTGTATCACATTCAAATTTATCATTTTATGTTTTATTTACATTCAACCCATATATAGATACAAAAATATTAGCAATTCTAAAACATTTATAGAAAATATATATTTTAAAAATATCAGATGTATCAATAATAAATTCATTCCATTTTTTTATTTTTTGTCAGAATAACCTCACAAGGGTAAACAAATGATACTTATAAATGACTGCGGCGTATAATTATAAAGCTATACAACCAGTTTAACTGCATAAGTTTATTTTTATTTATGAAAAATCATTTTTAATTTCAAAGAGAAATAATTTAATATTTCTAACTTTTTGGATGACGTATGAAAAGGTTGAATATATGAAGAGTGATGGTCTATATATGAATGGATGACGTATGGAGGGTGAAAAATATGAAGAGTAATGGCAAACGGAAAAATAAAAGTGTCCAGGAGCGGGAATCGAACCCACAACCTTCTGCTTACCGGGCAGGTGCCATGTCCACTAGGCTATCCTGGACGTATTTCTCCGTTCGTAACTAATATTTAAACTGACTAATAATACTTATAAATGACTGCGGCATATAATTATAAAGATTTACACAACCAGTTTAACCGCATAAGTTTCTTTTTATTTATGAAAAATCATTTTTAATTTCAAAGAGAAATAATTTAATATTTCTAACTTTTTGGATGACGTATGAAAAGGTTGAATATATGAAGAGTGATGGTCTATATATGAATGGATGACGTATGGAGGGTGAAAAATATGAAGAGTAATGGCGAACGGAAAAATAAAAGTGTCCAGGAGCGGGAATCGAACCCACAACTGAACCCGCTCCTGGACACTTTTATTTTTCCGTTCGCCATTACTCTTCATATTTTTCACCCTCCATACGTCATCCATTCATATATAGACCATCACTCTTCATATATTCAACCTTTTCATACGTCATCCAAAAAGTTAGAAATATTAAATTATTTCTCTTTGAAATTAAAAATGATTTTTCATAAATAAAAAGAAACTTATGCGGTTAAACTGGTTGTATAGCTTTGTAAACAAATGATATTCACTGAAAGTTAGAAATTGACGTTTTAAATTAATTAATGTTTAAACTGATAAAACACCAAATCTTTTTCTTCTGTCTTTTGACACAGTTTGCAGGGTTTTTTTTTTTATGATTAGATGATGAAATCTATAAAAGTGATAGTTCCTGAATTACCATTTATATTTCCTATTTAGTTTTAGTGAGATACCAATTTCTGCAGATCACAAAAACACATAAGTGTATTATTTTGCACTAGGCCTACACACAATAAACAAAAATCCATTTTTAAAACAACCTAACCTGATCTAACTTAGTGTGTTGATATAATTGCCAGCATTTTGCCATTTCTTTTGCATTATTTTTTCATATTATATATGTTATGAATATTTTGTTGTTGAAAAAAAGAATTTAAGGTGCAGTCGTGAAAAAAGAAAGATAGTTTTTTACCCATCAAGTAATTTTTATTTTCAATTACTTGAAAAGAATTCTACATAATATTATTTGTCACCGTAATATTACATTTACAATTATTTTATTTCCAAAGCGATATATCCCGCAAGGGATACTTGCGCCAAACAAGGAGAAAAGTTTATTTACATAAGTTATTTACATTATTCAACGCATGAAAACATTAGAAATCCAGATTTTGTAGAAAGTTTAGAATGTATTTACAAAATGAATTGAACTTTAAATATGATTTTTTATCGGAAATCAAATCGTTAAGTTCACAAACAACTAGTTCATTCTATAATCTTGAAATGCTGGGCAATCGATCAGTAGATGTCTTGAGGTTTGTTCCTCAATACCACAAAAGCAACTTGAATCCTCCACTGCCTTTATTCTATTTAAAAAACTTTTAAACTGATAAAACACCAAATCTTTTTCTTCTGTCTTTTGACATAGTTTGCAGGGTTTTTTTTTTTTTTATGATTAGATGATGAAATCTATAAAAGTGATAGTTCCTGAATTACCATTTATATTTCCTATTTAGTTTTAGTGAGATACCAATTTCTGCAGATCACAAAAACACATAAGTGTATTTTGCACTAGGCCTACACACAATAAACAAAAATCCATTTTTAAAACAACCTAACCTGATCTAACTTAGTGTGTTGATATAATTGCCAGCATTTTGCCATTTCTTTTGCATTATTTTTATAACAAGTTGGTTTGTAACAAGTTGAGTATTATAAAAATATAGAATTTATAAAATGAATTCTATATTCGTGATTTTAAAAAAGATAGGTTAACTATACATATTTACAAGAAAAATTCAAAGTGTTATCTTCTAAATCTATTTTGAATTTTTGTTGTAAATATACAGTAAAACTCCTCTATAGTGAACCCCAATGGGACAGAGCTTTTGGTTCACTATAGCCACGGTTTGGCCATTTTTTTTGTACTTTTCAAAATTTTTAGACCGTATAATTAAAGGACAGCCATACACACAGGAAAAGGCTGCCTATTAATAGTAGTCACTTTGTTTTAATTCCCTTAATTGACCAATTTCCTTATATTAATACTGAATAATAAAATAAATCATTAGATGATAGGTTCTTCTTGTCATTAGCATACATGCATCTCTATTAGGGCTTCCAATCCCGGTACATATTTTCAATCCCGGGATTCGGGATTGCTTTTTTCTCAATCCCGGGATATCCCGGGATTGAAAAACCTTTTCATCTTTCTACGCCAAGAGGTATATCGTTTTATTTTTAATTTTTTCTTTTATATAGTGCCAATGACGTGGCACTTACTTCGATGAAAACAACCTGAAAGCCATATATTTTGCGCCTGCTTATGAACTAAATCATTGCTTTTGGGTTACAGTTTGAAATTATATGTCAATTACTGTACACACATCTGGAAAAAAATTACTGTTCTTGGAACTCTTAGACCACATCTCTTAATGCAGTGTTGGGCAGTAATCTATTCAAAGTAATACATTACCTTGTAATCACGATTACTTTGCAAAAAAAATTAATTGCATTAGAATGTAAACATAATTACTCGTAATTCTATATATAATGATAGCAATTGTGATTAAAATTACTTGTAATTGTAATTATAGCAAATCTAATCATGATTATTTGCAATTGTGATTATAGAAAATGTAATCATTATTGCATTTTGTCCAACTATGTATTAATGTTTAGAAAGAAGACAGCACCGTTTTAAAAACCATGAAATACTTCATTTTAAGGATAAAAATTCAATTTCGAGAAAGATTTGAGCGTAGGAAAGATAATTTGTCAAGAGTGTCATCATGCAAACTAGAACGTATCTTATTGCATAGGTATCCAGAGGAGAAGACTCTTTCCGATTCCACAGACGTTGGGGAAATTGTCAGCAAGTATTGATACACACTCTCTAAATGGGGTCCTAGTTTGCCTGACTGAGCAGCAATATTGAGTTCGTGGTTAATCATAGTTGAGTAGGAAGCGGAGTCTGGTGTAGGTATTGCAATTGAAGTTGAAGAGGCAGCCTCAATAGCTTCTTACAATCGGCGCTCAATTGTAAGATGGTCATTCGATTGTGATGGCTCATGGCATTCTTGTAAACTCCGAGGAAGTTGCGAATTATCAGCCTGAATTTTCTTACTTCGGCCATTTGTTCCTGTAACGGTTTAAGACGCAAAAGCAATTTCACGCTAAAGTCTTTGACCATCTTTTTTTGACGTGACGTCTTAAATTAGGTTGCGGCTGGGAGTCACTTATGAAAAAGTGTAACACCCGGTAACGTTACGATGAGTCACCGAACGAGAGTGCTGCGCGCGCAGCGCTAGAGAATTAGGCGCATTGAATCGGCGCATGCTTGTCTCTGTCTTTGTCTTTCTCGAACGTTCTTGGCGTTGGAAAAACAAGAAAGCGTCTTAATACAAGTTCACACGTGTGGTTAAAGTATCGTCAGCTGTGTCTGTAGTGAAAATGTGGAGTGCTTAGATTCGTCATTTACAACAACTACAACAATAAAGGTAAATAATTGTACACTGATATTTCATTATTGTAAACTATGATTGATTGATTAATTGTTAGATTGACACAAAAGTTGAGAAACTGAGTTTATAGGTTATGTCATACTATTGATAAATGTTGATAGTGTTAAGTAAATTATTAGTTTAAAATTAATTAATTAATTAATTATTATTTTACAAATTTTAAATAGTTTCAAATTTATTTAGCAAAAATTTGAACCTTCGATCTGAATAAATGTTTTGATTTTCGAATTGATTATTTAAAATTACAAATATTAAGAAAAAGTGGCAGATATAAGAAAACTTTATTTAAACTGTGTTGAGCAAGAATTTTAACATCTAATATAAGTAAATGTTTTAATTTTCAACTTCATCATTTACAATTACAAATTTTATATTAAATAAAATTTATTTAGCAAAAATTTGAACCTTCGATCTGAATAAGTGTTTTGATTTTCAAATTGATTCTTTAAAATTAAAAATTCATCCATTCAATTTCAAATGTTCAACAGGAATCACCACTCTCAAAACAATGGAAACGGTGCCTTCAACTTCCAGTACTTCAATGGTGGAAACGACTCACAGACTACTCGAGATTTTCGCAATGAATACTTACGACTTCGTGGACACACTCTAGACACAATTACCAAACAAGCCGTAAAATTCTGTGACGACGCAACCGACGCTGGACAACTTATTGTAACGAACATCAACTGTCAAAGTTTAAGTGCCCATGCCGCGGACATTGAAACAGATACAGTGATACCACGATCAGACTATTTAGTATTGACTGAAACGTGGATGCGCGACACTTGTGAACCAACTCCAATCAAGGGTTATGAGTGCGTATCCAGGGAAAATAATCGACCTAACTCAGATACCAACGCGGCTGGTGGAGTGGCGATCTATCGTAAATTATCATCGACATCTACGGCGGAAGTGTTCCAAGTTGCGATTACAGACGTAACTCGTTTCATTAAAACCAAGGGTGACATGTGCATGACTGAAGTTACTTGCTTCGCCGCTAATACTAGCTTCAAGTTTATACTCGGTGCTGTATATATTCATCCAGGAGCTAGTATGCAGGATATTGGAATGTTACTATGGCAAGGACTCGGTCCGTACATTCACAACAGCCAGTACGTGCCACCGTTCGTGCAAATTGATTACCGATTCTTCTGTGTGGTGATTTTAACAAAAACGTAAAGCCTGACAACTCGTTTCTTAATTTCATGAAAAATATGTATAATCTTGATTGCGTATCAAACGTTTCTAAGTCAACTACGTTAAAAGGAACAACTATCGACTTGACTTTCGCAAGACACATTACAGCAGAAACACTTCCTTTCATTTCATATTTCTCCTATCATCGTCCTATCCTCAACAAAATCACTCAAATAGGAATTAGTTAAGTTTAAGTTTACATGTACAATGTTTTAGTAAACAAAATATATTTCTATAGTTAAAATTTGTGCAATTCTTATTTTCATTCAATTCCTTGTTCCTATTGTGCAATTTAATTATATTCATATCAATAAATATTCTACCGTTGTCACGTAAAATCTTCGCCCGTAAAACCGACTTTACAGGCAACCATTGTTTTTTTTTTCTAACTGTGCTTGCGGATTGTGCAGATATTGGAGGACTAAAGATGTTTTATTTCATCGCTCTTCTAAAATTCTCTTTTGAAAAAATTTTTGCAGATCTTTGCTGAGATAATGAGATTGTGCTTGCAGCTCCTCTGCAATGCAGCTGTATAAACAAAACGTCAAAAGTGTGCTATCTCATCATCTGTTTGATTACCAAAATGCTAGATAAGAAAAATATATTTTTGCGCTGGTTTTCATGCACAAACCAGTAATCCTGGGATTTTTCGAGCAGAATCCCGGGATTTTGGGATCATTATTTGGCTCCGGGAAACTGGATTCCGGGATTGGAGGCCCTAATCTCTATGTCTAATTTCAAAATCAAGACAAATCCAAGGCAAAGTTTTATTAAATATATATTCAAAGATATAAAATGATTTTAAAACATCATTATCACATTATATAATACAATGTTTACTTGAAAAAATGGCTCTAACACCTTGTTGCTTCAAAGGACTCTTCAAGCATTGCACCATTCAAAGAAAGTTAGTGTTTTTCTTCCATTTCATGTTTCCATATACAGTTGAACCTCATTAATTCAACACCCCAAGGGATCAGAGCTTTCGGTTGAATTAAAGGAAGTGTTGAATTAAGGTGAGATGATTAGGTAATCATCTAACTCGCTAAAATAATATTTTTTAAAAATAGCCTTGTAATATAAATTAATGATATTAATTGAAACCATTGTGTGTTTTTATTTTATTTTCATGATTAACTTTTAGTATCATGGACAAAATGGCATTAATACATATTTTAGAAACATAAATAATTGTAACAAATAAATTTACTGGCAATGTGTTTCTTTTCAGTAATATAATCAAATATTAACTCTACAGACATTAAAATATTAAATATAATATATTAAATAATATTTTATTCTAATTGAAAAATATAGCAGTTGAAAGGAAATAAATATGGTAAATATAAAAAGAAAATTTTAAAATATTATTTAAAAATTATCATGAAGAGATCTTTTAAAAAATTCCTTTATAGATGTCTGTTTTTGCACTGTTATCATAATCATTGTGGCTACATTTTATAAAGATTTATTTATTTAAAAAGAAATTATTTATAAATTTAAAAATAGCTAAAATATTTCAATGTTAAAAATAAAAAAATAAAAATTATTATTAATTAGCGCATGATGCCGAAATTCCCGCGTAAAAAAAAAAAACAACATCCGCGAAATTGCGCAACGGCACTGCAAAGTGAAACTTAAACTAACCAGAAACCAAAAGTGCGCAGGCGCGATCGTATCGGCGCCCGCCGATGCCGATCGTCGCCACCGTAATACCGTTTAGCGGTAAAGTTGCATGTAAAATAACATTCAACTGTCGAAATTCGAATTTTAAAAATGGTCGAACTATCGGAACTGTCGTATTGTCGAATTACGGTTTGTTATTTGATAGGCCAGAGGTCGGGACATCGGAACATGGTCGAATTATCGCCGAGTGTCGAATTGGGGTGTGTCGAATTAACGAGGTTATACTGTATTCTTCTAGGTCTAGATTTTGTTTGTTTTTTAACCTGTCATGCAAAACATTGCTGCATAGTTCATTGCATAAAAATAGCTTTTGTTTCATCATGGGACCGTTTATTTGGACTCTTTTTTTTTTTTTTTTTTTTTGTAGCCCTAAAACGTACGATCGCGGCAAAAGTTGAGGTTGATTCCTCTTTGTAACAATTTTTAATAGCTTTATATTTTATCTTTCATAATAGAAAAGTTATATTCTCTTATTTTAATATGTTCTTAACATTTTGCCTGTGTTGTTTCGCTTTGAAAAGTTCTGAAAATGGCCTTTTTTAAAAGAAATAACTTTTTTTTTTAATGCCTTTGTTTTCTTCAATTTGGAAGCCATTTGCATTTTTTACGTTTCAAATTTAATGGATGCAAAGATATTCTATTTAATAAAAAGTATAATGTGTAAAAATTTATACAAAATGAAGCAAAATAAAGTGCAAAAATCAAAACAATGCCGCTAAATTTATTGTTTTGAAATCGCGATCCGCGAGCTTTAAACATGCTCAAAATTTTGTTATTTTAATTTTTTTTTTAAATTACAATTCTAAGTTTGTTATAAGCATAGTATTTTTAATAGATTTTATTATTTTGGGACCGAAAATAGGTTCGTAATAGGGGTAGTTCGTTATTTTAAAAATCGCAAAGTTCGTTATAACGATGGTATTTTCAATGGAATGGAATTGGGAATCGGCGTGGGTTCATTATAAGGGAAGGTTCGTTATATCCAGGGTTCGTATTAGCGGGGTTTTACTGTATATAGTTAACCTACCTTTTTTTAAATCACGAATATAGAATTTTTGAAAATAGAGCAATTCATACATAGATCTTTAATTAAAAGACATATATTGGATAAAAATATAATTTATTTACCATTATTTCTGTTGGCCGAATGCCAACCTTTTTCAAGGTATTATAACATATTAATATGTTATACGCATTAATATGAGGGGGTCGGTGGAAGGCTGGTCTAAACCGTATGGTTTACAACCATTACAACCCAGGTTCGATTACCGCATTGGACACTTTTTTTCTGATTTAAAAAAAAAAAAATGCTCCAATGGCCCCTGATTCTTGCCAAAGTCCAACCCCACCAGCGAGTGCAAGTAACCAAATGGGGCTCTGGCACATTTGTAAGTGCAAAGTTGAACTGCTTTTCACATGTGTAGACTTACAATAAAAGCAGTCGCCTACTTTTACCCACCATGATTATCATGGCCTGTACCATGTGTACTAGGGATAATAATAATAGAAAAATATGTTATTCAAACTTTGAAAAAAGGTTGGCGTTTAGACAATGGAAATATTGGTAAATAAATATATATATTTTGATCCAATATATGCCTTTTTATTTAAATACTAGCCGAATGACCCGGGCAACGCCCGAGTTTTACCCGATTAAATGTTTTTATACAAATACTATTCGTTACAATTATAAATTGGCGCCGTGGATGTCACTCTTGTGAAACGTCCCGCTCCAAACTTTGTGTGTTTTTAAAATATAAAAATAAAAATGTAAATTTTCACAACGATATTTGAAAATTATATTATTTTGATTTTCAAATACTATTTGTTACAATTATAAATTGGCGCCGTGAATGTCACTCTTGTGTCCCGCTCCAAACTTTGTGTCTGAGAAGCGCTATTTTTATAAAGAGATGATCTGGCTTTGTGTCTTCTGCCAGAATGAATGTTTTTCTGTTAAAATTTTGTTCCTGCATACTAAAAATGAACTGGCTTCACCCGTGGTCTCTGCTTTTTGGAATTTTTTCCCGATATAATTTTGTATCTGATAATCAAACATGATAAAGCAATATTGTCATCATCATTTTCTGACTAAAAAACAACTATATTTGCCCAGAACCTGTCAATTTCAAATTTTCTTGGCTGAAAATCCAATAAATATCTCTTCCAGATTTTTCTATATGTCCTGTTAAAACACGTTTTACATGTACATTAGGTCAGCTGATATTACCTCCCATCTTCACCGCTAGAGGCGCTGCTTGCGAGCGAAAGGGCAAATTTACAACACAATTTGCAAATAACTCGACGGATATTCGGGATAGAGACCTGAAATTTTCACTATAAGTTTTTTTTTTTTTTCCAGATTCAACTCTATATACTGTTAAAATTTCAGTCAGATTAGTTACGTATTGTGGATGTGTATAGCCGACATAGGAACAAACACACATACATACATACATACATACACTGACTTTTATATATATAGGGATTTATATATATAGTAAAAGGCTTCTATAGTAAACTCCAATGGGACTGAAATTTAGGTTTCCACAGTTTGGGTTTTTTTTTTTTTACTTTTTAAAAATTTTAAATAGTTTAATTAAAATAAAAGAAAATAAGACCTAATCCAAATAATTTATTAGTGCGTGACGTTTCGGCAAAAACATTGTCACCATCATCAGACAAAAGAGTAAATGCATTGGCCCCTGCGCAAGGATGACACGCAAAATCGTGAAGCGTTCCATTTACTCTTTTGTCTGATGATGGTGACAATGTTGTTGCCGAAATGTCACACACTAATAAATTATTTGGATTAGGTCTTATTTTCTTGTATTATAATCTATAATCTAAATTGTGCTTTATCATAGTTTATTTAAAGGATAGCATACCTACAGGGGGGGGGGGTCGTAGAAGGATGGTCTAAACCGTTGGTTTTCGACCGCTATGACCACGGTTCGATTCCCGCATTGAGCACTTTTTTCTGATAAAAAAAAAAAATGCTCCAATGGCTCCCGATTCTTGCAAAAGTCCAACCCCACCAGCGAGTGCAAGTAACCAAACGAGGCTCTGGCTCATTTGTAAGTGCAAAATCGAACTGCTTTTCACATGTGTAGACATGTGATGCACTTACAGTAAAAGTAGTCGCCTACTTCTACCCACCATGATTATCATGGCCTGTACCACGTGTACTAGGGATAAGCAAAAAATAATAATAATAATAAAATTTTTAAAAAAATATATACAGGAAAAGGCTACCTCTTAATAAGTGTGTCTCAATGACCTTAACCATTTGCTGCTCTATACTTGGTACATTGTTACCAACCAAGATAACATCATCTTGGTGTGTGTGTTTCAGAATTGGATTTCCTACGGGTTTGATGAAAAAGATCCAGAGATGGATGAATTTAAAATGAAATGGGACCACCTTATGTCCATTACCATAGGAATGGTAGGCATAGGCTTCCTACTGGCATACAAGCCAAGCATGAGGTAAGTACCTTAAATGGATGACTTGTTTTTATAACCGCTTGCGGGAGATTGGGAGATCTTTGGCCCAATGTAAAACAACAGATATTTTCTAAAAAAGATAAATACAGTAGAACCTCCCTGTAAAAACTTGCGTGGTGTGGCACATATCCCAAGTATACGTGGCTCCAGAACACATTTTGGCTTGCATTAGATGCACTAAACAGGTCCTTTGGGAGAGGCCGCTGCTCATCATAAAACACCTCGAGGAGCATGAACTCATGGAATTCGTGTAATCTTTACACAAGGGGATAAGAAACAGCAACAACATACGTGGCCATGATAGTCATGGTGGGTAGTTAGCACAACTTTTACTGTAAATACTACACATGTGTGCCTATGTTGAAGCAGTTTGACTTTTATACTTACAACTGTGTCTGAACATTGTTTGGTTACTTACACTTACTGGTGGGATTGGACTTTTGTAAGAATATGGGGGCCGTTTAAGCTTTTTTTTTTTTTCATCAGAAAAAGTACCTGATGCGGGATTCATTTTTAGGTCAAAAATCAATGGTTATACTACACCTCTACCAACCCCCTAAAGCTCTAATTAATTTACCAAACTACAAATACAGTAGAACTACCTCCCTGTAAAGGACAACACCTAATTACAGATCCAAAGTGTCCTTTAGAGAGAGGTGTCCTCTTACCGGAGAGTTGCTGATTTGTAAAAATGGTAAATTTGCAAATGAAAACTGTCCTTTGTAGAGAGGTGTCCTCTAGCGGGGTGTCCGCTAAAAAGAGCTTTTACTGTAATACCAATTTTTATTATGGCACAAATTATTTTTTTTTATTTACAAATAAGAGTTGCCTTGTGCATGATTTAATAAAAAATAAATAAATTATAAATTTAAATTATTTATTCTTTTTTTTTACAAATACAGTTAAACCTATCTAAAGCGCGCCCCCTCTTGGGACTCACCAAAATAGGGTGCTATAGAGAGGGTGTGCTATAGACAGGTCACTTTTAATGTAAAATCTTTACATTTTAATGTGTTTAAAATCAGGCGCTATAGAGAGAAAGGCGCTATTTAGAGGTGGCACTATAGACAGGTTTAACTGTATATATAAACTTGCATTATGTATTTTAATAAAAATAATTTAAAGTTGCAAAATTAATTTTATTTTTATTTATTTAAAAAAAAAAACTTTCTTCTTCTTTCTCATCTCCACTCAATCATATACCATCATGACTGGGTGAAGTAGAATGCGTCTGCCTTTATCATTAAGACTGGGAGCACTACTCAGTGGCAGGCCGACTTAGCTCCAAAAGAAATGGCCGCCTCTGACATGAGGAACAGACGCCATGTGCAGCCGCTCCTAACATGGAGTACATACGCTGCTCTTCCTGTATCCCTGGATTAGGAGCCCTTACAGGGTACTATCAGCCGGACCAGCTGAGCCCAGGTTTTTTAGTGAGCTTGTTACTGCTCCCCCTCCTCCTTTTTCATCCGGGCTTGGGACCGGGAAAGGCAGAGTTTCGGGCTGTTTGATGATAAGTATAAGCCTCTGCTAAAGGTCCTGTTTAGTGCATCTAATGCAATCCAAAATGTGTTCTGGAGCTTATTTCTTTTTATCATCTATCTTGTTCACCCAACTGATAACAGTACCAACTATTTAAGAACATGCTGCGATATTTTTTCTCATTCAATAACTTTTGTCTGATGATGGTAATAACATTGTTACTGAAATGTCACACATTATTTATTTGGATCTATTACCTGATGTTTTTACTTATCCCTTTATGTAAAGATTAAACAAATTCCAAGAGTTCATGCTCCTCAAGCTGTTTGATGATAAACAGCGGCCTCTCCCAAAGGTCCTGTTTAGTGCATCTAATGCAATTCAAAATGTGTTGGTCCTATTATCTTGTGTTCCTTGGCTTGCTTAATCCTCAAATATAATAGGAAGGGTAGGAAATTCTAATTTTAAAATATAGTTGAACTTCTCTGTAGGGTCTATAACAATTCTCCTTTATATACAGTAGAACAGGCATGTCAAACTCGCGGCCCGCGGGCCTCATGCGGCCCACAATGAATAAATTTGCGGCGTACCAGAGTTAGAGTATTTTTGCTCTGAAGTAAAAGATAAAATCATCTGCTTGATATGTAAAAATGCTATTAGTGTACCAAAATTATATAACATTAAACGTCATTTTGAACAACATAAATCAAAATATTATACCTACGAAGGTTTAATGAGACAAGAAAAGTTAAAAGAGTTCAAGTTGGGAATGAAAAAACAACAGTTTATGTTTACTAAAGTATCACAAGAGAGTGAAGCGGCAGTGCATGCAAGCTACGTTTTATCGGAGATGATAGCTAAACACTCAAAACCTTTTACTGAAGGTGATTTCATCAAGGAATGTTTAATTAAAGCTGCAGAAATTGTTTGTCCTGGAAGTGTGAAGACGTTTCAAGCAATATCTTTGTCTCGAAATACCGTTGTGGAAAGAGTTACTGATATGGCCAGAAATTTAAGTGATCAGATAAAAGAAAAATCATCTTGTTTCGAAGCATTTTCCATTGCCTGTGATGAGAGTACGGACATTGGGGGCGTAGCTCAGTTAGCTGTTTTTTTTTTTTTTTTTGAGCTTGCGACACGGATTTCAACATTTTTGAGGAATTATTGGAACTAGTGCCGATGCATGGCACTACTACAGGAGAAGATATATTTAATTGCGTTTATGATCTTCTGCAAAAATACAATTTACCTCAATCAAAATTGACTTCTGTAGCAACAGATCGAGCTCCTTCAATGACTGGAAAAACCAACGGTTTCGTAGCATTACTGCGAAAAAAACTAAGTGAAATTTCTGATGGTTCCATTATTCATCATACGCATTGCATTATACATCAGGAAGTATTATGTACGAAGGTAATAAAAATGGAAAATGTGTTGACACCTATCAAAAAATTCATCAATTTCATAAGATCTCGAGGTTTAAATCAGCGACAGTTCTCTCTGTTCTTAACTGAATTAGAAAGTGAATATTCAGGTTTATCATACTATACCGAGGTACGTTGGCTATCATGCTCCAAGGTTCTCAAACAATTTTGGGACTTGAAAGAAGAAATATAAATAGTTATAAAACGAAGAGAAAATTTTTTTAATTAAAATGCATGGGCTACAAGCTTTCGGGCTTCACGCCCTTCGACGGGTACAACATATTGAAAGAGAGAGAAAATAACGCTATATATAGTATCGATATGTGAGGAATCTGCATACATAACCATATATGAGTTAACAATATCAGATTAAGTTATGGAAATAAGGCTTTTTTATAGAAATATTTGACGAAAGTAGGATGTGATGCTAATTAAAAAAAAAAAAATTTAAAAATTAAAAACAAAAAATTTTTTTATGACAGATTTAACATAACTAAGACTATTGCAATTTATAGGAGAACATATGATCATCTATGGATGTCAATCAACTTAAACTAATGTGATGTTATATTAAAAAACCAACAACAGTGAGGAACTATGGCATGGCCCGCCATCAGCGCGATCATCGGACAAAGGAAAAAATGATATAGGGGTAGGTGTCTGGGTGGGGGGGTGGTTTGTTTGCGGTGGGATTAACAGTAAGATCAGGGAAAGAAGTGAACGGCCTATAGGTTATTACATATATCTAAATACTGCGATGGTATGTCGATGTGTCTGTTAATGCTATGGTTATTGATGGATAAAATAGCTTCAATGATCAACCTTTGGTACTTGGTATTGACATTAGAGTACAGGGTGGTAGGGGAGGAAAGGTTGAATGAATGGCCGGTGGAGTTAATATGGTTGAAAATGAGCGACCTGTTGTCTCTGTTGGCAATGCAACTACCGTGTTCGGTCATCCTGATGGCCACGGACCTACCAGTCTCGCCTATGTAAGATGCACTGCAATCGTTACAAGAGACTGAGTAGACCGAGCCACCAGAGGACCGAGCAACGGTAGATCTAGGTAATCTGGTGATAGGGTGTCTGAGGATGGCGCCGATACTATTGCTATTAGTAAAATGGGTGTTAATTCCGTGCGTTCTGAGGATGCGGGAGATGGCGACTGATTGGGTGGAGAAGGGAAGTAAACAACTGTTTCTGGTAATTGCAGGAGGTCTAACGGAAGAAGGGTCAAATTTATACTTATGTATGAAATGGGGGGGGGTATTGGGACCGGGCCAACTGTTTAATGATTAGGGAAAATTCAATGGTTCTAAACAGTGGAAGGGGCCATCAGGATGACCGAACACGGTAGATGCATTGCCAACAGAGACAACAGGTCGCTCATTTTCAACCATATTAACTCCACCGGCCATTCATTCAACCTTTCCTCCCCTACCACCCTGTACTCTAATGTCAATACCAAGTACCAAAGGTTGATCATTGAAGCTATTTTATCCATCAATAACCATAGCATTAACAGACACATCGACATACCATCGCAGTATTTAGATATATGTAATAACCTATAGGCCGTTCACTTCTTTCCCTGATCTTACTGTTAATCCCACCGCAAACAAACCACCCCCCCACCCAGACACCTACCCCTATATCATTTTTTCCTTTGTCCGATGATCGCGCTGATGGCGGGCCATGCCATAGTTCCTCACTGTTGTTGGTTTTTTAATATAACATCACATTAGTTTAAGTTGATTGACATCCATAGATGATCATATGTTCTCCTATAAATTGCAATAGTCTTAGTTATGTTAAATCTGTCATAAAAAAAAATTTTGTTTTTAATTTTTAATTTTTTTTTTTTTATTTATTTATTTTTTTTTTTTTTAATTAGCATCACATCCTACTTTCGTCAAATATTTCTATAAAAAAGCCTTATTTCCATAACTTAATCTGATATTGTTAACTCATATATGGTTATGTATGCAGATTCCTCACATATCGATACTATATATAGCGTTATTTTCTCTCTCTCTCAATATGTTGTACCCGTCGAAGGGCGTGAAGCCCGAAAGCTTGTAGCCCATGCATTTTAATAAAAAAAAAATTTTCTCTTCGTTTTATAACTATTTACAATTCTATAAGAGAAATTTTCATGATTCATGTTAAAGAAGAAATATGTCAGTTTTTAATAACCAAGAATCAAGACATCACTTTGTTTTCTGATCAAGTATGGTTACAAGATTTTTTCCTTCATGGTTGACATAACAAAACACTTGTCGGATTTAAATTTGAAACTGCAAGGAAAGGATCAGATCATTACCAACATGTGTGACCAAGTTAATGCATTCAAATGTAAGCTAGTTCTTTGGGAAAAGCAGTTGAAAAATGAAGATTTAATGCACTTTCCGACATGCAACATGTACAAATCAAGTTTAGGTGAAACTGCTTCGTATCAAAAATATGCGGAAAAAATTTTAAGTCTTAGAAATGAATTTGAAACAAGGTTTTCTGATTTCAAATCTTTGGAAGGCAAGTTTACTTTGTTTTCTTCGATTTTCTCGATAAATATAGAATCAGTACCTAATCATATGCAAATGGAGGTAATAGATATCCAGTGCGATTCAGATTTAAAGGCAAAATTCATTGAAGTTGGCGTTTCTGAATTTTACAAATATTTGCCAGCCACAGATTTGAAAACACTCGAAAATTAGCATATGAAATTATGTCCATGTTTGGAAGTACTTATCGGTGCGAGCAGTTATTTTCACTCATAAAAGGAAATAAGTCTCCAATCAGATCGAAAATTACTGATGTTCACCTTGGGTCAGTTTTAAAATTAATCACTGCGAACAAGATTTCCCCCAAAGTAGGAAAGATGGTAGCAGAAATGAGATGCCAAATATCAGGGAGAAAATATTAACTTTACTTTCTTTTTTCTTATTAGTATTTTTAAAAATAAACCTACATAAATGTTACTATAAAAATTTAATTACTTGTTTTCTTTTTTTGCGGCCCACATAATCTTATTACTTTTTTATTTGGCCCGTGTTAGGATTTGAGTTTGACATGCTTGCAGTAGAACCTCCATGAGAGGACACTCGTGCTAGAGTACACCTCTCTACAAAGAACATTTTCCATTTACAAAATTACCATTTTTACTATTTAGTAACTCTCCGGTAAGAGGACACCTCTCCCTAAAAGAAGTGAGCCTCTCCCAAAGGTCCTTTTTAGTGCATCTAATGCAAGCCAAAATGTGTTCTGGAACTGCAGGCTACATTAGGTCTTATTTTCTTTGAAGTTAATAAAAGAAAATAAGACCTAATCCAATTAACTTATTAGTGTGTGACGTTTCGGCAACAACATCTTCACCATCATCAGACAAAAGAATTTTTTAAAAAAGAATTTATTTATTTATTTTTTTTTATTCTTTTGTCTGATGATGGTGACAATGTTGTTGCAGAAACGTCACAGACTAATAAATTATTTGGATTAGGTCTTATTTTCTTGTATTACAATCTATAATCCAAATTGTGCTTTATCCCTTCTTTGAAGTAGTAAATTGTGTGCTTGGCTTGAGAGCAGAATATAGCCTGACAGTGGTTGTGCAGCAATCTTGAATGGGTCAGCAGAGAAGCCTACATCCGACTACGCCAGAGGGAGATGAATGGAGAACTACCTGTGGACAGAAATCTGGTGGATCCATCTCGCCTCTACCTGCCCACAGATGAGGAGCTGGGGGACACTGAGATTATTATCTAGTACCTAACATTACAGCTTTATTAAAACCTTGATTCTAGCAATACCGTAAACCTTTGTTTGCTCTCTACACCCGTATACTTATTGATACAAGAAAATAACATCTAATACAAATAATTTAATTATTTTCCTTTACAGGAAGGTTCTACTGTATTTGTTTTGACAATTAAACAACTTTATTGACATCTCATCAATCTTTACACTCAAAGGGAGTGGTATAAGGTAATAATAATGGTAGGAATGAAGAGAGATATATACAATCTACGTAGCTCTCTCCGAGGGCACGTCCGGATCAGGAGCTTAAAGCCGCCTTGAATCTAGACAGATCCCTGCCATTTGGGGAGTTCATGTTCGGAACATGTTTGATGATAATGTCGAAGAATTTGTCGAGAAGAATCTTGTCTTCAGGCGTGAGTAACCCGAGGAGGTGCTCCGTTTCTTCTTCGTAATAGACCGTGATATCCATCCTGACCACATTGTTATATATGGAGTGCAGGAATTCTCGATTTGCAGGTTGGATTACATGAATATTTTATATAGAACACTCTCTCTCTCTTCAACATAAGGTAATACACAGTAGAACCTCTCTGTAATGGACAATACCTAATTGCAAAGTGCCAAAAAGGTACAATTTGGATTATAGATATGAATTACAAGGTAAAAAGACCAAATAGTGTGTGATGTTTTGGTAACAGTGTCGTTACCATCTTCAGACCAAAGAATAAATGACTTTTTAAATTATTTATTCTTTTGTCTGATGATGGTAACAATGCTGTTACCGAAATGTCACACTTTATTTATTTGGATTTGGTCTTATTACATTGTTAGAGTCAAAGTGTCCTTAACAGAGAGGTGTTTTCTTACCGAAGAGTTGCTAACTAGTAAAAATGGCAATTTTGGCAATGAAAACTGTTCTTTGTAGAAAGGTGTCCTCTAGCGCGAGTGTCCCCTCATGGAGGTTTTACTGTATTGGTGGTGAAAACTGTCCTTTATAGAGAGGTGTCCTCTAGTGCAGGTGTCCTCTCATGGAGGTTCTACTTATAAGACCAAATAAAAAAAATAGTGTGCAACGTTATTTATTTTGACGTTTTAACAAGGAGGACAGTAGCGGATTGTCAAAAATAAATAAAAGGAGAAGTTGAGAGAAGTGTTTTATTTGGGGTTGACTTCTCTATATTTACAGCAATGAAGTCAGTGGCTATCTAGATCTTGTTGGTAATATAATAAACACTGGTATAGAAGTCCATTTTCATAGTTAGAACTTATATAAATGGATAATTTTATTATTATCCCCAGTACACATGGTACAGGCCATGATAATTAGTAGGTGACTGCTTTTACTGTAAGTACACCACATATCTACACATGTGAAAAGTAGTTCGACTTTTGCACCTTCAAGTGTGCAAGAACCCTGTTTGGTTACTTGCACTCACTGGTGGGGTTTAATAATTTGGATAATTTCTCTTCTTCTTCTTTCTTATCTCCACTCAATCATTTTAGGGTATTAAGCTGGGGGTTGGCGAAGGATGGTCTAAACCGTTGGTTTTCGACCGCTACGACCCAGGTTCGATTCCCGCATTGGGCACTTTTTTTTTTTCTGATTTAAAAAAAATGCTCTAATGGCGCCCAATTCTTTCAAAAGTCCAACCCCACCAGTGAGTGCAAGTAACCAAACGGGGCTTTGGCACATTTGTAAGTGCAAAGTCGAACTGCTTTTCACATGTGTAGACATGTGGTGCACTTACAGTAAAAGCAGTCACCTACTTCTACCCACCATAATTATCATGGACTGTACCATGTGTACTAGGGATAAGGGTATTAAGCCTGTTGAGCTTGAGATGGTGTCTGCTGAGGATGAGTAGAGCTCATCAGAGGAGATTCCATAATGATTGGGTGAAGTAGAATGCATCTGCCTATGTCGTTAAGACTGGGAGCACTACTCAGTGGCAGTGTCGCGGAGATATACCTCAAGAAATCTGTACCCGTGAGAAACTAGCCTTGTAATGCTTCAAGAAGCTGAACACTCCAGAAATAAACTTAGATGTTGAGTCTTTGAATGACTTACAAAAAAAGGCATGTTTATTCTATCAGCAAGTAGCGAGCTGGCCACCAGTCACAAGCTCTACCGGTACAGTCAGAATCCCCTTTTATAAACACAAAAGAGAAAAATGTAAAGTATCTATTTACATAAAAGAAAAAGAAATATCTATTTTCATAAAGGAGAAATATTTCTAACACTCTCCTACATTGGCCTTTTTAACTTTCAGAAAAAAAAAAAGGTCAAAAGAATGATAAAGCACAATTTGAATTATAGATTATAATACAAGAAAATAAGACCTAATCCAAATAATTTATTAGTGTGTGACGTTTCGGTAACAGCATTGTTACCATCATCAGACAAAAGAATAAATGAGAAAAACTTGCTGTGATATTTTTTCTCATTTATTCTTTTGTCTGATGATGGTGATAATGCTGTTGCCAAAACGTCACACACTAATAAATTATTTGGATTAGGTCTTATTTTCTTGTATTTAAGGTCAACAGAATACAAATCTCTGTGTTGAAGGGCATGTTGACCCGAAAGCCTGAGAAATAAAAGAAATAAGAAATTAAACCCTTGATTCCTTATTAATTAAATCAAAGTTTAAAAGCAAGGAAGAATCTTTATTATAAAACAAAAGAAAGAAAAACTCAATACTTGAATCTATTCAATAATTTAACTTCTCTTCTGGAATGCGTTAAAACTCTGCTTTCTTCTTTGTTGCTGTCACTTTCACTTCTGGCATAAACATGATGTCTGATGGGAACTCCGCCTTTGCTGGTCCCAAGCCTGGATGAGAAAGGATGAGGGGGAGCAGTAACAAGCTCACTAAAAAACCTGGGCTCAGCTGGCCATGCTGATAGTACCCTGTAAGGGCTCCTAATCCAGGAATACAGGATGAGCAGCATTTGTACTCCATGTTAGGAGCGGCTGCACATGGCGTCTGTTCCTCATGTCAAAGGCAGCCATTTCTTTTGGAGCTAAGTCGGCCTGCCACTGAGTAGTGCTCCCAGTCTTAATGGCAAAGGCAGACGCATTCTACTTCACCCAGTACCCTAATATGATTGAGTGGAGATAAGAAAGGAGAAGACATGATGTCTTCTGCATCCACTGTGACATTTCCCTTCATACAGATCTGTTATTGTTGTTTCTTATCCCCTTGTGTAAAGATTACAAGAATTCCATGTTCATACAGATCTAAGTACCAGGGCTTCACCTCGATTCTCTTGGCTATTAATGCAGAAACCACAGTCCTCATCCTTTCTTGGAGCCACTCCTCCCACCATTCAGATTGGGCTAAGGCAGATGGAAAGTGACAAAAGTTACTTAGTACTAGGGCCTAAAGTAATAGTAAATAAACACACAAAAAGCGTACACTCAAGAGTACAACAAAAAAAAGTAAATAATAAATCACAATTTGTTAAATAAAATTTTAAAAAACTACTTATCTTTATTGTTACGTTGGTAGGGATCGGACCGGGGTTACACAGGTATGCGAGGAGATTGCCAGACATGGATATAGCACGCAGAGAACACTTTAAGCGTCTCCACATGATAATCCACCACACTCCTCTCGATTCACCTCGCAATACCATAGCCCCCTTATATATACAAACATGGCCACATGGCCACTGTGATCTGATTCTACTTCTCTTACAACTCTAGTCCTTGCAATTTCTTCATGGCATTTTCCAATCTAGTCACAGCAAGATGACAATTTACAGGAACAGAAGGATGGCCTGCAAATCCACGGCAGTGTCACTTTGTATCTTCCTGTCGGGTCTTGTTTAACTGTTGCCGTGAAGTGTTCACTTGCTGTCTGAATTAATTCATCTCTGGATTTAGTTTCGCTTGGGTCCAAAATTCCAAGTTCATCCAACTTCCACAAATCAGTAATCTCGATTAGGGGGTCGGTGGAAGGATGGTCTAAACTGTTGGTTTTCAACCGCTACGACCCGGGTTCAAATCCTGCATTGGGCACTTTTTTTGTGATAAAAAAATAAAATGCTCCAATGGCCCCCGATTCTTGCAAAAGTCCAACCCCACCAGCGAGTGCAAGTAACCAAATGTGGCTCTTGCACATTTGTAAGTGCAAAGTCTAACTGCTTTTCACATGTGTAGACATGAGGTAAATTTACAGTAAAAGCAGTCGCCTACTTCTACCCACCATGATTATCATGGCCTGTATCACGTGTACTAGGGATAAGCAAAAAAAAGTAATCTCGAATGTGTCTTCTTGATTCTCCAAACACTGTCCAACCAAACTTAGTTTCTAAAGCTACGACTCCACCTTTCAATTTGTATCTTCTTCCTATCAGGATACTGTCATACACTGATCAAAATGTGGATATCCCATTGGCCCTGATGAAAGTCAGTTAGTTGAATCCCCTTTGTTTTCAGTTCGTTTATCAGGGCATCATCAATGACCGGACTAATTCGGCCACAAATCATATCTTGATCTAATAAGGTAAAAAAAGGTGCAGGTAAAATTGTTCTTCAGGCCTGAGAGCTTTGTACTCGCCGTGTTATTGTTGGAACTGCTCTCCCAAACAAACACTGCATCAGTGTTACCCTTCCTCTTCTTCTAGTCCCAATGCTTGAACCTCTTCCTGGACACGTAAGAGCATGTGGATCCTGTATCAAGGATGGCGCAAACATTGTAATTTCTTAATGATTCACTTGATTTGTAGGTGCCATGATTATCATATTCTTCTTATTCTTTCTTATCTCCACTCAATCATATTAGGGTGTCAAGCTTGTAAAGCTTGAGACTTCAAGGATCTTATCATGATTATCATGGCCTATACCACTTGTACTTAAGATTTATACCACTATGATACCTCCAGGTAGCTATTAATTTCACCTCATGCTACTCAAGGTGGCTTTAAAATGAAAGTGTGTGAATCCAAGAGGTTTCGTAGCTCAGACATGCTTCATAGAGGATTAAAGCAACAAATGAGAATAAATATGTGGATAACCAAAGGTACAGGAGAATTTATGGGATACGACAAGAGCAAGATCCTGTTGAGAATGTTTTAATGCCAAAAGGAATACAAGATAACTGATGTTTCTCAAAGTTTCGCCAAGATACAAGTTCCGCCCAGTGTATCAATACACTAATAGTTAGATTAGTTGTGGATATAGCTTTGTACAATATCATTACAAGAACTTTCTTCTTCCTATCTCCATTCAATCATATTAGGATATCAAGTTGTGACCCTTGATGGTGTCTGTTGACAACCATCATGACTGGGTGAAGTAGAATGTGTCTGCCTTTGTCATTAAGACTGGGAGCACTACTCAGTGGCAGGCTGACTTAGCTCCAAAAGAAATGGCCGCCTTTGACATGAGGAACAGACGCCATGTGCAGCCGCTCCTAACATGGAGTACAAACGCTGCTCATCCTGTATCCCTGGATTAGGAGCCCTTACAGGGTACTATCAGCTGAACCTAGGTTTTTTAGCGAGCTTGTTACTGCTCCCCCTCCTTTTTTCTCCGGGTTTGGGACCGGCAAAGGCGGAGTTATTACAAGAACTTCTAAACAAAAGTGAGAGCTGCACGAGACGGACACAACCTGAAGAGCTCTCTCGGATAGCTTGTCATACAGAAAGGAGTATCCATTTTACACTGCCCCCTTCTAAACCTTTTTGTCCTGTAAAGGACTGATTTCACCAGCAGCGCTCATTGGCAGCCCTTTGATCTCCCTGACGTCTCTGGCCACATGAGGCTCATCAGCCTCCCGGAAGCATAGCAGCATGATTAGCGCCTGTAATGTTCCTTCGATTAAATATACACAAGGTAATAAGACCAAATCCAATTAAATAAATAGTGTGTGACGTTTCAGCGTTGTTACCATCTTCAGACAAAAGTACTGAATGACCAAATCTAAATAAATAAATAGTGTGTGACGTTTCGGTAACAGCGTTGTTACCATCTTCAGACAAAAGTACTGAATGAAAAGTACAATTAGTACATACAGTACTTTTGTCTGAAGATGGTAACAATGCTGAAATGTCACACACTATTTATTTGGATTTGGTCTTATTACCTTGTGTTTAAAATCTATAATCCAAATTGTGCCTTATCATTTGATTAAATATATAAATATGATTTACCAAATTAAGAAACAAATTTTAATTATATATCTTTCTAATGCCACTTTTGAATTCATTCATAACAACAGCAACAATTATAGTGCTGCCAAATCCACACATTCAAAAATATATTAATTAAACAGAGTACATTATTTTACACAAATAAATTTACTGGCAATGCGCTTCTTTTAAATATCATCAAATATTATCTCTACAGACCTTACTGCAATGATATAAGTTATTGAATGAGAAGGCTTGGCCATCAGTAGTGAACCCTCTCAGTGGTTTCACCAAATTAATCTCTAGACTGCTCAACTATTGTATTGGATTGGTTTGGAATATACCCTGTATTTTCTAAGGTGATATTTAAAAGAAGTGCATTGCCAGTAAATTTATTTGTGTAAAATTTTAACGATAGATGGCAATTAAATTTAGAGTACATTATAATATTATTATATTATAATATTATTATTATTAATTACTCTTGTTTGCAGAACCACATCCCAACTTGGACTTTCTCCCCACCCTCAATCAGTTCCAAAGCCACTGATTTGTCTCTCCCTGTTTAGCACAGGGTGGTGATTCTCCACATGATGGCAGACGCTATTCCTTGCTTCTATGGCACAATTTTTTAATTAACTCCGCCTTTGCCGGTCCCAAGCCCAGATGAAAAAGGAGGAGGGGGAGCAGTAACAAGCTCACTAAAAAACCTGGGCTCAGCTGGCCCGGCTGATAGTACCCTGTAAGGGCTCCTAATCCAGGGATACAGGATGAGCAGCGTTTGTACTTCATGTTAGGAGCGGCTTCATATGGCGTCTGTTCCTCATGTCAGAGGCGGCCATATCTTTTGGAGCTAAGTTGGCCTGCTACTGAGTAGTGCTTCCAGTCTTGATGACAAAGACAGACGCATCTACTTCACCCAGTGTGGAGATAAGAAAGAAGATGGCACAATTTGGATTATAGATACAAGAAAATAAGACTTAATCCAAATAATTTAATAGTGTGTGACGTTTCTGTTACATCATTGTTACCATCAATTTTATTGTCTGAAAATGGTAACAATGCTGTTACCGAAACGTCACACACTATTAAATTATTTGGATTAGGTCTTATTTTCTTGTATTCCATGCTTCTATTTATTGTATGGAACTAGCATTTGAAACCATCTTGGAAGGCAGAAAACTAAAAGAACAAATACCTATTAAAAGAAATACATTCATAGACAAAACTTAAGGAAGTTGTACCTTTTACCATGTATATTGGGATTTAGACAATAACTATGAAAGATACACTCATGGACAAAACTTAAGGAAGTTGTACCTTTTACCATGTATATTGGGATTTAGACAATAACTATGAAAGATACACTCATGGACAAAACTTAAGGAAGTTGTACCTTTTAGCATGTATATTGGGATTTAGACAATAACTCTGAAAGATACTCTCATGGACAAAACTTAAGGAAGTTGTACTTTCTAGCATGTATATTGGGATTTAGACAATAACTCTGAAAGATACACTCATGGACAAAACTTAAGGAAGTTGTACTTTCTAGCATGTATATTGGGATTTAGACAATAACTCTGAAAGATATTTGATACATCGTGACCTTTATTGAAGACACGCAAGATAACCAAGTGTGAACAAAATTGCCTCCGTCTCTCTAAAAAAATAAAGACTGTGATATCAAAGATTTCAACTTTCTTAAGTTTGAATGTATGTATGTAATTTCAAGTCCCAATTATTTTAACTGTGGTTATAACAACAGTCCCAAGTGATATGATTCACTAGCACGCCATCTGTTATCAAAATTCGAAACTATTTTAAAGGCGTAAGATTCTTTTTGAAATTAAACAATTTCTACTGCCCTTACTGCAATGGAAAAATTAAAGGGAGGGCCTGGCTAATCAGTGGTGAACCCTCCCAGCGGTTTCGCCAGTTTAATGTGTTATAATAGATGGTCTCAATAGCTAAACCAAAATATTGTCATATAAATACCTTTCAATTTTTTTTGTAAATATATGAAGGAAGCAAACAGTGAGAGAGATGGTTGTTACTAAGATTAATTTATATGTTGTTTCTTATCCCCTTGTGTAAAGATTACACAAATTCCATGAGTTCATGCTCCTCAAGCTGTTTTATGATAAGCAGGGACCTCTCCCAAAGGTCCTGTTTAGTACATCTAATGTAAGCCAAAATGTGTTCTGGAGCTGCAGGTGACAAGCTACATTTTGGGCAAGTGTGGTAGATTTTGTTATTATTTTCTATCTTCAATGGCTTGAGATGGCCTGTTCTAAATCTTGTTAGTGTTGTTTGATGTTGTCTGAGGTTCACTCCACTGTACCAACTGTGCTTAGGTGAGATCCTCCAGTTCTTATTTATTTGATTCATTTATATTGTAGTGGTATGTTAAACAACCTCATGTAATGGATTATAGCTACAAGAAATTAAGACCTAATTGTAATAAGTTAATAGTATGTGACATTTCGGTAACAATGTTGTTACCAACGTCATACACTATTAATTTATTTGGATTAGATCTTAATTTCTTGTAACCCTATGTAAAAAAGATGATCACTATGGGAAAACTATGTCCAGCAGTAGTATAATGAGTCATAGTGGCTGTTTCATCATGTGAGAATCTACATGACCTAATGCCATTGGATGGTTCAGCCATCACAAAACCTCCATATTGGTACAGAAAGGGTCAAATCAAACATGACCAAATCTAATTACCATCTGTTGTTTCTTATCCTATTGTGTAAAGATTACACAAATTCCATGAGTTCATGCTCCTACAGCTGTTTTATGATGAACAGCAGCCTCTCCCAAAGGTCCTGTTTAGTGCATTTAATGCAAGCCGTGTTCTGAAGCTGCAGGTGTCAAGTTACATTTTAGGCAAGTGGGGTAGATTTTGTTGTTATTTTCTATCTTCAATGGCATGAGAGGTATTGATAGTGAAAACAAAAAAGGCAAAATGGCCACTCACACAAGCATATATTACAAAATACAGTTAAACCTCTCTATAGCGCCTCCCTCTCTATAGCACCTTCCTCTCTATAGTGCCCAATTTTAAATACGTAGTACAATGCGATTTACATTAAAAGTGACCTGTCTATAGCACTCCCTCTCTATAGCACCCTATTTTAGCGAGTCCCAAGAGGGGGCGCTATAGACAGGTTTAACTGTATATATATTGCAAGACAAGAGTTGTGTATTTCTGTTTAGTGCCATCAGTGTAACATCACAATCAGGATAAGGCACAATTTGGATTATAGATTGTAAACTCAAGGTAATAAGACCAAATACAAATAAATAGGGTGTGACATTTCGGTAACAAAGCTGTTACCGAAACGTCACACACTATTAATTCATTTGGATTTGGTGTTATTACCTTGCGATCACATAATCAGATTGCTGTTCCCTATTTAACATCAAGTTGTTTCAACCAGAATGTATTATGAGCAATTATCAGACAAGCAGGTTAGGAACATAGCTAGGGAGTTTTATTTTTCAATAAAAAACATGAGCTGTAAAATAAATACAATGTAGAGTCCAAAAAAAAGGGGGAGGATTGAAAAGTGAACAAAGAAGGGTTGGTTAGATTAACAAGAGCTTTCCAACCAGTTTATTAGCTTTAAATATAGACGACCGATAAACGATGGTGGGCCAATGAACAAGACAAAAAGTGACAATTTTGATTAGCACGGATGGTCGAAGGACTACACTTAAAGCTAATAAGTAGTGCAGCAGCAGTAGCAGCCTCTCCAACCAAGGGACAACTAAAGGTGCTAGATGATGATGAGAGAGAGATGACACAACAGACACAACACTACGCAGGATGGAACTATTCACACTAGAGGCTAAAGGGGGAGGAAAGAGCATGTTCTTGTTGAAGGATGAATAGGTGATGGGGGGAATGAGAGGGCTGTTTAGTCTTCGCTGTCTCCAGCCTCGTCAGAGTCGGTGGCTCCCTTCTTCTCAGAGGCATCCGACTTTTTGGGACGGCCCCTGCCACGGCTGCCGCTCTTGGTGGCCTTCTTGCCCTTCTTGGCAGAGCCTCCCTTGGGTCTTCCCCTTCCTCTCTTGGCCTTGGGCTCATCCTCTCCATCCTGCAACACAACGGTCAATCATCCTTCAAAATTCTACCAGTGAGTGATTCTCCCAGAATTGCCTGCCCCATTTATACATTGAATACAGAAATTGACTAAAATTTCAATGATTTCTCCTCACACCTTTTGAGTTTTCAATTACCACCTTGGGATGATCTAAACTACAGCAAAAAATGACCAAGAAATTAGTCCAAGTTTATAAAAGAGAGACAGCAGACTTACAGAGTCGTCGGCCTTTGACCTCCTTCCCTTCTTGGTCGTCACCTCCTCGTCACTTTCCTGCTGCCACAACACAAGTGTCAACACATCCACTCAAGATGGGGAGGTTTCCTCAAAGTGAGCAATTGACTACACAGAATATGAATAAACAATTAGCTATTGTAAAGTTTTAAATATCTATTATTAAAAAAAAATTCACTTTTGATATGTTTGCTTAACATTTTTTTTTGCTTATCCCTAGTACATGTGGTACAGGCCATGATAACCATGGTGGGTATAAGTAGGCGATTGCTTTTACTGTAAGTGCACCACATGTCGGCACATGTGAAAAGCAGTTCGACTTTGCACTTCTTGCTTAACATTAAAAAATTGTAATTGTAAAATTGGTACATTTCACAACAGTCAACTTTCCGACTTTTCAATTATAAATTGCCCTCATAGAACTTCTGTACAGAGGGTTCAGTTTGTGTCTTGGCTTGATAGAATTCTTAGCAAATATAAAATATGTTTTTGCCCCCAACATATTCAATAGCACATTAAACATTGATTTGTATGGTCTAGTGGTGAAGAATCCCTCTTGGTAAACATGCAGTGTGTACCCATGGTAACAATGATGAGTTTATTGTTTGAGTTCTCTTTCAAAGAAATTTTCTCTTCAAGAGACTAATAATAAAGCCAAAGTGATAAGGCACAATTTGGATTATAGATTATAAACACAAGGTAATAAGACCAAATCTAAATAAATAAATAGTATGCGACGTTTCTGTAACAGCATTGGTACCATCTTCATTCAGTATTTTTGTCTGAAGATGGTAACAACGCTGTTACCGAAACGTCACACACTATTGATTTATTTGGATTTGGTCTTATTACCTTGTGTTTAAAGCCAAAGTGTTCATTCAAAATTTTGCATTCTTCTCCATCATAGTGTTTGGTCCTATTGATAGGAAGTTAATATTTCACCCCTGTATATAATGTATTAAAAATATATTTTTAATAGTATCTGGTTGTGTGCTTTTTCATTCTATTCATGCCAAATTTTAAAAGGTACAATTTGGATTATAGATTGCAAGGTAATAAAGGCCAAATAAATAGTGTGTGATGTTTCAGTAACAGCATTGTTACCATAATCAGACAAGAGTACTGAATGAAAAAAAAAAAATCTCAGCATGCTTTTAAATAGTTAGTACTGTTATCAAGTGTGTAAACAAGATAGCAGATAAGAACGTCTATTTCTAAGATTTTAGGGGTTTTCTTAGAAACCAATTTTCTTCTTATCTGCTATCTTGTTTACACACTTGATAAATGTAACTATCTAAAATATTTTTTTAAAAAGGGTATCTCCTTATCGTGCAACTGAAAGTTGCTGATGGCTTGCGCCATCTGTCAGAATACATATATTAACTATTTGATAATTTTTAATTATTCTAGAATTGCCCAAATACCCATTCTTGATTAATCAAGAAAAGCTAACAACGTACGCGTTTTGGGCTGTTGGGCTATTTAAAACATGCTGTGATTTTTTTCTCATTCGGTACTTTTGTCTGATGATGTTAACAACTCTGTTAACTAAACATCACAGCCTATTTATTTGGCCTTATTACCTTGTTTCGGGCCAAATTATATATTTTTTAAATATCAATGTGTTTATACCCTCAATTTGAATTTGTCTATTCCCAATGTTGAAAAGGAACAGTTTAAATGGTCTACCAGCCTCTCTTCCAAACCACTTTATTTATAAATGCCTCTATAGAGTCTCAGCAGACTGACTCCACAGAATTGGAGGAACCCCAAAGGTTGGACATGAACTTACCTGGATGTCATCTTTCTTGGGCCTTCCCCTTCCTCTCTTTGGGGTGTCGGAGGAGTTCTCAACATCGGCCATGGTCACCTAATGACACACTTTAAAACATGTCTTCATACAAACTTGCCAAAAAGCACATAGGTTGTTTGTTCCAGAAGTAATGCCTGATTGGCCATACCTCAATAAGTAATAGATATTTTTAATTCAAATTTTGTACACATATAAATAAAATATTTGTGAATAGAATGGTATTATGCAAAATATTCTCCAGTGGAGTCTATACATTTCCTCCAGCATTGAACCCACGCTGTAAATCCACTTTGGAAATATGCTGGTTGTTTTTTTTACCCATGTCTTTTTGGCCCCTTTACCTCCTGTAGGTCTTAAATCTTTCGTCCATTCAGACTTGTTCTCATTGGGGAGAACAAATAGAAGTCACAAGGTGCCAAATCTGGGCTGTATTTGGATCGTGGGACCCATTTGTCCAATAGCCTCTGAAGTCTGAAAGTTGGCCGTACATTGCCATGGTGTAACTGTGCCTTAGTTTCTGGATCATGAAGGTATGCCCAGGTTTCATCATTTATTATATTTGCGAAAAAAAGTGTCCTTTTGTGTGTGGGGGGAGGCCTCAGAGATCCAATAGCTCTTGACAAAGTATAACCCTTTGATCACACTGATCAGGGGTTAGTTTCCTTGGAACCCATTTTAAACAGATTTTTCTATAACCTAGATATTCAATCATTGCTTCATCTATTACATGAGATCCAACATTTAGTATATTACACAATTCTCTGATAGTTATTCTACAATCATGATGGATAAGGTCATCAACCTTGTCTTCATTTCCAGGGTTGGTTGATGGCCTCCTACTTTGTGATAAGAATTCTCACCACTTCAGAATCTTTTATCCATCTTGTTACATTGCTTTACATCAATGTGGCTTCTTTGTAAACATTTTTAAGTCTTTGGTGAATATGAACATCCCTCCATTTCCAAAAATTTTGTCCTTTTGTTCCAAAAGTTTTGTCCTGATTCCATAATTTTACTTAAGGTATCTTGAAAAAACAAAAATAGATAATTATAATTAAAATTTAAGTGAAATAGGTCAAATATTATTCAAGTTATGGGTAAACAGGCATTATTTTTGAAACACCCTTAGTACCTTTGTCTGATGATGTTAACAACTGTTACCAAAATGTCACACACAATTTATTTGGATTTGGTCTTGTAAGCTTATGTTTCTAATCTATAATTTAAATTGTTCCTTATCAATTTTGCTAAAGGTTTGTTTGCAAAGAACTTGGGGGTGGATACATTTTGGATAACAGATTCTGTTTATTTATTACAGGATCGATATATTGATGAAGTTAAAAAAAGATTTTACTGAGAAAAATGTACACCCAGCTAGAAATTAAACCCACAAATAGAGTTCCTATACTTGTCTATGTAAGAGGAGTGTATAGCATGTCTAATCACCATTAGTGAAAGTCTTCATTGCAACCATTCTGTCCCAAAGTTTTGATTTTTGTTCCAAGAGTAAAGCTAAACTCCAGTTGCTTAAATCTGGTTTTATCTTCCATAGCGCAATGTCACATTATTATTATTTCATGCACACAAGCCATGGTTTAATATTGTAACAGAATGGTGACTGGTATTATGAAGAGAATTGATCAGAAATGGCATTCCAAGATTCTGTGTTGTATTAAGAGATGGTACTACATAATGATGGTTTTATTTATAGAATTCTGTCTCAATATATCCTTTCTTAAATAGATTTGTTTTTGCGCATCCCTAGTACACGTGATACAGGCCATGATAATCAGGGTGAGTAGTACACCACATGTCTATACATGTGAAAATCAGTTCGATTTTTGCACTTGCAAATGTGCCAGAGTCCCGTTTGGTTACTTGCAGTCGCTGGTGGGGTTGGACTTTTGCAAGAATTGGGGGCGCATTGGAGAATTTTTTTTTTTTTTTAATCAGAAAATAGTGCCCAATGCGGAAATTGAACCTGGGTTGTAGCGGTTGAAAACCAAATAGATTTGTATATACATAGAGTAGCTGCTCACTTACTTTGCTTATTTTATTGGGATTGTTGATAGGGTCTTCTTTATCCCTCAGTCTGATTAGTTCATAGAAGCAACACCTGCCAGTTAGAATAATGGTATTTTTCATGGAAACTGCTGATTTTTCCTATGGTTTATTACCTGGTATACATTTACAATTTTTCACAGATTGGTAAGTGATCTCTTTTTTTTTTGCTTATCTCCCTAGTACACGTGGTACAGGCCATGATAATCATGGTGGGTAGTACACCACATGTCTACACATGTGAAAAGCAGTTCGACTTTGCACTTACAAATGTGCCAGAGCCCCATTTGGTTACTTGCACTCGCTGGTGGGGTTGGTCTTTTGCAAGAATCGGGGGCATTGGAGCATTTTTTGTATAATTTTTTTTTTAAACCTTCTAATAGGGGTTTGTTGGTATAATTAATTTTTATAAAGGAAATTTATCCCAAAGTATCAATTAAAAAAAAAAATAGGCCTTTAGTAATAAGGCACAATTTGGATTATAGATTATAAACACAAGGTAATAAGACCAAATCCAAATAAATAAATAGTGTGAGATGTTTCAGACATAAGAAAATGCTGTGGTAAAATTTCTCATTCAGTACTTTTGTCTGAAGATGGTAACAATGCTGTTACCGAAACATCACACACTATTTATTTATTTGGATTTGGTCTTATTACCTGTGTTTAAGCCTTTAGTAACTTGAAAAAAAAAAAGTTTGCATAAATGATGTGATCTTTTGTAATCTATTTAAAATATGGACAAAAAATTTGAAAAAAAAAAAATAAATATACTTCTCAAATTATTCTAAAGATATGAGGTGAAAAATTAGGATTTTATATAAGAAACCTTGGTTTAAAAGACTAAATACAAATAAGTAAATTTTATGTGACTCTTCAGTACCTGGGTTGGTTATCATCAGACAAAGGTAAAAATATCACCAACTCAATTTTTCCTCGCTTCACTGCTGTTGGTGGTCAACTTGAACTAGGTTCATCCTCAAGGTTGGTTTTTCCAAATTTAAATTCATTAAACCAATTGAGAAACTGTTCTAATAGAAAGAGCTTTATCTCCTAAAGCTTTCATCAATATTTTATGGGATTCTTTAGAAGTTAATTTACTTTTATAATCATAAAAGATCATGGCACGTAAACTTTTTATACTCAACTCCATTGTGTCTAATGCAATGTTTAAAAATTACCGCTGCTGCTGTAAACAAAGTTGCGCCTTCTATGAATATTTGTTGTTACTATTTTATGAAAAAAAATGTTTTTGTTAGGTAAAAAATAAGTGTAGATTTTAATGGTATAATTTATTTTTTAATTTAATTATTTAATATTGATTGCAAAAACTTTTAGTGTGACCCTTGTACTTTTGTAGGTTGGTAACAAGACCTTTTAAGGGGAATCATAAATAGCACAAAAGCAAGAGAGAAAAAATTATTCAGATGTCACTTTTTTGATACTTCATTTATTTAATAAAATAACAAAATATATTCAGATATATTCATCTGATTTCATTCTTAAAAATATATATTTTTTTAAATCCTAAAAAAATATTTTTTCTTAGTTAAAAAAAATTAGGAAGGCTAAATGCAAAAAAAAAAAAAAAAATTGACAACACTACCATTAAAATTTTTAAAAACAACTTTGCCAAGTTTATGCTTTGGGGATCTTTTGAAACAAAGTAAATATATCAAAATATTATATTCTCCACAACTTGAATGTTTTATAGATTATTTTTTAAAAAATGATATGAAAAAATTACAATTTAAAAATAGAATGCTCTACAAGAAAATTAAATAATAAAAAATATATTAGAAAATTGGTTAATATTAATTTCTAAAAATATTTTTTAAAAAAATAATAAAGGTTTTTAAGTGGTTAAAATTATACCGATAGACAAGGATGAAAGAAAAGTCTGAGGGGAGAAAGAGTGAGAGTAAATGGCGTCGGTCTGAGCTTCTCTTCAAAGGCGGGAGAAAAGCAGTTATGTGAAGATGAATAAATCGTTTTAAAAAAATTAACGTACATAGAGAGGGGAGAAAAATATCAGAAAATTTGTATTAACTGAATGCTTTTTTTCCTTAGTAGTAAGAAATATTTTTATATAGTCGGCTTGGAATTAACAAGGGAAGTTAAGAGTAAATGGCGTACCCCCCATGGCTTCTTGTCACAAGCGCAAGGCCGATGTGTTTCAAAACAACTTTTGAATATTTTAAAAATTAAATGATATTAAGTATATATGAAATCTCTTATTTTTTATGTATACAATAATGCAAACTATGTGTAAATTTTACCTAAATAAAGGCCACAAAATTTTTGTTAGGCCTAGATTAATGTCGCACTACCAAAAGAAGACAAAATCTATTCTCAAAAGGCTAATAAATACTTTAATTAGTATTCAAAAAATACTTTGATATATGTTAGTAAATTTAAAAATATATGAAACGACAATTAAGGCAAACTTACCGTTAAAACTCTAAAAAATGATAAAACGAAGCGGAGGCAAAGATGCCGGCAAGCAAACCAACGTCGCTACTTTTCAAATTAACGACGAAAGCGCCGCCTAGCGTTCAAAGTCTGAAGGATTCTTTTGACATATTTTGACGCCTTTTTTAAAATAATTTTTACAATAGACTTAAACCTCTTTATAAAATTATAAATTACACACTTTTTAATAAAAATATATTAATTTTATATCTGAGATTTTACTTTTTATATAATCTGTTGATCTGTTAAATTTCGTGGTACAATAACCACAAAGCTTTTTTATGTTTAAAAGTTCACCGATAATTTTTTGGAAACTACCATACGAAATTCCAAGTATTTCTGATATATTATCAATATTAATTTTTCTATCAGCAACAATTAAATCGCGTACCTGTCCAATATTGCGATCCGTTGTTGACGTCAATGGCCGACCTGACCTTGATTCATCTGCGATGCTCTTACGGCCATCTTTAAAACGTTTATACCAGAAATAAACTTGTGTTCGTGGCAATTTTTCGTCTTCATAAGCTTCATTCATTAATGCTAATGTCTCTGTAAAAGACTTTTTTAATTTTACACAAAATTTAATATTTGCCCTTTGCTCAAATGATGACATTGCAGAAACCGACGCGAGCTAAATATTTACAACAAAAATATGACTAAAATGAAACTACGCATGCGCATTTACTGGCGTTTCTAAATTAAATTATAGTTTAGGCTTTGTTCATTACAGTAGAATTTATCTTACATTTTTCAAAAGTTGTTTTATATTTTATTTTTTAAAAGTTCGGGAACTTTTGATCCTACCGTGTATAATTTAGAAATATCAATTTCAAAAAGGTTTAACACAAAAATATAAATTTAAAAATTATATGTTTAAATATTTTTAGTAAAGAGAAAACTAAGTAAAGTACAATAACTTGTAAAAAAAAAAAACAACAATAACTTAAGTTGATTTTTTAATATAAACACCATTTTAGCTTATTAAAATTTTATTCCCTAAATATTATATTGCTTTTATTAATTTAAAATATTCTTTAAACCTCTCCATATTTTAAAAAACTGTAAATAAAAACATAATTTCGCAAATCAAAATAACGAGTTTAAAATTATTATTTTTTCTTGATTATAAATTGTATTTAATACATAAACATTCTATCATAGCATATTTTTATACATGCCAATTTTCTTTTATGTATTTTATTTTTTACAAATTTAGAGCTTTAATCAATACTTTGCTGAATAAATAGTGATGGCACCAAGTGCTTATGATACGCAGGTCGAAAGTGTATATATTGATTTATATTTATTTAAAATGAAGAGTACATGAAATAAAATGATAGATATTTAATGAAAGGTATTTATTATATCTAATGAAATATATATATTAAATACCACACAAAACAAAATCGCGCCATAAAAATGAGAGAGAGAAAAATATAAATAAAAATATATTTTTTTAATTACAATTTTCCCAAGAATATAATATAGGTAGTGAAAATATTATTATAAATTAACTTAATTTAAAATATTTAAATCTTTCAAGTTGGTTAAAATATGAATATCCTTTCTTTTTTTAAAGAATTTCGAAGCGCCATCTATAATTTTAAATTATTAACTAATAGTCTTTCTGTGTGTACTCTTTAAATATTTTATATATTTTTAAAAAACCCAAGCATTTAAAAATATATCTATGCATATACAAACTGATTTTAAACAACCCACTTTAAATCACAAATTTAATATAATTTAATAAATATTTAATTCAAAAATATATTAACTGTGGGAAGAGCTGAATTAAAAATAAAAGTTTAATATAATTAAAAACTATATTTATTTATTAAATATATACTTTTTTTGTCGAATATACAATTGATTCTAGGTAATATCTGGGTACAAGATTATAAGCATTGCGGCTGGGCTTAACGAGGAAGGAGGCGTCTGCCCGCTGACGCTCTGCTGCTAGGTCTATTTATTGATTGCTCAGGCTGTGGCCATTTTCTACCTAGAGTTAATCAATAAAGTGATCATTGTGTGTGCTCGGATTAGATACTCATATAATTTAAAATAAATATCATAAATTTATTTTATTTTTTTTTTAATTTTTATTAATTATTTTTAATGCGTTTTTATGTATTTACTACAAATTTGTACTAAAAAGCTCATTTAAATAAAAATAGTATAAACCTAAATTCTTTATTAAGAATTTTTAACCCGTTAATTATTAAAATATATTTTTAAATAGCTATTTGTATTTATTTATTTTATTCAGAATTTTAATTATTTTTTATTATTTTACAAGCGCGCACTTTCTCTTCCTAAATTTTAAAGCTTAATATAAATTATATGACAAGAAATTATTATTATTTTTTTAGTCTTTTATATATTAAAAAAATGTATAATATATTATTTAAAAATTGCATTATATTTTATTTAATTATTTATTACCAGCTGCAAATAAGACACGCTATATCCAATCTGGATAAATGCGCGTGAAACTATTTACAATAATTCATATTGTAGTAGAGTAGGTAACAGAAAATTGTCAAAATGAAAATAAAATCAAACATCACTGAACTAGAGATTAATAATTTTTATAAAACCATATATAGATGGAAATTTTTCCGGGAGTAATTTGATCTATAAGATAATAGGACAATTCTCCTATCAAAATAGACGTCAAAAATCATGTCTGTTGTGGATCTCATGAAATGTCCCTAAGCTGAAGAGGGTCATTAGCCTGAAACCATGGTCTCTAGGTGGACCCTTCTCTATTTAACAAAGCTGGTGTTGTGGCTTTGTCACCGACCTGAATCCGCTATTTTGCGGAGACGGTTAATAAAAATTTCAAGCCTCCAGGGAAAAATTATCTTTTCAAAAACCTTTTTAATCTCTATCTTTCAGGTATGAACGCCTTTCTACAGAAGAAAACAGAGTACACCTATTCCCCGATTTACACGGTACTTGTTTTACACGTTTTCGCTTTTACACGGTTTTCCAAATAAGTTTTTTTTTTTGTTTTTATCGCACTATGCTAAATGCTACTGTGATTGAACACATGCGCTGTGTACACATCTCACGAGGAATCCCGAGCTTATGTGCTGACTACATATTTTAATCTGTCAATGCATTTTATTTTTATTTCTGTGTACACCTATCCCCCAATTTACACGTTTTTCTCAGGAACGTATCTACCGTGTAAATCGGGGGATAGGTGTATTGGTTTTCTCATTTGGTACATGGTTTTCTCTTGTAGAAAGGCGTTCGTGCCTGAAAGCTAGAGATTAAAAAGGTTTTTTGAAAGTATGATTTTTCCCTGGAGGCCTGATATATTTTCACTCAATATTGATACAAGGAATTATTTTATTGAATTGAGATGGCGTCTAGTTTTGACGTTTATTTTGATGGGAGAAGCTTTTATAAAACCAGCCTGTATCAAAAGAGTTCGTTCCCAAAAATATGATTTTAATGTTGGGAATCTCTTATGATTCAGACAATGAAACAACAAATAACAAGTTTACTTACAGCTGAAGTGGTTTTAAAGAATTAGGAAATTTTACTTTTTGAAAGGAAGTATTTTAAATTTATTATTTTCAAAGAGAGAGAGAGAGAAAAGAACATTTAACAATTTACATTACAATTACTAATTTTGTAAAAACAAAACAAAACACACTCATTTGTTCTCGTTTTTATATTACAGTGTTGTCAGTCTAAAAGTATTTCAAGATCATTGATTTACTATTCTTCTTTTTTCCAACATTTAATACACATTAAAATTAACATATAAGAATACTGAAATATGTTATTCTAACACCTTTTACGTTATTTAAATCATATGATCACGCTCATCAACAGTGGAACCGAACTTTTATTTATTTAAACTTTATTTATATTGGTATATTACAATATACAGTTAAACCTGTCTATAGCGCCCCCTCTTGGGACTCACCAAAATAGGGTGCTATAGACAGGTCACTTTTAATGTAAATCGCATCGTACTACGTATTTAAAATCGGGTGGTATAGAGAGGAAGATGCTATTTAGAGAGGGCGCTATAGACAGGTTTAACTGTATATATTTTTAAATTTTATATTGGGCTCCCGTTTTGGGAACGAATTTTTGATACACAGCCCGGTATATATTCAGAATTATATATATTAGTCAAATATTATATTTATTTAAATAATTAAATTCGAAAAACATTCACTACAGAATATATAAAGTAAATAGGTAATTTTAGAGAGATATATTAATTATTAGGTTAAATTTTAAAAAGTTAGTTAGTTTTTTATATGAATTAAATAAACTCGCCGCTGCTTATTGAGGTACCTGATTTCAAGCAAAGAATTCTGCTTTTTAGGAACGCTTTCAGACTCAGGGACAAAAAATATTCGTAAATAAAGATTACCCTCCAACTATTAGAGACCAAAGGATATTGCTAATTAGCAAGCGAAAAGAACTCATGAGTAAGGGAGCTGTTTCCAAACTAAGAGATAGCAAGCTAATTGTCCATGGCATAAGCTACTCTGTTTTAAATGGCCGCGTTGTCAGCTCCAACGGGGATGCATTATAGCAAACTTCGGATAGCATTCATACTGTACCACCGTCTAACCTAATTTTTCACAGTTAAAATGTCTTTCTCAGGATGGATTTTTGCGACAACCTAGACAAGAACTATCACATGATTGCTCATTTCTAAAAACGAATAAAAGTCGTCAATCTGCGCTTGTAGCTCAATTCTATCACTGTTTTTCCTTCATGTATCCTCTATTTCTGCTTGGAGAATCTGTATAAGACTAAAAGGTCTTAATGAAGCTTTTGTTGTTGTTGTTGTATATGAATTAAATATTATTTATATTTATGTGTCAAAAAATGGCATTTCTTCCTTTTAATAAATTCGTTAAATAATGCTTTTAATAAAATGTATTTTATTATTTAGGCATTTAACATGAATAACATCTTACAACGTATTTTTTTACACAATATATAAACACATCACTAAATATAACATAATAGTGTATAGTTTTGAAAATAGAGAAATCCATAAATGAATATTTTATTAAAAAGGCATATATTGGATCAAAATAACATTTATTTTGCCAATATCGGTATTATATCAAAATATACCAAAATATATACCAAAACAAACATCTTTCTTTTGAAATAATATTTACTGATTTTAAATCTGTTAGGGATATCTTTGAAATATATTAAAATAAAGCATAATTTGGATTATATATTATAGATACAAGATATACAAGATACAAGACATATAACGGATCAAAATATCATGAATTTACCAATATTATATGTCTGATATATGCCTTTTTAATTAATAGTGTATAGTGTATATATATATTGTATCTATAATATATAATTCAAATTGTGTTTTTATCATAATATATTTCAAAGATATCCCTAACAGATTTAAAATCAGTAAATATTATTTCAAAAGAAAGATGTCTGTTTTGGCGTCGTTGAGTGAAGCAGACGGTAATAGAGAGCGTCCGGTGTTCTCGATTATTGACCTGGCAACAGGGGTCGATCGTTCACAGAGTTTGACCACCCGTCCCGTCGTACAATTCGCGCCATTCCACCATTACTATCTTGCTACACTGTGTCTTAAAATAAATAAACTTATATATATATAGCTATAATTCAAACCTCATCCAAATATTTGAATAATTAATATACCCTGATGTGTGTGTAAAGATTAAAGAGCAAAATTATTTTATAGAAATAAAAAAATATATTGATAGATCAATAAAAATCTCTCAAAAGATTATTCCAATCTTAGTATGATCATATAAAACCAATAGTAAATGTTTTAAAATATGCAAAGCGAGATTTTGTGCCTTTATGATTACATATTACTAGCTCAATATATATGCAAAAATGTGCAAATTTAATTTAATAATATTTCTTTCATAAAAAAAAAATCATTTTATTGTTTGTTCCTTAAATCTTGCATATATCAGTGTATAATTATTTAAAAATATCACTGAATAATTAATTCATAGAATATAAACGTACGTAGATTTTAGATATATATTTGTAGTTTTCAGAAATTACAGTTAAACCTGTCTATAGCGCCCCCTCTTGGGACTCATCAAAATAGGGTACTGTGTACATGTCCCCTACAGTACTATAGAGAGGGAGTGCTATAGACAGGTCACTTTTAATGTAAATCGCATCGTACTTTGTATTTAAAATCGGGCGCTATAGAGAGGAAGGCACTATTTAGAAGGGACGCTATAGACAGGTTTAACTGTATATTAATGTAAACAAAGAGTATAATGTTATTTTAATGATATAAATGCAATTTTTTGGCTATCCCATTTTCAGTTCAACACACACTTTAAAATATCAAATATAAAACTATAAGTCTTTTATCATTGTTAAATTTGAACCTGTGTTTTGGTTAGGAACAACTTTGTATTTCTCCGGGGAAGGATGTGGTGTGAGTTGAGATTGGCGTTTCTGACATTTAGGACATGGGCTTTAAACCTCGTATTAAGATACTAAATTGTTATAAATTAACCAATAAACAAAACAAACGCCTTTTTATTAAGAAATTCTGTCTTATATAGTCTCGTTCCAGGATCTAAGAAAGGAAAAAAAAAAAAAAAGGGAAAAAAGAATCGATATGTAAATAGGTTAATCAGTTATATACAGTTTTGGTTGACAATTGAAACAAATTTTATTGACTTCTTGTCAATAATTTACATTAAAAATGAGAATAATGTATGAAAAAAAAACTAAAATACAGATGATCATGCGGGGGATGTGCCCCGGCGGGTAAGCCCTCTTTCCCAGGCGATAAGCAGGTCCTCCGGTCAGCCCAACCTGTACGAAGTACCGGTAGATGATGGATTTGGCCGACGCCAGAATGGCCAGGTCGTCATCTTTGAGACCAGACCCAAAGATCCAGGCCCGCGGGTCAGGGGGTCGCCCGAGGACACTGAAGGCTTCGATGATGAGGGGCCTGATACGCCTGCAGCTCCAGTAGCGATGGTCAAGGGAGCGATCCACGGAACCGCAGGCCTGGCATGATGAACTGGTCGAGGACAGATGGTCCGTGTGGGACAGGGCATGGAGGGCCAACCTAAGAGCAATGTAGTTTTGGTAGAGTACATTATAAACACTGAGTGTCCTCTAATCATCGTCTTTTTGAATTTTTTAAACAATTTTCTCAAAATTTTTGCCGAACTGTAGAAGTGGTAATACAAGTATCCCATTGCCCAATGAATTAGAGAAAACCTTGTAAATCTTTGACTTGTTACATTGATAGGTAAGAGGGGGAACTGCCAATAAATTAACTCGAATCTTTTCATTATCATAATCCCTTTTAATTAATAGAACTGAGTTAACTAATTTACATATTCCACAGACTATAGTTCCTCAAGGATCAATAATTCATTAGGGATTTTCACCGATATGGGAATGCCGCTATTGTCTGTTCTAAGCCTAGATAGGAGTATAGAGAACAGTAACAAGCTCGTTAAAACACCTGGGCTCATATGTACTGGATGATAGTACCATATATGGACTTCTAATCAAAGAACATAGATGAGAAGCTTCTTTACTCTAAATTAGAAGCGGCTGTACATGGCGTCTGTTCATCATATCAGAGGCGGCCATCCAAAATTGGAGTTAAGATTGCTTGCTACTGAGAAGTACTCCCAGTCTTATGACGAAAGTGAACGTATTTAACTTATTTCTATAAAAACAAAGGTCATCTCTCCCATCAAAATAGACGATTATAATAGATTCTCCACCAAACTCTGCAGCGCTGGCAGAGGCGCCATATTAATTGTACATAGTGTATATAATGCATATTATCTTTTTTTTTTAAATAGTACAGACTGTGCACTTTGAATGTATTGACAAGATGTCAATAAAATTATTTTAATTGTCAATTGTCAAAATAGACGATAAAACTAAGCGCAATCTTTTGACCGTTTCCGAAAACTAGTGGACTCGGGGTGATTCAATTATTTATAATATTTTGACTATAGACTTGGCCTAGTCAATTTTTCAGCTCAACATTTCTTGATTTTATCTCTTGTGGATCTCATGAAATCAAAGCCCGCCCTGGACTGACAAGGACCATTAGCCCGAAACCATGGTCTCCAGGTTGGCTCTTCTCAATTTGCCAAAGCTGGTGTTGTCACTGACCTGAGTCCGCTGGTTTGCGGAGACTGTGTTGAGGTATCCCAGCGACATCAACCGTCTTCGGCGTCAGCCAATCATGCAAAGGTGAAATACTCGCAGCGCATGCTCAATTACTTTACAGAAATTTCCTCATATATTACAACATTATATATGCACTCTAAAACTAATAATTTTTATTAACAAAAAATATTTGTATTTCTATTCGTTTTTTTTTTTCATATCTTGAACACAAAGCAACATTCTTTTTGACAATTGCTCAACGATTTAAATTTCAAATGTTTTCAAATATTTCAAAACATTTCTGTTTGGAGATATCCGCGAATTTCTCAGTTGCATTGGGCAATTTTTCTAGATATATATATATAAAAGTGATAAATAATTAGAATAAATACTGTTTAATAGTTAAAAACCATTTTAAAAATACAATAATGCCTCTTTAATACCTCGATAATGTGGATTTTCAATAATACGAATTCTTCCTCCTCCCCCTCTATTTTTCGTTTTTATCGGAATTCTTTTTTTATTTTAAATTAAAAATAAATAGGATTTTATTACACATAAAAATGAAGCATTACTCTGTTATTTAATTTTTATTATTATCATTTGAATAAAAATTTGAAAGTATTTATTTTTAAATAAATATTTTATATATAATTTATATTTATATAAGAGGGAGCAATCTCTCGAAATATTTTGAGAAAAAAAGATCCAAGTACGCCATTTTTATATAAACTTATTTTTATATGTTATAAAATATTATGTATACTTTTTATTTTCATATAAATTGTTAATACCGTTATAAGTTGAATTCTTCGTTAATATAAAAAAATAATAATTTATCTTATATTAAAAAATAATTCTAATGCAAATAATTTTGGCGCAAATAATTAAAATTATTTCTCTCTCTTTTTTAGTTTTAAAAAGGCGAGAAAAGTACAATAAAATATAATAACGAAAATAAGCATTCAAAAAATAATTTTTATTTTATTTATCAATTGAAGAAATCCATTCATATTATTCTAACAATTTATTTATTATTTTATCAACAGAATATATCTATTTTAATATTTTTTTACGCAGACATTTTCTCTATTATTTTATGAAAAATATATTTAATTTATGTAAATAGGTTTAATTGTATTGTACTAAAATAAATTGCCCTATAATCCTGACGTTTATAACTTTTGTTGACTTTGCTTAGAAATTTTAATGAAACTGAATCAAAAAATTAATAATTAAACATTATATTTATTGATTTACAAGAGAGATCAAAATATAAAAGGAAACTAATATTGACCAAAGGAACTTTTTTGTTTCGGTTAGCGCCTATTTACCTGTGAGCTTACACACACTCTGTGGAACAATTAATTAATATATATACAACATCTTTCCTAATTTTAAATGACAAATTATAAATTTAATAACTAATTAACGATACCAAAATTAAACAATATCTTTATTAAAACCTTTAGTCGTACAGATTCTTCTGAGAGATATAGCTAATAAGTGGGGGAAAAGAGAGAAAGAAATTCGAATTTATAAAGTTATATGGGAAATATGTACATATATACTAATTTAATGATGGAATCGTAAAGCTAGTGGTTACCTGGCCGGCATTCATATTTCTTGAAAATAAAGATACTTCGGCCAGTAAATCTTTTTATTACCTCGACGTTTCGACAAAAAGTTTTTGTCCTCGTCAGGAGCAAACAAAAGCGTCGAGGTAATAAAAAGATTTACTAGCCGAAGTATCTTTATTTTCAAGAAATTAATTGCAACATCTTTGTACTTTCTTATTATCAGAAAATCTTTATTGTCTTTATAAAGTCTGATACAGCTTTTTGTTCTTTATTTTCCAACCGCCAAAGTGACAAAAACAAATCAAAAAGGGATGATGATAACCTGCGTCTTGCAGATTAACATTTTCATAGAAACATATATATACATATTTATTGCTAGCTATATATCATTAATGATGGAAATAAATATTATTTACAACTTCTAAATTATTCAAATTAGAGAGTTAGAATTTTCAAATCATTGTCCATGGTTGATAAGATAGTCTTAAAGAGCTTATTAAATTTTAAATATTCTTCTTTACTGGATACCATTTGGCTTAAACTGAAATTGTTCATTTGTCATCGTTCTTTCAGGTCTTCAGCAAGTAGGCATCGAATTAGAATATGCTCTGGGTTATGATCTTCTTGGTTGCATATGCATCATGAATAATCTAGTCTACCAATTCTATATAAGTATGCGTTAAAGTCGCCACATGCCACGTAGAAAATTGTATATTATCAAAATTGGGTTTTACAAATTTTGGTAATCTTGAAGCTTAAAAAACTCTCTGAAATTATTATTAGAATCTTCATTGTATATATATATATATATATATTTATTTATAAAAAGGTTAGATATTATTATTAACTCTTTTTTTTTTCTGTATCTCTCATTTCTATATTATAATCTATCTCAAATTTAAGTATGTTTGATTGAATGAAATCCGTAAGTTTAGGTATTCTTGTAAGGACATGTATGCAGTTCGACGATTATGTATTGTAAACACGTATACAGTGTTTGAGGGTTTTATACTGTAATAAATCTAATTTGATTTTAGAATTATTGTTTATATATGGATACCAGATTGGTTGAACCATAAGTTATTCTGCTTTTAAATAAGGTCTTATATAATTTGTAGCGATTAACAAAACGAAAAAAGAAAAGTTTCTTTAATTATTTCGACGACGCAAGCTTTCGGGCAAAAGCCCTACAACAGGCAAGATAAAACTACACTATGAACGATACTGATGGCTGTAGTGAATATATATACACACATATTATTTAAATAAATATAGAAAAAAAGCATGCAAATGAGTAATTTAACTATTTGTGAAAAAATAATAATCATAAAGGATAATTTAAGAGATTCAGTCTTATATAATGTTAATGATCGCCTGCTATCCAATCTTCACGTTTTTTTTTTGTTAATCCAAGAAGATATCCACTAAAAGCTTATGTCCATAGTTTACTTAAATACCATTTCTAAGATTCCACCCTTCAGTGTAGCATATAAAAACAGAATGATCCAATACAGTATTAAAGCTCTAAAGAAAGCGGTCTGGTAGATTAAATTGGCGAAACCTCTGGGAGGTTTCACCACTGTTGAGCAAAGCCCTCCTAATATTTTTTCATCGCAGTAAGGACAGTAGAAGTTTGATTTATTTATGAAAAGAAACACATTCGCGTCGTAATGTTTTCATTTGTTAGATATCCATTAGCTCTTGATGTTTTTGTAATAGTATTGTTAATGTCCGATAAAACGGTGTTTACCTTACAACTCTGAACACTCGGATTTTCCTGGAAAATCTCTTAAAGTTTTCTTGAAAAAAGCCATGGTCCACCTGTGCTGTGTGAGCAGAAGAGCTTAAATTGACTTGTTCCATTATATGTATGTTCCATATGTAAATACCTGTTTTCTTTCCTCTTTTCGCTCTCCACTTCTCCCACCCATATTTCCAAAAAATTTTTTTTCCCAAATCCATATTCTTATTTTCCATAGAATTATTCAAATAATAATCTGTATATATTTACCATATGTATATAATCTTTCTCCATTTTTATCCCTTTGTATATTTCCCACTTTCATGGGTTTCTCCGTCTTGTAACCCCAAGGAGAATCCTCTGTAAGACCTGTGTGTCTTAATAAAGGTTTTTGTGTGTTGTGTGTGAATAGTATTGTTAATGTATGATAAAATCTAATTTGTTTTTGTTTCGATGAATATTGAAAGTAAATCCCAGTATTTTGAGGTTTTTATTCAATTCGATACTGATGATAGATTATCCTGAAGATAAAAGTTGCTTGGCCGGTATTCATATTTATATAAAAATAGACACTTCGGCCAGTTATAGTTTTTTTATTTTCTCAACGTTTCAACAAAAATCTTTTGTCTTCGTCAGGAGAAGTAATCGTTAAAAATTGTTCTGTGGTTGCAAGGGCGTTCTCACATGATTTTTCGAATTTAGTACAACATCTCAAGTACGAGTCAAAAACAAATATTAAACTCTTCAAAGATTATGATCTTGGAAATAAATATATAATAATTTTTTTAACGCTTTGCCAAATTTATTTATTACCAGTTAAGACACGCTATATCCGATATGGATAATTGCGCGTAAAACTGTTTACAATAATTCATATTGTAGTAGAGTAGGTAACAGAATTATCAAAAAGAAAATAAACAATTAAGAAAAAGAGTTGTTGTTGTTGTTGTCGTGTCCAAAGAAGAGTCTCAGATGTCTCCATGCATCTCCATCACAGCAGCAGCAATATCCACTATCTTGGAAAATGGGTGCCGTTGCCACGTTAGAATAGAAAGATGAAAGGTTAGAAAGATTTGAAAGATATGTGTAGAGGAGAAGCGTGGGTGAGTTGTGGCAAACGGTCTCGTCCAGGACGCATGCATCCAACCCTCGAGATAGCCCTATCTATAGTATATGAGTTTCCCATTAAATATGTATAGGAGCACTAAATAATTAATAATCTTACCGAATGCGTGTTATATATACGAATGTATCTATACTTTTTTCTATCGTCTGATAGTTTTATTAAACACCTTTTAATTAGACGTTTCGTCTTACACGACTTACCCAGGAATCCAAGAAAAAAAAAAAGATAAGCAATATGAAAAAAAGAATAGTACAAAAGTAAAAATGTATACTGGGATCAAGTTGTTGTGGTCTTGTCCAATGAATAACCTTAGATGTCTCCTTACATCTCTATCGCAGCAGTTGCAATGTCCACTATCTTGGGTGTGTATACTGTATTGTTATTTTTGTCTTGTCCAATGAAGAGCCTCAGATGTCTCCATACATCTCTATCACAGCAGTCACAATGTCCTCTATCTTGGGTGTGTATACTGTATTGTTGTTGTCGTGTCCAATGAAGAGCCTCAGATGTCTCCATACATATCTATCACAGCAGCAGCAATGTCCACTATCTTGGGTGTGTATACTGTATTGTTGTTGTCGTGTCCAATGAAGAACCTCAGATGTCTCCATGCATCTCTATCACAGCAGCAGCAATGGCCATTATCTTGGGTGTGTATACTTTATTGTTGTTGATGTCGTGTCCAATGAAGAGCCTCAGATGTCTCCATACATCTCTATCACAGCAGCAGCAATGTTCTCTATCTTGGGTGTATATACTGTATTGTTGTTGTTGTCGTGTCCAATGAAGAGCCTCAGATATCTTCATACATCTCTATCACAGCAGCAGCAATGTCCTCTATCTTGGGTGTGTATATTGTATTGTTGTTGTCGTGTCCAATGAAGAACCTCAGATGTCTCCATGCATCTCTTATCACAGCAGTCGTAATGTCCACTATCTTGGGTGTGTATATACTGTATTGTTGTTATCGTGTCCAATGAAGAGCCTCAGATGTCTCCATACATTTCTATCACAGCAGCAGCAATGCCCACTATCTAGGGTGTGTATCCTGTATTGTTATTGTTGTTGTGTCCAATGAAGAGCCTTAGATGTCTCCATACATCTTTATCACAAAGGTCGCAATGTCCACAATCTTGGAATAGCATTACTGGAGATATCGGTTTTGCTATTCATTAGAAAATGGATACCGTTACCTCGTTAGTCACCTTGGACCAGAATTTGGTCAAATATTCCAAGGATCCAGGGGGGGGGGGGGGACTGGTGTAATCGGATTTATCCCCCCAAAAATAATATAATAAATAATAGTATAGCAAAAAAAACTTTTGGTTATATAAATAATCGTTGATTTTTCAAATTATTTTTCTGATTTTTTTTTACAGGAAACCTCATGAGACAGTATTTTTGGTCGTTAAGGTACATTCTGCAACACGTTGACGAAGGCAAACTGTCTGAAATGTGTACGTTGTTGGCTTTTCTTGATTAACCAAGAGAGAGCATTTGCCAAATATTCTGGAATACTTTTTTTTTAAATCAACAATTAGTTGATATTTATTCCGATAGATGGCGTAAACCATTAGCTACTTTCATTTTCTAGCGCGGGTGCGATCACAGGAGATGTTTTTTTAACTTAAAGCTCTAACAATAGTAGAAAGAATAAACAAAAGAATGGGTAATCAGCTAAGTAAAGTCTTCATGAAGAAACATAGAAAACACTGAGTGTCTTCTAGTCAGATTATTATTTTTTTCTTTTTTTTTAAACGATATTCTCAACTTTCAGCTAAACTAAAGAATTGGTTGATTCAAGTTGAGAAATTCGTTAATATTTTTATTAAAATACATAAGATCATTTTATTTGCGATCGAAAGTTGTGGCCCACTGTACGTATTACATCCCAAACGCACTTGACAAAATAAATGTAGTTGACCAAGTTCAGAACATCTTTGTAAGACGCTACCTGAATTTACCAAAATATACTCCGGGATATATGCTGAGAATGGAGTGTGGAAGAGTATCACTGGAAGTTGTCATTATTAAACAGTTTTTGAGATTTTGGGTGAGGATCATGAAAATAGAAGAGAGCAGGTTGCCTCGCGTTTGTTTGACACACCTCTGGACATTGCACAACCACCAAAGAGCAGGCTGCAAATTTGTTGTAAACCTCTGTCAACTATCTTAGATTCAAAGGGCTTTTCATTCTTGAAAGGTTGTACCGACTACACTGTTATACAGACCGAAATACCCGGTATTATTCGAATAGCAACTGAACAAAGCATTCAAGATGACAATTCGCAAATCCTAAATAATTCTCATTATAGTCACTTTAAGTATTTAAAAAAATCAATAACAGCAGAACTATATCTACTCACAAATACTCCACTGGCAATTAAAATATTTATTGCGCAACTGAGACTCTTATGGGTGTTATTCCCAGAAAATCGATCAAAGCGCTGGAAGACTGACTGTCCTTTAACTTGTGATCTATGTAATAGCAGAATACAAGACGAAATCATCCATACAATATTTGGTTGCTGTTTCTTGGAGAAACAAAGAGGGGAACTCTTGGGTTATTTATCCTTGTCTCAATCCGATAGTCAACAAATTTATAACTGGATGAATGCAATGACTTTTGATCAAGGTCTTCTATTTGGTTTATATAAATTCTACAAGGCCGCAGTTACCGTTCGGAGGAGATTAATAGAATCGTCGAATGTCGTGGACCATTTGGACGAGGAAAGCGAAGGCTTAGAACGCGGCTGATTCCACACTAGCCTGTTCAGTGATTCGCTAACCATGACGTATGCACGAAGGAACGTTTGGCCATTGGACATGTGTCGGACCTGGAGGCTATTGTTGGGTGCTGCGCTGCCTGGAGTATAGGAGCTCCATCTATACTTCCCTACTTTCATTGGTGAATCTGTATAAGACCTCTGGTCTTAATAAAGCTTTGTGTGTGTATTACATCCCAAACATGATGCGACGCCAGCAATCTCTGTTTTGAGCTCGATGTACTATCTCGGCGACCGTTAAGCCAGCGAGTTCCTTTAATTGTTCCACTAAGCGTGTTTTTATAAAAAATTGAATTTTGAGTCCACCCTGGCGCCACTGACTCGCCAGCAGATTTCCCCGCATCAAGTCATCTGGGCGCTTTTACACCCCGAGCATGCCACCTTCATTGAGTTTATTTTCCCTAAAAACAAGACCATCCTCGTTGATTTTCTCGAAGAAGCCCTCGAACTTGCTGGGACGTGGATGCTGTGATCCGCAAGAACCTGATTACACTCCAGGCAGATCTGGGTTCTTGAAAAATTTCCAGGCGTCCCTTCGTAGGGCTTCGTCTGTGTGCATACTTTTAATTTAATTGAATCTGAACTTTTGTGTTTCTTCTCTTGTTGAATTCTGACTCTTTGTCAGTGTAGACAATTGAAAGTTGGTCAATAAAGTTCTTTTTAATTGTCAATTGTCATTTATTGTCATTTGACGTTTCAACGAACCACGTCGCTCTTTTTAAAAAAAGATGGGGAAGCGTATTATTGAAACAGTGGGTCACTAAAAACGTCAAAATTACAATAAACTTTTATAAAGTGAAAGAAATAGTACAAAAATGAAATTGTACTGGGGCAGGTGTCAGTAAACTGTGACTCGCGAGCCACACATGGCTCTTTGGATGTGAAACTGCGGTTCTTTATATAGTTCCACTAGCCGAATGACCCGGGCAACGCCCGTGTTTTACCCGATTGAATGTTTTGATTCAAATACTATTTATTACAATTATAAATTGGCGCCTTAAATAAATGCATATATTAGTTAATAACTATAGCCTATGTGCTTTATCTGTCTATGTACTGTTGGCTTCCGTAGGCGTCTCTTACTGGGAAAAAGAAAGAGAGGATTCCATTTTGTTATTAACTAATATATGAATTTATTTAAGGAGCGACTCGCTCCAACACAATAGTTACAAAAACGAAAAAGCGAGTGGAGGGGGGGGGGGGGGGGCATGATGGGAGGGCAAAGGTGGCGTGATCGTAGCCAACCAATAGGAGAGCGCCATTCCAAAAAAAAAAAAAAAAGCAAACGGTGACAGAGATGAAAACTGAAGAATTAAGAGATGAAGAACGCATGACGCTCGTAACTGTATATAGAATACTTTATGAAAGATTATCCCGCATGTGTTTCTTTACAACGAAAAATCAAAATTTATTCCAAGGAGAAATATCGATTATTTCTAACCTTAGGGATGAGGTATGAAAGGATGAATTGTGAAGAGTAATGATAAACGGAAAAATAAAAGTATCCAGGGATGGGAATCGAACCCACAGTGGTCCGCTTACCGGGCAGATTCCATGTCCACTAGGCTACCCTGGACATATTTTTCCGTTCGTAAATAATACATAAAGTAATTTATAATACAATATAATATAATGCGGCTTGTGATTGTAAAACGACATTTAAAGATTATCCCGCATGAGTTTCTTTTCAACGAAAAATCAAAATTTATTTATTGAATAAATTTTGATTTTTCGTTGAAAATAAACTCATGCGGGATAATCTTTAAATGTCGTTTTACAATCACAAGCCGCATTATATTGTATTATATATGTAACTGTTGTTCTGAAAATAGAGCAATCCATACTTAAATCATTAGATAGTAAAAAGGCATATATTGGATTGAATAAAATATTTATTTGCTGATATTTGCCAACTGTGATATTATAACACTATGCGGTGCTGAGTTTGTGTATACAAAAATGTAATGCCTCGATAAAGGTTGGCGTTCAGCCAAACGAAATATTATCAAGTAAATCTTTTATTCAATCCAATATATGCCTTTTTACTATCTAATATGTAACTATGTACAATGACTATTGGGGAGAGGCTATATATAGGAACTATAGATAGGGGAGAGAAAGAGAGAGAGAGATTGAATCAACTTTTATTACATCGTTCATAAAAATTTATGGTAACAGATGAAAACTAAAGAAAATAATAACAAGGATGAATATACATAATGAAATCTATACAGGCTTCATTGGTTTAGATCAAGGGCTACAAGACATCCTGAATTCGGCCCTTGGTTATAAATGGGTCTTTGTTCCCAGCATGTTCAATTGCCATGTTGAGGAAATCTCGCAGAATTATCTTGTTTTCTGTCGAGAGTGTCTCGGAGAGTACCTCCCTCACATGGCGATACAGGACCACTACTTCAAACCTACAAACCTCCTCATAGAGGGGAGATAGGAATGAATCAGCGTTCATTTGTTCAAAAATTCCCTCCACGCGCTCTATGAGGATATCCTGAGATTCCTGAAGAGGCTGCATGGGTTGGGTCATGGAGGTAGAAGACAGAGAGAGAGAACGCTTCACGATTTTGCGTGTCATCCTTGCGCAGGGAGAGAATAGAAGACAGAGAGAGAGAGAATATAGTCTTACGGGCAACTAACCAAATTGTATGATTTTCGAGCCCAAAATTTGATGTAGCAAGCAGAGAAACCGTAATGCACTATAGCAAAGTACCAAGATGCTTCACGCTACCAAGGTTGTTCAAAAAAGGTTAAATTCCCCAGGCCAGGGAAGATAAGAGAGAGAAAGGTGTTGAATAGATGGTGGTGGTGTCTTGTCCGATTTTGTTTCTCCATGGAATGGGGTGGTGCCATTGTCCCGTTAGTCAGCCACACTTCAGAGTTCTCTGTAGGCCTTCACGGTTACCGTAGCGGCTCACGACACCGTACTTCAGGGCAGTCCCTTATTTGTGTTGCTTCTCCCACCCGCCACGTAGAGGAGGGGTTGGACTTCTGGACAGGTGTTGACTAGATAAGAAGAATAAATAAAACAGGAATAATTCAACAAGTACTTAAATGGTGCTCTTACTTCAACGGTTGTTCTTATATCAATTGAGAACCAAAGTAGACAAGTGAAAAAAAAAACGAAAGAAAAAAACATGTACCTAGAAAAAAATAAATGAAGATAACAGCTCATCTTAGAAGAGAGAACACTTCGAATTCAAGACCCAGCACAAGGCTCTAACCATGTAAATATGTGAATACATTGTAACTATGAGAAGAAAGAGAACCTGTACATATTATTCATTTAATTAAAAAGGCATTAATTGGATCAAAATACAACATGTGATCAATAATTTCCAGGAATGAGACTGGATCACGTAAAATATTCAAAATAATGAATTAACTTTATAAGGACTTTATAGATAAAACATTTATCAACACGTAGAAAAAATATTGATCACACAGACGCACGCGCTCACGTTTTTTTCGAATTTATAAGCTCGAGTATATCAGAACATTTTCTAACTTCAGTATGGACTGTATTGATTTATAATTTATTTTACCATTATTTTAGTTGGCTGAATACCAACTTTTATCAAGGTATTATAACATATTATATACATATTACATCTATACATAACATATTATATAGATGCATATTAATATGTTATAATACCTTGATAAAAGTTGGCGTTCAGCCAACTGAAATATTGGTAAAATAAATGATATTTTGATACAATTTTTGATATAGAATTTGATACCTTTTTAATTAAAGAATTACACTGGTCTATACACTGAAAAAGATATTTTTGATAATATATCAGTTTCTGACTTAATTTGAGGTGCTGATCACGAATATAGTGTTTTTTTATATATCTCATCAATATTTAGAGATATAACATATACATATTTAGACCACAATGTGGTACATCAGTCCATATAAGCGGTACGAAAAACACATTGAACGCAAATAAAAACTGAGAACGTCATACCAAAAGGTACTTTATTTATTGTAGTATAAGATAACCGAATCTATACAATGTAAAATGCTACAGTCAATCCTTCATGAATTTCAACCTTTTTGATTTTCTCTTATAAGTGTATTCCGGCAGGTCGCGGGACAGATTCCAGCAGTAATCTGCCATCATGTGGCAGTCCCAGACACCTTGATATCTCTCTTCGATCACTTTCATGTCTTGATGGAATCGTTCGCCTTGTTCATCACTATATTATAAATATTATAAATTATGAAGCAATCATGATGACTTGGCAGTTTTCTTTATGAAAAATATTATTTTGGTGAAATACACTTTATGGTCATTATCGATTTATTTTGATGAAATACAGAAAAACTAAGAGCAGATTCGGAATCAACGCCATTGGATTACCCAAAAAAGCATTTTAAATGCTCAAATATCAAAATTTTTTAAAATTTTGTAGACCTGTGTTATTTATGGATTGCTCTATTTTAAAAATATTATTCATTGTAAACATGCTGGGTTGCTATTTTTGAGTGATACCTAATAAAGCTATTTTTGAAACTAGACTCGGTAATGCAGAAGAAATGATATGAAGGTGTTGAATAAGACAATGAGAGGCCCACAATAAAGGGAGATTTTCAAACAATGGAAGAGGTGGCAACGGTCATTCGACTAGTGCTACCTCTCAACGGCCATCCAAACCAACATGGCTGACATGTACTGTCGGCTGCTAGTTTCCAACCACCGCCATCTTAAAATTCGAAATTAAACTAAGAAAATAATAGTACACTGGATTTCTAGAAACTTATTTTTGTATAGCATATTCCAAAAAAACTTTGTGCAAGTATTAATAATGATATATTATATACATTCATGAACAAAAACGTAAAAGAAGTTTCATCTTTTTATGTAACACCGGTCGTCTGTTATTTTTATTATTTTTTTTTTAAGAAGAAGACGACAAACAATTTTGTTCATACTTGGTTATATCGTATGTCTTCAATAAAAGTAACTGTGTATCAAATATCTTTCAGAGTTATTGTCTGAATCCCGATATACATACTAAAAGGTACAACTTCCTTAACCCGGCAGCGGTCGCGCCCTCTTTTATACCTTGAAAGGTCGCGGTGGGTAAAATTTACCCACTTTTTAAAACCTAAATAAATCAAATATTATTTCCAATATTTTTATTGTTTTCTATGTTAGAATAATGATTTGTCTATTAAATAACTTTACATAAAATCCTGAGATATAAAAATCATATTTTATTTATTTTATTAATAACAAATCAAAATATCAAATATTTATGATATATTTGACTATTTTATGAAAATAAAAATATATATTGAAGATAGGTTATAAAATATAAATTTGTATGAAAGTTATCACTTCCTTTCATAGAAATTAGGACTTGTTTCGTCCTTTATGACATTCTTGACAAATTATTACAGAGTGTTCCTTACACAAAAAAGCAAAACAGTACTGGCAATGTTGAATAGTTTTTCTGTCCTTTTTTTTCTTTCTGGCATTTCTTGCATCGATGTCTTTCTCCTATTTTTGGCTTTTTAGATGGACCAGGCTCTAACAAATTAAAAATATCGGATGCCTTTTCCTTTATTTCACATGGCATTCTTCCGCTTACTGTGCGAACTTTGACCATCTCTTCAATAAGATCTAAGGATAAGGTTTTCAAAAAATGACGACTTGATTTAACCTTTGATGCGTTGCCATTTGCAAAATTAATTATCTGGGAATTTATTGCCCCAATATTTAAAAGTGAATAAAAAATAACCATGGGCCATCTTCTTGAATTTCTAGCACAGTTATATGTAGCTGTCATTTCGTCCATCATATCTACACCACCCTTTGTCATATTATAAAACATTATCATCTCTGGCTTTTTAAATTCTCCCGTTGAATCATCTATATTTGCATCGTGGTGCAGAGTTGAAAGCATAAGTACAACTTTATTCTCTTTAGGCTTGTATGAAAGAAGTGTCATTTCACTTTGAAAGCCAAAAACACTAGTGTGTACATTTCTACCTCTGCTGATGACAAACTCTGAGGGGATTTCCTTTTTATTTCTTTTTAAGGTACCAACAATTATTAGTCTATATTGTTGTAAAAGTTTTAGAGCTAAAGAATAACTGGTGAACCAGTTATCCATTGTTACATTGCTGCCAGTTCCCTTGATTGGCTCACACAATCGTTCCACAACGTCACTTGGACTTTTGCTGACATTGTAAGGACCTTCAGGGTTTTTTCCTGAATAAATCTCCAAGTTACAAGTATAAAACATTTTTTGAATCCACGAGAGCAAATAATTTTATTCTATATTTATTGTGTTTACTCGGAATATACTGCCTGAAATTGCAATTCCCTCTGAAAGCGTCAAACTTTTCATCCACCGTTATACACTGCGTGACATTGAAAATGGAACACCAAGAAATAGTGGCCAGAAAGTGATGAAACTCGGCAGACAGAGAGAGAGACAGGGACAAACAATAAGTGATCTTTATTTCAAAATGATAGTCATAATACAGAGCGAGAACGGCGTCGGCTTTGTAGCAAGTAGGACCACCGCGGACGGCGATGCACACAGCAACACGTCTAGGTAGAGAGTCAATCAGAGTACGGATGGCGTCCTGAGGGATGGCTCTCCATTCCCTCTCAACCATTTGCCACAGTTCGTCTTCTGAACGCGGCTGTGGCAAGGCATGCAAACGGCGTCCAATGATGTCCCAGACGTGCTCGATTGGTGAGAGATCAGGAGAGTACGGTGGCCAGGGAAGCATCTGTATATCTTGCAGAGCTTGTTGGCTAATGCGAGCAGTGTGCGGTCGGGCGTTATCCTGCTGATAAAGGGTATTGGGCACCCCCTGAAGGTAGGGGAGTGTCACCGGTCGCAGCACATCATCAACGTATCGTTGGGCCGTCATAGTGCCCTGAATACGAAGTAAAGGTGACCTGGAATCATACGCGATTGCGCCCCAAACCATGATTCCACGTTGTCGCACGGTGGGGCGTTCCACAATTCTTGCCGGATTGGACCTTTCTCCACGTCGACGTCACACGCGTACACGGCGACTATCACTGGACAAGCAGAAACGCGACTCATCTGAGAACACGACCCTGTGCCATTCCGTCATCCACGTCTATTTAGCCCGGCACCATTCCAAACGTTGGCGCCTATTCGGTGGGGTCAATGGCAGTCTTCTTAGCGGACGGCATGAGTGCAAGCCATTAGCAACCAATCGACGGGAAATGGTTCTGGTCGAGATGGAATGATCTAGGGTGTCTTGCACAAGTTGCAGGATGGCGGTATAATTGGCTTGTGGGGCCGCCACTGCTTGTCGAAGGATACGCCGATCCACACGTGCTGACGTCACTCTGGTTGCACCGGCATTCCTATAAATTGCCACATTTCCTTGTTCCAACCATCTTCTCCACAGTCGGTGCACCGTGGACGCACCAAGGTGTGTATCAGCTGCGATTTGACGTATGGACCAACCTGCCCTTTTCAGTCCGATCACCATGCCCCTCGTAAAAGCGTCTGTCTGCTTGAACTGCCTCCGTTTACGATGACCTGGCATTCTCTGTTATTACACGTGTCTTTTGACACAAGAACAAAATTTCTACAATGATTTTCCTTGAAGAAATAACGACACGAATACTGTCCTTTCTGCAATTTCCTGCCTTATATCTTACTCCAAGTGCGCACGAGAGCTGCGCATTTTACATCATTTGCATAACTCGGTTAGGCGCGTCTACCCTGAAATTTGCATAATTTTCTGGCCACTATTTCTTGGTGTTCCATTTTCAATGTCACGCAGTGTATATTCCGAAGGAGAATAATGCTTTTGGCAATTTTTACAGAAGTATCAAAAATCAATCTCACAGCTGCTAATTTATCTTGACGAAGTCTTTCATTTCTTGTAGCTTTGTCATCAAAACGAATTACTCTGAGAAGAAAACGGAATCTGTTTTCAGACATTCTACACAATTCAAATATATTCAAAGATATTCTACACAATTCAAATCCAGTACTATCTCTTGCCCATGCATCATCTGTATTCAATTTATTCGCTTTCATGACCCCAAGAAAGTAAATAATTCCCAATAAAGCTTTAATTTCATGTAGGTTTGTCAAATTAGCATCTCTTTCTCTGCTATAGTTCTGCTGAATATTCCTAATGTAAATGTTAGTATTTGTAACTATGCATTCAAGTATATTGTCATCTATAAAGAGATTCCAACAATCTAATATCGATTTAGCATTTTTTGCTTCACCCTTTACCCCTGGTAGATGGGTGATAATATTTTCACTGCGAGTTCGAACATTTTTTGGGGGAAGAGCTTTCTTCCATTTAGTCTTTTGGTCCTTTCCTATATAGTAATTGAAGCTTGGATCCTCATTGTTTTCTTCTTCTGATAATGTATACTTTTCAGTGTCTGTACTCCAATTCCTCTCTTCTATATGATCATCAGTTTCTGATTCCTCATCATCGGGATTTGGAATATTATTATCATAACGGAGAAAATCAGCATTTGAAAGCATTTTATGTGAAATAATGTAAAAGAGGAAATAAAATATAAATCCTACCTTATTGTTGGAAGAAATGATTGTATTATTGCACTTGGGGCAGCAAAACCAAACAACAAGAAGCCAGAAAGTAACTCGAAACTTATTTACGCAAACCCATACCAAAAGCGTTAAAAGGTCGCGCTGGGTAAAAATTACCCATTGACGAGAACTCAAAAGGTCGCACTGGGTAAAATTGACCCAAATATGCTAATAAAATGAATATATGTCATAAAATTAAAATTATAGGTTTATTATAATATTCTTTAGATAGATTTAGAAAGGTACTGAGAATATATTTTAAATATATATATTTTTTAATATAGAAATATTTTCGAAAAGTTCCTTCTGGGTAATTTTTACCCATTGCGACTGCTGAAGGGTTAAGTTTTGTTCATGAGTGTATAAATAATTTATTTTTTGTTATCGTTGTTCATATTTGTGTGCCATAGAGTGCGATAATTTGTTTTGAATATTATTCTCTTTTAATTTTTTAAAATGCCTTGGTTTTTTAATAGTAATTTTATATTTTCCGAGTTATATAAAAAGCCGATCCGTTGAATTTAATTATACAAAAAGGGCGTACATGGATCTGTGAAAAAAGAAGCATAACTATTTGTTTTCAATTTTTTAAAAATCATTTTGTTCTACAGGTTAGCCCCCCGTTTATATAATTTTAGATTCTTACATTACATAAAAATTATATATCGGTTCATTTTGAAAATCTATAATTTTTTGAGAGAATTAATTTTTCCCCAAATGAGATAAAAAAAATATAAATTTATTGTCGAAGATGCCTTTCCCTCTTTAACATTTATGATCATACAATATACAATATATTTTATTATATATACATACATTGTATATATATATATATATTTTTTTTTTTGCGGTTATAACAATAAATTTTAATCTTTAATGTCTTTTACTATTTTATTAAAAGTGTGAAAACCTAATTTTTTTTTCATGTCAAAGGCGAGAATATAAAATATATAGAGATAATAAATAAATAAATCAAATTAAACACGCATTTAAATAATAATTTAAAAAAATATTCAAAATAGAGAACTTTTTAAGAGAATATTTTCAAATAAAATTAATAATAAATATGATGAAAACTGCGGATTTTAAAACATGGGAGATAAAAGTAACACAGTGGTGTAAGAGAGGAGGCAGAAGAGAGGCAGGTATCGGCTGAGAAGAGAACGGCAGCTTTATTTAGACGCAGCCGTTGGCGACCTTGGGACCTCGATTCAAGATGGCGGTGGGCGGAGAGTTTCCCGCCAAGCCAGCGGTTACCGACCCGGCGTCGTCTGCTACCCGCCGTACCTTCATCTTTTGGTGCCTTTTTTTCCGTTGACTTTTTATCTTTCTTTTAGGGAGTTATACATCTATTTTATTTGTATTGTGAATATTCGGAGGAAAAAGAAGAAAAAAAGTAAAACTTTTTATAAAAGCGAAGCTCCTTTTTTCTTTATAGGGATTTAACATAATATGGAAGGGTAAACATTTAGTACATGGGCTAAATAAAATTATGTACACGCAGCTCTCACCTAAAGCTGACTTGACCTGAACCTAACCTACCAAGACCTAACATTTAAAACTCACAAAATAAAGTTATATTATATATATACAGAGACAGAGAGATGTTAATTAACATAGACAACAATCATCAAATATAAAGTACAACATATTAATGCTTCGTAGATATATAATTGTTACTTTTTTTCAGCAATTTCATTGCGTATATTTATAAATGTAAATAAAGAGAATATCCTATATAGAGGTTTTTAACTTTTAATTACACAATTTTTATTTATATTGAGACATTTTTCATTTTAATTTAGACACTTTCATTTTTATTTCGACATTTTCAATTTTAATTTAGACATTTTTCATTTCAATTTAGACATTTTTCATTTTAATTTAGACACATGGACTTTTTATAGAAACGAAAGCGTCTAAATTAAAATGAAAAATGTCTAAATATAAATTAAAATTGTCTAATTAAAAGTTAAAAACCTATATTTAAATTAAAAAGTAAATTTATTAATTAAAATAAATATTGTCTGTATACTCTACTTTTACAGTTAAAATAAATAATGGTTATAATAAATTTAACTTTTAATACAAATCTTTTTAAAATTTAACCAAAAACCATTACCCATTTTTCGAAATATAATTGTTTTTTTTTTTAATTAATATGTTGTAATACCTTGATAAAGGTTGGCGTTCAGCCAACTGAAATATTGGTAAAATAAATGATATTTTGATCCAATATATGCCTTTTTAATTAAATAATTATGTGTGGTTTTATAAAAGGGTGAGCGAGCATTGCCTTATATTTTCGGTGCTGGCAATTTTTATAAAATTGATATAAAAGAGGGGAATCCAGAAAAAAAGTAAATATTGAATGAAATATATACTTTTGAGGTTTTTTTAATTTTTTTCTTTTTAGAAACTTTTTAACATGTCATTTTTAAATAATTGTAATTTTTTTTCTCTCTCTCTAATATATATACGAACATATTATATTATTTTATAATCTTCCTAGTATATATTTACTTTATTTTTTATTTATTTTAAATTAATAAGCTCACTTATAATACAATATAATGCGGCTTATGATTGTAGAACGAAGTTTGACAATTATACCGCAAATGTTTCTTTTGAACGAAAAATCTAAATTTATTTTAAGGAGAATTTATTTATTTCTCCTTTTAAAATAAAATTAGATTTTCCGTTCAAAAGAAACATTTGCGATATAATTGTCAAACTTCGTTCTACAAGCTCACTTATATCTAGGATGATATTTTGTTTCAATTCTGCTTTTAAAGAACGTTACTAGATGAATGACCTTGGTTTCAGCCCGAGTGGATGTTTACCAACGAATTATTAGAACTTATTTTAACAAATGTTACACTAAATTTTTTATATTAGTTTCTTCGCGACGTTCTGTTATGTATGATACTGATCATTCTATATATTTTTTAAAATATATATAAATACGAATTAGATATAAAATATAACCCATTAATTTTTCAAAAGTAATTCAAGTGTAAAAACATGTTAAGTCATATTAATTAAAAATAGGTTTCTTAAAATACGATTTAATTATGTATGTGTGATTTATTATATAAATAATCTAAATTTACAAAATAATAATTATTCAATATTAGTAAAACTGTTATAAGAATACATCTTTTGAAATTAGGCATCAGTTATAGGGTTAGCCCGAGCGGAATTCTCAAGTGCCTGAAAAAAAAAAAAGGGGGGGGGGGGGGGGGAGGGGGTGGTTCTAAATGCTTTAACTTCTGCTGATTCATCTTGCAGAATTGCCGTCTGGCATTCCCTTGAAATAGGATAGAGCTATTTCTCTTTGGAATGTTTACTTTAAAACTTTCTATATATAGCATCAAATTTGTTATGGTTATATAATGCTAAGACGCTTGCAAAGTGATTAACAAATTTGCACAGCAGACATAAAAGGCTAAAACGCTTGCATCAGATACGAGTATTAACAAATTTTCAGCAGAAATTTAATGCTAAGATGCTTGCACCAAATTTTAACAAATGACACATTGAGAATATGTGGGTAGGTGTTAGTTCCACACCAGGACAGTTGTTGCATGTCCTGTAGGTTATTGTGCCATTTGGATGTATTGTCATTCCTTTGTAATGTTTCGGTCTGAATCTTGTGAGATTGTTAATAGATGAGGTCATTGTTGTATCTTTTATACGGGTTCATTTACCTTTAGCTTTATATATATTTAATATAGTTACAGCCTTTATGTATATAGACAATTAATATACCGCCGTGCTAGAACAATTATATATTTATTATGCCGCGTTGTTTACATACTGTGTTGCCAGATCTTTTGTAGCACAGATTATAACTATATACAACATGTTCCCCTTTTAATTAAAGTCCGGGGTCGAATCTTTTCGGAGGCTTTACCACACGTCCACTTCTAGTGGTGTAGGCAGTGCCTCCTTCATTGTAGTTTCCTATGGGAGTTGAAGTGGATGGGGCCAACTCTTCAGGACTGAGGTTCAGGCGGGGAAATTCTCCTGGTTCCCTTTGACCACTGGACTCCGATGATGTCGAGGGGGCTGGATCCAATTGGGGCGATGACTGGCTGCTCCTTCTCTGTCCAACAGGATAACTTCTGGGCCGTAGGTGAACTCTGTTCCGTTTTAACATTCGGCCCTCGTTGTTCTGAATGATGTATGATCGAGGCTGGTTGGCTTCTCCAATGATGGTAGCTGGTCTCCAGGCATTGCTAGTTTTGGCATTTACCTGTTCACCAGAACTCATTTTAGGAAGTATTTTGGCATTTCGGTCATAATATTCTTTCATCTTATATTGATTTTCCCTCTTCTGCTGTAGAATGTTTTCCGTGCTAATGAAAGCAGGTTTTAGCTTTGTGGTTTTCATTGGGATCAAGGTTCTCAAGTTTCTTCCCATTAGCATCTGAGCTGGGGACGGTAGATTATTTGACGGAGTTGTTCTCAGGGCTATTAAACACATATAAGGATCAGTGTTGTCTTGACGGCATTTCTTAAGTTGCTTCTTTACTGTTTGCACCATCCTCTCCACTAATCCGTTTGATTTTGGGTATCCTGGGCTAGAGGTTTTATGTTCTATGTCCCATTCATTTGTAAAATTAGTAAAGTCTTGTGATGTAAATGGTGGTCCATTATCAGTGATGATGATCTCTGGAATCCCATGTCTTGCGAAGGTAGATTTCAAAACTGGTAGAATCTCTTTTGCTGAAGTTGATGCTACCTTGATGACTTCAGGAAAGCTGCTGTAGTAGTCTACTATTATTATGAATACAGATTGGTCTAGATAGAAGAAATCAATAGCTACTTTTTGCCAAGGGTAGTCTGCTATTTCGTGAGGTATAAGTGGTTCTTTCCTTTGCGAAGGTTGTGATTCTTGACAAATTCTACACTTATAAACCATCTCTTCTATTTCTCTATCCAGTCCAGGCCAATAAATAGCTTCATGTGCTCTGTTTTTACAAGCAGAGATCCCTTGATGAGACATGTGTAGTGTTTGCAAGATGCTTTCCCTTTGGACTTTAGGGATGACAAGTCTTTGTCCTCTACAAATCAGGTCTTTCCATATATATAGTTCTTCTTTACAATGCCAGTAGGGCTTAACAGCATAGTCCACACTTTTCTTATGAATAGGCCACCCATTTAGTATATGATCCCTTAATTTTATCATTTCTTCATCTGACTCCATATCTCTGAGAATTTCCTGGTATCTTTTAGTGGTCACCTTCAGATTTAGAGTCATAATGGTGTTCTGGAGATCCAGATCTGAGGTGTCGATGGTTTCCTCTGAAATTGAATCTCTAGATAGAGTGTCTGCGGTGTGAATCACTTTTCCTGGTACATATTCTAAATTAAAATCATATCGCATCAATTTCAAGACCAGTCTTTCAAGTCTTGGAGATAATTCCTCTAGTGGCTTTTTTAGTATAGCCAACAAGGGTTTATGATCCGTCTGGGCTGTGAACTTTCTTCCATACAAATGATAGTTAAATCTTTGGCATCCATACCAGAGAGCTAAGAGCTCCTTTTCAATCTGGGCATATTTTTTCTGAGTGTTATTCAAGGATGCGGATGCAAAAGCGATGGGTCTTCCCTCTTGCATCAAGACAGCCCCAAGCCCATGTTGACTAGCGTCCACTGAAAGTGTTACCTTCCGATGGGGGTCCAAGAGGCCAAGAACTGGAGGATTTGATACCAAATTTTTCAGCTCAATGAATTCTTTTTCTATAGCCTCATTCCATGTCCACCGGGTATTCTTTTTTAGGAGTTGTCTTAACAAGACAGTTTTATCTGCCAGATTATGCATGAATTTAGCTAGATAGTTCACAGTTCCCAAAAATCTTTGAAGAGATGTCTTGTCCATTGGTCTTTTTATTTTTTGTATTGCTTCTAATTTAGATGGATCTGCAGAGATGCCATTCTTGGATATCTCATGTCCAATGAACTTAACTTTTTCTTGAGCCAGTTGCATTTTATTGAATTCAAACTTTAAATTATTTTTTCTAGCAATTTCCAAAACCGTAATCAGTCTACTATTGTGCTCCGTGAGGGAGTTTCCGTATATTATTATATCATCCATGTATACTTTTACTCCTTCAATTCCTGTAAACATACTTTGCATTTTTTTATAGAAAACTTCTGGAGCGCTGCAAATACCAAAAGGTAACCGATGGAATCTGTAATACCCATAAGGTGTAGCCATTGTTAAAAGGCTAGATGACTTTTCGTCTAACTTGATTTGCCAAAAGGCTGACTTAGCATCAAGTACTGTATAGATGGGTGATTTTGTGATATCAGCAATGATGCCTTCAGGGGCAGGAAGTTGACGATATTCCATTTTAATCCATGGATTTAGCTCTCTAGGGTCCATACAGATACGAACCTTTCCATTTGGTTTCTTAATGATTACCATCGGGTGTGCCCACTCTGCTGGTTGGTCTACCTTTGAGATGATCTTTTGTTCCTCCATCGATTTTAGCCCCATCTCAACTGGTTTTTTCAGTGCAAACGGAATTCGGCGAGCTAACTGAATTCTTGGATGTGCATTTTCTCTCAGGATCACAGAATGCTCTCCAGGGAGTGTTCCGATCTCATCAAAGACATCTCTGTAGGACTCTATTATCTTTGTAGGTGAAGCATCCATCTTTGTCCTAGTATGGTCCTGTTCCAACGACTCTACTTTTAATATCAGCTCTAATTTTTTACACGCTGCCAATCCCAAAATTGGTGGAGCTGGCAAATCCACGACTAGAAATTCAAGGATTTCAGATTTTTTCCCAGAGGTACATGAAGCCTTGCATTTGCCCCTTATTGGTACTTTTTCTCCTGTATATGAATAAACCGCAATCCCAGTTGGATATATGCAGGGTTTATTTTGCCAATTTTTAATGGTATCCAATGGCAGGATGTTCACCTGTGCTCCTGTGTCTAATTTAAAATTAACTGAATTATTCTCCACCAAGATTATTTTAGTCCACTCTAGACCAGTAATGCTATCTAGGGATAGGTATTGAAGACACATTTCTTCTTCCTCTTCCGCTCTTTCCTCCAACATATGCACTCTGTTCCTACACATTTTAGCAAAATGGTTTGGTTTTTTACATGAATTGCATATTTTACCATATGCAAAACATTTACCATATGGATGTCTGGAACCACAATTTTGGCAAACCTTTGCATTAGGATGTTCCTCAGATACATTAGGTTTTCTACCAACTGGATATTTGAAATTCTTTTTATATTGCTTTTTATATTTTATAGAATGTAAATCAACATCTTCTCTAGTTATATTTTTTACTTGTTGTCTAGAAGTTTCAGTAGCTCTTCCCAAGTCTATGGCTTTAGCTAAAGAAAGATCAGGATCTTGTAGCATCCTTTCTTTTAAAGCTTTGTCTTTAATTCCAATTATAATTCTATCTCTGACCAAGGGATCTGCAAGCTCTCCAAATTCGCAGTCCATGCTTTTATTTTTCAATTCAGTTACATAGTCATCAAAATTCTGATTCTCCCCTTGTTCCGTTGTAAAAAACTGGTACCTCTTATAGGTTGTGTTTTTATATGGTTTAAAGTGTCCATCAAACAGTTCAAGTATATCCGGAACAGTCGGAGAGGCATCAGTTTCTTGTATTTTAAATGTAGAGTATATATCTAGGGCTAACTCACCAATATTATAGAGTAGAATAGCCCTTTGTCTTGGAATAGATTTTTTATCTATTTCTGTGGCTATGTAAAACATTTGGAATCTCTTTTTCCATTTACCCCATGCTTCTGATGGGTTTGTTCCAGGCACAAATGGCTGCAAACTATTCCCGGTACTCGAGGCCATTTTTCAACGTGTTAGGCTTAATTGATATTTGAAATTTTACTTATCTTTCAAAATCCCACCGCTGCCACCATGTTGTATCTTTTATACGGGTTCATTTACCTTTAGCTTTATATATATTTAATATAGTTACAGCCTTTATGTATATAGACAATTAATATACCGCCGTGCTAGAACAATTATATATTTATTATGCCGCGTTGTTTACATACTGTGTTGCCAGATCTTTTGTAGCACAGATTATAACTATATACAACAGTCATTAATTATTGATCATCAAGATAGTGGTTCAGCGTGTGATTTTGTTCTTATGTTCATCCATACTCTAGGAGAGAATTTCATTATATGTTTTTTTTTTAATATGGGAAATTTATTATAGTTTTAGAGTAAAGTTAAATTTCGCGTGAGTGGGGCACGCGTTTAAGGGGGAAGTTATAAACTTAATTTTGGTTAATATTATGTTGATATCGATAACAAGATGAGTCTTTTTTTTTGTGTGTGCTTTGTGTTTTTTTATTAAAACTTTATTCACACAAAAACAACTTTATTAAGACCACCAGCCTTATACAGATTCACCACAGGAAGGAAGTATAGATGGAGCTCCTATACTCCAGGGAGCACAGAACACAACAACAGCCTCCAGGGTCTTATACAGATTCACCACAGGAAGGAAGCATAGATGGAGCTCCTATACTCCAGGCAGCACAGAACCCAACAACAGCCTCCAGGGTCTTATACAGATTCACCGCAGGAAGGAAGCATAGATGGAGCTCCTATACTCCAGGCAGCACAGAACCCAACAACAGCCTCCAGGGTCTTATACAGATTCACCACAGGAAGGAAGCATAGATAGAGCTCCTATACTCCAGGCAGCACAGAACCCAACAACAGCCTCCAGGGTCTTATTCAGATTCACCAAAGGAAGGAAGCATACATAGAGCTCCTATACTCCAGGGAGCACAGAACACAACAACAGCCTCCAGGGTCTTATACAGATTCACCGCAGGAAGGAAGCACACATAGTGCTACTATACTCCAGGCAGCACAGAACCCAACAGCAGCTTCCAGGGTCTTATACAGATTCACCGCAGGAAGGAAGCATAGATGGAGCTCCTATACTCCAGGCAGCACAGAACCCAACAACTGCCTCCAGGGTCTTATACAGATTCACCGCAGGAAGGAAGCATAGATGGAGCTCCTATACTCCAGGCAGCACAGAACCCAACAACAGCCTCCAGGGTCTTATACATATTCACCACAGGAAGGAAGCATAGATGGAGCTCCTATACTCCAGGCAGCACAGAACCCAACAACAGCCTCCAGGGTCTTATACAGATTCACCACAGGAAGGAAGTACAGATAGAGCTCCTATACTCCATGCATCACAGAACCCAACAACAGCCTCCAGGGTCTTATACAGATTCACCACAGGAAGGAAGCATAGATGGAGCTCCTATACTCCAGGCAGCACAGAACCCAACAACAGTCTCCAGGGTCTTATACAGATTCACCACAGGAAGGAAGCATAGATAGAGCTCCTATACTCCAGGCAGCACAGAACCCAACAACAGCCTCCAGGGTCTTATACAGATTCACCACAGGAAAGAAGCACATATAGAGCTCCTATACTCCAGGCATCACAGAACCCAACAACAGCCTCCAGGGTCTTATACAGATTCACCGCAGGAAGGAAGCACAGATAGAGCTCCTATACTCCAGACAGCACAGAACCCAACAACAGCCTCCAGTTCTGACGCATGTCCAGTGGCCACATCGTACATACGTCAAGGTTAACGTATCACTGAAAAGACCAGGGTGGAATCAGCCGCGTTCTAGTCTTCGCTTTCCTCATCCAAATAGACCACGACATTCGGCGATTCTATTTATCTCCTCAATTAGAACTTCATTTTCTCCTTATAGTTTGAAATTACCAATTATAAACTGCTTTATTTTTTACTATAAAGAAAGGAAGTTACCCCTTGTTAAGTCTTATATGTGAAAAGAAGGAATTTTTTCTTTGTTAGTTATTCTATATTAAAGATTTATTGTTGTATCAATCTGCCTCTATCACCATCTCCTCAGCTGCGAAGTACGCGATCTACGTATGATCTACTTAAATAACCTTCACATATTATTCATTGTTAAAAATATCATAAACTAGTTTGCTTTTTTTGAGAGTTACTTAATAAAGTGATTTTGGAACACTATAGGAAATTTCAAAATTACAAACAATTTACATGCCTAATTAGTTTAAAATTGAAAGTTGTTCGACCATCTACGGCTTACCAGCCGGCTGAGGTTTGCCCCCAGCAGCACCGAGAGGGTAAGTGGGCTGATCCCCTAATCAGTAACGCTGCTGGCCGGATGTCAACACGGGGGGAGATAGGGGGCTGAGGGGCCTCATGGTCGGACCTTGTTTAAATCACTCCCCAGATGGCTGGCAACCATCTTTGTGGGCGACAATCTCACGACCGCCGTCTGAGACATGTCATTTCTACTCAATTCTTATTGGTAAACTTAACTCTACTGAGTGTGGGCTACATGGTCTCTCCATATCTCCCTCCTTCAGTGCCATCCTTTACTGAGGGTGGGCCACATGGTCTCTCCATATTTCCCTCCTTCAGTGCCTTCCTTTACTGAGGGTGGGCCACATGGTCTCTCCATATCTCCCTCCTTCAGTGCCTTCCTTTACTGAGGGTGGGCCACATGGTCTCTCCATATCTCCCTCCTTCAGTGCCTTCCTCTACTGAGGGTGGGCCACATGGTCTCTCCATATCTCCCTCCTTCAGTGCCTTCCTTTACTGAGGGTGGGCCACATGGTCTCTTCATATCTCCCTCCTTCAGTGCCTTCCTTTACTGAGGGTGGGCCACATGGTCTCTCCATATCTCCCTCCTTCAGTGCCTTCCTTTACTGAGGGTGGGCCACATGGTCTCTCCATATCTCCCTCCTTCAGTGCCTTTCTTTACTGAGGGTGGGCCACATGGTCTCTCCATATCTCCCTCCTTCAGTGCCTTCCTTTACTGAGGGTGGGCCACATGGTCTCTCCATATCTCCTTCCTTTTCTGAGGGTGGGCCACATGGTCTCTCCATATCTCCCTCCTTCAGTGCCTTTCTTTACTGAGGGTGGGCCACATGGTCTCTCCATATCTCCCTCCTTCAATGTCTTCCTCTACTGAGGGTGGGCCACATGGTCTCTCCATATCTCCCTTCCTCCAAACCATCCCACTATAACTGCCTAACTTACTCCAAACCATCCCACTATAACCGCCTAACTTACTCCAAACCATCCCACTATAACCGCCTAACTTACTCCAAACCATCCCACTATAACCGCCTAACTTACTCCAAATCATCCCACTATAACTGCCTAAATTACTCCAAACCACCTCACTATAACTGCCTAACTTAGTCCAAACCATCCCACAGACACCGCCAACTTATACTAGAACATCCTACTGGCATAGTCGAGTTTAAACCATACAAAAAACAACAACAACAACAACGAGGAAAAATTCACTCCATTCCACTAAACTTAAGACCAGACAAAACTGCCTATCCCGCAAAATTCACACCAGACCACCCACCAATTTCGACAAACTTACACCAGACCACCCACCAAATCCAATGCAGACTTTTCTGCCAAACCAGAGACCCAATACCAGACCCGACAAATCCACACCAGACGACCAAACAGTATCACCCCAACCCCACCAGATGGGACCAGCCAAGATGGCGGTTACACAAAAGCGGGGCTGATTTATCACCCCCTCCCCCCGATCTTTGTTGGCCGTTAGAGGCTCCCTCCCGCGCCAGTCAAGGCCACGGCAGCAATCCTCCACTTCCATAAACACAAGACAGTTGTCGTGTCCAATGAAGAGCCTCAGATGTCTCCATACATCTCTATTACAGCAGTAACAATGTCCACTATCTTGGGTGTGTATATACTGTATTGTTGTTGTTGTCGTGTCCAATGAAGAGCCTCAGATGTCTCCATACATCTCTATCACAGCAGTAACAATGTCCACTATCTAGGGTGTGTATACTGTATTGTTGTTGTCATGTCCAATGAAGAGCCTCAGATGTCTCCATTCATCTCTATCACAGCAGCAGCAATGTCCACTATCTTGGGTGTGTAAAGCTGCTGTTCTGGGTCCATGTTAATTTTCTGTTGTTGTTGTCGTGTCCAATGAAGAGCCCCAGATGTCTCCATGCATCTCTATCACAGCAGTCGCAATGTCCTCTATCTTGGGTATGTAAAGCTGCTGCTCTGGGTCCATGTCAATTTTCTGTTGTTGTTGTCATGTCCAATGAAGAGTCTCAGATGTCTCCATGCATCTCTATCACAGCAGTCGCAATGTTCTCTATCTTGGGTGTGTAAAGCTGCTGCTCTGGGTCCATGTCAATTTTCTGTTGTTGTTGTCGTGTCCAATGAAGAGCCTCAGATTTCTCCATGCATCTCTATCACAGCAGTCGCAATGTCCTCTATCTTGGGTGTGTAAAGCTGCTGCTCTGGGTCCATGTCAATTTTCTGTTGTTGTTGTCATGTCCAATGAAGAGCCTCAGATATCTCCATACATCTCTATCACAGCAGCAGCAGCAATGTCTACCATCTTGGGTGTGTAAAGCTGCTGCTCTGGGTCCATGTCAATTTTCTGTTGTTGTTGTCATGTCCAATGAAGAGCCTCAGATATCTCCATACATCTCTATCACAGCAGCAGCAGCAATGTCTACCATCTTGGGTGTGTAAAGCTGCTGCTCTGGGTCCATGTCAATTTTCTGTTGTTGTTGTCATGTCCAATGAAGAGCCTCAGATATCTCCATACATCTCTATCACAGCAGCAGCAGCAATGTCTACCATCTTGGGTGTGTAAAGCTGCTGCTCTGGGTCCATGTCAATTTTCTGTTGTTGTTGTTATGTCCAATGAAGAGCCTCAGATGTCTCCATGCATCTCTACCACATCAGTCGCAATTTCCTCTATCTTGGGTGTGTAAAGCTGCTGTTCTGGGTCCATGTCAATTTTCTGTTGTTGTTGTCGTGTCCAATGAAGAGCCTCAGATGTCTCCATGCATCTCTATCACAGCAGTCGCAATGTCCTCTATCTTGGGTGTGTAAAGCTGCTGCTCTGGGTCCATGTCAATTTTCTGTTGTTATTGTTGTGTCCAATGAAGAGCCTCAGATGTCTCCATGCATCTCTATCACAGCAGTCGCAATGTCCTCTATCTTGGGTGTGTAAAGCTGCTGTTCTGGGTCCATGTCAATTTTCTGTTGTTGTTGTCATGTCCAATGAAGAGCCTCAGATATCTCCATACATCTCTATCACAGCAGCAGCAGCAATGTCTACCATCTTGGGTGTGTAAAGCTGCTGCTCTGGGTCCATGTCAATTTTCTGCAAGGCTGCGGCCATTGCTAGGGATGATAACATGTGGGTAGGTGTTAGTTCCACACCAGGGCAGTTGTTGCATGTCCTATAGGTTCTTGTGCCATCTGGATGTATTGTCATTCCTTTGTAGTGTTTTGTTCTGAGTCTTGTTATGGTTTTTGTAATTATTCTCTCAGAGTTTATTTCGCATGAAGAAATAAGCTCTGAGAGAATAATTACAAAAACCATAACAAGACTTAGAACAAAACACTACAAAGGAATGACAATACACGTGACAGTGTCACGTGACGTGACACTACTTACTTCAATAGAGCTAGAAATAACTTGCACATCAGAACCTCCTATCAGAGGCCACTTAAACTATAGATACTCCATTTAAGATGAAAATATCACCCACGCAGAATGGAAGCATAGATAGAGCTCCTATACTCCAGATAGCATAGTACCCAAACAACAGCCTCCAGGTCTGACGCATATTACAAGAAACATCCTCGGAAATCGTTTTTTTTTTTAAATTGTTATTTATATTTAATATGAATGTATCTTTCGAAGGTAATAAATTCTATAGAACACAAAACTATATTATGAAAAAGGCATCTCCTTATCGTGCAACTGAAAGTTGCTGAATGCTTGCGCCATCTATCGGAATAAATATCAACTATTCTCGTTGATTTCCAATTATTCCAGAATTGGCCAAATACCCATTCTTGATTAATCAAGAAAAGCTAACCACGTACGCGTTTCGGGCTGTTGGCCCTCATCAGCGTAGTGCAAGCTGTACCTCAACGACCAAAAAAAAAACTGGTTCTTCAGGCATCTTGAAAAATCATGAAACGGGTAGTTAAGGCCAGAATTGCGTGAGACCGCGACACAATGTGAAAAAATAGTACAAAAGTACAATATCACATTTGTACTATTTTTTCATATTGTGTAGCGTTCTCACGCAATTCTGGCCTTAACTACCCGTTTCATGATTTTTCAGGATACCTGAATGACAAATTTTTTGGTCGTTGAGGTACAGCTTGCACTACGCTGATGAGGGCCAACAGCCCGAAACGCGTCCGTGGTTAGCTTTTCTTGATTAATCAAGAATGGGTAATTGGCCAATTCTGGAACAATTAGAAATCAACGAGAATAGTTAATATTTATTCCGATAGATGGCGCCAGCCATCAGGAACTTTCAGTTGCACGATAAGGAGATGCCTTTTTAATAATTTATGCACCTTATCCCAGTACAGTATCACATTTGTACTTTTTTTTTCACAAAACTATATGTATAAATGGTACAAAAATGAAATTATGAAAATCATTTGTTGGTTAGAAGTTGATTCAGAGAAAAACACAGCCACCAATAGTTTATTTCAACTCCCAACGTTTCACTGATTTCCTATCACTCTCTTCAAGGAAATCCTGAATTTAAAAAATGAAATTGCACTGGTTTCAGGTTGATAAATGATAGGAAAAAGACATGACCTGATGGTGCAAGTGTTATTATTGGTTTGCCCGCCATCTGTTATCATTAAAATATACAAGTATCAGAGTCATAATCAACAATCAATCAACAATTCTGTCACCGTTTGCTTTTGTGAATGGAATAAATACCCAAATATGGCCATTTTTTTATAAGCATTTGACAGGTTCTGGGCAAAAATAGTTGTTTTTTTTTTTTTTTTTTTCAGAAAATGATTATGACAATATTGCTGTATCATATTTGATTATCAGATACAAAATTATATCCGGAAAAATTCCAAAAAGCAGAGACCACGGGTGAAGCCAGTTCATTTTTTGTATGCAGGAACAAAATTCTAACAGAAAAACATTCATTCGAGCAGAAGACACAAAGCCATATCATCTCTTTATAAAAATATCGCTTCTCAGACACAAAGTTTGGAGCGGGACGTTTCACAAGAATGACATCCACGGCGCCAATTTATAATTGTAACGAATGGTATTTGAATAAAAGCATTTAATCGGGTAAAACCCGGGCGTTGACCGGGTCATTCGGCTAGTACTTATCTATAAATCACCATTAAGATGTACATGTACTGTGGTGATGCTTGCCATATCAATTTCCTATTGACATGAGTGAGATCTACTCTAAGTAAAAATCTTACCAGCTCAATTTTTTCTTAGTTCACTGCTGTTGGTGGTCGACCTGAACGAGGTTCATCTTCAAGGTTGATTTTTTCCAAATTTAAATTCATTAAACCAATTAGAAACTATTGTACTATTTTTTCACATTGTGTCGCGGTCTCACGCAATTCTGGCCTTAACTACCCGTTTCATGATTTTTCAGGATGTCTTAAATGACCAATTTTTTTGGTCGTTGAGGTACAGCTTGCACCACGCTGATGAGGGCCAACAGCCCGAAACGCGTCCGTGGTTAGCTTTTCTTGATTAATCAAGAATGGGTATTTGGCCAATTCTGGAATAATTAAAAATCAACGAGAATAGTTGATATTTATTCCGATAGATGGCGCAAGCCATCAGCAACTTTCAGTTGCACGATAAGGGAATGCCTTTTTTTCACAATTAGAAACTGTTCTAAAGCTTTCATCAATCTTTCATGGGATTCTTTAGAAGTTAAATTACTTTTATAATCATAAAAGATCATGGCGCGTAAACTTTCTATACTCAACTCATTGTGTTTGATGCAATGTTTAGAAATTACCGATGCCGCTGTAAACAAAGTCGCATCCTCTATGAGTCATGTTTGTTACTATTTTATGAAAATGTTTTTGTTAGGTAAAAAATGCATGTAGATTTTAATGGTATAGAGTAAACTCTCCTATAACGCGATTAATGTGTTCCGTGTTGTATGAAATCGCGTTATAGGAATTCGCGTTGTACGAAATAAAACTTGTATAACGCGAATGTTGTTAGGGTAAATTGTTAGTGACAAATATCATGTATTTTATTTTATAATGCGTTATACGAAAATTCGCGTTGTATAAATAAATTTGTCGCAATTTTTTTATCGCGTTGTAAAAACTCGCGTTATAGGAGAATCTACTGTATTTAATTTTTAATAATTTAGTTATTTAGTATTTATTGCAAAAACTTTTGGAGTGACCCTTGTATATATTCCAATAGAGGCTTGGATTTCATTCATCTACAGTCTATGATGTAGACTGAGCCTTTTGACAAATCTTTATATCTAAGAAATTCCTTTATTACATCGCTCATATCTATCTATATATATATAAATCAATGTTTGTTTGTTTGTTTGTCCGGTATACAAATTCGCAGTAGTTCACTAATTCAAACCAAAATTTCCATACATAGGTAAAAAAATACGGGGAAGGCGATAGGATATCTTCTATATATATAAAAATGAATGTTTGTATGTTTGTATGTTTGTTTGTCTGTGTCTTTGTTTGTATGACTCCTATACAAATTCGCAGTAGATCACTAATTCAAACCAAAATTTCCATACATAGGTAAAAAATAACGAGGATGACGATAGGCTATTTTAAAATATATATAAATCATTTATTAAAACTATATATTCAAATTATTCAACTTAGCTCACGAGCAGCGCCCTCTAGAACACTCAGGCGGGCGATGGCGGCGCGCGACGATTGGCTGCCGGCGCAGCACGTGACTTCCCTTCCCCCTGCCCCCCCCCCCCCCCCCCCCCGCCGAGTAAATGAGATCTCCCGGCTGACGGCCGGTTGAGCTCACGAACAGCGCCCTCTAGAACGCGTGACGATTTTGACGGCGCGGGGCGCTCCCAGTTGGACAGTTGCGCGGGGGCAGAGTGACCTCGCGGGTGCCCTCCGGGAACTACGTCCATCTTCCATATGTAATATACATTTAATCGTGTAAACCCGGGCGTTGCCCGGGTCATTCGTCTACAAATTCTCAGTAGTTCACTAATTCAAACCAAAATTTCCATACATAGGTAAAAGAATACTGGGAAGACGATAGGCTATTTTAAAAATTTTGCTTTTTAAAAATTTTGCTGTATCATGTTTGATTATCAGATACAAAATTATATCGGGAAAAATTCCAAAAAACAGAGACCACGGATGAAACAGGGTACATTTAATAGGGTAAAACCCGGGCGTTGCCCGGGTCATTCGGCTAGTTTTAAAATATGTAAATCAATTATTAAAACTATATATTCAAATTATTCTACTTAGCTCACGAACAGCGCCCTCTATCAACGATTAAATTATGCTGATGCAAACAAATAGATAATGCTAATAACAAACAATTATAAAAAAATCTTATATAAATATATATCACTCGGGTAGATATGCACACGGGTCAATCCCGGGGCGAAGCCCGGGTCACCCGTCTAGTATGATTATATAAGGCTAAATACATAAATATGATAAACTATATGAATAAATAAATGTAAATATATAAAATAATTGATAAAGATACATATATACAGAAATATATACAAGGTCTTTATTGGTGTCGCCAACCGCGGGAACGACTCCGCCACCGGTGGACTGCGAGAGTTCTTTCCCACAGAGTGGGCAGGTCTAAGAAGAGACCAAAGATTAAAAAAAAGAAGAGTTTCTTTATTGAAGATATATAAGATTGGCAAGCTTTCGGACAATAACGTTCTTTATCAGGCTGAATATGTAATTATTGTGTTACAACACGCTGTAATATTTGAACTATATATACAGTTATACCTGTTTATAGCGCCCCCTCTTGGGATTCACCAAAAAGGGTGCTATAGAGAGAGGGTGCTATAGACAGGTCACTTTTAATGTTAAATGTTTATATTTTATTGTTCAAAAGAGCGCGAAAGAGGAAGGCGCTATTTAGAGGGGGCGCTATTTTTTTTTTTTTAAACAGTAACTGCCTATCTAGCAAAATCCACACCAGACCACCCACCGATATCGACAAACTTACACCACCCACCAAATCCACTCCAGACTTTCCTGCCAAACCAGAGACCCAATACCAGACCCGACAAATCCACACCAGACGACCAAACAGTATCACCCCGTTTAACTGTATATATATTTTTTTATTGTTGGGTGCTGAGCTGCCTGGAGTACAGGAGCTCCATCTATGATTCCTTTCTTCCTGTGGTGAATCTGTATAAGACCCAGGAGACTGTTGTTGGGTTCTGTGCTGCCTGGAGTACAGGAGCTCCATCTATGATTCCTTTCTTCCTGTGATGAATCTGTATAAGACCCAGGAGACTGTTGTTGGGTGCTGCGCTGCTTGGAGTACAGGAGCTCCATCTATGATTCCTTCCTTCCTTTGGTGAATCTGTATAAGACCCAGAAAGCTGTTGTTGGGTTCTGTGCTGCCTGGAGTACAGGAGCTCCATCTATGATTCCTTCCTTCCTTTGGTGAATCTGTATAAGACCCAGGAGACTGTTGTTGTGTTCTGTGCTGCCTGGAGTACAGGAGCTCCATCTATGATTCCTTTCTTCCTGTGATGAATCTGTATAAGACCCTGGAGGCTGTTGTTGGGTGCTGCGCTGCCTGGAGTACAGGAGCTCCTTCTATGATTCCTTTCTTCCTGTGGTGAATCTGTATAAGACCCTGGAGGCTGTTGTTGGGTGCTGCGCTGCCTGGAGTACAGGAGCTCCATCTATGATTCCTTTCTTCCTGTGGTGAATCTGTATAAGACCCTGGAGGCTGTTGTTGGGTGCTACGCTGCCTGGAGTACAGGAGCTCCATCTATGATTCCTTTCTTCCTGTGGTGGATCTGTATAAGACCCTGGAGGCTGTTGTTGGGTTCTGTGCTGGCTGGAGTACAGGAGCTCCATCTATGATTCCTTTCTTCCTGTGGTGAATCTGTATAAGACCCTGGAGGCTGTTGTTGGGTTCTGTGCTGCCTGGAGTACAGGAGCTCCATCTATGATTCCTTTCTTCCTGTGGTGGATCTGTATAAGACCCTGGAGGCTGTTGTTGGGTTCTGTGCTGCCTGGAGTACAGGAGCTCCATCTATGATTCCTTTTTTCCTGTGGTGAATCTGTATAAGACCCTGGAGGCTGTTGTTGGGTGCTGCGCTGCCTGGAGTACAGGAGCTCCATCTATGATTCCTTTCTTCCTGTGGTGAATCTGTATAAGACGCTGGAGGCTGTTGTTGGGTGCTACGCTGCCTGGAGTACAGGAGTTCCATCTATGATTCCTTTCTTCCTGTGGTGGATCTGTATAAGACCCTGGAGGCTGTTGTTGGGTTCTGTGCTGAATGGAGTATAGGAGCTTTTTCTTTGCTTCCTTCCTGTGGTGAATCTGTATAAGACCCTGGAGGCTGTTGTTGGGTGCTGCGCTGCTTGGAGTACAGGAGCTCCATCTATGATTTCTTTCTTCCTGTGGTGAATCTGTTGAATACCGGTGGTCTTAATAAAGCTTTGTGTGTGTATATATTTTTACATACAGCATTTATTCCAGTTTCAAAAGTAACATATGCGGAATTTTCTTTGTTCAAACAATTAGTTATTTTGGGTGATGCCACAAGCGGCGTTAAATATGACAAAAAGGGTATTTTTTGTTTGTTTGGAATCATATTAAATATATATTTTAATCATTAGAAGCTGATTGTTTCAAACTCAACAATAGTATATATATCGTAATTTAAACAATTTGATATGTAAGTAATAAAGTATGACGTCTTTTCTAGTCGTCTCAAAGTGACACCAGCTTGCCACAGGACAACCGGGGGATCCAGGGAGGGACAAAAAAGGGGCGTTGGTCCGGATGTTGACAGTTAGTTAGGTTACAGTGGATATTTCGGACAGGCCCGCTGAGTCTAAGTCCGTTGTCATCTCACGGCGGCCCTCGTGGCCGCCGTTTTGGCTCCTCCCTGCCTCCGCGGTTTCATGCAGGACGCCGAGCTTTCCTCAGTTAATCCTCAACTTTCCCCTGGTCCTGGTGCCACGTGAGACGTACTAGGAGAGCGTATTTTAATCCCAAACTTTTTCCTTACTGTCCCGTGCGGACTTCCCACTCTGCACGCCTTGCCACTCAACCCGGACTGCTTCCAACTCACTTGTTGGCTTACCCAGGTTTACGACATATATATATTTTTTTGACGCGTATGACTCTTTTAAAATAAATCAATTTTCTACTGCCCTTACTGCAATGATAGAATTATTGAAGGGTCTGTATCATCAGTGGTGAACCCTCCTAGCGGCTCCGCTGGTTTAATCTACCATACCGCTGTAATATTGCATTTTTCGGTAATGAATCGTATTGATATTAGACAATTTGACAATCGAAACAAATTTTATTGACTTCTTGTCAATAATTTACATTAAAAATAGAAATAAAACTAAAAGTTAGATGATCATGCGGGGGGATATGCCCCGGCGAGTGAGCCTTCTTTTCCAGGCGATGAGTGGGTCCTCCGGTCAGCCCAACCTGTACGAAGTACCGGTAGATGATGGATTTGGCCGACGTCAGGATGACCAGGTCGTCATCTTCGAGGCCAGACCCGAAAATCCAGGCCTGCAGGTCAGGGGGTCGCCCAAGGACACTGAAGGCTTCGATGATGAGAGGCCTGATACGACTGCAGCTCCATTGATATTAGGCTGTAATATGTAATTCTTGTATTCGTATTACAGCCTGTTGGAGAATGTTATTGGCTGTAAGCTTGGCAAACTTACCTTTGGTCTCTTCTAAGCAATGGTATCTTGCGATTCTTCCTGTTGTACTATGTTTATTTGGTGATGGTGCTTATCTCCTTATACGGAGTAATTGGGTTTGTTTCATGTTGATGGGAACATGTGAGGTACACAAAGGTAGAAATACGACTTTTCCTCATTGTCTGTTAACATTTAGCTGGGCTTAGTGGGCTAATGTCATGCCATTAGCAGGACTAATGGTTTTCGTCAGTCTAGGGCGGACTTTATTCCATGAGATCTACATGGAATCTTCACAAACTGCCAAGCTTGTAAAGTGGCTAGGATATAAGTCGGTGGATGAGAGGGTAACACGCTCGATTCCCGACAGTCATGAACCGGGATTGAATCCCGCGTTAAAATTTGTTTAATATGTGAATAACCTTCATATATTATTCAGTTTTAATTATCATGAACTAGGTTGCTTTTGTTGAGCGGTACCTATTAATGTGATTTTGAACCAGAACCAGAAAGTGGCTAGGCATAATCTATAGCAAAAATATAGATGGAAAAATTTCCCGGAGTAAATTGATCTATAAAAGCAAAGATCTCCTCTCCCGTCAAAACAAGACACCATTTATTGACCGTCGCCGCAAACTAGCGGCCTCGGGTCGGTGACAAAGCCACAACACCAGCAACACAGGAGAGACGACCTTTGATCTTTTATAGATAAATCCATATACAGTTAAACCTGTCTATAGCGCCCCCTCTAAATTGCGCCTTCCTCTCTATAGCGCCCGATTTTAAATACGTAGTACGATGCGATTTACATTAAAAGTCACCTGTCTATAGCACCCCCTCTCTATAGTACCCTATTTTGGTGAGTCCCAAGAGGGGGAGCAATAGACATGTTTAACTGTATAAGAAAAAACAATCTTAAGCACAATTTTTTTTTTTTATTTTTGAAATAAAACAAACTTTATTATCAAAAACTCATAAAAATGTTTTATAAATAATATAAAATACACAAATGGTTTAAAGTTCAGTTTAAAAGCTGTAATAATATTATTAAAAGAAAAATAGAAGTTGGTTAAAAAGCACGCCGCCCGCAATGTTTACCGCCATGACTATATACCCGATTACCTATTTCTGAAGCCTTAGTGCGCCATCTTTTATCGAAAATTTAAACTATTTATAACGCGAATGCATTTTCCTAAATAAAATAATTTTCTACTGCCCTTACTGCTAATATAAAAATAACCTATTTACATATTGATGTATGTATTTAAATATAATTATTTTTTCTTTATTTGATTCCTGGAAGAGTCTATATAATATGTTTTAATAAAACACTTTTTTAAAAAGAAAAAGGCATCTTTTTATCATGCAGTTTCGGGACTCAAAAATCCATTCTGGTTAGCAGTCCAGTAAATAAAGTTATTTCCTTCTTATCGTGCAGCTGAAAGTTGCTGATGGCTTACACCCATTGTTATATTAGACAAGACATGGGTTTACCTCATGATAGCTCCCAACCCATTTACTACGCTAACTCTCAAATAAACACCTTTCAGAACTGGGTCAAGCAATGCAAGGAAAGTTTCTCAAAGGGATTCATGATCATTTACGGTTTTTACTACAATGGGAGGGAGTCGGTGGAAGGATGGTCTAAACCACTGGTTTTCGACCGCTACGACCAGGGTTCGATTCCCGCATTGGGCACTTTTTTATGTTAAAAAAAAAAATGCTCCAATGGCCCCCGATTCTTGCAAAAGTCCAATCCCACCAGCGAGTGCAAGTAAACTAACAGGGCTCTGGCACATTTGTAAGTGCAAAGTCGAACTGCTTTTCACATTGTGTAGACATGTGGTGCACTTACAGTAAAAGGCAGTCGCTAACTACCCACCATGATTATCATGGCCTGTATCACTTGAACTAGGGATAATTAAAAAAAAACTACACTATCTTTCAAAATAAACACCTTTCAGAACTGGGTCAAGCAATGTAAGGAAAGTTTCTAAAAGAGCTTCATGATCGTTACAGGTTTCTGCTATAATGGGAAACTTCCTTTAAAGAAGGTGGACCCACAAATGTCAAGATATAAATTTACAAACCTACCAAAAACTTGTCATTTTTTTTGGCAATATGGTCTCATATTTGCATTGAAGCAACTCAAGATCTGTCAAATTATTTTGACAAACAAAAGCAGTTTTAATCTTCTCAGTTGTGAGGAGGGAAGCATGTTGTTTGTTTGTTAAGTGAACCGATCTCCTACGTCATTGGACAAATGTGGCCATGTTTGTTGTTGTTTCTTGTGTAAAGATTACACGAATTCCATGCTGATCTCATGGAATGGGGTGTAGGGGTACAGCTTTCGTTGATCATGGCACCATGATCCAGGCACACTTTGATGAAAGTCTGACTTTGCCTGTAGTTGGCCATGTTTGTAGATAAGGGGGACCATCGGTAGGCGAGGAGTCTTTCCCAGGAGTTGTGTGGAGACACTTAAAGCGTTCTCTGTATCCGTGTTTAGTGATCTCCTGGCATACCTGTGTAATCCCGGTCCGCCTTCTTTCAATGCTGCAATAAAAGATAAGTACTATTTTTTTTATATACACAGTTAAACCTGTCTATAGCGCCCCCTCTTGGGACTCACCAAAATAGGGTGCTATAGACAGGTCACTTTTAATGTAAAGTGTTTACATTTTAATGTTTAAAATCGGGCGCTATAGAGAGGAAGGCGCTATTTAGAGGGGGCACAATAGACAGGTTTAACTGTACGAGTACGTGTTGTTGTACTCTTGAGTGTATGCTTTTCTGTGTGTTGTTACTTTTACTTTAGACCCTAGCAAATTGTACTTTGTGTGTTAACCCCTAAAAGTTAACTTTTGCCAGATCGCGCTAGAGGACACCTCTCTATAAAGGACAGTTTTCATTTGCAAAATTACCATTTTTACTATTTAGCAACTCTCTGGTAAGTGGACACCTCTCCATAAAAGACAATTTTGCTCTGCAACTAGGTGTTGTCCTTTACAGGGAGGTTCTATTGTATGTCATATACAGTAAAAATATCTCTTTGTAAAGACGTCACCTAAGTTACAAAGCCAAAGTGTCCTTTAGAGAGAAGTATCCTCTTACCAGAGTTGCTAATTAAGGGGGTGGGTGGAAGGATGATCTAAACTGCTGGTTTACGACCGCTATGACCCAGGTTCGATTCCCGCATTGGGCACTTTTTTCTTATTTGAAAAAAAAAAAAAAAATTCTCCAATGGCCCCTGATTCTTGCAAAAGTCCAACCCCACCAGTGAGTGCAAGTAACCAAACGGGGCTCTGGCACATTTGTAAGTGCAAAGTCGAACTGCTTTTCACATGTGTAGATATGTGGTGCAATTACAGTAAAAGCAGTCGCCTTCAACCCACCATGATTATCAGGGCCTGTACCACGTGTACTAGGGATAAGCAAAAAAAAAAAGAGTTGCTAATTAATAAAAATGATAATTAAGGTGATGAAAACTGTTATTTATAGAGAGGTGTCCTCTTATGGAGGTTCTATTATATTGTTTTTTCACCTTTATCTACCTCTGTGGTGGTGGTGTCTTGTCCATGGAGCAGATCAAATCGGTCTGTTGCACCCTGATCACAATACCGGCCAACTGAGGTGGTGGTGTCTTGTCCATGGAGCAGATCAAATCGGTCTGTTGCACCCTGATCACAATACCGGCCAACTGAGGTGGTGGTGGTGTCTTGTCCATGGAGCAGATCAGATCGGTCCGTGCACCCTGATCACAATACCAGCCAACTGAGGTGGTGGTGTCTTGTCTATGGAGCAGATCAGATCGGCCCGCGCACCCTGATTACAATACCAGCCAACTGAGGTGGTGGTGTCTTGTCCATGGAGCAGATCAGATCGGTCCATGCACCCTGATCACAATACCAGCCAACTGAGGTGGTGGTGTCTTGTCCATGGAGCAGATAAGATCAGTCCATGCACCCTGATCACAATACTGACCAACCGAGGTGTCTTGTCTGTATAAATGTCCTCTTCTGGATTGATGTCTGCCATATAGAGAGCTGCAAGGATGAATGGGCAACTGTATATATGGTCCAGAGTGAGTTGGGTGTTGTGACCACATATACAGTTGCCCGGCCATCCTTGCAGCACTCTATATGGCAGATATCAATCCAGAAGAGGACATCCATACCTCTGTAACATCTTCTTCTTTCTTATCTCCACTCAATCATATTAGGGTATCAAGTGTGACCCTTGATGGTGTCTGTTTGACAACCATCATGACTGGGTGAAGTAGAATGCGTCTACCTTTGTCATTAAGACTGGGAGCACTACTCAGTGGTAGGCCGACTTAGCTCCAAAAGAAATAGCCACCTCTGACATGAGGAACAGATGCCATGTGCAGCGGCTCTTAACATGGAATACAGATGCTGTTCATCCTGTATCCCTGGATTAGGAGACCTTACAGGGTACTATCAGCCGGGCCAGCTGAGCCCAGGTTTTTTTAGTGAGCTTGTTACTGCTCCCCCTCCTCCTTTTTATCCGGGCTTTGGACCGGCAAAGGCGGAGTTTCTAACATCTTTAATTGCTCAAGAGTGAGGCAGAAAAAGAAGAATTTAGGCCTATATTTAGTAGTCAAGAGCGTAGCATCCAACTCTGAGAAATGACTACTTATACCCAACTAGAGTATTGTGACATCTGGGACAGACAGTCTGGTGACATAAAGAAGTCCTGAAGAAGGTCTGTTAGATAGCAGCTGCTGGTCCCTAAAGCTGACCGGGCCAGATTGACAACTGCTCTGTGAAAGTGGACATTGAAACGAGTGTGACATCAGCAATTTGAAAAGAATTGGCGAGAATTATTATTATTATTTTTTGCTTATCCCTAGTACACGTGTACTAGGGATAATCCCCAGAACTGGAGGATCCCACCTAAGCACAGTTGGTACATTCTAGGAGCAATAGTTCCCCAGGCCTCAAAGGCCCATTGGTACAGTGGAGTGAACCCAGGAGGAGCTCTGAACATCAGAAATAGACAGCATCAAACAACACTAACAAGATTTAGAACAGGCCATCTCAAGCCATTGAAGATAGAAAATAACAACAAAATCTACCCCACTTGTCCAAAATGTAGCTTAGCACCTGCAGCTCCAGAACACATTTTGGCTTGCATTAGATGCACTAAACAGGACCTTTGGGAGAGACCGCTGCTCATCATAAAACAGCTCGAGGAGCATGAACTCATGGAATTCGTGTAATCTTTACACAAGGGAATAAGAAACAACAACACGTGGTACATGCCATAATAATCATGGTGGGAGAAGTAGGCGACTGCTTTGACTGTAAGTGTACCACATGTCTACACATGTGAAAAGCAGTTCGACTTTTGCACTTACAAATGTGCCAGAGCCCCGTTTGGTTACTTGCACTCGCTGGTGGGGTTGGACTTTTGCAAGAATCTGGGGGGCCATTGGAGCATTTTTTTCATTTAACAGAAAAAAGTGCCCAATGAGGGACTTGAACCCGGGTCGTAGCGGTTGAAAACCAACGGTTTAGACCATCCTTCCACTGATGGATTAATTCTACTAGCAGTTACTGGCAATAAATTGCATTTCACTAAGCTGTAATTACATAAAACCCTCCTTGTTATTTAGAAACCTTGTACACAAACAATGACGGCTATGAAAAGCGCCATAACAGTATAAAATGAGCAGATTCTCAACAAAAGGTGGCAGTCAAGATGATGCAGCTATGTTGCCAGACCTACCCCTGTGACAAGAAGTAGCAAGTTGTCTTCGGGAGTGTGAATGATCCTGCAAGATGATGTCAGGCTTAACCATGGGAATTGGCTGGTGTTGACGAAGATCCTTCTGGTGATGGACATTGGAGTCAATCCTTAATTCTGTTGTTTGTTGTTGCTTATCCCTAGTACACCAGCGAGTGCAAGTAACCAAACGGGGCTCTGGCACATTTGTAAGTGCAAAGTCAAACTGCTTTTCACATGTGTAGACATGTGGTGCACTTACAGTAAAAGCAGTCGCCTTCTACCCACCATGATTATCATGGCCTGTACCACATGTACTAGGGATAAGCAATATATATATATATACACGTGGTACAGGACATGATAATCATGGTGAGTAGAAGTAGGCGACTGCTTTTACTGTAAGTGCACCACATGTGAAAAGCAGTTCGACTTTGCACTTACAAATGTGCCATTGCCCCGTTTGGTTACTTGCACTCGCTGGTGGCGAGAATCCTTAATTCTACTAGCAGATACTGGTAAATATAAAGTGTGTCTCTGTATCTACATAGAACCCTTTCTTGTCATTCAGAAGCCTTGTACACAAAGACGGCTGTGAAGAGCTGCATAACAGTATAAACTGAGCATATTTTCAACAAAAAGATAATGCAGCCATACCTGTTGTTGTTGTTTCTTATCCCCTTGTGTAAAGATTACATGAATTCCATGAGTTCATGCTCCTTCAGCTGTTTTATGATAAGCAGCGACCTCTCCCAAAGGTCCTGTTTAGTGCATCTAATGCAAGCCAAAAAGTGTTCTGGAGCTGTGCAGGTGCCAAACTACATTTTGGGCAAGTGGGGTAGATTTTGTTATTATTTTCTATCTTCAATGGCTTGAGATGGCCTGTTCTAAATCTTGTTAGTGTTGTTTGATGTTGTCTATTTCTGAGGTTCAGAGCTCCTCCTGGGTTCACTCCACTGTACCAGTCTAGGTAACCATTAATGCTCCCAGGATGTACCAACTGTGCGTGGGGAAAGAAGTATGCCCACCCTTACCATTCACTCTTGAGGATAGGGGAGTGGAGAGGCATCTCTGTGTGTTCGTCCTCATGTCGGGGTGACACTGGCTGATCGCTAGTGAAGCTGTAAGCTGGCCATCGGCCCTTGGTTAGCTGGTCGCGAGGCGCACGAGTCTTGAAACTCTTGGGTCTTCGCTCTGTGTGTGCGCCATTGGGAGCGTCCTTGCCGTGCGCACCACGAAAAACCAAGGGGTGCACACAGCAGTACCACCCTCCCGCCTTCGCGTCGGTTCCCCGCGTAAACCTCAGAGGTCCTCGATTCGTCGGCAGATTCAGGGAGTACTGTGAACAAAGGGTTCGAGGACCAAAGGGGGGGAGTCCTATTGGAGCGTAGGACGGGTTTAATTAAGTCTGAACGAGAGGGCTCGGTCAGCAACCTTGCCATGAACTCTCGGAGACGCCCGTGGGTTTGATTGGTCGACCCCATGGAGCCAGACCATAATGGCGGGCTCGAGGGGCCAAACAATGGCCGCTCGGTGCATGGAGAATGCATCATTCCCTTTTGGCTGGGTGACCTGGATGTCAGCAAGGGTGTGCATTTGCGCGCCGGTTTATGGACCTTTGAGGTCTGGGAAACCATTATTGCTCCAAGTCTGTACCAACTGTGCGAGATGCCGGCTTGTGGACCGAAAGGTCTGGGAGGCCATCTGCTTCTAGGGTGTACCAACTGTGTTTAGGTGGGATCATCCCGTTCTTGTTTATTTTTGTTTCGGCTACTGTTTCTATTTCTTTAAAAGTAAGTATATTTTTCAGCCAGACCTACTCCTTAACTACCAATTTCATCTTAAGTGACAACCAGCCAGGATTTGATCTCTGCTCTTGGTATGGCCAAAACTTCTGTGCATGTTCACTACAGTTAGAATATAATTTGGTCATCTTTCTATATGTCCTTCCACTCAATGTCGACCTTGACTCCACCATAAGTTACTACATATATATCACAGGGGGTCAGTGGAAGGATGGTCTAAACAGTGGTTTCGACAGCTAAACCTGGGTTCAATTCCCACATTGGGCATCTTTTTCTGATAAAAAAAAAAAAATGCCCCAGTGGCCCCCGATTCTTGCAAAAATCCAACATCACGAGCGAGTGCAAGTAACCAAATGGGATTCTGGCACATTTGTAAGTGCAATAGTCAAACTGCTTTACACATGTATAAACATGTGGTGCACTTACAGTAAAAGCAATTACCAACTTCTGACCACCATGATTATCATGGCCACATGTACTAGTGATAATTAAAGAAAATTTAAAAAAGATACGGAATGAAGTCAGTTTTTAATTCCAATGTGATCAGGAGGGAGGACTGTTGGAAGTGGGGTAACCTTTCTTGAGCTCTTTCTGGAGGAGGGCATCGTAGGTGGTCATGCTGTACAGGGGGTAGGCTGGATCACACACAGGCTTTAGTCATTGTACTGAGGTACAATTTGGATCATAGGTACATAAAACATCAAAAGGTAACAAGAAATATATATATATAAAGACCACTTCTTAGCCATAAATGATAAGGCAAAATTTGGATTATGTTGTTGTTTCTTATCCCCTTGTGTAAATATTACAGGAATTCCATGAGTTCATGCTCCTCAATCTGTTTTATGATAAGCAGCGGCCTCTCCCAAAGGTCCTGTTTAGTGCATCTAATGTAAGCCATAATGTGTTCTGGAGAAAGAAGAAGAAGACACATCCCCAGCAGACACCATCAACAAGCTCTACAAGCTTGATACCCTGATATGATTGAGTGGATATAAGAAAGAAGAAGACACATCCCCAGCAGACACCATCAACAAGCTCTACAAGCTTGATACCCTGATATGATTGAGTGGAGATAAGAAAGAAGACACATCCCCAGCAGACACCATCAACAAGCTCTACAAGCTTGATACCCTGATATGATTGAGTGGAGATAAGAAAGAAGAAGACACATCCCCAGCAGACACCATCAACAAGCTCTACAAGCTTGATACCCTGATATGATTGAGTGGAGATAAGAAAGAAGAAGACACATCCCCAGCAGACACCATCAACAAGCTCTACAAGCTTGATACCCTGATATGATTGAGTGGAGATAAGAAAGAAGAAGACACATCCCCAGCAGACACCATCAACAAGCTCTACAAGCTTGATACCCTGATATGATTGAGTGGAGATAAGAAAGAAGACACATCCCCAGCAGACACCATCAACAAGCTCTACAAGCTTGATACCCTGATATGATTGAGTGGAGATAAGAAAGAAGAAGACACATCCCCAGCAGACACCATCAACAAGCTCTACAAGCTTGATACCCTGATATGATTGAGTGGAGATAAGAAAGAAGAAGACACATCCCCAGCAGACACCATCAACAAGCTCTACAAGCTTGATACCCTGATATGATTGAGTGGAGATAAGAAAGAAGAAGACACATCCCCAGCAGACACCATCAACAAGCTCTACAAGCTTGATACCCTGATATGATTGAGTGGAGATAAGAAAGAAGACACATCCCCAGCAGACACCATCAACAAGCTCTACAAGCTTGATACCCTGATATGATTGAGTGGAGATAAGAAAGAAGAAGACACATCCCCAGCAGACACCATCAACAAGCTCTACAAGCTTGATACCCTGATATGATTGAGTGGAGATAAGAAAGAAGAAGACACATCCCCAGCAGACACCATCAACAAGCTCTTCAAGCTTGATACCCTGATATGATTGAGTGGAGATAAGAAAGAAGAAGACACATCCCCAGCAGACACCATCAACAAGCTCTACAAGCTTGATACCCTGATATGATTGAGTGGAGATAAGAAAGAAGAAGACACATCCCCAGCAGACACCATCAACAAGCTCTACAAGCTTGATACCCTGATATGATTGAGTGGAGATAAGAAAGAAGAAGACACATCCCCAGCAGACACCATCAACAAGCTCTACAAACTTGATACCCTGATATGATTGAGTGGAGATAAGAAAGAAGAAGACACATCCCCAGCAGACACCATCAACAAGCTCTACAAGCTTGATACCCTGATATGATTGAGTGGAGATAAGAAAGAAGACACATCCCCAGCAGACACCATCAACAAGCTCTACAAGCTTGATACCCTGATATGATTGAGTGGAGATAAGAAAGAAGAAGACACATCCCCAGCAGACACCATCAACAAGCTCTACAAGCTTGATACCCTGATATGATTGAGTGGAGATAAGATAGAAGAAGACACATCCCCAGCAGACACCATCAACAAGCTCTACAAGCTTGATACCCTGATATGATTGAGTGGAGATAAGAAAGAAGAAGACACATCCTCAGCAGACACAATCAACAAGCTCTACAAGCTTGATACCCTAATATGATTGAGTGAAGATAAGAAAGAAGAAGACACATCCCCAGCAGACACCATCAACAAGCTCTACAAGCTTGATACCCTGATATGATTGAGTAGAGATAAGAAAGAAGAAGACACATCCTCAGCAGACACAATCAACAAGCTCTACAAGCTTGATACCCTGATATGATTGAGTGGAGATAAGAAAGAAGAAGACACATCCCCAGCAGACACCATCAACAAGCTCTACAAGCTTGATACCCTGATACGATTGAGTGGAGATAAGAAAGAAGACACATCCCCAGCAGGCACCATCAACAAGCTCTACAAGCTTGATACCCTGATATGATTGAGTGGAGATAAGAAAGAAGACACATCCCCAGCAGGCACCATCAACAAGCTCTACAAGCTTGATACCTTAATATGATTGAGTGGAGATAAGAAAGAAGACACATCCCCAGCAGGCACCATCAACAAGCTCTACAAGCTTGATACCCTAATATGATTGAGTGGAGATAAGAAAGAAGACACATCCCCAGCAGGCACCATCAACAAGCTCTACAAGCTTGATACCTTAATATGATTGAGTGGAGATAAGAAAGAAGACACATCCCCAGCAGGCACCATCAACAAGCTCTACAAGCTTGATACCTTAATATGATTGAGTGGAGATAAGAAAGAAGACACATCCCCAGCAGGCACCATCAACAAGCTCTACAAGCTTGATACCTTAATATGATTGAGTGGAGATAAGAAAGAAGACACATCCCCAGCAGGCACCATCAACAAGCTCTACAAGCTTGATACCCTGATATGATTGAGTGGAGATAAGAAAGAAGACACATCCCCAGCAGGCACCATCAACAAGCTCTACAAGCTTGATACCCTGATAGGATTGAGTGGAGATAAGAAAGAAGACATTGCCTTCCTCACTACCACCACCATTACTGACAAACCAGGAGTGAGCTACCCACCGAGACTCCCCGGGGAGTACTGGACCCCCACAGTAGCCATGGTCCAGAGAAGTCCACTGAGAGCAGGGTCCGCTGCCAAGCGGTGGTGGGGCAGGTAGAAGGTCAGGTGGGTCATTAGGAGGAGTCCAGGTTCCAAGGCTCCTAACTCCAGTCCGTCAGCCTCCAGTATCCTGGACTTCAGATCTCCGGACTCCAGGCCTAGCAGGGAGAGATACCTTGTCAGGAGCTGCCAACATCATCACATACCCCTGTTGTATACTTAGTGAAAACACTTCTCTTGTTTCTTATCCCCTTGTGTAAAGATTACACAAATTCCATGAGTTCATGCTTCTCAAGCTGTTTTATGATGAGCAACGGCCTATTCCAAAGGTCCTGTTTAGAGCATCTAATGCAAGCCAAAATGTGTTTTGGAGCTGCAGGTGCCAAGCTACATTTTGGGCAAGTGGGGTAGATTTTGTTATTATTTTCTATCTTCAATGGCTTGAGATGGCCTGTTCTAAATCTTGTTAGTGTTGTTTGATGCTGTCTATTTCTGATGTTCAGAGCACCACTCAACTGTACCAACTGTGCTTAGGTGAGATCCTCCAGTTCTTGTTTATTTTTGTTTTGGCTACTGTTTCTATTTCTTTAAAAGTAAGTTTATTTTCAGTGGCAAGGGTCCTTTTGTGCCTTTTTTCACTAGCGCATCAGCAGCTTCATTGCCTTCAGCAAACACTTCAAGATCTAGAGAATGGAAACATTTAGATTATAATGTTTCTTTTACACATATATCAAACTTCTACTGTCCTTACTGAGGTGAAAAAATATTGGGAGGGTTTTTTCTCATCAGTGGTGAACCCTCCCAGCGGTTTCGTCAATTTAATCTACCAGACTGCTTTTTTAGATCTCTAATACTGTATGAGTAAAAGGAACATTCGCGTCTAAATGTTTTCATTTTCTATATTTAGAAGGGGCTCATTATTGTATTATATTACTTTTAGATCTGGAATACAGTTAGGAAAAAACACTGTCTCTCTCTCTGTGCTTTAAAGATATTTATTTATTTATAAAATTTGTAATAAATTTACTGGCAATGTGTGTTTCTTTTCAATAATATCATCAAATATTATCTCTACAAACCTTACTGCGATGATATAAGTTATTAAATGAGATGGCTTGGCTCATCAATGGTGAACCCTCTCAGCGGTTTGGCCAAATTAATCTTCATCTTATTTAACACAAAGTAATAAGACCAAATCCAAATAAATAAATAGTGTGTGACGTTTCGGTAACAGCATTGTTACCATCATTTATTTATTTGGATTTGATCTTATTACCTTGTTTTATAATCTATAATCCAAAATTGTGCCATATCAATTCATCTTATTTATTTTATTCAAAGGCAGATTTAAGAGATTTGTGCTCCACCAAAGTACTACACGAATCTCATCTAGATGTAAATTAAAAAAAAAAAAGAAACCTTTACATGAAAAGGATTTACTGTCAAACCACCGATCTGAGGGGAAGTTACTTTGTTAAGGGACTTTCTCCAAGCTCTCAAGGAGAGACCAGAACACTCCATTGTTTTGGTTGGCCTCTCATCACAGGGTGTGTAAGGACAGTTTGTTCTATGTTTAAAAGAAACATTCAAGCTTTAATGCTTTCATTTCTAATAATTCCACACACTAGGCAGTAGAACAAACTGTAGAGGACATATTTGCAGATCCAAAGTGTCCTTTAGAGAGAAGTGTCCTCTCACCAGAATGGCAGCTAAATGACCTAAATGGTAATTTTAACCTTGACAACTGTCCTGTAAAAAGTGATAGTTTCAATTTGGCCTCTAGGAAGATATCTAAATTCGAAACTATTTTAAAGGCGTAATATTCTTTTTGAATTTAAACAATTTCTACTGCCCTTACTGCAATGGAAAAATCTAAACTACAAACTGGGCACTTTTTTCTAATTAAAAAAAAAAAATGCTCCAATGGCCCCCGATTCTTGGAAAAGTCCAATCCCACCAGCGAGTGCAAGTAACCCAACAGGGCTCTGGCACATTTGTAAGTGCAAAAGTCGAAGGTTTTTCACGTGTGTGTAGACATATGGTGTACTTACAGTAAAGGCAGTCGCCAACTTCTACCGACCATGATTATCATGGCTTTTACAATGTATACCCTAGGGATAATAATAATAATACAAAGCTGAGGGTCGGGGCAACTTACAATGGTCTCCTGCTGGAAAGAGGAGGTTGTTCCAGAGAGAGTTCACTCACCTGAATGAAACCTTCCTTGTGGAGGAGGGAGGTCATGGAGTAGCGGGTGGCCAGACAGGTGAGGAGCTGGGTCACCTGTGTACAACCATCACTTAGCTCCAGCCACCTACATACTAGCTAACTCAACTCACCGGGTACAGCAGGCTCTTGTGTTTCTCCAGGATAACACACAGCTGCTGGTTCAGTCCTGTACAGTGGCATGTATCAGGGAATAATGCTCCATCTATATATATACACTCATGGATAAAACATAAGGAAATTGTACCTTTTAAACATGTATATCGGGATTCAGACAATAACTCTGAAAGATATTACAGTGATCTTTATTGAAGACATACGAGATATCTAAGTGTGAACAACATTGCCTCTGTCTCCTTCATAAAAATAGATGACTGGCAGACACCTCTGTTTCCTTTAAAGAAACAGATAACCGACAACATCAAAGACTTTTCACTTCCCTAAGTTCTGACCTCATGAGTGTGTAGATGCAAACAGAGTACAGTACCTGGGCAAGGCTGGAGTTCCTTAGGCAGGAGATGGAAGCAGAGTTCTAGGGCGATGGAGAGGGTGGCTTGACAGCCCAGGGAGGCTTCCCTCAGTAACTCCACCACGTCCAGCCTGCTGAACCTACAGCACACACTCCTCTTACACCTGTTTCCTAGAACCCCTCTCAGGTATGTTTGATATATTAATAGGGGTGGGAAAAACATCTTTATAAAGATTAATACACTCCAACTTCTTCAATTCAATACCCTAAGATATCAGAATTTTCAAATGAATTAGTCAAGTATTGAATTATAGTCGGTTAAGATTATAATGGAAATCTACTGCTGCACATGACTGGTACAGAGCATCAATTCTGTCCACCCAAGAGAACAGCCGTCCTTGATTTCCACACTTAAGTCTGGTCATCTACGAACAATGATTTTTCAGAATGGTTGTAAGGTTTTCCCACTATGTACTAAGTGTCAACCTACAACCCACATTATTGACTGTATTGACTCATCCATTGATGATCTATACTCATCCCCAGCAGACACCATCAACAAGCTCTACAGGCTTGATACCCTGATATGATTGAGTGGAGATAAGAAAGAAGAAGACACATCCCCAGCAGACACCATAAACAAGCTCTACAGGCTTGATACCCTGATATGATTGAGTGGAGATAAGAAAGAAGAAGACACATCCCCAGTAGACACCATCAACAAGCTCTACAAGCTTGATACCCTGATATGATTGAGTGGAGATAAGAAAGAAGAAGACACATCCCCAGCAGACACCATCAACAAGCTCTACAGGCTTGATACCCTGATATGATTGAGTGGAGATAAGAAAGAAGAAGACACATCCCCAGCAGACACCATCAACAAGCTCTACAGGCTTGATACCCTGATATGATTGAGTGGAGATAAGAAAGAAGAAGACACATCCCCAGCAGACACCATCAACAAGCTCTACAAGCTTGATACCCTGATATGATTGAGTGGAGATAAGAAAGAAGAAGACAATCCATCTCATCATTCACGGGTAGTGGACATTTTTTTAGGACATTTTGTCCAAGCCCAAGCATTATTATTAAAAAAAAGGCATATGTTCAACTGAGATTTGTTACTAGCCATATATCGGAATAAATATCAACTAATTGTGATTTTTTTTTTAAATTCAGAAATATTGATGAACCCCACTTTCTATATATAACAAGTAGGATAAGGTACATAAACATAAGGGAAGTTTGATATCCTGATATGATTGAGTGGAGATAAGAAAGAAGAAGAAGGGAACAAGACCAAATTCAAATTAATGAATGTTTATGACATTTTGGGAATTTTAATAGAGAATAATGAAAAGACACCTCACCTGATCTTGATAAAGCACAATTTGGATTATAGATTATAAACACAAGGTAATAAGACCAAACAGCGTTGTTACCGAAATGTCGCACACTATTTATTTATTTGGATTTGGTCTTATTACCTTGTCTCTCCTGATCTTGTAACTGAAAGTTGCTGTCTGCCATCTATCAGAAAATACACTCATGGACAAAACTAAAAGAAGTAGAAAGTCTTTGATGTTGCCAGTTATCAATTTTTTTTAGAAGAAGAAGGAGACCGAGGCAATTTTGTTCATACTTGGTTATCTTGTGTGTCTTCAAATAAAAGTCACTGTTATGAAATTTCGAAACTATGTTAGTGGTGAACCCTCCCAGCTGTTTCGCCAGTTTAATCTACCATACCGCTGTTATATTGCATTTTTCGATCTTCCTTTTATAGTGATACTGATGCTAGGCTCTTTGAATGGGTATTTTAGATGAACTATGGACATAAACTTTGAGGACAGCAGAATTACATACAATTAGCAATATAAAAATGCATCATAATATAAAGGTCACTGTGAATCAAATATCTTTCAAAGTTATTGTCTAAGTCCTGATATACATGCTAAAAGGTAAAACTTTCTCAAGTTTTGTCTATGAGTGTAGCTATGTTTTAAAGGCTAGGGTGTCTCATACTGAGAAACCAGGAAGTTGCTACTAATAACTCTGCCTTTGCCGGTCCCAAGCCAGGATGAAAAAGGAGGAGGGGGAGCAGTAACAAGCTCGGTAAAAAACCTGGGCTCAGCTGGCCTAGCTGATAGTACCCTGTAATGGATGAGCAGCATTTGTACTCCATGTTAGGAGCGGCTGCACATGGCATCTGTTCCTCATGTCAGAAGCGGCCATTTCTTTTGGAGCTAAGTCGGCCTGCTACTGAGTAGTGCTCCCAGTCTTAATGACAAAGGCAGACGCATTCTACTTCACCCAGTTTGGAGATAAGAAAGAAGAAGGAAGTTGCTGTTATAACAAGTTGCAAGAGTTGCTAAAGTGATCAGACCTGGCAGGGTTATGTAAGTAGGCGGCATGCAGCACCATGTACTTCTCCAGCAGGATGCTGGATTCTTCCTTGCCAAGCTGCACACACCCTCCGCAGATTAACATCTCTGGGATGTCCGCCCTAGGCTAATGAAGGCCATTAGCCTGAAACCATGATCTCTAGGTGGACGCTTCTCAGTTTGGCAAAGCTGGTGTTGTGGCTTTGTCACCGACCCGAGGCTGCTAGTTTGCGGCGACGGTCAACAGATGGCGTCTGGTTTTGACACTAATTTTGATGGGAGAGGCACCCTATGCTTCTATGGATCTCTGGGATGATCTAGAGAAGGCTGTGGAAACAAAGTCTTTTACAATTATTCTTGTAGTAGCTCTGGCATTGCCAGTCCCAAGTCCAGATGAAAAAGAAGAAGGAGGCTCAGTAACAAGCTCACTAAAAAATCTGGGCTCAGCTGGCCCGGCTGATAGTGCCCTGTAAAGACTCCTGATCCAGGAATACAGTCTGTACTCCATGTTAAGGAGCGGCTACATATGATGTCTGTTCCTCATGTCAGAAGCGGCCATTTCATATTGGATCTAAGTCAGCCTGCAGGGGGTCGGTGGAAGGATGGTCTAAACTGTTGGTTTTCGACCGCTACAACCCAGGTTCAATTCCTGCATTGGGCACTTTTTCTGTTTAAAAAAAAAAAAATGCTCCAATGGCCCCTGATTCTTGCAAAAGTCCAACCCCACCAGCGAGTGCAAGTAACCAAACGGGGCTTTGGCACATTTGTAAGCGCAAAGTCTAACTGCTTTTCACATGTGTAGACATGTGGTGCACTTACAGTAAAAGCAGTCACCTACTTTTACCCACCATGATTATCATGGCCTGTACCACGTGTACTAGGGATAAGCAAAAAAAAAAGTCAGCCTGCTACTGAGTAGTGCTCCCAGTCTTAATGACATAAGCAGAGGCATTCTACCCAAATCATTATAGATGAGCATGGACTCATGGAATTGGTGTAATCTTTGCACGAAGGGTTACAGAGAGGTGTTTTACTGTAAAATAATGTACAACAGTAACTGTACAGTGGAGTGAACCCAGGAGGAGCTCTGAACCTCAGACAGCACCAAACAACACTAACAAGATTTAGAACAGGTCATCTGAAGCCATTGAAGATAGAAAATAATAACAAAATCTACCCCACTTGCCTAAAATGTAGCTTGGCACCTGCAGCTCCAGAACACATTTTGGCTTGCATTAGATGCACTAAACAGGACCTTTGGGAGAGGCAGCTGCTTATCATAAAACAGCTCGAGGAGCATGAACTCATGTAATCTTTACACAAGGGGATAAGAAACAACAACAACAATAATTAAATTATTTAAAATGGAATGGGGTGTAGGGGTGCAGCTTTCGTGAAAGTCTGACTTTGCCTGTAGTTTGAGGAGCATGAACTCATGGAATTAGTGTAATCTTTACACAAGGGGATAAGAAACAACAACAACAAATTATTTAAAAGGGAAATGTTGCATCATATTTGAGCAAATGTGTCAGCTTACCTCAGAAGTGATCCTAAATGGCTGCAGCAGGAATTGGTGGAGTTTGCTTTGAGAGTTGGCTGTGGAACATTCCAGCAGGGGGTCCAGGGGACAGTGCTCATCCTGGCTGCACTGCCCACACCATTCTTCAACTTAGGGGACACACATATGAACAACAAACTACTACATCCCCAGATACAACATGTATTGTACAACCTCCGTATTTATAGGTTCTATTGGTTTTATACTTTATTCTTGCCCAAGGAATGTTGTCACTAAAATGTTAAAGTCTTATACAGTAGAACCTACACAAGAGGACACTCCCACACTAACAGACACCAGTCAGGGTATGAAAGTTTACAGTGATAAGGCACAATTTGGATTATTCTATATACAGTTACGAGCGTCATCATCTCTGTCACCGTTTGCTTTTTTTTGGAATGGCACTCTCCTATTGGTTGGCTATGATCACACCACCACTACGCGAGACACTTTGTTTTTGACTTTGCCCCCCCCCCACTCGCTTTTTGGTTTTTGTAACTATTGTGTTGGAGCGGGTCGCTCCTTAAATAAATGCATATATTAGTTAATAACTAAATGGAATCCTCTCTTTCTTTTTCCCAGTAAGAGACGCCTACGAAAGACAACAGTACATAGACAGATAAAGCACATAGGCTATAGTTATTAACTAATATATGCATTTATTTAAGGCGCCAATTTATAATTGTAACAAATAGTATTTGAATAAAAACATTCAATCGGGTAAAACACGGGCGTTGCCCGGGTCATTCGGCTAGTAGATTATAAACACAAGGTAATAAGACCTAAGGGGGTTGGTGGAAGGCTGGTTAAACCGTTTGGTTTTCGACCACTACGACCCGGGTTCGATTCCCGCATTGGGCAATTTTTTTCTGATTAAAAAAAAAAAAATTCTCCAATGGCCCCCGATTCTTGCAAATTTTCAACCCCACCAGCTAGTGCAAGTAACCAAACAGGGCTCTGGCACATTTGTAAGTGCAAAGTCGAAATGCTTTTCACGTGTGTAGACATGTGGTGCACTTACAGTAAAAGCAGTCGCCTACTTCTACCCACCATGATTATCATGGCCTGTACTAGGGATAAGCAAAAAAAAAAACAAAACAACAAGCTACTATATCCCTGGACAACATGTATTGTACAACCTCCATATTTATAGGTTCTATTGCAATCAATCAGAGTTTTATACCTTATTCTTGCCTAAGGAGTGTTGTCACTAAAATGTTAAATTCTTATACAGTAGAACCTACACAAGAGGACACTAACAGACACCATTATACAAAGGACAGTTTCAACAGGCACAAGGTCTCTCTTATACAGTTAAACCTCAAAGATAGGACACTCCCAGACATCACTAAGGACAGTTTTTCATTGACAAAATTATCATTTTTTCCAATTAGCTCCAGTAAGAGGACATCTCTCTTTAAAAGACACTTTGGCTCTGCAACTAAATGTTGTCCTTTACAGAGAGGTGATCTACAGAATAAACCAGCTACTTGCTACTTATCTAATCTCATGGAATGGGGTTTATCTTTTGATGATCATGGCACCACGGCACACTTTGGTGAAATTCTGACTTTGCCTGTAATTTGAGGCTGTTCCTAACATGGAAGCCTTTGCTGCCAATTCTAACTTGAGTACAGACCTCCGTATCCCTGGAGAGGGCCCTTTATCTTCTTCTTTCTTATCTCCACACAATCATATTAGGGTATCAAGCTTGTAAAGCTTGAGATCATGACTGGGTGAAGTAGAATGCGTCTGCCTTTGTCATTAAGAATGGGAGCACTACTCAGTGGCAGCTCGACTTAGCTCCTTTTTCATCCGGGCTTGGGACCGGCAAAGGCCTTTTATGACATCTATCAACCGAATCAGTTGAATCAGGAAGAGGTCTTTCTTCTCTTTCTAACAATGCTGCTGTTGGTCCATGACTGCTTATTAGTCAGAGTTATTCTACTTGTTTCACAGCTCGCCTTCATATCTGATGGTCATTCCACTATCTACCAGCTGGGGGCCGTAGCAGCCAGTTCTGCCTGGAGAGGCTGCTGCTATTCATAAAACAGCTCGAGGAACATGGACTCATGGAATGTGTGATCTTTGTACAAGGGGATAAGAAACAACAACAACTTACTACTTATTGCCCAATGTTTCCCCATCAGCATAAGTTAAGTGGGACTCACAGTGGAGGGGGTGGCCTGGAAGAGAGCCCAGATCTGCCTCAGCAGAGTGAGGGTGTGCTGGGAAGTCCCCAGACTGAGATGGTGGGCCAGGTGGTGAAGTGGTATCATTTCCTCCGAGACCATCAGGCTGGGTTCTGCACAGCTTGGCTCCTCAGTACACCACCTGGTTGGGAGGTGATATACTCACTGGGGGTGGGGGAGATGGTGATGGTACAGGTACGTCGTGTCTTCCTGGGCCGCTCATAGATGGGGATGTTCTTCATGAAGGTACTGGGGGTGGGGCTAGGCTGTGCCACGGGAACCGAATTAGCAGAAGTCACAAAGGAGTTCCTAGAGAAGAGAGGGGGGTATCAAAGTCAGGTCACAGGAAATATACATTAATTAATACAAAGCAATAATGCGCCATCTATACAGATAAAATGAGAGGATTTAAAAGCAAGAATGTTTCTTTTATACATAATACAAACTTCTACTGTCCTTACTGCGATGAAAAATATATTGGGAGGGCTTGGCTCATCAGTGGCGAACCCTCCCAGCGGTTTCGCCAATTTAATCCACCAGACCGCTTCTCAGAGCTCTAATACTGTATTGGACGATTCTGCTTATATACGCAGCACTGAAGGGTGGAATCTCAGAAATGGTTTTCAAGAAAACTATGGACATAAGCTTATAGGACAGTAGAATTATATTCAAATATTTGCATCGAGCAATGCTCTTCCGCAAACAATAAAGACAAGGTCAGTTAGGCATAAATTAACACAAAGCAATAACGCGCCTTCTATATTTGAATGTAATTCTACTGTCCTATAAGCTTATGTCCATAGTTTTCTTGAAAACCATTTATGAGATTCCATCCTTCAGTGCTGCATATATAAGCAGAATCGTCCAATACAGTATTAGAGCTCTGAGAAGCGGTCTGGTGGATTAAATTGGTGAAACCGCTGGGAGGGTTCACCACTGATGAGCCAAGCCCTCCCAATATATTTTTCATCGCAGTAAGGACAGTAGAAGTTTGTATTATGTATAAAAGAAACATTCGTGCTTTTAAATCTTTTCATTTTATCTGTATACATCAATTAATCAAACTCAGAAAATAATACAAAACTTACCAGGAAGTATCAACACTCACCGCACTCTATCCGATAGAATCAGGTATAACATACACTCTTTTTACACTAGAGAATACCTGGAGAAGAGAATGATAAAAAGTAGGATAACTTATACCAATATGTTGAGCTAAAAAGAAACTCCTTACTATAAACACAAGGTAATAAGACCAAATCCAAATAAATGAATAGTGTGTGACGTTTCGGTAACAGCATTTGTCAGAAGATGGTAACAACGCTGTTATCGAAACGTCACACACTATTTATTTGGATTTGGTCTTATTACATTGTGTTTATAATCTACTAGCCAAATGACCCGGGCAACGCCCGGGTTTTACCCGATTAAATGTTTTTATTTAAATACTATTCGTTACAATTATAAATTGGCGGCGTGGATGTCACTCTTGTGAAACGTCCCGCTCCAAACCTTGTGTCTGAGAAGCGATATTTTTATAGAAAGAAGATCTGGCTTTTGTTTTCTGCTCGAATGAATGTTTTTCTGTTAGAATTTTGTTCCTGCGTACAAAATAATGAGCTGGTTTCACCCGTGGTCTCCGCTTTTTGGAATTTTTCCCGATATAATTTTGTATCTGATAATCTTACATGATACAGCAATATCGTCATCATCATTTTCTGACTAATAATATATAGTTTTAATAATTGATTTATATATTTTTTAAAATAGCCTATCGTCTTCCCCGTATTTTTTTACCTATGTATGGAAATTTTGGTTTGAATTAGTGAACTACTGCGAATTTGTATACCGGACATACAAACCAACAAACAAACAAACATTCATTTTTATATATATAGATATAGTAGAAGAAGATATAATATAAATGAGTTTTAAAAATTGTTAAAAAAAAATGCATCGGCTGGGAATCGAACCCTGGCCGCCCACGTGGCAGGCGAGCATTCTACCACTGAACCACCGATGCTTTAAAAAAATGGCCATATTTAGGTATTCATTCCATTCCGGATTAGTCCGCGTAAAAAAAGTTCTTCAAATGAAAAAAAGAAATAGCCAAAAATACTAATCAAAATGCAGCCGAAAATTTTCCTCAGGTTTATAAAAAGCAACATGCAAAATTTGGTACCAATTGGTTCAGTAGTTTTTGAGTTTATCGCGAAACAGACAGACAGACAGACAGAAATTGACTTTTATATATATAGAGATAATCCAAATTGTGCCTTATCATCTTTACCATAAAGTAATAGTGATTGTTTATTGATCCTTGGTCAAGGCTTACTCATGGACAAAACATAGGGAAGTTTAATATTTTAGATGTTGACAGTTGTATTTATTTTTTTTTTCAAAGAGAACGAGGCAATTTTGTTCACACTTGTTTATCTCGTATGAAGATCATTGTGTATCAAATTACTTTCAGAGTTATTGTTTGAATCCCGATATACATGCTAAAAGGTACAACTTCCTTAAGTTTTGTCCATGAGTGTATGTCAACTATATATTAGTTTAGTTAACTTATGAAAAAAAAAAAAAATTCCTGATAGATGGCAGTAAGCCATCATTAAAAATCAGTCACATAATAAAGAGGTGCCCATGTCATAATTTAATTTACAGTTAAACCTGTCTATAGCGCCCCCTCTTGGGACTCACCAAAATAGGGTGCTATAGAGAGGGGGTGGTGCTATAGACAGGTCACTTTTAATGTAAATCGCATCGTACTACGTATTTAAAATCAGGCGCTATAGAGAGGGAGGTGCTATTTAGAGGGGGTGCTATAGACAGGATTACTGTATATACTTCCAGGATTTAATAAAGAAAAGAGATCGGGGAGACTTTGAGGAGAATACTTATTGGAAAAGCAAACTGGACTCATTGCTTACTGGTGGTATGCACACTCGGCATTCTAAAGATTACTGATTATCGGGTTTGAGCCATTTTTATCTCTTCCTGTAGTTGTTCCATTCTTTTTAATTAAGTGAGTTGTTTCTTTCATTTCCCTTCCACTCTAAATGTATTGTCCCATATACAGTAGAACCTCTATGAGAGGACACTCATGCTAGAGAAAACCTCTCAACAAAGGTCAGTTTTCATTTGCAAAATTACCATTTTTACTATTTAGCAAGCTGGTACAGTGAAGTGGACCCAGGAGGAGCTCTGAATCTCAAAAATGACAGTATCAAACAACACTAACAAGATTTAGAACAGGCCATCTCAAGCCATTGAAGATAGAAAATAATAACAAAATCTACCCCACTTGCCCAAAATGTAGCTTGGCACCTGCAGCTCCATAACACATTTTGGCTTGTATTAGATGTACTAAACAGGACCTTTGGGAGAGGCCGCTGTTTATCATAAAACAGCCCAAGGAGAATGAACTCATGGAATTCAGGTAATGTTTACACAAGGGGATAAGAAACAACAACAACAACTATTTAGCAACTCTCCGGTAAGAGGACACCTCTCCTTAAAGGACACTTTGGCTCTGCAATTAAGTGTCCTTTACAGGGAGGTTCTACTGTATATATATGTATCATAATTAAAAAATGATAATATTAATTTAAAAAAAAACATAATTTTCTGTCCAAAATGAAGAATGTGTGAGGTGATAGAAAAACTTACATCTGTTTGAAGTGGCTGCCCATTACAGCCAGGGAGGAAGTTGAGGAGACTGGCTGTTCCCGCGGACCCTTTGGGGGAGAGGGTTTCTGCTGGAGGATCCGGATCCTCTGTTCCAGGACATGGATCTTCTGGGCCGTGGACTTCATCTCTTGGTCCTGAGACAATGAATTGTAACATAGAAAATTAGGAAAGACAAACCTAAGGATAACACAGCAATTTATTTAAGACACAACCGCAAATTAAAATTGATAAAATACCAGAGAAGCAATGAGGGAAGTTTCTAGAGTAGCAAAATATAAATATACACCTATCCCCCGATTTACACGGTAGATACATTCCTGAGAAAAACGTGTAAAAATTTTTAAAAAATTAGAAATACAGACACAGTGTGCGTGTGCAGCAAGTCAGCACATAAGCTCGGGATTCCTCGTGAGATGTGTACACAGCGCATGTGTTCAATCACAGTAACATTTAGTATAGTGCGATAAAAACAACAAAACCTCCTTCTTTCTTATCTCCACTCAATCATATTAGGATATCAAGTTGTGATGGTGTCTGTTTGACAACCATCATGACTGGGTGAAGTAGAATGCATCTGCCTTTGTCATCAAGACTGGGAGCACTAACTCAGTGGCAGGCCGACTTAGCTCCAAAAGAAATAGCCGCCTCTGACATGAGAAAAAGATGCCATGTGCAGCCGCTCCTAACATGGAGTACAAACGCTGCTCATCCTGTATCCCTGGATTAGGAGCCCTTACAGGGTACTATCAGCATGGCCAGCTGAACAAAAAAAAAACCTTATTTGGAAAACCGTGTAAAAGGGAAAACGTGTAAAACAAGTACCGTGTAAATAGGTGTATAGAGAGTAATCTGTGTGTCCATCAAGTTAAGTTTGACTTTTGGTGACCTATTTGTCACTCACCCAGGTCTTCTAGATTGCAGAGAGATGGCCCCTAGTTTGCCGTCTATTTTGACAGGAGAGGTAGCCTTTATAGATACAGTAGAACTTCCATGAGAGGACACTCACGCTAGAGGACACCTCTCTACAAAGGACAGTTTTCATTTGCAAAATTACCATTTTTATTATTTAGCAACTCTCCGGTAAGAGGACACCTCTCCATAAAGGACACTTTAGATGTGTGCAAATAGGTGTCCTTTACAGAGAAATTCTACTGTATATATTTTTTAGACAGAAACCAGTAGCCTTCAACATATGTACAGTAGAAACTCTCTGAAAAAAGGATAACACCTAGTTACAGAGCCAAAGTGTCCTTTAGGGAGAGTTGTCCTCATAATGGAGAGTTGCTTAATAGTAAAAATGTTAATTTTGGTGATGAAAACTGTCATTTGTAGAGAGGTGTCCTCTCATGGAGTATGTTTTACTGTAAAAGGGCTAAAGTACATAATTTCTAAGAGTTGTGTGGTTTTGGATGTCTTAAACACCAGGGATGAAAACCAAGACCAAAACCAGCTCAATTAAAGAAAAATTCTGGAACTTCAAAAAGGCTAATTGGAATCTTTACCAGCAAAACACCAATGAAGACTTTAGAAAAGCACCCACTAGAATAAAAGATCTGGAACAAAATTGGATATCTTTCAAAAACACCATTATTAAAGCAGCCAAAGTTTCAATACCAAGAGGTAATATTAAGAAATGGATTCCAAATTATACACACCAGGCAAAAGATATTCAAACACTTATAACTAAAAGAAATGAACTACAAAAAAAGTGCACCCAAAACCAAACAAATTGTAGAACTGAACTGAACATTGTGAATGCAAAAATAAAAAGGTTATACGTAAATATGAAAAGGGAAAAATGGAAACAAACTTGTGAAAACCTGAACCCAAGAAACCCAAATACAAAACTTTGGCATTTGGCAAAACAAATTGACAGAGCCCAGCCACAAACTGAAAACACAAATATGGTTAAGAATACAGATGGTACCCCAGCAACTAATGACAAAAATGCTGCTAATCTTTTAGGTAATTCATATCAAATAAGTAGTATAAAATCAAATTTGAAATAAAAGATAAGAAAGTTGAAAAAAAGGCCCGAAAGATTATTCATGACTGTAAAAATTTCACCAGCACTCATAATATTTTCCATGAAAAAATCAATATGAAAGAGCTAGATTATGCATTAGAAAACACTGACCTAAACAAGACTCCTGGGCCAGATGGAATCCATGGCCAAATGATATCAAACTTGGGCAAAAATGGCAAAGAAATACTTCTTGATATTTTCAATAACTCCTGGAAAACTGGAAAATTGCCTCAAGACTGGAAAACTGCAACAATAATTCATATTAAAAAAACTTGACAAATCTGCTGATGACCCAAAAAACTACCGACCTATCTCCCTCACAAGTATTTGCTGCAAATTAATGGAAAAAATTATACTCAGACGACTCACCTACCACCCCGACACAAGAAATCTCTTACCAGAAGAACAATATGGATTTAGAAAAGAACATGGGACAATAGACCAACTCTTATTTTTTACACAAAAGGTAAAAGATGCACAAACAGAAAACCAACTAACCACACAATAGCAGCTTTTTTAGACCTTACACAAGCTTTTGATAAGGTATGGAAAAACAAGTTAATTACAAAATTATACAAACATTTCAAAATTGATGGAAAAGCTATCACTTGGATAAATGATTTCCTTAAAAATAGATACATCAGGGTCAAATATAATGGCACTCTATCTAAAACCTTCAAATTGTACCAAGGATTACCACAAGGATCAGTCCTTAGCCCAACTCTCTTCACCCTATTTATTGCAGGCATAGAAGAAAAAATTTCACATAAAACCAATATTGGACTTTTTGCTGATGACATTATTCTATGGAGCAGTAACACTAAATGGAAAAAAATCTGAAAGGGATTTGAACAAGGCCCTTCTCCACCTAGAAAAATTTGCTAATAAACATAAATTAGAATTTAACCCCCAAAAATCTGAAACCTCTCTTTTTACTACCGATAAGAAACTATACAAAATAAGGCCAAAAATTATTCTGAAAGAACAACAATTACAATATAATAAACATCCTAAATATCTTGGCTACACCCTGGATCCAGAAATTAACTCCAGTAAACATATTGAAGAAGTTATTAGAAAAGGAAGAGACCGACTAAAAATCCTGAAATATATTTCAGGAAGAGAGTGGGGAGCCGATGCAACCACACTAAAATTAACTTACACATCTCTAATTAGACCTATCCTGGAATATGGATATCAAATCTATGCCACAGCATCTGAAACAAATCTAAAATCACTGGAAAGGATACAACTAAGTGCAGTTAGAATTATTACAGGTCTTCGAAATACCTGCCCTAACGATATTGTACTTTATGAGGCAGACATTATGCCCTTAAAGGATATAATCTGCCAAAATATATAAACAAAATCAAGAGTTATGGAAACAAACACAGAACTTCCAATTACATACTTAATTGGGAATCCAATCTAAGACTCAAAAAATAAGGCCCTCTCCACCTGGCCAAAAGAAATGGATTTTTAAAATATAAAGTGGAAAAAAATTATTTGGCAGAAAAAAATTCTCCATGCGAACCACTACAAAATGTTATTTTTAATGCCTCTTTAAATGAACCCACCAACAAACAATGCCAAAATCCAGAATACTTAAAACAATTATCATTAGAAATAATTAATAACATTCCTAAAAATGCAATAACTATCTATACCGATGGTAGCAGAGACGAGCTAGGACACACTGGCAGTGGCTGTCTCATCAAAACCACAAATGGCATTGAGAAAATGAACAGAAGAAACCCAGATTTTTGCTTAGTCTTCAGATCAGAACTTATAGCCATCTATGAAGCCTTAAAATCCATCAGAAATACTAATTATCAAGATATCTGGATTCTTACTGATAGTAGAAGTGCCATACAACACTTGAGTCACACAGGGGAACTTAGAGACAAAGTAAGCAGGAACATAATTGGCTATCTCCAAAAACTCTCAAAAACCTCAAAAATTCAACTTCAATGGATACCCTCTCACGTTGGAATTGAAGGCAATGAAGCTGCTGATGTGCTAGCGAAAAAAGGCACAAAAGAACCCTTGCCACAGAAAAATAAACTTACTTTTAAAGAAATAGAAACAGTAGCCAAAACAAAAATAAACAAGAACTGGAGGATCCCACCTAAGCACAGTTGGTACAGTGGAGTGAACCCAGGAGGAGCTCTGAACATCAGAAATAGACAGCATCAAGCAACACTAACAAGATTTAGAACAGGCCATCTCAAGCCATTGAAGATAGAAAATAACAACAAAATCTACCCCACTTGCCCAAAATGTAGCTTGGCACCTGCAGCTCCAGAACACATTTTGGCTTGCATTAAATGCACTAAACAGGACCTTTGGGAGAGGCCGCTGCTCATCATAAAACAGCTCGAGGAGCATGAACTCATGGAATTCGTGTAATCTTTACACAAGGGGATAAGAAACAACAACAACAACAAAAGAAGAAGAAGTTGATTTTCCGGGTTAGCATCCAGATCCTCCATATCGAAGGCAGGAACCATCATACCAAGGAGAACTTTAAGAGGGGAAATATTTTTTTAAAATTATTATTATCCCTATTACACGTGGTACAGGCCATGATAATCATGGTGAGTAGTCATCTACGGACAATAACTTTCCCGAATGGTGTGTGTGTGTGTGTGTGTGTGTTGCAAGGTTTTCCCACAATGTACTAAGTTCAATTCTCAACCTGAAACCCCAAAACACATTATTGACTGTATTGACTCATCCATTGATGAGCTCTACTCATCCCCGGCAGACACCATCAACAAGCTTTACAAGCTTGATACCCTAATATGATTGAGTGGAGATAAGAAAGAAGAAGAGATGGTGGGTAGTAAGCAACTGCTTTAATTGTAAGTCTACACATGTGAAAAGCAGTTTTAGACTTTTGCACTTAAAAATAAATAGTGTGTGACGTTCGGGAACAGCTTTGTTACTGAAATATCACACACTATTTATTTGGATTTGGTCTTATTACCTTGTGCTTAAAGTTTACAGTAATTTACTTTCCTATGGATGGATCACCTTCTATACAAAAGATTTCATGAAATAAAGTGTCAGAATTTGATGGTGGAAATACAGTAGGTAACCTGTTTTTTTTTTTTACTTATCCCTAGTACACATGGTACAGGCCATGATAATCATGGTGGGTAGAAGTAGGCGACTGCTTTTACTGTAAGTGCACCACATGTCTACACATGTGAAAAGCAGTTCGACTTTGCACTTACAAATGTGCCAGAGCCCTGTTTGGTTACTTGTACTCGCTGGTGGGGTTGGACTTTTGCAAGAATCGGGAGCCATTGGAGCATTTTTTTTTTAATTAGAAAAAAAAAAAAAAAAGTGCCCAATACGGGATTCGATCCTGGGTTGTAGTGGTTGAAAACCAATGGTTTAGACCATCCTTCCACCGGATAGAAGTTAAAGAGTACAACTCACCTTAAACTGTAGCTGGCCCTGCAAGGAGGCCATAGCACTCTGTAGCTTGCCAACTTCCAACTGGTGCTTTCTCTGCATCTCCTCCTTGTCCTTGCGTTCCTTCTGGATGTCTGAGGTCAGCATCTTGACCCGGCCCTCCAAGCAATGGAGGGTATCAATCTCAATGCCGCTGTCTCCATTCCCAATGTTGACGCTACTTGTAAACGACCGCTGCACACACCTTTCTACTGCCCACACTATCTACAGCCACAACCTTTATTTACAATTAAGTTGGTGTCCCACGATGTAAGACTTCAGAGAAGAGATACTATATAATGATGGTAATACACATACTTTTTAATTTTATGTGAATGATATAGCACAATTTGGATTATAGATTATAATACAAGAAAATAAGACCTAATCCAAATAATTTAGTGTGACATCTCAGCAACAACATTGTCACCATCGTCAGACAAAAGAAAAAAAAAAAGGAAATAATTTTTTTTATTCTTTTGTCTGATGATGGTGACAATGTTGTTACCGAAAAGTCACACACTAATAAATTATTTGGATTAGGTCTTATTTTCTTGAATTATATGTGAATATTTCATTAGAAATTGATAAGGCACAATTTGGATTATTAGATTATAAACACAAGGTAATAAGACCAAATCCAATAAATAAATAGTGTGTGACGTTTCGGTAACAGCATTGTTACCATCTTCAGACAAAAGTACTGAATGAAAGGTAATAGCCTACAATACCCGGTGTTCCCAGTTTTGTCTGAAGATGGTAACAACATTGTTACCGAAACATCACACCCTATTTATTTATTTGGATTTAGTCTTATTTCCTTGTGTTTATTAGAAGTTATAATGGAAAGATGCTCTTTAAACTTTCCTTATTTACACTCATGGACAAAACTAAAGCAAGTGGAAAGTCTTTGATGTTGCTGGTTGTCTATTATTATTTGTTTAAAGGAGACAAAGGAAATTTTGTTCACACTTAGTTATTTCATGTGTCTTCAATAAAGGTTACTGTAATAGCTTTCATAGTTATTGTCTGAATCCTGATATACATGGTAAAAGGTACAACTTCCTTAAGTTATGTCCATGAGTGTATCTTTCAGAGTTATTGTCTGAATCCTGATATACATGGTAAAAGGTACAACTTCCTTAAGTTTTGTCCATGAGTGTATCTTTCAGAGTTATTGTCTGAATCCTGATATACATGGTAAAAGGTACAACTTTCTCAAGTTTTGTCCATGAGTGGTTATCATGATTGTTGGAAGAGTGGTATATACTGTTGATTTTTGACGGTCACAATTTGGGATTGATTCTTGCGTTGGACTTTTTTTTTTCTTTCTTGAATAAAAAAAAATTGCTTTATTGAGCCCCAGTTTCTTGCAGAAGTCCAACACAGTACTTCAGAGAAAAGTACTGAATGAATTTTTTTTCAGTAGTTCGATTCATTACTTTTGTCTGAAGATGGTAACAATGTTGTTACCGAAACGTCACACACTATTTATTTATTTGGTCTTATTACCTTGTGTTTATTTTGATTGATATTTAATGAGAATATATAATAAAAGTGTGATAAAATTTGAAAAATAAGGTAACAAGATCAAATCAATAAATTATGCGCAACATTCCAGTAACAGCGTGTTGATACCATCTTCAGCCAAAAGTACCGAACAAAGTGAGAATTTGAAAAGATGCCAAGTTAATTGAAGATGTATTACAGCAGCTTTGGATAAAGTACATTGTTGTTTCTTATTCCCTTGTGGAAAGATAACATGAGTCCATGCTCCTCGAGCTGTTTGATGATAAGTGGCGACCTCTCAAAACTTATTCTGCATGATGGGCTAGCAGCAAGGCAAATCAACATCTGATCTCATGGAATGGGGTGTAGAGGTGCAGCTTTCGTTGATCATGGCACAATGATCCAGGGACACTTTGGTGAAAGTCTGACTTTGCCTGTAATTTGAGTGTAGGTTCTGTCAATCATGGCACCATGATCCAGGGACACTTTGGTGAAAGTCTGACTTTGCCTGTAATTTGAGTGTAGGTTCTGTCAATCATGGCACCATGATCCAGGGACACTTTGGTGAAAGTCTGACTTTGCCTGTAATTTGAGTGTAGCTTTCGTCGATCATGGCACAATGATCCAGGGACAATTTGGTGAAAGTCTGACTTTGCCTGTAATTTGAGTGTAGGTTCTGTCAATCATGGCACCATGATCCAGGCACACTTTGGTTAAAGTCTGACTTTGCCTGTAATTTGAGTGCAGCTTTTGTCAATCATGGCACCATAATCCAGGGACACTTTGGTGAAAGTCTGACTTTGCCTGTAATTTGAGTGCAGTTTTCGTCAATCATGGCACCATGATTCAGGGACACTTTGGTGAAAGTCTGACTTTGCCTGTAATTCGAGTGCTGCTTTTGTCAATCATGGCACCATGATCCAGGGACACTTTGGTGAAAGTCTGACTTTGCCTGTAATTTGAGGCCGTTCCTAACATGGAAGACTTTGCGGTCAACTCTAACATGAGTACAGATCGCAGCTCCTTCGCATCCCTGGAGAGGGACCCTCTCTTGCTGAGGTATATATAAAGTATACAGTGGATCAAGAAAGTAAATTTGAATCTTTCAGAACACTATTTGGTCTTTAATCTTAAAAGATCAAGAAAACATAATCAATTTTTTCTTCTTCTTTCTTTAAAGCTTTCCAAAGCTATAGAAGAAGTAGGAGTTAGAAAAACAAAGCACTAAGAGAATCAAGAAGATTTTTTTTAGTCAAATCACAGAATTTCTTGGTGGAATTGAGATTGAAGTAGCTACACACATCAAAAAAAGGCAAACCTTGACAGAATAAATAGCTTTGAGTTAGATATGGATTCTGACACAATTAGAACGAGATAAAAAGAGGTTGAGGAGGAATTTACTTAACCTGATCTTACATAAATAATGAGTATTGGGCATTTTTCAAACATGTTTAAGGACAAACCATATTGAGAGCACAAAATTTTCCTCTTTGGCTCTATTGTTGGGGAGTCTTATGAAAAGCTTAAAGAGAGGCCTTCCAGCAGGTGATTCAAATAGGATTAATATAAACTCAAGTTCTCTTTATTGGCTTGGAGTGAAGAAGTGAAAGAGTCAAGAATGATGATGTAACTATGATGGGAGACCTCTAACACCATCAAGCAATATACACATGATCTTTCCTCTTTACCCAGAAAACTATTACTGGTATGGCCAATATGCAAGAAACAGCTTCAAGAACAAGTTATTGTTTTATTTCCTCCAGACACAATCTTTGTTGTTTCTTATCCCCTTGTGTAAAGATTACACGAATTCCATGAGTTCATGCTCCTCAAGCTGTTTTATGATAAGCAACGGCCTCTCCCAAAGGTCCTGTTTAGTATATATAATGCAAGCCAAAATGTGTTCTGGAGCTGCAGGTGCCAAGATACATTTTGGGCAAGTGGGGTAGATTTTGTTATTATTTTCTATCTTCAATGGCTTGAGATGGCCTGTTCGAAATCTTGTTAGTGTTGTTTGATGCTGTCTATTTCTGATGTTCAGAGCTCCTCCTGGGTTCACTCCACTGTACCAACTGTGCTGGGTGACCTGGATGTCGCATTCGCACGCCGGTTTATGGACCTTTGAGGTCTGGGAAACCATTATTGCTCCAAGTCTGTACCAACTGTGCGGAGACGCCTGTGGGTTTGATTGGTCGACCCCATGGAGCCAGACCATAATGGCGGGCGCGAGGGGCCAAACAATGGCCACTCGGTGCATGGAGAATGCATCATTCCTTTTGGTTAGGTGACCTAGATACAGCAATGGGTATGCTATCGCATGCCGGTTTATGGACCGAAAGGTCTGGGTGGCCACTGCTCCAAGGATGTACCAACTGTGCCCCGGCTTGTGGACCTTCGAGGTTTGGGTAGCCATTACTGCTCCAGGGATGTACCAACTGTGCTTAGGTGGGATCCTCCAGTTCTTGTTTATTTTTGTTTTGGCTATAATCTTTGTGGGATAACTAACCATCAAAATGGACCAAATTGCATTTGACCTGAAAATTTTTGATCCCCCTGATTCTGTCAGTTTTTTTCCTGTATGGATGTGAAGCTTGGACAATGATCAAAGAACCAGAGAGGAAAATAAATTCTTTTGAACATCTGGTGTGATAGGTCTTAAGATCCCAAATGGAAAGATAAAATGACAAACAGAGAAATTTGGAGAAAGTGAATTAGAGAGTTAGGTCTTTTAAATGAAGTAAACAATAC
>CP092873.1:9868777-10021142 GCA_030710605.1 Cordylochernes scorpioides
TATTGTTGTTGTCGTGTCCAATGAAGAGCCTCAGATGTCTCCATACATCTCTATCACAAGCAGTTCCAATGTCCTCTATATTGGGTGTGTATACTGTATTGTTGTTGTCGTGTCCAATGAAGAGCTCAGATGTCTCCATAGCATCTCTATCACAGCAGTCTGCAATGTCCTCTATATTGGGTGTGTATACTGTATTGTTGTTGTCGTCCAATGAAGAGACTCAGATGTCTCCATGCATCTCTATCACAGCAGTCTGCAATGTCCACTAATATTGGGTGTGTATACTGTATTGTTGTTGTCGTGTCCAATGAAGAGCCTCAGATGTCTCCATACATCTCTATCACAGCAGTCTGCAATGTCCTCTATCTTGGGTGTGTATACTGTATTGTTGTTGTCGTGTCCAATGAAGAGACTCTGATGTCTCCATACATCTCTATCACAGCAGTTGCAATTCCTCTATATTGGGTGTGTATACTGTATTGTTGTTGTTGTGTCCAATGAAGAGTCTCTGATATCTCCATACATCTCTATCACAGCAGTCTCAATGTCCTCTATATTGGGTGTGTATACTGTATTGTTGTTGTGTCCAATGAAGAGCCTCAGATGTCTCCATACATCTCTATCACAGCAGTCTCAATGTCCTCTATATTGGGTGTGTATACTGTATTGTTGTTGTCGTGTCCAATGAAGAGCCTCAGATGTCTCCATGCATCTCTATCACAGCAGTCTCAATGTCCTCTATATTGGGTGTGTATACTGTATTGTTGTTGTCGTGTCCAATGAAGAGCCTCAGATGTCTCCATACATCTCTATCACAGCAGTCTCAATGTCCTCTATATTGGGTGTGTATACTGTATTGTTGTTGTCGTGTCCAATGAAGAGCCTCAGATGTCTCCATACATCTCTATCACAGCAGTCTCAATGTCCTCTATATTGGGTGTGTATACTGTATTGTTGTTGTCGTGTCCAATGAAGAGCCTCAGATGTCTCCATACATCTCTATCACAGCAGTCTCAATGTCCTCTATATTGGGTGTGTATACTGTATTGTTGTTGTCGTGTCCAATGAAGAGCCTCAGATGTCTCCATGCATCTCTATCACAGCAGTCTCAATGTCCTCTATATTGGGTGTGTATACTGTATTGTTGTTGTCGTGTCCAATGAAGAGCCTCAGATGTCTCCATACATCTCTATCACAGCAGTCTCAATGTCCTCTATATTGGGTGTGTATACTGTATTGTTGTTGTTGTGTCCAATGAAGAGCCTCAGATGTCTCCATACATCTCTATCACAGCAGTCTCAATGTCCTCTATATTGGGTGTGTATACTGTATTGTTGTTGTTGTGTCCAATGAAGAGTCTCAGATATCTCCATACATCTCTATCACAGCAGTCTCAATGTCCTCTATATTGGGTGTGTATACTGTATTGTTGTTGTCGTGTCCAATGAAGAGACTCTGATGTCTCCATACATCTCTATCACAGCAGTCTCAATGTCCTCTATATTGGGTGTGTATACTGTATTGTTGTTGTCGTGTCCAATGAAGAGCCTCAGATGTCTCCATACATCTCTATCACAGCAGTCTCAATGTCCTCTATATTGGGTGTGTATACTGTATTGTTGTTGTGTGTCCAATGAAGAGCCTCAGATGTCTCCATACATCTCTATCACAGCAGTCTCAATGTCCTCTATATTGGGTGTGTATACTGTATTGTTGTTGTCGTGTCCAATGAAGAGCCTCAGATGTCTCCATACATCTCTATCACAGCAGTCTCAATGTCCTCTATATTGGGTGTGTATACTGTATTGTTGTTGTCGTGTCCAATGAAGAGTCTCAGATATCTCCATACATCTCTATCACAGCAGTCTCAATGTCCTCTATATTGGGTGTGTATACTGTATTGTTGTTGTTGTGTCCAATGAAGAGTCTCTGATTTCTCCATACATCTCTATCACAGCAGTCTCAATGTCCTCTATATTGGGTGTGTATACTGTATTGTTGTTGTGTCCAATGAAGAGTCTCTGATATCTCCATACATCTCTATCACAGCAGTCTCAATGTCCTCTATATTGGGTGTGTATACTGTATTGTTGTTGTCGTGTCCAATGAAGAGCCTCAGATGTCTCCATACATCTCTATCACAGCAGTCTCAATGTCCTCTATATTGGGTGTGTATACTGTATTGTTGTTGTTGTTGTCCAATGAAGAGCTCTGATATCTCCATACATCTCTATCACAGCAGTCTCAATGTCCTCTATATTGGGTGTGTATACTGTATTGTTGTTGTTGTGTCCAATGAAGAGTCTCTGATATCTCCATACATCTCTATCACAGCAGTCTCAATGTCCTCTATATTGGGTGTGTATACTGTATTGTTGTTGTTGTGTCCAATGAAGAGCCTCAGATGTCTCCATACATCTCTATCACAGCAGTCTCAATGTCCTCTATATTGGGTGTGTATACTGTATTGTTGTTGTGTCCAATGAAGAGCCTCAGATGTCTCCATGCATCTCTATCACAGCAGTCTCAATGTCCTCTATATTGGGTGTGTATACTGTATTGTTGTTGTCGTGTCCAATGAAGAGCCTCAGATGTCTCCATACATCTCTATCACAGCAGTCTCAATGTCCTCTATATTGGGTGTGTATACTGTATTGTTGTTGTCGTGTCCAATGAAGAGTCTCTGATATCTCCATACATCTCTATCACAGCAGTCTCAATGTCCTCTATATTGGGTGTGTATACTGTATTGTTGTTGTTGTGTCCAATGAAGAGTCTCTGATATTTCCATACATCTCTATCACAGCAGTCTCAATGTCCTCTATATTGGGTGTGTATACTGTATTGTTGTTGTTGTCGTGTCCAATGAAGAGCCTCAGATGTCTCCATGCATCTCTATCACAGCAGTCTCAATGTCCTCTATATTGGGTGTGTATACTGTATTGTTGTTGTCGTGTCCAATGAAGAGTCTCTGATATCTCCATACATCTCTATCACAGCAGTCTCAATGTCCTCTATATTGGGTGTGTATACTGTATTGTTGTTGTTGTGTCCAATGAAGAGTCTCTGATATCTCCATACATCTCTATCACAGCAGTCTCAATGTCCTCTATATTGGGTGTGTATACTGTATTGTTGTTGTGTCCAATGAAGAGTCTCTGATATCTCAATACATCTCTATCACAGCAGTCTCAATGTCCTCTATATTGGGTGTGTATACTGTATTGTTGTTGTTGTGTCCAATGAAGAGTCTCTGATATCTCCATACATCTCTATCACAGCAGTCTCAATGTCCTCTATATTGGGTGTGTATACTGTATTGTTGTTGTTGTGTCCAATGAAGAGCCTCAGATGTCTCCATACATCTCTATCACAGCAGTCTCAATGTCCTCTATATTGGGTGTGTATACTGTATTGTTGTTGTGTCCAATGAAGAGCCTCAGATATCTCCATACATTTCTATCACAGCAGTCTCAATGTCCTCTATATTGGGTGTGTATACTGTATTGTTGTTGTTGTGTCCAATGAAGAGTCTCTGATATCTCCATACATCTCTATCACAGCAGTCTCAATGTCCTCTATATTGGGTGTGTATACTGTATTGTTGTTGTCGTGTCCAATGAAGAGTCTCTGATATCTCCATACATCTCTATCACAGCAGTCTCAATGTCCTCTATATTGGGTGTGTATACTGTATTGTTGTTGTTGTGTCCAATGAAGAGTCTCTGATATCTCCATACATCTCTATCACAGCAGTCTCAATGTCCTCTATATTGGGTGTGTATACTGTATTGTTGTTGTTGTGTCCAATGAAGAGTCTCTGATATCTCCATGCATCTCTATCACAGCAGTCTCAATGTCCTCTATATTGGGTGTGTATACTGTATTGTTGTTGTTGTGTCCAATGAAGAGTCTCTGATATCTCCATACATCTCTATCACAGCAGTCTCAATGTCCTATATATTGGGAGTGTATACTGTATTGTTGTTGTCGTGTCCAATGAAGAGCCTCAGATGTCTCCATACATCTCTATCACAGCAGTTGCAATGTCCTCTATATTGGGTGTGTATACTGTATTGTTGTTGTTGTGTCCAATGAAGAGCCTCAGATGTCTCCATACATCTCTATCACAGCAGTCTCAATGTCCTCTATATTGGGTGTGTATACTGTATTGTTGTTGTTGTGTCCAATGAAGAGCCTCAGATGTCTCCATACATCTCTATCACAGCAGTTGCAATGTCCTCTATATTGGGTGTGTATACTGTATTGTTGTTGTTGTGTCCAATGAAGAGCCTCAGATGTCTACATACATCTCTATCACAGCAGTCTCAATGTCCTCTATATTGGGTGTGTATACTGTATTGTTGTTGTCGTGTCCAATGAAGAGTCTCTGATATCTCCATGCATCTCTATCACAGCAGTCGCAATGTTCTCTATATTGGGGGTGTATACTGTATTGTTGTTGTGTCCAATGAAGAGTCTCTGATATCTCCATACATCTCTATCACAGCAGTCTCAATGTTCTATATATTGGGTGTGTATACTGTATTGTTGTTGTTGTGTCCAATGAAGAGTCTCTGATATCTCCATGCATCTCTATCACAGCAGTCTCAATGTCCTCTATATTGGGAGTGTATACTGTATTGTTGTTGTCGTGTCCAATGAAGAGTCTCTGATATCTCCATGCATCTCTATCACAGCAGTCTCAATGTCCTCTATATTGGGTGTGTATACTGTATTGTTGTTGTTGTCGTGTCCAATGAAGAGCCTCTGATATCTCCATGCATCTCTATCACAGCAGTCTCAATGTCCTCTATATTGGGTGTGTATACTGTATTGTTGTAGTCGTGTCCAATGAAGAGTCTCTGATATCTCCATGCATCTCTATCACAGCAGTCTCAATGTCCTCTATATTGGGTGTGTATACTGTATTGTTGTTGTTGTGTCCAATGAAGAGTCTCTGATATCTCCATACATCTCTATCACAGCAGTCTCAATGTCCTCTATATTGGGTGCGTATACTGTATTGTTGTTGTTGTGTCCAATGAAGAGCCTCAGATGTCTCCATACATCTCTATCACAGCAGTCTCAATGTCCTCTATATTGGGTGTGTATACTGTATTGTTGTTGTGTCCAATGAAGAGCCTCAGATGTCTCCATACATCTCTATCACAGCAGTCTCAATGTCCTCTATATTGGGTGTGTATACTGTATTGTTGTTGTCGTGTCCAATGAAGAGCCTCAGATGTCTCCATACATCTCTATCACAGCAGTCTCAATGTCCTCTATATTGGGTGTGTATACTGTATTGTTGTTGTGTCCAATGAAGAGCCTCAGATGTCTCCATACATCTATATCACAGCAGTCTCAATGTCCTCTATATTGGGTGTGTATACTGTATTGTTGTTGTCGTGTCCAATGAAGAGCCTCAGATGTCTCCATACATCTCTATCACAGCAGTTGCAATGTCCTCTATATTGGGTGTGTATACTGTATTGTTGTTGTCGTGTCCAATGAAGAGCCTCAGATGTCTCCATACATCTCTATCACAGCAGTTGCAATGTCCTCTATATTGGGTGTGTATACTGTATTGTTGTTGTGTCCAATGAAGAGCCTCAGATGTCTCCATACATCTCTATCACAGCAGTCTCAATGTCCTCTATATTGGGTGTGTATACTGTATTGTTGTTGTCGTGTCCAATGAAGAGCCTCAGATGTCTCCATACATCTCTATCACAGCAGTCTCAATGTCCTCTATATTGGGTGTGTATACTGTATTGTTGTTGTGTCCAATGAAGAGCCTCAGATGTCTCCATACATCTCTATCAGAGCAGTCTCAATGTCCTCTATATTGGGTGTGTATACTGTATTGTTGTTGTCGTGTCCAATGAAGAGTCTCTGATATCTCCCTGCATCTCTATCACAGCAGTCTCAATGTCCTCTATATTGGGTGTGTATACTGTATTGTTGTTGTGTCCAATGAAGAGTCTCTGATATCTCCATGCATCTCTATCACAGCAGTCTCAATGTCCTCTATATTGGGTGTGTATACTGTATTGTTGTTGTGTCCAATGAAGAGTCTCTGATATCTCCATACATCTCTATCACAGCAGTCTCAATGTCCTCTATATTGGGTGCGTATACTGTATTGTTGTTGTCGTGTCCAATGAAGAGTCTCTGATATCTCCATACATCTCTATCACAGCAGTCTCAATGTCCTCTATATTGGGTGTGTATACTGTATTGTTGTTGTCGTGTCCAATGAAGAGTCTCTGATATCTCCATGCATCTCTATCACAGCAGTCTCAATGTCCTCTATATTGGGAGTGTATACTGTATTGTTGTTGTTGTGTCCAATGAAGAGCCTCAGATGTCTCCATACATCTCTATCACAGCAGTCTCAATGTCCTCTATATTGGGTGTGTATACTGTTTTGTTGTTGTCGTGTCCAATGAAGAGTCTCTGATATCTCCATGCATCTCTATCACAGCAGTCTCAATGTCCTCTATATTGGGAGTGTATACTGTATTGTTGTTGTCGTGTCCAATGAAGAGCCTCAGATGTCTCCATACATCTCTATCACAGCAGTCTCAATGTCCTCTATATTGGGTGTGTATACTGTATTGTTGTTGTCGTGTCCAATGAAGAGCCTCAGATGTCTCCATACATCTCTATCACAGCAGTCTCAATGTCCTCTATATTGGGTGTGTATACTGTATTGTTGTTGTGTCCAATGAAGAGCCTCAGATGTCTCCATACATCTCTATCACAGCAGTCTCAATGTCCTCTATATTGGGTGTGTATACTGTATTGTTGTTGTGTCCAATGAAGAGCCTCAGATGTCTCCATACATCTCTATCACAGCAGTTGCATTGTCCTCTATATTGGGTGTGTATACTGTATTGTTGTTGTGTCCAATGAAGAGCCTCAGATGTCTCCATACATCTCTATCACAGCAGTCTCAATGTCCTCTATATTGGGTGTGTATACTGTATTGTTGTTGTGTCCAATGAAGAGCCTCAGATGTCTACATACATCTCTATCACAGCAGTCTCAATGTCCTCTATATTGGGTGTGTATACTGTATTGTTGTTGTGTCCAATGAAGAGTCTCTGATATCTCCATACATCTCTATCACAGCAGTCTCAATGTTCTCTATATTGGGTGTGTATACTGTATTGTTGTTGTTGTGTCCAATGAAGAGTCTCTGATATCTCCATGCATCTCTATCACAGCAGTCTCAATGTCCTCTATATTGGGAGTGTATACTGTATTGTTGTTGTCGTGTCCAATGAAGAGTCTCTGATATCTCCATGCATCTCTATCACAGCAGTCTCAATGTCCTCTATATTGGGTGTGTATACTGTATTGTTGTTGTTGTCGTGTCCAATGAAGAGCCTCTGATATCTCCATGCATCTCTATCACAGCAGTCTCAATGTCCTCTATATTGGGTGTGTATACTGTATTGTTGTTGTGTCCAATGAAGAGTCTCTGATATCTCCATGCATCTCTATCACAGCAATCTCAATGTCCTCTATATTGGGTGTGTATACTGTATTGTTGTTGTGTCCAATGAAGAGTCTCTGATATCTCCATACATCTCTATCACAGCAGTCTCAATGTCCTCTATATTGGGTGCGTATACTGTATTGTTGTTGTTGTCTCCAATGAAGAGCCTCAGATGTCTCCATACATCTCTATCACAGCAGTCTCAATGTCCTCTATATTGGGTGTGTATACTGTATTGTTGTTGTCGTGTCCAATGAAGAGTCTCTGATATCTCCATGCATCTCTATCACAGCAGTCTCAATGTCCTCTATATTGGGAGTGTATACTGTATTGTTGTTGTTGTGTCCAATGAAGAGCCTCAGATGTCTCCATACATCTCTATCACAGCAGTCTCAATGTCCTCTATATTGGGTGTGTATACTGTATTGTTGTTGTGTCCAATGAAGAGCCTCAGATGTCTCCATACATCTCTATCACAGCAGTCTCAATGTCCTCTATATTGGGTGTGTATACTGTATTGTTGTTGTCGTGTCCAATGAAGAGCCTCAGATGTCTCCATACATCTCTATCACAGCAGTCTCAATGTCCTCTATATTGGGTGTGTATACTGTATTGTTGTTGTGTCCAATGAAGAGCCTCAGATGTCTCCATACATCTCTATCACAGCAGTTGCAATGTCCTCTATATTGGGTGTGTATACTGTATTGTTGTTGTGGTCAATGAAGAGCCTCAGATGTCTCCATACATCTCTATCACAGCAGTCTCAATGTCCTCTATATTGGGTGTGTATACTGTATTGTTGTTGTGTCCAATGAAGAGCCTCAGATGTCTCCATACATCTCTATCACAGCAGTCTCAATGTCCTCTATATTGGGTGTGTATACTGTATTGTTGTTGTCGTGTCCAATGAAGAGCCTCAGATGTCTCCATACATCTCTATCACAGCAGTCTCAATGTCCTCTATATTGGGTGTGTATACTGTATTGTTGTTGTGTCCAATGAAGAGCCTCAGATGTCTCCATACATCTCTATCACAGCAGTTGCAATGTCCTCTATATTGGGTGTGTATACTGTATTGTTGTTGTGTCCAATGAAGAGCCTCAGATGTCTCCATACATCTCTATCACAGCAGTCTCAATGTCCTCTATATTGGGTGTGTATACTGTATTGTTGTTGTGTCCAATGAAGAGTCTCTGATATCTCCATACATCTCTATCACAGCAGTCTCAATGTCCTCTATATTGGGTGTGTATACTGTATTGTTGTTGTTGTCGTGTCCAATGAAGAGCCTCAGATGTCTCCATACATCTCTATCACAGCAGTCTCAATGTACTCTATATTGGGTGTGTATACTGTATTGTTGTTGTCGTGTCCAATGAAGAGTCTCTGATATCTCCATGCATCTCTATCACAGCAGTCTCAATGTCCTCTATATTGGGAGTGTATACTGTATTGTTGTTGTGTCCAATGAAGAGTCTCTGATATCTCCATACATCTCTATCACAGCAGTCTCAATGTCCTCTATATTGGGTGTGTATACTGTATTGTTGTTGTTGTGTCCAATGAAGAGTCTCTGATATCTCCATGCATCTCTATCACAGCAGTCTCAATGTCCTCTATATTGGGAGTGTATACTGTATTGTTGTTGTTGTGTCCAATGAAGAGCCTCAGATGTCTCCATACATCTCTATCACAGCAGTTGCATTGTCCTCTATATTGGGTGTGTATACTGTATTGTTGTTGTGTCCAATGAAGAGCCTCAGATGTCTCCATACATCTCTATCACAGCAGTCTCAATGTCCTCTATATTGGGTGTGTATACTGTATTGTTGTTGTGTCCAATGAAGAGCCTCAGATGTCTACATACATCTCTATCACAGCAGTCTCAATGTCCTCTATATTGGGTGTGTATACTGTATTGTTGTTGTCGTGTCCAATGAAGAGTCTCTGATATCTCCATGCATCTCTATCACAGCAGTCGCAATGTTCTCTATATTGGGGGTGTATACTGTATTGTTGTTGTGTCCAATGAAGAGTCTCTGATATCTCCATACATCTCTATCACAGCAGTCTCAATGTTCTCTATATTGGGTGTGTATACTGTATTGTTGTTGTTGTGTCCAATGAAGAGTCTCTGATATCTCCATGCATCTCTATCACAGCAGTCTCAATGTCCTCTATATTGGGAGTGTATACTGTATTGTTGTTGTCGTGTCCAATGAAGAGTCTCTGATATCTCCATGCATCTCTATCACAGCAGTCTCAATGTCCTCTATATTGGGTGTGTATACTGTATTGTTGTTGTTGTCGTGTCCAATGAAGAGCCTCTGATATCTCCATGCATCTCTATCACAGCAGTCTCAATGTCCTCTATATTGGGTGTGTATACTGTATTGTTGTTGTGTCCAATGAAGAGTCTCTGATATCTCCATGCATCTCTATCACAGCAATCTCAATGTCCTCTATATTGGGTGTGTATACTGTATTGTTGTTGTGTCCAATGAAGAGTCTCTGATATCTCCATACATCTCTATCACAGCAGTCTCAATGTCCTCTATATTGGGTGCGTATACTGTATTGTTGTTGTTGTCTCCAATGAAGAGCCTCAGATGTCTCCATACATCTCTATCACAGCAGTCTCAATGTCCTCTATATTGGGTGTGTATACTGTATTGTTGTTGTCGTGTCCAATGAAGAGTCTCTGATATCTCCATGCATCTCTATCACAGCAGTCTCAATGTCCTCTATATTGGGAGTGTATACTGTATTGTTGTTGTTGTGTCCAATGAAGAGCCTCAGATGTCTCCATACATCTCTATCACAGCAGTCTCAATGTCCTCTATATTGGGTGTGTATACTGTATTGTTGTTGTGTCCAATGAAGAGCCTCAGATGTCTCCATACATCTCTATCACAGCAGTCTCAATGTCCTCTATATTGGGTGTGTATACTGTATTGTTGTTGTCGTGTCCAATGAAGAGCCTCAGATGTCTCCATACATCTCTATCACAGCAGTCTCAATGTCCTCTATATTGGGTGTGTATACTGTATTGTTGTTGTGTCCAATGAAGAGCCTCAGATGTCTCCATACATCTCTATCACAGCAGTTGCAATGTCCTCTATATTGGGTGTGTATACTGTATTGTTGTTGTGGTCAATGAAGAGCCTCAGATGTCTCCATACATCTCTATCACAGCAGTCTCAATGTCCTCTATATTGGGTGTGTATACTGTATTGTTGTTGTGTCCAATGAAGAGCCTCAGATGTCTCCATACATCTCTATCACAGCAGTCTCAATGTCCTCTATATTGGGTGTGTATACTGTATTGTTGTTGTCGTGTCCAATGAAGAGCCTCAGATGTCTCCATACATCTCTATCACAGCAGTCTCAATGTCCTCTATATTGGGTGTGTATACTGTATTGTTGTTGTGTCCAATGAAGAGCCTCAGATGTCTCCATACATCTCTATCACAGCAGTTGCAATGTCCTCTATATTGGGTGTGTATACTGTATTGTTGTTGTGTCCAATGAAGAGCCTCAGATGTCTCCATACATCTCTATCACAGCAGTCTCAATGTCCTCTATATTGGGTGTGTATACTGTATTGTTGTTGTGTCCAATGAAGAGTCTCTGATATCTCCATACATCTCTATCACAGCAGTCTCAATGTCCTCTATATTGGGTGTGTATACTGTATTGTTGTTGTTGTCGTGTCCAATGAAGAGCCTCAGATGTCTCCATACATCTCTATCACAGCAGTCTCAATGTACTCTATATTGGGTGTGTATACTGTATTGTTGTTGTCGTGTCCAATGAAGAGTCTCTGATATCTCCATGCATCTCTATCACAGCAGTCTCAATGTCCTCTATATTGGGAGTGTATACTGTATTGTTGTTGTGTCCAATGAAGAGTCTCTGATATCTCCATACATCTCTATCACAGCAGTCTCAATGTCCTCTATATTGGGTGTGTATACTGTATTGTTGTTGTTGTGTCCAATGAAGAGTCTCTGATATCTCCATGCATCTCTATCACAGCAGTCTCAATGTCCTCTATATTGGGAGTGTATACTGTATTGTTGTTGTTGTGTCCAATGAAGAGCCTCAGATGTCTCCATACATCTCTATCACAGCAGTTGCAATGTCCTCTATATTGGGTGTGTATACTGTATTGTTGTTGTTGTGTCCAATGAAGAGCCTCAGATGTCTCCATGCATCTCTATCACAGCAGTCTCAATGTCCTCTATATTGGGTGTGTATACTGTATTGTTGTTGTGTCCAATGAAGAGCCTCAGATGTCTCCATACATCTCTATCACAGCAGTCTCAATGTGCTCTATATTGGGTGTGTATACTGTATTGTTGTTGTGTCCAATGAAGAGTCTCTGATATCTCCATACATCTCTATCACAGCAGTCTCAATGTCCTCTATATTGGGTGTGTATACTGCATTGTTGTTGTCGTGTCCAATGAAGAGTCTCTGATATCTCCATGCATCTCTATCACAGCAGTCTCAATGTCCTCTATATTGGGTGTGTATACTGTATTGTTGTTGTTGTGTCCAATGAAGAGTCTCTGATATCTCCATGCATCTCTATCACAGCAGTTTCAATGTCCTCTATATTGGGTGTGTATACTGTATTGTTGTTGTCGTGTCCAATGAAGAGCCTCAGATGTCCCCATACATCTCTATCACAGCAGTCTCAATGTCCTCTATATTGGGTGTGTATACTGTATTGTTGTTGTGTCCAATGAAGAGCCTCAGATGTCTCCATACATCTCTATCACAGCAGTCTCAATGTCCTCTATATTGGGTGTGTATACTGTATTGTTGTTGTGTCCAATGAAGAGCCTCAGATGTCTCCATACATCTCTAATACAGCAGTCTCAATGTGTTTCTCAGATTCTTGAATCCACTCTTTGACTTTTCCCAGGGTTTCGCCTTTGTTTTTCAGGAAAAATACACTTGTATATCTCGTAGATTCATCAATGATGGTTAAGACGTACTTGGCTCCTCCCCAGCTCAATACGTCGAGTGGACCCATCAAATTCGCATGCACCAAGTCCAACGGCATGATTTCTTTTTCCTCCTTGTGTGAGTGTTGAAGGAATGGCAGACGGTAAGACTTGCCGATCAAGCAGTCTTCGCACTTTTCTGGCTTTGCCGGGCTGTAATTAAGTCCTCTTACGCTTTGGTTCTTGGCCATCTTTGCTATCGTATATGCATTTACATGCATCAGCCTTTTGTGCCAAAGTTCCAGTGTAAGCTCTTCCTTGCATTCAGATACAAGAGAAACACGATCATTCTGATCTATCGGAGAGGATGGAGTAGCCTGGGCGTAGTAGAGTCTACCCAACTTCTTTCCCTCTATCAAGAGTTTACCTTTCATGTCCATAATGTGGCAACCACTCTTGTTAAAGACAACTTTTCTACCGTTTTCTATCATTTGGAGCACAGACAGAACACTGTGACGCATATCTGGAACATACAAGGTGTTCTGGGCAATCATATTGCTGGCATCTCCCTTGTGTCCAACAATATTGGCACTGACAGTACCGATACCACATGCTTCTATAGAAGATCCATTCGCAATAGTGATGGAACTCATATTGCTTGTGCACTCTTTCGGACATGTGAAGTAATCTCTCTTGGGAGTCATATGGTGCGTCGCTCCAGAATCTATGATCCAGGTCTCGGCGGTAGCTCCAAACAAAGTGTTGCACATTGCCGACATATTTACGCCTTTGTTTTGGTCAAACCTCTTTGGTCTTTGTTCATTCTTTCCTTTCTTCCTGCATTCCCTTGCATAATGGCCTTTACCTCCACATTTGAAACAAACAACCTTTGCTTTAAATTGTTTTTCTGTTTCAATGGGCTTCGAAGAGGCATTAACGACCATGGCACCCACATCTTTTGGTAGATTTGACGAACGCCTTTCTGCTTCTGCCAACAGCCGTCTTTTAACTGTGGCGGTCGTGAAGTCTGAATCAGGCAAGTTACATATGGTTGAGACAACGATGTCCCAATCCTCTGGTAATCCACCCAAAAGAACCATAGCCAAATCGCCATCATCAATTTTGTCGCCAATTTGGGCCAGTTCGTTTACAATGTAGTTTATCTTCCCCATATACCCTTCCATATTGCTGTGCTGAGTCAACCTTTCGCCATATAACTGCCTTCTTAGTTGTACGGCTCGATATCTACTATCCTTTGGTGCGTATAATTTTTCCAGTTCCTCCCAGACCTCTTTCGGAGTATTCAAATGTTGAACATGCAATTGTTGTTCATCATTAATCCCGAGGCAAATTTTTGCAAACGCCTTACCCTCCCGCGACAAAAAAATTTTTGTTGCAACAAGGTCACTAGGGTCAGGCTTAGCCTCTCCTGGATTGATCAAACTCCACAAATCGTTTTCGATTAGAACGAGTTTCATCTGGAAGCTCCAGCTGGAGTAATTAGCACCATTTAGTTTTGTAATCGTTGTGTTTGCTATTTTACAAAATATTTGGTAAGTAGAAAAAAGGATGTTCCAAGTAATCAAAGGAAATTTGTTTACTCACGTTTTAGGTCTTGCGCTTCTTCAGTATGACGTTTTAGGTCTTGCGCTTCTTCAATTTCACGTTTTAAGCCTTGCGCGTCTTCAGTCTCATAATCTTTGTTGTATTCCAATTGATTACACACAGCGCTCAACGTTAATTATACTTTAATTAACTACAAGGTAAAAGGAATATATATAGATTAAAAAGTAAACATGGGGAAAAAGAGAAAAGAATAAGTCTCGTGGCCACGCGGCCTCGCCTGGGTTACATCCACAGGTAGTGACGTCAGAGCTCCAGGGTTGCCGAGCCAGCAATTTTCTTGTAGCTATAATCTATAATCCATATTGTGTGGATTAGTAAAGATGTTAACATTAGAAAATATTGAAGGAAGAGAGGAAAACTTCCAATGAGCAGGCAGGAAGGGGTCAAGAAAGCTATCAGAGAGTCGCTAAAAGAACAAAATAGCCAATATTTGTCCACACCAAAAGTAGACTTTGAGGGACGCCATCAACAACAACAACAAAGCACTCACTCAGGTCTGGCCGGGGGCCGAGCAACCTGGCCATGTGGAGATGGACAGCCAAGGGCAGAGAGTCCAGACCCCACATCTCCAGCAGTGCCACACAGGCTGAGGCCACTTGGGTGTTGTCCTGGTTCCTCAGGGCCAGGGACTGCAGCTGGCTCTTCAGGCCGGACTTCCTGCATCACCACCCGGGACATCTGAGTTAGATTAAACAAGACTTCCTGCATCATCACCCTGCACTGTTTCTCAACACCATCTGCTGACCTCTGTCTACTCTACATACAGGACACCTGAGTTAGATTAAACAAGACTTCCTGAATCACCACCCAGGACACCTGAGTTAGATTAAACAAGACTTCCTGCATCACCACCCAGCACTGTTTCTCACCACTATCTGCTGACCTCAGTCTACTCTACATACAGGACACCTGAGTTAGACTAGACAAGACTTCCTGCATCATCACCCTGCACTGTTTCTCAACACCATCTGCTGACCTCTGTCTACTCTACATACAGGACACCTGAGTTAGACTAGACAAGACTTCCTGCATCATCACCCTGCACTGTTTCTCAACACTAGTTGCAGAGCCAAATTATCCTTTAGAGAGAAGTGCCCTCTAACCAGAGAGAAGTTAATTAGTAAAAAAATTGTAATTTTGGATGATGGAAACTGTCCTATGTAAACACAAGGTAATAAGACCAAATCCAAATAAATAAATAATGTGTGACGTTTCGGTAACAGCATTGTTACCATCTTCAGACAAAAGTACTGAATCATGAAGATGGTAACAACGCTGTTACCAAAATGTCACACACTATTTATTTTTTTATTTGGATTTGGTCTTATTACCTTGTGTTTATAATCTATAATCCAAATTGTGCCTTATCTATCCTATGTAAAGAGATGTCGTCTCATGGAGGTCCTACAGTGACACATAGAACAGAGACTAGGGTAACATGTGGAGGTTACGTGAGAGAGGAGGCCAGGGTGGAGTGTAGGGCCGTTGAAGGCCGCCCCTGCAGCAGGTAGTACACATGGCTGAGGGACTCCTGCGTACTCTGGCTCTGGACCAGCTCCGGCCTGGTGAAGTGGGGCAGTTCCTGGGGGGACTCTGTCCACACAACCTCCGTTAGTTAGGTCACTAACCTCTGTGTACACTGCTTCAACACCACACAACCTCCCTTAGTTAGGTCAATAACCTCTGTGTACACTGCTTCAACACCACACAACCTCCGTTAGTTAGGTCAATAACCTCTGTGTACACTGCTTCAACACCACACAACCTCCGTTAGTTAGGTCAATAACCTCTGTGTACACTGCTTCAACACCACACAACCTCCCTTAGTTAGGTCTGTGTACACTGCTTCAACACCACACAACCTCCCTTAGTTAGGTCAATAACCTCTGTGTACACTGCTTCAACACCACACAACCTCCCTTAGTTAGGTCAATAACCTCTGTGTACACTGCTTCAACACCACACAACCTCCGTTAGTTAGGTCAATAACCTCTGTGTACACTGCTTCAACACCACACAACCTCCCTTAGTTAGGTCAATAACCTCTGTGTACACTGCTTCAACACCACACAACCTCCGTTAGTTAGGTCAATAACCTCTGTGTACACTGCTTCAACACCACACAACCTCCGTTAGTTAGGTCAATAACCTCTGTGTACACTGCTTCAACACCACACAACCTCCCTTAGTTAGGTCAATAACCTCTGTGTACACTGCTTCAACACCACACAACCTCCCTTAGTTAGGTCAATAACCTCTGTGTACACTGCTTCAACACCACACAACCTCCGTTAGTTAGGTCAATAACCTCTGTGTACACTGCTTCAACACCACACAACCTCCCTTAGTTAGGTCAATAACCTCTGTGTACACTGCTTCAACACCACACAACCTCTCTGAGTCAATAACCTCTATGTATATATATATAAACTCCCTCTAATATTTCTCATCTCTGTATTCAAAGATTACACAAATTTCATGAAGTGTATATATATACAATTTAACCTCCATGAGAGGACACTCCCGCTAGAGAACACCTCTCTACAAAGGACAGTTTTCATCTCAAAAATTACCATTTTTACTAGTTAGCAACTATCCGGTAAGAGGATACATCTCTCTAAAGGACACTTTGTCTCTGCAACTATGTGTCCTTTACAGTGAGGTTCTACTGTATATATATATACACTACTTCATGGAATTTGCGTGATGATCTTTACACAAGGAGATAAGAAACAACAGAGGGGGAGTGCAATTCACTCTATCAGTAGAAGGAAATAAAGACCTACACACTAGTAGACTGTGTAGCTGCTTAAATAAATTTTGAAAAGAAAAGAAAGTTTATCTGCACATCTCAAGGTAACAACTCACCTTCCCCATGGCGCAAGTTGTTGGACTCCTGCCAGACAAAGAGCCTGGAGATGTCGAAGAGTTTGTTGGCCTGTGGCATCCAACCAGCTGTTAGTGGCTGCCATAGTGGTGGAACCAAGTTAGAGACTTGAGAGAGAGGGACAATAGGAAAGAATCAAAAGATATTTTATCTATTTCTTGTTGTTGTTGTTTCTTATCCCCTTGTGTAAAGATTACGCGAATTGCATGAGTTCATGCTCCTCGAGCTGTTTTATGATGAGCAGCGGCCTCTCCCAAAAGCCCCTATTTCTTCTTAACCATAGGTTGGTGGCTAGCAGAGCGCTTCCTTTCTATGGATAGTCTTTTAATGACATAGTAGAGTTTCTTCAATTAAAAAGGCAAATATTCGATCAAAATATAATTTATTTACCACAATATTTCAGTTGTGGCTGAACGCCAACCTTTTTCAAGGTATTATAACATATTTATGTGAAAATACACTCAGCGCCACAATACGGCAATAGAATTATGATAAGATTTGATCCAGAAATTCTATCCATAAATCCTATTCAGCCTCTGGTCAAATTGTAATGAATATATAGATATTGAATTTGCTATATATATGTAGAAAGATTACACAGTAGAACTTCCATGAGAGAACATTCATACTAGAGGACACCTCTCTACAAAAGACAGTTTTCATTTGAAAAATGACCATTTTTACTATTTAGAAGGAAACCTCTCCCTAAAGGACACTTTGGCTCTACCACTAAGAGTTGTCCTTTACAGAGAGGTATTTGTTATGTAGAAATAAATGGCTAACCGGATGGCACACGTGACCAGAAAACTATTTATTTTTGTTTATTCTGTTGTTATGATTTATTTTAGAATGGCATCACAGAGATAACGGGTATAATTGTATTTGACTATTGACCACAGTTTTTGTGGCAACGAGTTAGAGATAACGCGCCAGTTATCTTTAGCTCCTCGATCAGAATACACAGTGATGAATTATTTTACTCCCCTAGCTGCAACCCCTACTACAACCTGCCTGACAAGACCTAGAACTCAATGGTGGGTAGAAGAAGGCGACTGCTTCTACTGTAAGTGCACCACATGTGAAAACCAGTTCGACTTTGCACTTAAAAATGTGCCAGAGCCCCGTTTGTTTACTTGCACTTGCTGGTGAGGTTAGACTTTTGCAAGAATCGGGGGGCCATTGGAGCATTTTTTTTTTTTTAATCAAAAAAGTGCCCAGTGCGGGAATAGAACCCTGGTCTTAGCAGTCGAAAACCAAAGGTTTAGACCATCCTTCCACCGATCCCCCTAGAACTCAATGACCTTCCTGAACCGAACCACGAGTCCAACATTGGACCAGGCCTTAGTGACCATGGCCAACTCAGATGATAGAGCATTTCCCCAAATAAACCCACTGAAACTTACATCCCCGCCTCTGTCTCATCAATATTGTTTGAAAAAAGAAAGACGTACACTCTTCTTTTCTTTCCGATATTTCAGCAACTCCATCACTCTCCTCATGGAAGAAAATAGAAGAATGGTTGATATAACTCTTTTCTAATAATATATATATATATATATATATATATATATATATATATATATATATATATATTCTAATAATATAACTCTTTTTCAAATAAACTTCCAACCAGTGAATGACATTCAAAATATTTAAGTTATATGAATTCTATAGACAAGTCCATATAATTGTTAGATTTTTAAAAGTTTTTTTTTTTAAATCCTCAAAAAAAAAATCATAAACAATGTTGCTATACAGGCTATTTATATAAAATTTAAAAAAGAGGGATGGGTATGGAATATATTAAAAGGATGAAAATATATATATTTTTTAATGGAGCAGTATCAATGTAATATCTTGATTTATGGTTGAAATATTGCATGAATGCCTATCAGTTGAATTAAAAGTTGGTGTTGAATTATAGTCGGTTAAATTCAAGTAAATAGGCTGGTTGGGATTTGAAAAACAGTTGAATTAAATTATGAAAAAGGCATCTCCTTATCGTGCAACTGAAAGTTGCTGATGGCTTGCACCATCTATTGGAATAAATATCAACTATTATCGTTGAATTTTTAATTATTCCAGAATTGGCCAAATACCCATTCTTGATTAATCAAGAAAAGCTAACCACAGATGAGTTGTTGGCTGTTGGCCCTCATCAGCGTGGTGCAAGCAATCTCTTTTTCAAGTTGAATTAAAGTTGAAATAATGAGGTTATATAGTCATCGTGAAATCATCAAAGATCTCGAGTTCCTCAGGCTTGATAGTCTAAAAGGATTGAGTGGAGATAAGAAAGAAGAAGTTGTATAGTGTCTATTGAAGGAATACAGATTTCCAGAGTTTAAGTGAAGAAGGGCAACAAGGTATACCTGTAGCAGCTGGTAGACTGTAATGTCAGGGGTAGGATCAGGCTCCAGGAGGGAAGCCAAGATGGGGTAATGGGGCTTCAAGGTGTGCTGCAGCTCTGCGGCTGTGAAGTGGGACAGGAGCGGCTGTCCAGAGCTCAGGGCTGTTGCTAGGAAGATGTCTGCTGGGGCCGCACTTCTCAGTCTCCTCAAGACCTGGGACTCTGAGGGGGAGATGTTGAAGACGTACTGAGCTGTGGCTAGCAGGGCTTTGTAGAGGTCTCCCTCAGTGGCTGTGAGACATTGATGGATAAGTCAGGATCATAGGAATGGATGGAGAATGGGAACATTGCGTGTCACAATCAGAGAAAACTACAGTACTGTAGAACTCCTTGTAATGGACAACTATATATGGACAACTAATGGACAATTATAGAGCCAAGGTGTCCTTTAGGGAAGGTATCCTCTTACCGGAGAGTTTCTACAGTTTTTTTTTGTTTGCTTATCCCTAGTACACTGTGGTACAGGCCATGATAATCATGGTTGGCAGTCACCTGACTACTTTTACTGTAAGTGCATCACATGTCTACACATGTGAAAAGCAGTTTTCTACAGAGTCAAAATAGTAATTTGGAAAATGAAAACTGTCCTTTGTAGAGAGGTGTCCGCTAGTGCGAGTGTCCTCTAGAATGATTGTCCTCTCATGGAGGTTCTACAGTATCACCTCCTTAATATGTACAGTAGACCAGAGGACATTTTAGCTATAGGACACCTACAAAGGACAGTTCCCATTCACCATAATTACCCCAAGAAATAGAAACAGTAGCCAAAACAAAAATAAACAAGAACTGGAGGATCCCACCTAAGCACAGTTGGTACAGTGGAGTGAACCCAGGAGGAGCTCTGAACATCAGACAGCATCAAACAACACTAACAAGATTTAGAACATGCCATCTCAAGCCATTGAAGATAGAAAATAATAACAAAATCTACCCCACTTGCCCAAAATGTAGCTTGGCACCTGCAGATCCAGAACACATTTTGGCTTGCATTAGATGCACTAAACAGGACCTTTGGGAGAGGCCACTGCTTATCATAAAGCAGCTCGAGGAGCATGAACTCATGGAATTAGTGTAATCTTTACTCAAGGGGATAAGAAACAACAACAACACAATTACCTCATTTAAACTAATTACAAGCTCTCTGGTAAGAAGACACCTCTCTCTAAAGAACACTTTTGCTCTACAAATAGGTAATGCTTTTTAGAGAGAGGTTCTACTGTACCTCGATAATGTGGATTTTTCCATATTTCAGATATATTTTTTTTAATGATCCCATCCCTATAACATTGTATGATAAGGCACAATTTGAATTATAGATTAGAAACACAAGGCAATAAGACCAAATCCAAATAAATAAATAGTATGTGATGTTTCGGTAACAATGCTGCTACCAAAACATCACACACTTATAGTTATTTGGATTTGGTCTTATTACCTTATGATTTTTATTTGAATTTTTAAAAAATATACAGTATGTTCGTGGCTTGAATGTTCAGTAAAAGATACTAAGAAGCACTTTGCCACTTGTCTTGAATTGTTTTATTGTCTTTGGTTTTAGAGTTATATGTAGCTACCACGTGAATTTAGAATACATGAACTTGACTTAGATTTTGATACTAGTGGTAGAGAGAGAGAGAAAACAAAAAAAAGCTATTAATTAACTAAACTAGAAATTTACATACATGTTGATTGCTTTTAAAATTTACATATTAAAGATTTATATTGTACAATTGAATTTAGAATATTTTGGCTTAATTTTCATATATAAAATTGAATTTAAGGAAATTATTAACTATAGGATCCAACATACTCCCCCGGCTGGGAAGAGATGACCAGAAAAAATAAATAAATAAATAAAAATAAAAAAGAGTTCCAATAGTATAGATGCTGGACTAATTGATTCCGACTATGTAGCTAAGATTACAATTCTCATTGTTTGAAAGGTAATGGAATCAGCTTCCATCTTTGAGTATCCGATTGAGGTGAATCTTGGATGAGATTTTCAGATTCGTTGGCCAGTTCTCTTTCGGGAACTGCTGGATTATCAGACTCTGCGGCTGCTAAGCCGGATTCAATAGGATCTTCCCAAGATTTTGATTCAGCCTTTATGCATGAGCCTTGTTCGGTCGATTCCTCTAAATGTTCTTTGGAGAGTTGTCGACTTTCTGCCGCCTTCTCAAAATCTTCCAGATTGACTGCCTTTTCTAAAGCTTCGGGTCTTATGACTTCTTTCTTCAAGATTTCTGGCCATTCTATATATGCCGATGAACTGTAATTTTCATCGTCGTCTTCAGATTCCTTGACGTCTTCTAAGCATAGAGAATCGATGGGTTTCCAGCGGGATAATTTAGCCTTTTCACTGCTCTGTAGATAATCCTTTGTTGATGTATCCACAATTTCAACAGATACAGCTTTCTCTTTGCTTGCCGATTCATTAGCTTCTGTAGAAATATTGATTATACCACTGGTAGCCTCTTTAGGTCGATTAAGATCAGCTTCAACCACATTGAGGTGAGCTGGGTCATCATGGCACAGTTCCTTCTTATCCAGAGCTTCTACACTGACCACTGGTTCTTTCGAATATTTGCCTTCCGATTTATCAATAACCGAAACTTCGGAGATTTCAATCTTTGGAGTCCCGATATCTTTGTTAGACTCTTCGTCTTCAATGACAAAAGTGGTTTCTAAAATTGAAGAATCTTCTTGATTCTCATCAATAGCCTCAGGAATGTCGGCATTCTCAGTTAAGAGATTTTTGATAAGTGATTCCTGGCGTGGGGGTTTCGGTTGTAAGAGAGGGAAGTTTTGATTTTCATTTAAATAGGAATACTTGAGTCTACCTCCAACTCTTAGAAGTCCTTGAGTGTCTAAAAAGGGATTTAGAGAAGTTAGCTTGTTGGACAGAGGTAGTTGTTTGTTTGACTTCAGTAATTTTATTTCTGTGCAGAATTCAACTTGCTGGATTGATTTGACTAAGACTTGAATTGCCTTTGTTAATTCTCTTGTTGTCAAAGGTCCTTTCTGACGAATTGGATCAAAGAGGAGGCAATTGTAGTAGAATCTCCAACACCAAGCTGTGATTCGGATCAATTTGGTCATTGTGGAATACCTTACAATGAATTCTAGATTTAACATAGTTTCTGAATTTTGAATTAAGGTTGTTTGATCCAACACTTGACCCTCACCGACTTCTTCTTGAATGATATTGAGATTTACTTGGGTTGGTGAAGAAGGAATATATCGAACATTATTTTCTTGAAGCCAAATAGGACCCCGCCACCAAATTCTATGATTAACCAAGTCTTGAGGTATGATTCCTCTTGATGCGCAATCAGCTGGATTATCTTGACTGGATACATGGAACCAATCAGTGATTTGAGTCAAATTTTGAATTGACGACACTCTGTTCGAAACAAAGGCCTTCCATCTGCTGGCATCTGATCTTATCCAATCTATGCAGATTTGTGAATCAGTCCACAAAAAGGTTTTGTCAGGTTGAAAAGGAAATGATTCAAGAATGACTTGATTCAGTTGAGCCAAAAGCAATGCTGCACTTAGTTCAAGTCTTGGAATTGTAATGGTCTTTAATGGTGCAACCTTAGTTTTTGAGGTTATCAGATTGATTTTGATCTTTTGAATTTTGAATCTAGTTTTCAAGTAAAAAACTGCTGAATAAGCATTAAGGGATGCATCACAAAATCCATGTAGTTGTAATTCTTCTATTTCAGAAGATGAACTGTTCAGGTATCTTGGTATTTTGATTTCCTTTAGGCACGATAGTTGAGTTTGGAATTTATTCCAATTTGACTTTATATCTGATTCAATTGGTTCATCCCATGAAGTTTTCTCAGCAGGAAGTTGACGTTTTTGCCTATAATAGGGTGGTGGCTTTATCTTAGGAATAATCGAAGTTTCTTTCTTAGATGAGAGTGGTTCACTTGACTGAGAAGCGAGAGGTTGTTCTGGAGTGGATGGTTGACTTGATTCAGAAGGAAGTAATTGGTTTTGTTTAGAAGTAATTTGTGGAGTTAACTTAGAGATACGTGACTTTTTAGATTTACTTGGAATTTCTTCAGATTTACTTGGATTATCTTCGGATCTACTTAGATTTTCTTCAGATTTACTTGAATTATCTTCAGATTCTTCTATAGAGGAGCATGAAAAATTGGAGTTCTGAGACATCTGTGGCTCTGTATAATCCCCAGAACATCGGCAACTCTCTGAACCTCTGGTGGGAGATGTAGGGGACTTGGGCCCACTTTGGGCCTTGAAATCTTCAACAGAAGCCGATGAGAGAGTGTAACTCTGCTCTGGGCTCATCGGGTAGGATGGCAGATTATCAACTCGGTTCTGGCTCTCTATAGAGTCTTCTTCTATAGGAATTGGAATCTGCTTGGAGCACCCAGGGCTTGATGGCATTTCGACCAAAGGGGACATGGCCTCTTTCAGGCTGTGAACTGATACTTGTAAGGGGGTTGGAGAGTTGTGTTTGGAGCTCTGTAGGCTCAAAGTTAGAGATGGTGACCCTTGAACAGAGTCTGGTAGACTTGGAGATGGGGCATTCTTTATACCCAACCGGGCCTTAGAAACTGGGACATCTTCAAGTTCCCAGAATTTTCTTATGCTGGAATCAAGTTCAGTGGTACAGTGATTGATTACCGAAGTATTCGACTTAATAGTTGAATGGATTCTCCCAGAAACAAGCCAACCTAACTTGGTATTAAGTGCTATAGGATGGTGCTTTAAATCTGTTTTATGACCTAGAATTATTTCTACAAAGGTATCTGCACCCAAAATTAGGTCTATGGGCTTGGTGACATAGAATTCTGGGTCTGCCAAGAGCAAATTTTCTAAATGAGGAAAGTCTGCTGACTGAATTTGGAAGTTTGGAAGGTCTGCAGTTACCCTTCCAACCACAAATGCTCTGGCAGAAAATAATTGATCATTATGATGTGGGGTGAACTCTATTTCAACCTGCGATGTTGTCTTGTTGACAACAATGTCACCTACACCTTTTAGTGTATAAGAATTTTTCCTTTTTTCAAGTCCCAACTTGTGGCAACATTGTTCTGAAATTAGGCTTATTTGGGACCCATTGTCCACTAATGCTCTACATAGCACAAATGAGCCATCCTTCGCCTTGACTTTAATAAGGGCTGTTGACAGTAGAATATTTGTTTCCGTTTCCAAAGGCATCACATTACAGATGGTATTTGTTGAAATCAACATCTCTTGAGAGGTTGTTGGTTGTGAAATGGATGGTTCAGAGTTGTATTGATGCAGAAGAGTATGATGGTTCTGCTTGCAGTTTTTACATCTTGATGTGATGAGACATTTGGATATCTCATGATTTGCTCTAAGGCAATTTTGACAAAGTTTATGTTTTTTAACTAATTCCCATTTTTTAGGCAAGGGAAGATTTATGAATCTCTGGCAGTCATTTAGTTTATGAATTTGATGACATAAAATACAATTTTGACCTTTGTTGACATAAAGGCCATGAGCCATCATATTTTTGCTAGAGGTTCTTTGTTCCTGGAACAAAGGAATTCTCATACCTTGCAGGCTTCTAGCATGTTTTTCTAAAAAATTCACAAAGTTTTCAAATGTTGGATATTCTTCATTTTGAAGAGTTAATTCCCATTCTTTCCTGAGGGCTTCACCGATTCTTTTTTCAAAAAAATTGATCAGGATTAGATCTGTTAATGTGTTTTTCTCAAGTCCTAGCACTGAGAGATTTCTAATGCCTTCATTGCAAACATCAAGGATTTCATAGAGAGAACCAGCCGAAATAGATTTTAATGGCCTTATGGAGAATATTTTGTTGATTTGTGAAAAAGCCAATTCTCTTCTGTTATTAAATCTATTGCATAAGGTATCCCATGCTTGCTGGTAGTTTTTGTCAGAAATGGGAAAACCCCGAATCAACTTTTCCGCAGGACCCTTAACAGATGCATTTAGATATTGAAATTTTTGTATTTCAGTTAGTGTTTGATTTGAATTAATGGTGGAGTTAAATATTTCTCTAAAACTAAGCCAATTGGCTGAATCACCATTGAAAATGGGTAAATTTATCTTAGGTAAATTAACATTGGATTCGGGCAGTTGTTTATCACTATGAATATTTTCTTTGGTTTCAATCAAAGATAAAGCTTCCTCAATAGACACCAACATATTAAAAATATCCTCTTTGGCTTTTGAATAATCGTCATATTGTTTATCATCTAACTCTGATTCTAATAATGTGTTGATAACTTGATTTAGGCTAATTTCACTTTCATTAACTTTTTGTTGGAATAGCTTTAATCTATGTATGTTTTTGGATTCTACAATAGCTTTATTCTTTGATTCCAGATCCTTTATTTCCTGAATAATAAAGTTGAATTTGTGCCGAATTTTAACTTCAGATTTGGGCATGACTTTATTTTAAGAATTTTAAGTTTTCAAATGGCTTACCTTAATTTTTTAAAGTATCCGGCTCGATGAGGGACCATAATGTTCGTGGCTTGAATGTTCAGTAAAAGATACTAAGAAGCACTTTGCCACTTGTCTTGAATTGTTTTATTGTCTTTGGTTTTAGAGTTATATGTAGCTACCACGTAAATTTAGAATACATGAACTTGACTTAGATTTTGATACTAGTGGTAGAGAGAGAGAGAAAACAAAAAAAAGCCATTAATTAACTAAACTAGAAATTTACATACATGTTGATTGCTTTTAAAATTTACATATTAAAGATTTATATTGTACAATTGAATTTAGAATATTTTGGCTTAATTTTCATATATAAAATTGAATTTAAGGAAATTATTAACTATAGGATCCAACACAGTAGTTATTTAAATTATTTGTCAACTTTTTGTTTAAAAATCCACAAATGTTATCTATATGAATATTCTCTATAATGTAGATTTTTTGGTGGATCATTTAAATCCAGGTTAAAGACTGGAACTTACGTTGGTGTATGCTCCAGGAATCTGGGTTAAATAGAGAGAGAGAAGATATAGATGGAAATTTTGCCGGGAGGATATTGATCTAATAAGACAAAGATTACCTCTCCCGTCAATATAGACGTCAAAACTAGAAGCCATCTATTGACCGTCGCCGCAAACTAGCGGCTTCAGTTCAGTAACAAAGCCACAACACCAGCTTTGGCAAACTGAAAAGCATCCACCTAGAGACCATTGTTTTGGGTTAATCACCCTCGTCAGCCCAAGGCAGACTTTATTCCATGAGATCCACAAGGGATCTAATGGAATCTTCACAATCTACCAAAGAGGTGTTTAGCTGGCTAAATGGCTGGGCCATATCTATGGCTAAAATATAGGGTGTGAGAACCCCCTGCAACCTCAGAACAATTTTTAACGCCTTGCCAAATGCTTTATTTTTATTTATTTCTCCTGGCGAAGACAAAAGATTTTTGTTGAAACGTTGAGAAAGTAAAAAAAAACTCTAACAGAAATAAAATATAGATGGAAATTTTTCTGGGAGGATATTGACCTAAAAAGACAAAGGTCTCCTCTCCCGTCAAAATAGATGTTAAAGCTAGATGGCATCTTAGTTTAAAAGAGAGAGAACTTACGTTGTTTCTTGAGGAGGGTGTTCTTCATGACCTTGATGAAGTGGAGGATGGGGGAGGAACAGTTGAAGCAGGAAGGTATAGGGCTGGTGACACAGTATGGGTAGTGTCAGTGTGATAGAAGCTAGACGACAGTTACCTGGCACTCTCCGTGAGGTAGAAGAAGAGAACAGTGATCAGGCTGTGTTTGAGGCAGTAGTGGATGAGACGGTGGGAGAAGTCCTCCTTGCGCAGGTAGTCCTGATGGCCAGGACACTCCTCAGGCCGCAGTACCAATTTCTGGCTACGGCCCAGCCGCTGGAGTAACTGAGGGAAATTCTCCAGTTCATCCTCACAGAACTTGCCTTGCCTGTATCAGCCACACTCTTGGTCAGCTTTCTGGATAGATCTACATTGGTAACACTCTACATAGAACTGCCAGGGTACCTGGAATGTGGGATAGACACACAGAGCTTGCTTTACTTGCATCAGTTACTCTTAGCTCCGCCTTTGCTGGTCCCAAGCTGAGATGAAAAAGGAGGAGGGGGAGCAGTAACAAGCTTGCTAAAAAACCTGGGTTCAGCTGGCCCGGCTGATAGTACCCTGTAAGGGATCCAGAGATACAGGATGAGCAGCATTTGTACTCCATGTTAGGAGCAGCTGCACATGGCATCTGTTCCTCATGTCAGAGGCGGCCATTTCTTTTGGAGCTAAGTCGGCCTGCCATTGAGTATTGCTCCCAGTCTTAATGACAAAGGCAGACACATTCTACTTCACCCAGTCATAATGGTTGTCAAACAGACACCATCAAGGGTCACAACTTGATACCCTAATATGATTGAGTGGAGATAAGGAAGACGAAGAAAGAAGAAGTCACTCTTGGTCAGCATTCTGGGTAGCTGTACATTGGTAACACTGCATAGAACTGCCAGGGTATCTGGAGTGTAGGATAGACACACAGAACTTGCCTTACCTGCACCTGCCACTCTCTTGGTCAGAATTCTGGATAACTCTACAGGGTTCGGCAGCTATTTGAGAACACACAATATAGGTGCCACATTTTCCGGTGTGTGATAGTAACATAGATTTTTTCTGTTGCAGGTAGACATGGGAGAACCTACTCTTACACAAGAAATGAAGAGACATGCAGTTATTGTCTCCCTGGCTGCAGGACATACTGATTCAGAAACTGTTGCATTCTTGAAAGTCGCCCGATCATTTGTTTTCAAAGTTCGGAGAGAATTGGGAGCTCAAGTCTCCCAAAGGAAACGACATTGTCGACATTTTGACTGTATCAGGATGTCAGACTTCATAAGCCAAGTCCAAGCTGTCATCGATGAGAACCCTGGGAAGTTGATGAGGGCACTCGCCAGAAAGCTGCAGGTTGATGAGGCTACCATCCGACGTGTGGTTCATGTGAACCTCCGTTACAAATCATACGTGATGCGGAGAGGACATTTCATGTCCAAAAGAACCAAGGTGAACCGCTTCACCAGAGCCAAGCACCTTCCGAAGATGGCGCAAGCCATCAGCAACTTTCAGTTGCCCGATAAGGACACACCTTTTTTCTTTTCTTTATTTATGAATCTTATCCCAGTACAATATCACATTTGTACTATTTTTTCACAAATAAATTATAGTTAAATCCTGTCTTTTTTTCTGATAATGGTAACAGCCTTGTAACCCAAAACGTCACACACTATTTATTTATTTCGGATTTGGTCTTGTTATACCTTGTGTTTCTAAGAACTGAGAGATTTAAAACCATGTATTTTAACATTATTACATACTAAAAAAATTTTCTCCTTCCCTTTTAGACTTTGCATTATAACTCTGTGTTTCTGTGTAGCAGTCTTTGATTTCCAGACTTTAGTCTGGTCATCTACGGACAATGACTTTCCAGAATGGTTGCAGGGTTTTCTCACTATGTACTAAGTGTCAACTTGTAACCCCAAACCATATTATTGACTGTATTGACTCATCCATTGATGATCTTTACTCATCCCCAGCAGACACCATCAACAAGCTCTACAAGCTTGATACCCTAATATGATTGAGTTAAGAAAGTAGAAGTGATAAAGCACAATTTAGATTATAGAATTAGAGCTACAAGAAAATAAGACCTAATCCAAATAAATTAATAGTTTATTCTTTACTCCTTTATTCTTTTGTCTGAAGATGGCAATAACACTGTTAACCAAAACGTCACACTATTTGGATTAGGTTTTATTTCCTTGTATCCATAGAAGAAGATTTCTGTGTCGACTATAAAGACACAAAGTGCCAGAAGGTGGGATAAGAAACCTTCGACAACCAAAAGTTACAAGAGAGAGAGAGAGATGAGGTACTGACCTAGCAAGAATGTTAAGAAGCTCCTCCCGCAGGTGGGGCGGACCCTGGCTGAAGTCTGGCATGTCCAGGGGCAGGTGACACAGGGGCTGCTGGCTGTCTCCCCCCACCCAGGTCCTCAGCAGGTCCCCCCTGCAGTGGTGGAGCAGGTAGAGCCAACAGGTGGCTGGGGAGCAATCCTTGGGGAACTCCTTCTGGGCTGTACACCCCACACCTCTGTAGCTTCCCACCAACAATCCAATTTGGTCTTACAGTAGAATCATACTCGATGAGAGAACAGTCTAACTAGAGGACACCTCTCTACAAAGGACAGTTTTCATCACCAATACAGTAGAACCTCCATGAGAGAACACTCTCACTAGAGGACACCTCTCTACAAAGGACAGTTTTCATCACCAAAACAGTAAAACCTCCATGAGAGGACACTCCTGCTAGAGGACATCTCTCTACAGAGGACAGTTTTCATCACCAATACAGTAGAACTTCCATGAAAAAACACTCTTGGTAGAGGACACCTTTCTAAAAAGGACAGTGTTCATCACCAATACAGTAGAACAACCTCCATGAGAGGACACTCTCACTAGAGAAAACCTCTCTACAGAGGACAGTTTTCATCACCAATACAGTAGAACCTCTGATAGAGGACACTCCAACCAGAGGACACTTCTCTACAAAGGACAGCTTTCATCACCAATACAGTAGAACCATGAGAGGACACTTTCACTAGCAGACACCTCTCTACAAAAAACAGTTTTTATCACCAAAATGATTTTTTTTTTTTACTATTTAGCAACTCTACAGTAAGAGGACAACTCTCCCTGAAGGACATATTGTAACTAGGTATTGTCCTTTAAAGAGAGGTTCTACTAATTCCCAATTAGCTATCATGTCTCAGTCTTTACTGTAATTTGGTCTTAAATGTACAATAGATTCCCCCATGAGAGACCACAGTCTAAAAACAGGGCAAAAAGAAGGTCTCTCCTGGAGATAGTCTCTTATCAGAGCCTCTTTTTTTGGTTGAAAGATTCCTCATGACTTTACCTGAAACTTGACAGAATCTCTGATGAGAGATTCTTTCAGGAGAGACCTGGATTTAGCCAAGTTTTTAGCAATACTCATGGGAGATGCTACTGTATATGTGGTTGGCTTTTCTTTATAATTCAAGAAAGGGTATTGGTCAATTTCAGGAAATAATAACAAATTAAGTCAGTTGATATTTTTCCAATAGATGGCAGTGGGCCAGGGTTTTGTTTACACTTGGTTATCTTGTGTGTCTTCAATAAAGGTCACTGTAATATCTTTCAGAGTTATTGTCTGAATCCCGATATACATGCTAAAAGGTACAACTTCCTTAAGTTTTGTCCATGAGTATATACACACTTGGTTATCTCGTGTGTCTTCAATAAAGGTCACTGTAATATATTTTAGAGTTATTGTCTAAATCCCGATATACATGCTAAAAGGTACAACTTCCTTAAGTTTTGTCCATGAGTATATACACACTTGGTTATCTTGTGTTTCTTCAATAAAGGTCACTGTAATATCTTTCAGAGTTATTGTCTAAATCCCGATATACATGGTAAAAGGTACAACTTCCTTAAGTTTTGTCTATGAGTGTATATTGGTTATCTCGTATGTCTTCAATAGAGGTCACTGTAATATCTTTCAGAGTTTTTATCTGAATCCCGATATATATTCAGTTGTTCAAACAAGAGAGATGTCCATTTCATTATCTACACATTTAGAGAACTGAAGAATTCAAAGAAAATGTGTTCAACTGGAGCGTGGAAAGAGCACAGAGTCAAATATAGTTAGAAGCACGGTCACTCACCCCCAGTGAGGTAGGCTTCTAAAAAGATCCGTTCCCACGTAGCTTCCGTCCAGTCCTTGCACCAATCGAAGATGGGGAAGAAGTAACGTCCAGGGACAATGGTCCCAAAGTCCGTAGGACCCAAGTCCCCAATCTTCCACTGGGGAGGTTTGGGGTCACTCTGGTAGGACTGGAGTAGGGTGCTGATATTGGCCCTGGAACAGCAGATGAACTCAGGACAATCCGGAATCACCGGCTTTCACTCTCTCTCTCTCTCCATCTAAATCCACCCTGGGCAGAGCTGACTGCTACAGAACGCATCCCCAGGTGGCAGATAGGAGAATGACCTTCAGATATGAAGACCAGCTGTGAAATAAGCAGAATAACTCTGATGAATAATCAGTCGCGGACCAACAACAGCATTTTTTGAAGTGGAGATAGATCTATTTAAAAATCCTGAGTTCAACTAACTCGGTTGATAGACCTCGGCATGGATTCCTCTCCAGGAATACTGAAGAGCTGTATCTGTACTCATGTTAGAGTCGGCAACAAAGGCATCTGCTTCTATGTTCGGAATGGCCTCAAACTACAGGCAAAGTCAGATTTTCACCAAAGTGTGTCTGGATCGTGGTGCCATGATCAATGAAAGTTGCACTCCTACACCCCATTCCATGAGATGGTCAGATGGTCTATAGTGACAGGTTAGAAATGGTTATGACACTACACTCGTGGACAAAACTTAAGGAAGTAGGAAATCTTTAATGTCCCTGGTCATCTATATTTGAAGGAGGCAAAGGCAATTTTGTTCACACTTGGTTATCTTGTGTGTCTTCAATAAAGGTCACTGTGTATCAAATATCTTTCAGAGTTATTATCTAAATCCCAATATATGCATGCTAAAAGGTACAACTCCCTTAAGTTTGTCCATGAATGTATATATTACACAGGTGCCGATAAGGTACAATTCAGATTATAAAAACACACAAGGTAAACAAGACCAAATTCAAATTTTTTAAAATTATAAATGTTTTGATAACAAGTGTTGTCTCATCAGGAGCCCGGGCTGCAGCTCCTGACGCAGCGGTTACTCCGGACGCGGTAGCATTGCTGGAGATATCGGTTTTGCTCTTCATTGGAAAATGGGTGCCGTTCTATACTTTTGTCTGAAGATGTGTTGACAAAATGACAAGTGTTGTCACTATCTTCAGACAAAAGTATAGAATGCAGGGGAAAAAGCTACTACTTGTTCAAAAGAAACTAAAAAGGGAACAAGAGTTTATAGAGGTTTTATTGGAGTCTTTAAACTTACTTGGTGTAAAAGGGAAGAGCCTTCTCAATAGCGGTGCAGGGGTAGAGGGTCTGTAGAGTCCGCAGGTTGAAGATGCTCAGTAGCTGCTCACTGCTCAGTATGTCCTTCACCTCTGCATAGAGGTTAGCCTGAACTGCTGCATCCGCAGAAGTTTTGAACAGGGACAGGAAAACTTTCTTGTAGGAGAGTCCCTGCGCAACCACTTCCGTAGCCTCATCTATTTTTCTTTGATTGTTCAAGTCTTGAACCTACAACCTAATATGTAGTCCTTTGTTCAAATTATTATTTTTTCCATTCAGTACTTTTGTCTGAAGATGGTAACAACGCTGTTACCGAAACATCACACACTATTTATTTATTTGGATTTGGTCTAATTACCTTGTGTTTATAATCTATAATCCAAATTGTGCCTTACCTTTTTTTAATAGTATAATGCGCCAAAGAATAATAAAGCACAATTTGGATTATAGATTATAGCTACAAGGTAATAAGACCAAATCCAAATAAATTAATAGTGTGGGACATTTTGGTAATAGCGTTGTTACCATCATCAGACAAAATAATAGATTAAATAATGGAATAAATGATTCTTTTGTCTAATGATGGTAACAATGCTGTTACCAAAACATCTCACACACCTTGATTTAAGAGTTTTACTGTATATGTATTACTGTACATAAAATTGACATATCTTCAACTTTGACCCAATCAGTACGGAATCAAGGGTTTCAACACAAGGTAATTAGACCAAATCCAAATAAATAAATAGTGTGTGACATTTTGGTAACAGCGTTGTTACCATCTTCAGACAAAAGTACTGAATGAGAAATTTTACCACAGCATGTTTTTAAATAGTTCCTGTTATCAAGTGTGTAAACAAGATAACAGATAAGAAAAAGATAGTTATCTGATAAACACAGAATATTATTCTTAGAATTAAAAGTTTTTTCAAATATAATTGATAACAGGAACTATTTAAAAACATGCTGTGGTAAAATTTCTCATTCAGTACTTTTGTCTGAAGATGGTAACAATGCTGTTACCGAAACATCACACATACAAGGTATGTCCCATAAGTTCCCGGACTGGGTCCATAAAAAAATAAATAAATGAAAAATGTAAATGAATTTGACTGTTTATTATAGAAAAAATATCTGGCTACACGGTGGTACCAATATCGAGGCGGTACGTGCACGCGCCCCAAAGTTAATCTAATTTATTTAAAGGTTACACATAGCGCTGCGGCGATTTTACGATGGAACGAAAATTGAAGCAGAGGATTTGCATAGAATTTTGTGTGAAACTTCAAATATCAGCAACCGAAACTTTTTAAATGCTTAATAAAGCATTCCCCAAAGAGAACAATTGTTTTTGAATGGCATTCTAGATTTAAAGCTGGCAGAATTTCCATTGAAGATGATCTTCGTCAAGGACGCCCAAAAATTTCAAAGGACTGATGAAAATGTGCAAAAAATCACCGATTTGATAAAAGAAAATCCTCGAACCACTTTGCTGGAGCTAGAGCAAGACACAGGCATCTCTAAAACAACGATTGGAAGGATCGTAACCAAATCAAAAAGACTCCTGCAAAATTCATCCCAAGATTCCTCACTAATGAGCAAAAACTGTGTCGGCTTGCAACCTGTGAGGACATGTTGGAAATCACAAGAACGGATCCGGAATGGAAAAACAAGATAATCACAGGCTACGAGACATGGGTCTATGGCTATGATCCTGAAACCAAGCATCAATCTGCCGAGTGGAGATGTCAGGGTAAGCTTAGACCCAAAAAATCCAGATTATTGAAATCCAGAAACAAGGTGTTGCTGGTCGTTTTTTTGGATAAAAAGGGCATTTTTCATCACGAGTATCTTCCTGCAGGCCAAACAGTTATCAAGGATATGTATTTGGGCATTCTTCGCCGTCTAAGGGAAGCGATTCGAAAAAAAAGGCCAGGAAAATGGACTAATGGTGGCTGGATCCTACACCATGACAATGCTCGCCCTCACACAGCGCACTTGATGACTAGCTTTTTGGCGAAAAACGGGACACAAATCCTACTTCAACCACCCTATTTCCCAGACATCGCACCAAATGACTTTTTCCTGTTCCCCAAACTTAAATCAGTTCTAAAAGGAAGACATTTTGACACCAGGGATGACATAATAGAAAAATCGCCGTTAGCATTGAAGAGCATTCCAAAAGAGGCTTATAAAAACTGTTTCGACAATTGGGAGAAACGATGGCGCTGGTGCGTTGAAGCAAGGGGGGATTACTTAGAAAAGTTTTAATAAAAAAATTTTAAAAAAATCTTACCTTTTTTTTTTATGGACCCAGTCCGGGAACTTATGGGACATACCTTGTAATTTAAGAGTTTTACTGTTTTGTTTTTTTTTTCTTTATTTTGCTTATCCCTAGTACATGTGGTACAGGCCATGATAATCATGGTGGGTAGAAGTAGGCGACTGCTTTTACTGTTAAGTGTACCACATGTCTACACATGTGAAAATCAGTTCAACTTTGCACTTACAAATGTGCCAGAGCCCCGTTTGGTTACTTGCACTCGCTGGTGGGGTTGGACTTTTACAAGAATCGGGGACCATCAGAGCATTTGATTTATTTTTTTAATCAGAAAAAGTGCCCAATGCGGGAATTGAAACCAGGTCATAGCGGTCGAAAACCAATGATTTAGACCATCCTTCCACTGACCCCCAGTTTTACTGTATATGTATTACTGTACACACAATGGACATATCTCCTACTACCACACCAAAGACTTATCGACCACCATTACTTACAATCTGGCTGATGAAGTTCCTAGCGCTGGACAGATGGTTGTTCACTATGAGGTCCACAATAATGGCATGGCTGCGCTTCTGGCAAATAATGTGGATTTCATTCCCAGAGAGTTTCTTGCGGGTGGACAGGTACTGGCTGAGTTTCAGCATCTCCCCGGAGATGAGAGCACTGTCTACCACTTCCTGTACACCAATCACATTGCTTTATTTCATATAAAGTAGAAACTCCGCCTTTGCCGGTCCCAAGCCCGGATGAAAAAGGAGGAGGGGGAGCAGTAACAAGCTCACTAAAAAACCTGGGCTCAGCTGGCCCGGCTGATAGTACCCTGTAAGGGATCCTAATCCAGGGATACAGGATGAGCAGTGTTTGTACTCCATGTTAGGAGCGGCTGCACATGGCGTCTGTTCCTCATGTCAGAGGCGGCCATTTCTTTTGGAGCTAAGTCGGCCTGCCACTGAGTAGTGCTCCCAGTCTTAATGACAAAGGCAGACGCATTCTACTTCACCCAGTGTGGAGATAAGAAAGAAAAAGAAGAAGATATATAGTAGAGGGGGGGCAAAGTCTGACTGTCATGTTGTGCCTCCTGGATAGCCAACAACAACAGCTCTTTTTACCTATCATGGAGACTTATGGACTAAATATAGTCTCCATGACCTTGTATAATTATACAATGGGATAATATATATACAGTAGAACTACCTCCCTGTAAATAACAACACCTAATTGCAGAGCTAAAGTGTCCTTTAGGGAGAGGTGTCCTCTTACCAGAGAGTTGCTAAATAGTAAAAATAGGAATTTTGCAACTGAAAACTGTCCTTTATAGAGAGGTGTCCTCTAGCGTGGGTGTCCTCTCATCGAGGTTTTACTATAACTACAATAGATAAAAGTTTTTAAATACAGTATAACTACCTCCCTGTAAAGGACAACACCTAATTGCAGAGCTAAAGTGTCCTTTAGAGAGTGGTTTCCTCCCACAGGAGAGTTGCTAAATAGTAAAAATTATAATTTTGCAAATGAAAACTGTCCTTTGCAGAGAGAGGTGTCCTCTAGCGCGGGTCTCCTCTCATGGAGGTTCTACTGTATATATTATTACCTCTAGTACATATGGCCATGATAATCATGGTGGGTAGAAATTGACGACTGTTTTTTTACTGTAAGTGTACCACATGTCTACACAGGTAGAAAGCAGTTTGACTTTGGCATTTACAAGTTTCGCAAGAATCAGGGATCATTGAAGCAATTTATTTTTTCAGAAAAAAAAAATCCTCCTAAGGAGGGATTCCATCGCAGTTCATGTGACTGTCAGAAATCAATGGTTTATACTACTCCTTCACCTTCTCTTCTTTTTTTAAATCATTACTAAAAGAAATGTATTGTGGACAGATTTTATCTCGTACATATCTGTCATTTTAATCAATATCAACCTATACACATCAGAAATTCTTGTTTTTGAAGCGTATGATTCTTTTTGAACTAAAACAATTTTCCAAAGCCAAAACAAAAATAAACAAGAACTGGAGTATCCCACCTAAGCACAGCTGGTACAATGGAGTTTTTTTTTTTTTTGCTTATCCCCAGTACACGTGGTTCAGGCCATGATAATCATGGTGGGTAGAGGTTGACAACTGCTTTTACTGTAAGTACACCACATGTCTACACATGTGAAAAGCAGTTCGACTTTACACTTACAAATGTGCCGAAGCCCCGTGGTACAATGGAGTGAACCAAGGAGGAGCTCTGAACCTCAGACAGCATCAAACAACACTAACAAGATTTAGAACAGGCCATCTCAAGCCATTGAAGATAGAAAATAACAACAAAATCTACCCCACTTTCCCTAAATGTTGCTTGGCACCTGCAGCTCCAGAACACATTTTGGCTTGCATTAGATGTACTAAACAGGACCTTTGGGAGAGGCCGCTGTTTATCATCAAGCAGCTATAGAAGCATGAACTCATGGGATTTGTGTAATCTTTACACAAGGGGATAAGAAACAACAACAATTTTCTACTGCCCAAGGAAGGCATGTTGTTGTTGTTTCTTATCCCCTTGTGTAAAGATTACATAAATTCCATGATCTCATGGAATGGGGTGTAGGGGTGCGGCTTTAGTTGATTATGTCACCATGATCCAGAAACACTTTGGTGAAAGTCTGACTTTGCTTGTAATTGTAGGCCGTTCCTAACATGGAAGCCTTTGCTGCCAACTCTAACATGAGTACAAATGCAGTTCCTCTTTATTCCCGAAGAGGAACCCTTGCTGAGGTCCATCAACCGGGTCAGTTGAAGTCAGGATTTTTAAAGAGGTCTTTCTCCTCTTCTAACAATGCTGCTGTTGGTCCATGAAGGCTCATTCGTCAGAGTTATTCTGCTTGTTTCGCAGCTGGCCTTCATATCTGAAAGTCATTCCCCTATCCGCCACTTGGGAACATGCCCTGTAGCAGTCAGCTCTGCCGAGGGAGGAAGGCATGTATGTACCTGGAGCAGGTAGTCATCCCATTGGTCGAAGACAGAGTTAGGCTCCTCCCCTTCCTCATCCTCCGCAGGGTCATGGCGGATCAGGTTGCGGACTTGGATGGCATGGAGACACAGCAGCTGCCGGAACTCTCCCACAGCACTGCCCTCTGTGTCGGACTCTTCCAGGGCCACCAGCATCTGTTCCAGGGTGCTTCGGAGCATCTGAGACAACACTCGCTGTCAAACTGACATCATTGTGACATGGCTGAATGAAAGTAATTTAAGTATTACGCCTTTGCCGGTCTCAAGCCCGGATGAAAAAGGAGGAGGGAGAGCAGTAACAAAGCCAGTGGTCCTACTGAGAGAGATCAGCTGGACTTACATCAAGCAGGAGCAGTCCGTAGTCCTGGGAGGGTGTGGAGATGTTCTGTTGGAAGGTGTAGTAGACCTCAGCCAGGATCTCCTTCAAGTAGTCCTGTTGCTCCTGCAGCTTGGTAGGTCCGAGAGCAATGGACTTACGGACTTCTGTGGGCACAGATAAAGAGGTCACCAATGTTGAAGTTGAAGATTGAATCAAGGAAAAAGTGATTAATAAACAAAGTATTAAAAAACAAGATGTTAGCATACACATTATTGACTGTATTGACTCATCCAATGATGAGCTCTATTCTTTTCTGACAGACACCATCAACAAGCTTTACAAGCTTGATACACTAATATGATTGAGTGGAGATAAGAAAGAAGATATGTTAGCATGGCAATATGATAGGCACAATTTGGATTATAGATTATAAACACAAGACCAAATCCAAATAAATAAATAGTGTGTGACGTTTCAGTAACGTCTGAAGATGGTAACAACGCTGTTACCGAAACATCACACACTATTTATTTATTTGAATTTGGTCTTATTACCTTGTGTTTAGAGTATTTGTTTATTACACAGATTGTACAAGAGAGTTGCTGTGTTAAAGAGCCTACCTTCCACCAGAGACTGTAGGACCATGTAGGGTACATCCACATCCTTCTGATCCAGGCTGTGGACCAGAACTGTCTTCCTGTTGGAGAAGTCATTCCAGCTGGAGATCCTCCGGGCAATCTCGTCTGGTAGGTGATCATAGAGCCCATGACGGCTCTAATATAGCCGGTTAGTCACCGTAGTACTATGGTGTGATGTGTTCTTACCTGTGGGACATAGGTGAGGTCTTGGTGGAAGTGGAGACTGAGCTGCCTTGGTGACAATAGTACGGTGGCGTCATGGAGAGCCTTCAGTAGCAGCACACTGCCCTCGATCCTTCAGTCGCCATTACACACCATCCACACCTTAGTAATGATATTTGGTACAATTATTGATTAGAAACATAAGGTTTCACCAGTGCCTGGATCATGGTGCCATGATCAAAGAAAGCTGCACCCCTAAACCCTATTCCATGAGATCTTTACACAAGGGGATAAGAAACAACAACAACAACAGAAACATAAGGTAATTAGAACAAATCCAAATACAGTAAAACCCCGCTAATACGAACCCTGGATATAACGAACCTTCCCTTATAGCGAACCCACGCCGATTCCCAATTCCCTTCCATTGAAAATACCATCGTTATAACGAACTTTGCGATTTTTAGAATAACGAACTACCCCTATAACGAACCTATTTTCGGTCCCAAAATAATAAAATCTATTTAAAATACTATGCTTATAACGAACATACAATTGTAATTTAAAAAAAAAAAAAATTAAAACAACCAAATTTTGAGCATGTGAAACATGCTCGCGGATCGCGATTTCAAAACAATAAATTTAGCGGCATTGTTTGTTTTGAATTTTGCACTTTATTTTTGCTGTATGTTGTATAAATTTTAACACATTATACTTTTTATTAAATATAATATATTTTCATCCATTAAATCTGAAATATAAAAATACAAATGGCTTCCAAAATGAAGAAAACAAATGCATTTTAAAAACAAAAGCGTTATTTCTTAAAAAAAAAAAAAAAAAGGCCATTTTCAGAACTTTTCAAAGTGAAACAACACAGGCAAAATGTTAAGAACATATTAAAATAAGAGAATATAACTTTTCTATTATAAAAGATAAAATATAAAGCTATTAAAAATTGTTACAAAGAGGAATCAACCTCAACTTTTGCCGCGATCGCGATCGTACGTTTTAGGGCTAAAAAAAAAAAAATCTAAATAAATGGTCCCGTGATCAAACAAAAACTATTTTTATGCCATTAACTATGGTGATTTTAAAGTCAGCAATGTTTTGCATGACAGGTTTAAAAAAAAAAACTAAATCTAGACTTAGAAGAATATGTGAGAAAATGAAATGGAAGAAAAACTCCAACTTTATTTGAATGGTGCAATGCTTGAAGAATGCTTTGAAGCAACAAGGTGTTAGAGCCATTTTTACAAGTAAACAATGTATTATATAATGTGATAAAGATGTTTTAAAATCATTTTATATATTTGAATATATATTTAATAAAACTTTGCCTAGGAATTGTCTTGATTTTTAAATTAGACATAGAGGTACATGTATGTTAATGATAAGAAGAACCTATCATCTAATGATTTCTATTATTATTCAGTATTAATGTAAGGAAATTGGTCAATTAAGGGAATTAAAACAAAGTGACCACTATTAAGAGGAAGCCTCTTCCAGTGTGTATGTCTGTCCTTTAATTATACGGTCTAAAAATTTTGAAAAGTAAAAAAAAATGGCCAAACCGTGGCTATAGTGAACCGTGGCTATACTGAACCAAAAGCTCTGTCCCATTGGGGTTCACTATAGAGGGGTTTTACTGTAAATAGTATATGATTTTTCAGTAACAGCATTGTTACCATCGTCAGACACATTCAGTACTTTTTGGTCTGATGATGGCAACAATGTCGTAACCGAAACGTTTGGATTTATTCTTCTAAATTAGTAAAAGAAAAAACTCCACCTTTGCCAGTCCCAAGCCCGGATGAAAAAGGAGGAGGGGGAGCAGTAAAAAGCCCGCTAAAAAACCTGGGCTCAGCTGGCCCGGCTGATAGTACCCTGTAAGGGCTCCTAATCCAGGGATACAGGATGAGCAGCATTTGTACTCCATGTTAGGAGCTGCTGCACATGGCATCTGTTCCTCATGTCAGAGGCGGCCATTTATTTTAGAGCTAAGTCGGCCTGCCAGTGAGTAGTGCTCCCAGTCTTAATGACAAAGGCAGACGCATTCTACTTCACCCAGTCATGATCTCAAGCTTTACAAACTTGATACCCTAATATGATTGAGTGGAGATAAGGAAGAAGAAGCAAAAGAAAATAAGACCTAATCCAAATAATTTATTAGTATGTAACGTTTGGGCAACAGCATTGTTACCATCATCAGACAAAAGAATAAATGATTCATTTATTCTTTTGTCTGATGATGGTAACAATTCTGTTGGCGAAATGTCACACACTAATAAATTATTTGGATTAGGTCTTATTTTCTTTTGCTATAATCTATAATCTAAATTGTGATTTATCATCTTCTAAGTTAGAAATGTTCCAATGTGACCTACCTCTCCAGCTCTACCTTGGGGTCCACCAGGGAGACAACAGCGAGGGTGGTGGAAGAAGGATCCTTGGAGAAAGTCAGGTAGACCACTTGGCCGTGAAGCACACAGTCCCTCACAACTAAATCACCCAGGGATGGAGGCAGCTGCACGGAGTTCAGAACATTGGGAGAGGATGGGAAGGACTCTGAGGTAGCTGCAGAAATGTCTTCAGGTCCTGAGAGTTCAGAGTCCAACACATGGATCGTCCTGGCTGAGGTGTAGACAATAATCTTGGAGAAGTCCGGAGTCAGTCCGGCCCATTCTATAGCTCCACTGTCTGCTACGGTCCAGTCAGCCAATAGGCCGCCCTGGTGGATGGAATAGACAGCTGGGGGGACTGTGTCAAGGGCATACAACCTCTTGGAGCATAATGTATACATTTTTTCTATTATCCCTAGTACACGTGATACAGGCCATGATAATCATAGTGGGTAGAAGTTGGCGGCTGCTTTTACTGTAAATGTGTCCACACATGTAAAATGCAGTTCGACTTTTCACTTACAAATATGCCAGAGCCCTGTTTGGTTACTTGCACTCGCTGGTGGGGTTGGACTTTTGAAAGAATCGGGGGCCATTGAAACATTTTTTTCTTAAATCAGAAAAAAGTGCCCAATGCGGGATTCAATTCCAGGTCATAGCCATCAAAAACCAACGGTTTAGACCACCGACCCCTGAGTATATACAGTACCTGTAGTAAGCAGAGAGCCATGTGCCAGAGAAAGAAGGATACAGAGAGAGTGAGCGGATGCAGCCAACATCAGGCTGGAGTGACAGAGGTCCAAAATGGCTGCTGATTCCGGCAGTTCAAGTCTCCCAGCCACTCTGATCTCCCGGGATCCCAGCTCCAGCCGGACTATCATCCGAGGTTGTTGCATCTGCAGGCAGAGTCCATCTCCCCAGTAGTCCAGGATCCTCACTTCTTTCATCTGTTCCACTCCTGTTACACAAGACATCTGTTTGACATTTGTTTGGCAAAATTAACATTTTTACAGTACTCATGATAAAGCACAATTTGGATTATAGATTATAATAGAATAAAATAAGACCTAATCCAAATAATTTATTAGTGTGTGACGTTTCGGCAACAACATTGTCACCATCATCAGACAAAAGAATAAATGAGAAAAAATATCACAGCAAGATCTTAAATGGTAATGTTATCAAGTGTTTAAACAAGATAACAGATAAGGAAAAATTGTTTTTTTTAAGACAAATAAGAGGCAAATAAAGACTCTTAAGAAGAAGATTTCAAGTTTTCTTTAAAAAAAACAATTTTTCCTTATCTGTTATCTTGTTTAAACACTTGATAACATTACTATTTAAGATCTTGCTGTGATATTTTTTCTCATTTATTCTTTTGTCTGATGATGGTGACAATGTTGTTGCCGAAACGTCACACACTAATAAATTATTTGGATTAGGTCTTATTTTCTTTTATTACTGTACTCATGTTAGAGTCAGCAGCAAAGACATCTGCTTCATGTTTAGGAATGACTTCAAATTACAGGCAAAGTTTCACCAAAGTGTGTCTGGATCATGATGCCATGATCAATGAAAGCTGCATCCCTACACCCTATTCCATGATATCAGATATTGATTTGCAGCTTGAGGAACATGAACTCATGTAATCTTTACACAAGGGGATAAGAAACAAGAGACATCTGTGTCAGACACACACATGATGTATAACACTAAGTAGCAATATATTTACACAAGGAATCAAACCATTTAGAAGGATAAACACAAGGTAATAAGACCAAATCCAAATAAATAAATAGTGTGTTGGATTATAGATTATAAACACAAGGTAATAAGACCAAATAAATAAATAGTGTGTGACGTTTCGGTAACAGTGTTGTTACCATCTTTAGACAAAAGTACTGATCTCTCTAGTACTAGTAATAGATAGTAGTAAGTACTATCATTCAATACTTTTGTCTGAAGATGGTAACAACGCTGTTACCAAAACATCACACACTATTTATTTATTTGGATTTGGTCTTATTACCTTGTGTTTATAATCTATAATCCAAATTGTGCCTTATCATTTAGAAGGATGTTCCTTTTTTTAAAATTCTTTTTAAAGTGTAAAACAGCCTCTCCTACTGTTCTTACTGGAAATAAAAAAATATATTGGGAGATCCAGACCACAGCCAGTCAAGTTGGATGACCTCACACTCACTTTTTAACTCCGCCTTTGCCGGTCCCAAGCCCGGATGAAAAAGGAAGAGGGGGAGCAGTAACAAGCTCACTAAAAAACCTGGGCTCAGCTGATAGTACCCTGTAAGTGCTCCTAATTCAGGGATACAGGATGAGCAGTATTTGTACTCCATGTTAGGAGCAGCTGCACATGGCGTCTGTTCCTCATGTCAGAGGCAGCTATTTCTTTTGGAGCTAAGTCGGTCTGCCACTGAGTAGTGCTCCCAGTCTTAATGACAAAGGAAGACACATTCTACTTCACCCAGTCATGATGGTTGTCAGACACCATCAAGGGTCACAACTTGATATCCTAATATGATTGAGTGGAGATAAGAAAGAAGAAGACATCTGACTTGAAACAAACCCCCAAACATTCAGTGAAGGGACCACCCACCCAGCAGACGTAGCAAGGCCCGGGCAGTCCACTGGCTAACCACCTGGAAGGTCAGAGCACTGAGGTCCAGAGTGTACACCACCAGGTCCTGGGTCACTGTCAGGATGGCCAGTTGGTCCTGTTGTTCCCCTCCAGCTTCTCTCCACTGATAGCTGGACAGACCACAGACACATCATGTGATGGAAGAGTCAACTCAAATATAACACTCTTACAGTCCGGGGGGTCAGTGGAAGGCTGGTTAAACCGTTTGGTTTTCAACCACTACGACCCGGGTTCGATTCCTGCATTGGACAGTTTTATTGTTTAAAAAAAAAAATGCTCCAATGGCCCCCTGATTCTTGCAAAAGTCCAACCCCACCAGTGAGTGCAAGTAACCAAACGGGGCTCTGGCATTTGTAAGTGCAAAGTCGAACTGCTTTCACATGTGTAGACATGTGGTGCGCTTACAGTAAAAAGCAGTCGCTAACTACCCACCATGATTATCATGGCCTGTACCACGTGCACTAGGGATAAGCAAAAAAAAAAAAAACTCTTACAATCCTGATTGTATGCTACCATTTGGATTTTATAAAATGAAAAGATTTAAAAGCACGAATGTGTTTCTTTAATACACAATACAAACTTCTACAGTCCTTAATGAGATGAAAAAATATATTGAGAGGGATTGGCTCATCAGTGGTGAACCCTCCCAGAGGTTTCGCTAATTTATTCCATCAGACCACTTCTCAGAGCTCTAATACTGTATTAGTATTATACTGTATTAGCTACTTATATACGCAGCACTGATTCACAGAACATTCTATATATATATAGATGGCGCATTATTGCTTTGTGTTAATTTAGATTATAGATTAGAATTTTTTTTTTTATTACACATGGTACAGGCAATGATAATCATGGTGGGAAGTTGGTAACTGCTTTTACTGTAAGTGCACCACATGTCTACACATGTGAAAAGCAGTTCGAATTTTGCACTTACAAATGTTCCAGAGCCCCGTTTGGTTACTTGCACTCGCTGGTAGGGTTGGACTTTTGCAAGAATCGGGGGTCATTGGAGCATATTTTTTTAAATCAGGAAAAAATTGCCCAATGTAGGAATCGAACCCGGGTCGTAGCGGTCGAAAACCAATGGTTTAGACCATCCTTCCACCGACCCCCTTGTGTTACTAGTACAATTGAATGAGTGGGGTCACTCCAGCTAGCTGTCACCCCTGTGTATAAAAAAATAATGTTTCAATGGCATTAGGTAGAAGAGACAGGGCAACATGACATAGGTACCTGGAGATCCCATGGAGGAAGGTACTACGGGACTCTCTGTCCGAGCTGATGTCTACCAGAACAAGGTCCTTGTCCTCCGTGCAGGAACAGAGCAGCTCAGTACTGGGACTGAGCTGGATGTGGCGTGAGTTGAAGGAAAACTGAGGTGGAAGCTGCGAGGGGCCTTCCTCAAACTTCCGGATTGGTAGAATCATCCTGGCAGTCTCACCTACACCACAGCAGGGAGGTCAGTGCTGGGGACTCCTTCAGTGGACCTGGGAACAGTCCATCAATCCTGGAATGTCCTCAGTAGCAGAGTCCTTCAACTATTCTCTCAATCACAATTACATATCTCCCACATTCAATAAAAGAAGTCCAACAGGGTTCTATAGATGAACACTTTTTTTTTGCTTATCCCTAGTACACGTGGTACAGGCCATGATAATCATGGTGGGTAGTTAGCGACTGCTTCTACTGTAAGCGCACCACATGTCTACATATGTGAAAGCAGTTCGACTTTGCACTTACAAATGTGCCAGAGCCCCGTTTGGTTACTTGCACTCGCTGGTGGGGTTGGACTTTTGCAAGAATCAGGGGGCCATTGGAGCATTTTTTTTTTTTCATTTTATTTAACTCTTTCCATAGATTTCCAGACTTAAGTCTGGTCACTCTATAGATAATCTTCTTCTTCTTCTTTCTTATCTCCACTCAATCATATTAGGGTATCATGCTTGTAGAGCTTGTTGATGGTGTGGGTGAAGTAGAATGTGTCTGCCTTTGTCATTAAGAATGGGAACACTACTCAGTGGCAGGCCGATTTAGCTCCAAAAGAAATGGCCTCCTCTGACATGAGGAACAGTCGCCATGTGCATGGTGTACAAACGCTGCTCATCCTGTATCTCTGAATCAAGAGCCCTTACAGGGTGCTATCAGCTGGGCCCTGGTTTTTTAGAGAGCTCGTTACTGTTCCTCCTTTTTCATCTGGACTTGGGACTGGCAAAGACATGTTTATTTTCTATGGACAATGACTTTTCAGAATGGTTGCAAGGTTTACCCACTATGTACTAAGTGCAATTCTCAACCTGGAACCCCAAAACACATTATTGACTGTATTGACTCATCCATTGATGAGCTCATCCCCAGCAGACACCATCAACAAGCTTTACAAGCTTGATACCATACTATGATTGAGTGGAGATAAGAAAGAAGAAGACACATCCCCAGCAGGCACCATCAACAAGCTCTACAAGCTTGATACCATACTATGATTGAGTGGAGATAAGAAAGAAGAAGACACATCCCCAGCAGACACCATCAACAAGCTCTACAAGCTTGATACCATACTATGATTGAGTGGAGATAAGAAAGAAGAAGACACATCCCAAGCAGGCACCATCAACAAGCTCTACAAGCTTGATACCATACTATGATTGAGTGGAGATAAGAAAGAAGAAGACACATCCCCAGCAGACACCATCAACAAGCTCTACAAGCTTGATACCATACTATGATTGAGTGGAGATAAGAAAGAAGAAGACACATCCCCAGCAGACACCATCAACAAGCTCTACAAGCTTGATACCATACTATGATTGAGTGGAGATAAGAAAGAAGACACATCCCCAGCAGACACCATCAACAAGCTCTACAAGCTTGATACCATACTATGATTGAGTGGAGATAAGAAAGAAGACACATCCCCAGCAGACACCATCAACAAGCTCTACAAGCTTGATACCATACTATGATTGAGTGGAGATAAGAAAGAAGACACATCCCCAGCAGGCACCATCAACAAGCTCTACAAGCTTGATACCATACTATGATTGAGTGGAGATAAGAAAGAAGAAGACACATCCCCAGCAGACACCATCAACAAGCTCTACAAGCTTGATACCATACTATGATTGAGTGGAGATAAGAAAGAAGACACATCCCCAGCAGGCACCATCAACAAGCTCTACAAGCTTGATACCATACTATGATTGAGTGGAGATAAGAAAGAAGAAGACACATCCCCAGCAGACACCATCAACAAGCTCTACAAGCTTGATACCATACTATGATTGAGTGGAGATAAGAAAGAAGAAGACACATCCCCAGCAGGCACCATCAACAAGCTCTACAAGCTTGATACCATACTATGATTGAGTGAAGATAAGAAAGAAGAAGACACATCCCCAGCAGACACCATCAACAAGCTCTACAAGCTTGATACCATACTATGATTGAGTGAAGATAAGAAAGAAGAAGACACATCCCCAGCAGACACCATCAACAAGCTCTACAAGCTTGATACCATACTATGATTGAGTGGAGATAAGAAAGAAGAAGACACATCCCCAGCAGACACCATCAACAAGCTCTACAAGCTTGATACCATACTATGATTGAGTGGAGATAAGAAAGAAGAAGACACATCCCCAGCAGACACCATCAACAAGCTCTACAAGCTTGATACCATACTATGATTGAGTGGAGATAAGAAAGAAGAAGACACATCCCCAGCAGACACCATCTACAAGCTCTACAAGCTTGATACCCTGATATGATTGAGTGGAGATAAGAAAGAAGACACATCCCCAGCAGACACCATCAACAAGCTCTACAAGCTTGATACCCTGATATGATTGAGTGGAGATAAGAAAGAAGACACATCCCCAGCAGACACCATCAACAAGCTCTACAAGCTTGATACCATACTATGATTGAGTGGAGATAAGAAAGAAGAAGACACATCCCCAGCAGACACCATCAACAAGCTCTACAAGCTTGATACCATACTATGATTGAGTGGAGATAAGAAAGAAGAAGACACATCCCCAGCAGACGCCATCAACAAGCTCTACAAGCTTGATACCATACTATGATTGAGTGGAGATAAGAAAGAAGAAGACACATCCCCAGCAGACACCATCAACAAGCTCTACAAGCTTGATACCATACTATGATTGAGTGGAGATAAGAAAGAAGAAGACACATCCCCAGCAGACACCATCTACAAGCTCTACAAGCTTGATACCCTAATATGATTGAGTGGAGATAAGAAAAAAGAAGATTTTATTTAAAATATTTTGGCAAACAGCAAGCTCACTGTTGTATAAACTTTGATGCTGAATCAAGCAGATAATAATAATCGAGGGTGACACAACACTTAGTAAAGAGAATGAAATCACTCACTTACCCAATTCCAACATCTTACAGACCTATATTTAGGCATCAGGCAAAGTCAGACTTTCACCAAAGTGTGCCTGGATCATGGTGTCATGATTAACTAAAGCTGCATCCCTACACCTCAGGAGATTAATGGATTCATGGAATTTGTGTAATCTTTGAACAAGGGGATAAGAAACAACAACATATTTAAGCTTGTCTCCAACTCCGCCTTTGCCGGTCCCAAGCTCGGATGAAAAAGAAGGAGGGGGAGCAGTAACAAGCTGGGTTTAGCTGGCCCGGCTGATAGTACCCTGTAAGGGCTCCTAATCCAGGGATACAGGATGAGCAGCGTTTGTACTCCATGTTAGGAGCGGTTGCACATGGCATCTGTTCCTCATGTCAGAGGCGGCCATTTATTTTAGAGCTAGTCAGCCTGCCACTGAGTAGTGCTCCCAGTCTTAATGACAAAGGCAGACGTATTCTACTTCACCCAGTCATGATGGTTGTCAAACAGACACCATCACAACTTGATATCCTAATATGATTGAGTGGAGATAAGAAAGGAGAAGAAGGATCAACTCTGCCATTGCTGGTACTAAGACTGAGTGAAAATAAAAGGTTAAAGCGGGATATTTCACAAGAGTGTCATCCACGGCACCAATTTATAATTGTAACGAATAGTATTTGAGTAAAAACATTTAATCAGGTAAAACCCGGGCGTTGCCCAGCTCATTCGGCTAGTATAGTATAAATGATACAATATAATGTGGATATGATTATAGAACAACGTTTAAAAAGTTTTACCACAAATGTTTCTTTTGAACAAAAAATCATAATTTAATTTAAGAAGAAATAGCGACTATGCCTATCCTTAGGGATGAAGTATGAAAGAATGAATTGAGAAGAGTAATGATGAACAGAAAAATAAAGTGTCAAGGGATGGGAATTCTCATCATTAAATGTCGTTATATAATATAAATGTTTATGATATTTTAATTTTATATTTCAAATGTTTAATTATTGAACAATATGAAAAAATATATATTTGAAAAAAAAAATTAAATACAAACATGTTAGCACAAAGAATCCAATATTCTGGAGAAATTTTACAGATTATTTTTCTCAAATATATGTTATCCCCAAAGTTATTAAATTGAAAAATAGAACTCCATAACTATATAATATACAGATGTTTCAATGATGCATTAAATTAAACAAAACATGATGTGAAATTTTAAACATAAGATGTGAAAGTACATTTATGTCACTGGTACTACCAAATTGTCATGTATGCAATAATTAGATTAGATTTAAACTACAAGGAAAGATAGATTTTGTTTATTAGATTAGATTTTGTTAAATTTTATAATGAAAATTAGTAAAATTGTATCATAGTCATTTTGAAAAATCAGGTATAAAAAACTTATCAAGTCGCCTTTTGGAAGTCAATACTTTATAGATATATATATTTTTGAATAGGCTATATAATATTGGTTAGTTTTATTTTTAGCACTAGTGAATGGAATGGTGTTTATGTTAACAAATTGTTTAATTGTTTAAATTCTTACAAATTTATTATTAAAACTTTATAAGGACAATAGGATTATTTCATATTTTTAAAAATGATATAGTATTGTCCCTTTTAATTTCGGGGGAAAGTATGCAATGAGTAAACAAAATAAAAGATATAAAAGTTTGTTTATCAACAATCCAAAGTTATTGCGTTTCATACAGAGTAAAATTAACTTTTGTGAAGAAATATTTATTCGAATACAAAGAGAAACTTTTTTTTTTCTTTGTGTGTGTGTCTCATATAAATATTTATGAACCTTTATTCAATCAAATTTTCTATATTGTGACAAAGAAATATTTTATTATTTAATTTAATCGTTTTGAAAATAGAGCAATCCATACTTAATTCATTAGATAATAAATGGCATATATTGGATTTAATAAAATATTTATTTTGCCAATATTTCGGCTGGCTGAACGCCAACCTTTATCGAGGCATTACGCTTCAAAACGCAAAAGTTTTGATACATTAAATATATAACATTTTACATGCAATAATTTAAACTTTTTAGTTTCCATTTTTAAACTTATTTTCTCATTTATTCATCCTAAATTGTTTTAACTTCCATTTTAATGCATTTTTATAAAATATTTCTTACTTATTTATAAATCGATCTCCTAAATTTTGAAATGAATTTTTTAAATACCCACATTTTTAAAAACTTTTTATAAGGTTCTTACAGTTTATTGTTTAAATCATTTAAAATTTATTTTCAAATGTTTTAATAGATACACACATTTTTACATTTATCTCTTTATGAGTTATTAATGAATTATTTTATGTACTTATATTACAATTTTTTAAATATAAGATAGAACTTTTTTTCCTTTTATATTTTAAGATATTTTACATTTTTGATTGCATTTTTTATAATAATTTTTTCATACACAAATTTTCTTCCACCTACTCTGTATTTTAATTGATTTCAACTGTGATATTATAACACTATGCGGCGCTGAGTTTGTGTATACAAAAATGTAATGCCTCGATAAAGGTTGGCGTTCAGCCAGCCGAAATATTGGCAAAATAAATATTTTATTAAATCCAATATATGCCATTTATTATCTAATTTAATTTAATATTATTCAATGAAAATATATTCTACAGATTATAAAAATATATATTAATCTGTATTTATGAACTCATCTTTAAAATATTTCTTTACTTGCTTGCTTAAGATTCTCTAGCTGTAGATAGTATTGGGCTGACCGGTTAATAATTGTCGACTCGTCGCTGTGACGTCATCAATAAATACTATTACATCTTAGGATATTTCAAGGCTTGATTTCTACGCTACAACTGGTGGAGAGACTGGACCGATACCCATTAAGAAATAAAAGAAAAATTGATTCTGTTGAACCAGAAGAAACATCTATGAATGTAAAGAAAAGGAAGGTACTCAGGTAAGCAACTACGTTGTTCAACATCTGCCAAGGAACCCTTCCATTTTCTCCGGGGAGGATGGTGAAGATCTCCAAAAATGGTTAAAAGGGTATGCACGTGTGGCAAGGTACAACCATTGGGACGAAACCCTTTGTCTTACTAAATTCTATTTTTATCTGTCTGGAACTGCTCTCAAATGGTTTGAGAACAACGAAGAAAGCATGCAGACTTGGAAGGAATTCACATCTCAATTAGAGAATGTGTTCGGAAAAAAAGAAAATTCAAAATTGCAAGCGGAGAAGAAACTTAAAACACGGGCACAATTAAAAGGTGAAAGTACCGAATGTTACATCCAGGATCTCCTGTGCTTGTGCAAAGAGGTTGATACTCAAATGAGCGAGGAAGATAAAATCTCCCACCTCATGAAGGGGATAGCTGAGGAGCTTTATCAAGCACTCCTACCGAGGGATGTACAGAGCACCGAGCAATTCATTACAGAATGTCGCCGTGTCGAGCTCTCCGTTGTAGGCGAGTTACCCCAACCAGGTACGAGCGCCTACCAAATGTAGCCTCTCTCTGTGACCAGGATGACGGAGAAGATCTGTCATCTTTGATTAGGCAAATTGTTCATGAGGAGGTACAGCGGGCATTAGGCTCTCCTCGGGAAGAACCAAAAAATGCTACAATCGAAGAAATTGTAAAGGAGGAGATTGGAAGAACCCTGGCGCCAATCTCAAAGTCTAGGAGAAGTCCCCCTCAAAAGGAAAGACCCCGAGAGTTTTTAAATACTAGATATGAGGCCGAAACGATAAGACCGCACCCTGAACCTCGATACCCAAAACAAGGAGGAAGACGCGACATCAATGATTGGCGTACAACTGAGGGAAGGCCAATCTGTTTCTACTGCGGACGCCCAGGTCACGTCGTCCGCTATTGCCGTGACAGGAAGAGACACAATGAGGAAAGGAGAAAAGGATATTTCCAAAGAAAGCAAGACGCAATGGTATTCTACAACTTTCGAGCCGAATCTCAGGACCCCAATGAAGAATCATCGAGGAAAAATTTCACTCTCTACCGAAGCCCTACCTCCGAAAGCCGAAAAGCCGAAACAGACAACATTTCTCACCTGCTAGAAGATCTAGCTGGACGCCCCGCCATTAAAACTAGAAGATAGACCATATGGGAGGTAAGGCCGCAAATTTATAAAATCCTCCCTTGCCGACTACAGTGGAAATAAAAAACTACATTGACGTAAACATAGACCTACCAAGCCCTCATGAAGAAGATATCTCAACTGAAAGAAGACATCCACCGCAGTCACCTGAAAATATCCCTGGCCATAGTACTAGTTCTTAAGACTGACGAAGTCTCCTGCTGAGCATCGGGTCGATGCTCTCTATAGGAGGAGGCTATGTGACAAAGAAATATTTTATTATTTAATTTAATATTATTCAATGAAAATATATTCTACAGATTATTAAAATATATATTAATCTGTATTTGTGAACTCATCTTTAAAATATTTCTTTACTTGCTTGCTTAAGATTCTCTAGCTGTAGATAGTATTGGGCTGACCGTTAATAATTGTCGACTCGTCGCTGTGACGTCATCAATAAATACTATTACATCTTAGGATATTTCATATAACATCTTAAAATATTTTTATTGTGTGCAATCTATATATATTTTTGATTTTATTAAGGACAATTAAAAAAAGACAATAATGTTATTGACGCCTCAGTCAAATATTTAGCAAGAGAAAATTTGGCAATTAGCATAATTTGATTGACAATTTGTTAAAACGTGAAAAGTGCACAGTCTGCACTATTTATGGAATGATAATGAGTAATATACAATGGTGAAACTGTTTATTTTAAAATAATTATATATATGCTATATAATATAATACACTGCGGCATGTAATTGTAAAACGACACTTGCAAATTTAACCGCATGAGTTTCTTTTCAACGACAAATTAAAATTTTATTTTAAGGTGAAATATCGACAATTTCTAACCTTTTGGATGAGGTATGAAAGGATGAATTATGAAGAGTAATGACGAACGGAAAAATAAAAGTGTCCAGGGATGCAAACTTTTATTTTTCCGTTCGTCATTACTCTTCATAATTCATCCTTTCATACCTCATCCAAAAGGTTAGAAATTGTCGATATTTCACCTTAAAATAAAATTTTAATTTGTCGTTGAAAAGAAACTCATGCGGTTAAATTTGCAAGTTTCGTTTTATATATGCTATATGTATAATAGTAAATTAAATTTAATTGCCATCTATCGTTAAAATTTTACACAAATAAATTTACTGGCAATGCCTTTCTTTTTAAATATAATCGAATATTATCTCTACAGACCTTACTGAAATGATATGTGTTAATGAATGAGAGGGCTTGGCGCCTCTGCCACCGCTGCAGAGACTGTTGGAAAATCGCCAGCGGGTCTCCAGCGACAATAGGCATTTCGCGATCTACAAAACACGAAAATCGCGGGTTTCGCCGCTGAAGAGATGATGATGGTTTGGTCCTTGGAGCCCACCAAGAAGATCCAGAACTGCACCCCTAGCGCCCCTCGCTGGAACCGCATGCGATGCAGATGGGCTGGCTCGACGCCATGCTGGGTGAGGCAGAGCGTGTAGGGCTATCCGCTCCGCCACATAGACCCTCCCCCCAATAAATAGAACGGGCACGTACAACGTGTCAAAAGTTCTCCAAAAGGATGCGCCTGCATCTGGGCCAAGTCCAATGCCCACGCATGCTCTGGCTGGTGAGACAAGTAATGGTAATAGCCGATTCCTGTAGGACACAATGGTCTCTGCCGCTTCCTACTCCACATGATAGTTGGAGTTGGCATTTTCCTGCAGGAGACGCTGGCAGAAGGCCCCCAGGTGCTAGGACAGGAGCACTATCGGAGACCGTCACCTATAGCCAGCGCTAGGGAGCTATTAGATCTTGCTGACGCAGGGACCTCAAGTATACAGGATACATAACCCTGTGATATAGCTCAAGAAAGTTATAGACGGCTTCCTAGAGGCTCAGAAGTCTCGTTTCGATGCGAGCAACGTCAGAATCTGGCGGTTTCAGTCACGCTCGGATCGCGAACCTTGCAACTGGCTATGCCGTTGGAGGCACCGTGCATTTCAAGCATTTGAGCCAAAGCTGGCTCGCGATTTCAAGCAGGCCGACGACTAACCCAAAGACTTCGAGAGCCAGGATGCCCCCGCGAATCAACGAGACACAACTCGTGGAGGTGGTACAGGATGGAACCTAAGGCCAGGCTGTTGGCAATGAACTACCTGCGACAGGCCGCGAGTGAAAGGAGACCACCTCGCGATGGTTCGCTCCAGCAGTCCCATCAGTTACGAACACTGAAAGGCGATGGTGTACCCAGCCGCGGAGATCGTGCAGACCAGGACAGCCAGCGACTTGGACATCCAGGAGATTCACAGAAGAGAATCCGTCAGGCTTCCAGAGCACACAGATCTTGCCAAAGTTGACAGCTACCCCAGAGAGGCCATGTGGAACCGTTCAAAGATCAAGGGCATGAGCTCAAATTGAGTGTCGTCCCTGATGAATGGTGGTACGCGCATTGGAGACCACGCATCCGCGACCCAAGATCCTCTCGAGGAAGCGTAGCAGAGGCACAACATCGAATCTGAAGAGGAGGTCGATGAGACGATGGCCCTGCTCTCACCCCTTTGAGAAGCGGGAAGGCCTTTGTATAAACATCTCCAATCCGCGTGGAGGCGGTCCACCTGAGGAAGGCAGATGGTAGGCCCAGTTTCTCCAACAAGGCGAACAGGTAGCTCCAGTTTAAGTCTAGAGAGATGAGAGCCAGCGGCGTGTCATGTCTTATTGCTCAAAGTAGGGATTATTCTTTCGTGTAGCGCTGCTTAAACATTCTTGAGTCACAGTTGGTGACCATGTTGAGAAGTCTCAATCTACCCTTGGAAATAAGCTCAACGAGCATCCTGGCTCTCGAAGTCTTTGAGTTGGTTGTCGGCCTGCTTGAAATCGCGAGCCAACTTTGGCTCAAATGCTTGAACTGCACGGCGCCTCCAACGCGGTTCGCAAGGTTCGCGGTCCGAGCGTGACTGACACCGCCGAATTCTGACGTTGCTTTCATCGAGAAGAACAAGACTTCTGAGCCTCTGGGAAGCCGTCTATAACTTCATTGAGCTGGATCACTGGGTTCTGTATCCTGTAGTATGCTCATTTTTCCATAAGAGCCGGCAGGCCAAATTGGTAGTTTTTAAATAAAGGAAGATTGGCCTGTAGGTGGGAGAGCGCAGAGAAGATTAGTAAGCCATTGCCATTTTCACTCACCCAGAAAGAAAGTGGCCACTAACGAAGGAAGTCCATTTAGTATAGCCTGCTTCAATAATTAATGACATATCATGGACAGAGGTTATGAGTCTTGAAGTTTTAATGCTCCCTAAAGACAGTAAATTTTATAAAATTTTAAATGAATTACCTTTTTAAATTATTTATATTCCTCTCTCTATTATTTTTTACCAAATATTTTGCAATATTTCCTTGTCCAAGAGTTATTCAGTAAGGGTCTTCCACCTGCATAACTATAGACTCTGACTCCTGCTGAAGTTCACCTTGCCCTTGAATCACGCCAGACGCCTTCAAAGATTTTCTTGAATATTTAGAACTGCCTATCCTCTCTGTACGCCAAAACGCTAATCTTGGCCAAGTATTTACTCCAGGCGGAGCAGAAAAGGCCTTGTGCATATAATGAAGAATGCAGCACTTGAAGCGCAGCCCTTATTCACTCTATTTAACAAGTATAACACTGGAGTTCTCATAGCGCTATCAATCCTTGCTATGTCTTCTGCGCCAGGCTCAATAATATTGGCGGAAGACCAAAGGAGATCAGGAGCGCTATCAAGAAACCTGGTCTAAAGTATTCAGCCAAGACTATAGGCATGTGGTAATGACATCCAATTACTTGCCGTCTCTGCAAGCAATGGCAGCCTTGTCAAAGACGCTATATGTATTCCAGAACAATGTTATTAATAGAACAATGCAATTCTGACTTCTTGCACAATGTTTGGTAGATAAGGTCGCCATAGCAGGTAAAGAACTATGCTGAAAATATAGAAGTCCAGTGGATGTAGTGAAATAGGTCGCAGTGCCTTGAGGCCAGGACCACAGTACAGTGTTGTAGAAGGCAAATTTCACTGTGATGCTTTGATGGAAGCAGGGTACAGCAGAGCTCGGAATGCCTCATGGATTTGATGGAACGCGATCAAAAGGGGGGTGGAGATAGCGTATCCCATCTAGCTACTTGGTGGCAGGAAGAAAATAGTTGTACTAATTTCTTCTTTTGATATTTCATAACAATATGAGCGATAAACTCTCTTAAAGGCAACAACGACCATATCTTGTTTAGTTCGCGCCTTTGTTTTCAGCCTTTGTTGTGTCAAATGGTAGGATTAGCTGTATCTCTCTGGCAGAAAATAAGTCTATATCCACAAGGTTAGACAGCGATGATGGATCTACATTAGTTGACGCTTCTTAAAACTTCAATTGCACACATCAACTTGCCTGTAAAATGTATTTGTTATCAGCTATACTCGTGACTGCAAAGGATCAAAGAGATCAAAGCTGCTTTAAAAATGTTTCACTACATCGCATTTATTCCTTACAAAATCTTTTTCAATTATTCTCAAGGCATTGTCGACTATAATATATTGCTTATGCAAAGTGGAGGGGGTCAGGAAATTCAACCATCTGGAGAAATGATATTGCAAGATGATTTAAAAGTTGGTAAAGGAGAGTCCAGGCGTGGGTGATCTACATCATCACGTCTTTAAAGAATTAATATTCAGTCCAGATGACTTGCAGTAACCAGTTTTCATATCTGGCTACTTTTGTTGATAGCTGCGCAGCATGGAAAAGGACTGCCAGTCTAGAATTTCTGTATTAGATATTTAATAGAACAAGAATAGAGATGTCATCCACTTAATTCTTATAGATGTTATGCCATTAAGAACCCGCACATATTTTTTATAGTTGTTAGAGAATTGTAAAACCACAGATTTTTTGGCAACTACGACCTGGAATGGATACATGTATTAGAGGCACATTAAAAAAAATCAAATATTTTTGAACTGGTATGCACTTTATTCTTTATTTCATTTCTCAAGCCAAACTTTGACATTGTTCTACAAAACAAGTTTGTTCTAAATGACTCCTTGCAAAAATCCAACCCCACAAGTAAGTGTAAGTAGCCAAACAAGGCTCTGTCATACTCTGGCAAAAGTCAAACTGTTTTCTTCATGAGTGGTTATATGGTGAAATTACACTAAATGCAGTCTCTAACTATCCATAATGATCACATGGTCTGTATAACATGTATGTGGAATAATTAAAAAACATATATATAAAAAATAGCAGCAGCCAAGATTGTCTGCAGTTGCTGAAGCGACTCGCCAGGAGCATGAGACAAATGGAAATTGATAAAAATCGCCTGTTCACCCTTGAAATAAATAGAGATAATGACGAGAGAAACGTTTATTATATTAAGTTTTATTAAAGCTATTAATAAAGTTAGCAAATTGTTATTTTAAAAAATGTAAAAATTTATATCAAATTTAGAAAGTTGTTATTTTATTTTAAAAGTTTTATAAATTAGAAAGTTGTTATTAAATTTAAAAAAGAGAGAATTTATTAAATTTTCACATACAAACATTTATTTTAATTAAAAAATTTCTAAAACTTAATTTATAACGTATTATTAAATATAAATAAAATTTGACCAAGCATATGGAATGCGTGTTTTCCTTTACGCGCATGCGTAGTTCTGCAGTGTTTTAAAGACCAAAAATGAGTTCCATACTTAATAGGCGAGGTAATTATATATTTTAAGATTAACCGACTAAATATTCACATGTTGTTTTTATTTCAGTAATGGCCATTCTTGCAAAGAAAAAGCGATCGAAAGGGCCAAAAGCAAAATTAAAGGGAAAAGCCGACTACACTGACAAAAAAAGGTAAATTTTAATATAAACATCGTGATGATATTAGAATAAGTTAAAATTAACTTGTAAACATTTTTAAAACGTTGCCTCGTTTTTCTACGCCTTTTGACATATTTTGTTTGAGGAATATCAATAATTATGTTGAAGAAATCATATATAATGGCTTTGAGAAACTTATTGATATTATGTTTCTTTATTTTATATTAATGATTAAACAAATAATCGGCGATATTATTAGAAAAGTCTTAATTGCCATTTTTACTATATACGATTCAATTTTATTTATGGAATAAAATTCGAAATATAAATTTTGTAAAAAGCATTTTTTAAACCTACAGAAAACTACCATTTAAAAAATATATATACATATTCAAAAATTATTTTTAATGTTCAAATCTATATAATCAATAGCAATATTGAAACAACAAAGTATTACCTTTTAATAAGCTAATTAATATTAATTCTATTTTCCCTCTCTTATAAATATTTAAATATTCAACTGCCAAAGAACTAATATCAATCAACCTACTGAAAAAAAAGACAGCTTAAATTGTTCTAAAAATTTTTATACCAATCTCATATATATATAATACAACTTAATATATTTATAAATCTTATTTGACACAAACAGAAAAAAAAAAAGTTTCAAAATAAATATATTTTTTAAAGTATACTTTTAATACAAAAGCCTCATTTAATATTTTTTAAATATATATTTTCACACAAACAAAAAAATTGAAATGTCAAAAATATAAGAGACAAAAATTTTACAATAAATATTAATATTTTGGAGATAGAAACAATGTGAAAATGGTAACACTGTTAATAATCTGGAAATATTATATCTGTCAACAGTATATGGCTAATATAACAGACGATATATTAGTAACAACACATCCAACACATCGTCTGACAAAGAGATAAAGTTTTTTTGCCCCATTGTCTTCCATCAGTAACAACAATGATTTCATATCTATAATTAATTTTTTGTTAATCTTTGCATTACAATTAAAACCTCTTTTTCAAATACCTAATAAAATTAACTCTATTATATAAATAAAGAGTGAATTAAAAAACACTTTTTTTTTCTTCAAATGGCACATGTATAAAAGAACTGTCAAACTTGATAAGGCACACAATTTGGATTATAGATTATAAACACAAGGTAATAAGACCAAATCCATATAAATAAATAGTATGTGACGTTTCAGCGTTGTTACCTAAATGTCACACACTATTTATTTATTTGGATTTGGTCTTATTACCTTGTGTTTAACTGTCAAACTTGATATTTATTGAGTCAAATTTTATTAAATTTGTTATTCAAGGAATTAAAAAAAAAAAAATCTATGAATCTCCAAATTTATGATCATTATTTTACATTAGTTAAAACAAAGATAAGCTTATGTCCATAGTTTTCTTGAAAACCATTTCTGAGATTCCACCCTTCAGTGCTGCGTATATAAGCAGAATGGTCCAATACAGTATTAGAGCTCTGAGAAGCGGTCTGGTGGATTAAATTGGCGAAACTGCTGGGAGAGTTCACCACTGATGAGCCAAGCCCTCCCAATATTTTTTTTATTGCAGTAAGGACAGTAGAAGTTTGTATTAAATATAAAAGAAACATTCGTGTTTTAAAATCCTTTCATTTTATATGTATAGATGTTATTGCGCTTTGTGTTAAAACAAATAATTGTATAATTTATAAACCAATTTTTTTTCCATTAATATCAATGCTGTTGTCAAAACAAAACATGTTGACAAGTTGGTTTTATTGAACTATGAAAACAATATCTATGATTCAAATTGTACATTAAGACTTGAAGACTTTTATTTCTTAAGTTTTTGAGGAAAAGGGGGGGGGTATGAAATTGTATATATATATATATTATATTTAATAGAGATTTTCTGCTGTTTTGAGATTAATTACTTGTAGAGGAATTATTGGTCATTTGCTTGATTTTGGTATGCAGTCGTGGAAGAGTTTATAATAAAATTAGTTATCAAAAATAGCTTTAATTGCCCTAAAGGAATATATAAAGACATAATTTGGTAAAAGTAATGCCTGGCTTAAGGCGTAAGAATAAAAGAAAAAAACTTATTTACATATCATAATGTACAAAAGTTTTGAGTCGGCCATCGGGAAACAACAACAATAAGTTTTTATAGGGGAAGTGTGACTTCTGGCGGTCGATTTAACAGAGTATTTGTATCTATGAAATATAATTTTTTAAAATAAAATAATATTTTAATATAACATATATATACAGTAGAACTACCTCCCTGTAAAGGACAACACCTAAATGCAGAACCAAAGTGTCCTTTACCGAGAGGTGTCCTCTTACCGGAGAGTTGGTAAATAGTAAAAATGGTAATTTTGCAAATGAAAACTGTCCTTTGTGTAGAGGTGTCCTCTTGCGGGGTGTCTGCTAAAGGGAGGTATCAACTGTGTATATATAAAAGGCACATAATTTGGATTATAGATTATAAACACAAGGTAATAACACCAAATCCAAATAAATAGTGTGTGAAGTTTCAGTAACAGTTACTGTGTTGTTGCTGTAGTGTTGTTACTGAAACATTACACACTATTTATTTATTTGGTGTTATTATCTTGTGTTGTGGGTATATATGTTTATTATATATGACAAGAAGAGATAAGAAGAAGAAAACCAGTCATAGAACTATCACTAGTCTTTTTTCTGTCTTAAATTTTGTATTTGATTTTCATTATAGGTATCAAAAAGGACAATTTGGATTATAGATTAATAGTTACAAGACAATAAGACCAAATAAATTTATAGTTGTGTGACGTTTCAGTAGCAGCGTTGTTACTATCATCACACAAAATAATAAATCTCTTCTTTCTTATCTCCACGCTGGGTGAAGTTGAATGCGTGTGCCTTTGTCATTAAGACAGGGAGCACTACTCAGTGGCAGGCCAACTTAGCTCCGATATGAAATGGCCGCCTCTGACATGAGGAACAGACGCCATGAACAGCCGCTCCTAACATGGAGTACAAACGCTGCTCATCCTGCATCCCTGGATTAGGAGTTCTTACAGGGTACTATCAGCCGGGCCAGCTGAGCCCAGGTTTTTTAGTGAGCTTGTTACTGCTCCCCCTCCTTCTTTTTCATCCGGGCTTGGGACCGGCAAAGGTGGGGAGTTGATAGTCGTGTGAAATGGTTACAAGAAAATAAGACCTAATCCAAATAATTTAATGGTGTGTGACATTTCGGTAACAGCGTTGATCCCGAAATATCACACACTATTAATTTATTTGCATTTATTCTTTTGTCTGATGATAGTAACAATGCTGTTACCGAAATGTCACACCCTATTAATTTATTTGGATTAGGTCTTATTTTCTTGTAACCATTTATTCTTTTGTCTGATGATGGTGACAATGCTGCTATCAAAATGTCACACACTATTCATTTATTTGGATTTGGTCTTATTTTCTTGTAACCATTTATTCTTTTGTCTGATGATGGTAACAACGCTGTTACCGAAACGTCACATACTTAATTTATTTGGATTGGGTCTTATTTTCTCGTAACTCTTTATTCTTTTGTCTGATGATGTTAACAACGCTGTTACCGAAATGTCACACACTATTAATTTATTTGGATTAGGTCTTGTAGCTAAAATGTGGAAGATGTGCAAGAGTTTTGTGCAGAACAGGACTTCTGTATAGGGGATGGTTGATGTCAATGTTGGAATTTGTTAGAGATTCTTAGATAACCATGTGGTTACGGTGGTTGTTAGAAATCAATGTTGGAGGTGACTGGTCAGTGACAGATGGCCAGTTATATGATGGAATCTTTCAGTTTCCAACTCGATTTCAACAGCGGCACATCAATATTAAATAGATTGATAAAGCACAATTTGGATTATAGATTATAATCACAAGGTAATAAGACCAAATCCAAATAAATAAATAGTGTGTGACGTTTTGATAACAGCGTTGTTACCATCTTCAGACATCAGACAAGTACTAAATGACTGAAATTATTCAGTACTTTTGTCTGAAGATGGTAACAACGCTGTTACTGAAACGTCACACACTATTTATTTATTTGGATTTGGTCTTATTACCTTGTGATTAAATAGATTTGTGAGGGTCTTTTTTTGTTTGTTCAACAGTTTGATGCTTTAACAACAGTCTTGAATGCTGATGACTGTTGTACCAGGTTATTGGGTGGGCTGTTGGAATTTATAACACTACAGTAGAACTACCTCCCACAACAGTTTGATACTTTAACAACAGTCTTGAATGCTGATGGCTGTTGTACCAGGTTATTGGGTGGGCTGTTGGAATTTATAACACTACAGTAGAACTACCTCCCACAACAGTTTGATACTTTAACAACAGTCTTGAATGCTGATGGCTGTTGTACCAGGTTATTGGGTGGGCTGTTGGAATTTATAACACTACAGTAGAACTACCTCCCACAACAGTTTGATGCTTTAACAACAGTCTTGAATGCTGATGACTGTTGTACCAGGTTATTGGGTGGGCTGTTGGAATTTATAACACTACAGTAGAACTACCTCCCACAACAGTTTGATGCTTTAACAACAGTCTTGAATGCTGATGGCTGTTGTACCAGGTTATTGGGTGGACTGTTGGAATTTATAACACTACAGTAGAACTACCTCCCAATAAAGGACAATACCTAATTGCAGAGCCAAAGTTTCCTTTTGGGAGAGATGTCCTCTTACAGGAGAGTTGCAAAAAGGTAAAAAAATGGTAATTTTGCAAATGAAAACTGACCTTTTATAGAGAGATGTCTTCTAGTGTGAGTGTTCTCTCATGGAGGTTCTACGGTATCACAAGTGACAGGGTATAACCTAGAAAGAATTGGGCACCAGATTCCTACTGGTATAAGTTGAGACTTTGGAATTAGGTTTTAATCAAGTTGCTGTTATGAAAATATTCCACTGTATTTCATACTTCCAGAATGAATTGTTGTGGTTAAACATAACTGAACCCCCCTCACGACTTGGTAGACTTTAGGAGGACAGCAAAGTATTTGGGTTCTGACATATCTTGTGGGTAACACCCTCGATTCCTGACAGCCATGAACCGGGATTGAATCCCGCGTTAACATTTTGTTTAATATGTGAATAACCTTCATATATTATTCATTGTTTCAATTATCATAAACTAGATTGCTCTTTTTGAGTGGTACCTAATAAAGTGGTTTTGGAACAAGAGCATGTTGTGATTCATGTGAGAAGAGCTACTGTTTTAGCTATTGCTGGTCATTGGGCCAGTGGGTTTCCATCTCTTCCTCCCTCTATCTCTATCTCTCCAAGACACCAAGTGCTAGGTTTAGCATGTATAATTGCACAGCTCGAGCAACATGACTCATGGAATTTGTGTAATCTTTACACAAGAGGATAAACAACAACATGTATAATTGCTCTTGAAATGAAAAATTGTGAGCTTTTAGATAGTCTCCTTAGTTTACAGTATTACAAGATATTTTTAATGATATTACAATCTCCCCCTTTAATATAACACATCATGGAGAATTAACCCTTTCAGTTAGACTCAGTGTTGAATTATAAATAGGAGGATTGGTAAGTGGGAAAAAAGATTCAAAGTAAGTGCTGAATTATAATGATAAGCACACACAATTTGGATTATAGCTAACAACGCTGTTACCAAAATGTCACACACTAATTTATTTGGATTAGGTCTTATTTTATTTTTGATAAATTATAGCAAGTTGTAGAGTGTATGTATATTTCAGAAGGACTTGATACCATAGAACCCCCCATTTGACATGTCTACCCTATATTGGTTCACTGGTGATGTTTCTTTAGTTGGAGATTGGTCCGGTTATTCCTGATTTTTGAGAAAGGTGGTCACTCAAGAAGTAGGTTCCCCCCATCTGTATGATAGGTTGCTTGTAGGAAGTAAGTGAAGCTGTACCACCACCAATCAGACCAAAGTGTTAAGAGGGGTAAATGAAGACTGCTTTGAATACAAATCTTTGCTATTCCTGTCTGGTCAATCTCATGTAGAGTTTGCACAAAGGGCTGTGTGTATGTGCTCATTTAAAAGAAAGAAAAACAAATTTTGCTATTCATTCCTTTTTAGTTTATGTATTTCTAATTGGGTACTCTCTCTGTGTGTGTGAGCCCTGGTTCTACACAGGGTCAGAGATGGTGCCATTGTCTAGTCAAAGAGTATCATTGTGAGTAAATGGGTTTTAAGTCTTGTGTGTTCTCCTGACACTCTGCCAAGAGGCGGTCTATGAAAGGTGTGAGCAACTGGGAAACCCACTCAGCTGAATGGCCGGCCGGCTCTTCTTGTTGATGGCAGGCACACCCAATAAATTGATTCAATCCCTCTATTCTAGTTCACTTGGTGAGCACATATATGAGGCTTTGGTGTTGTTGTTTCTTATCCCCTTGTGTAAACCTTACACAAATTTCATTAGTTCATGCTCTTCAAGCTGTTTTATGATAAGCAGTGGTCTCTCCCAAAGGTCCTGTTTAGTACATCTAATGCAAGCCAAAATGTGTTCTGGAGCTGCAGGTGCCAAGCTACATTTTGAGCAAGTGGGGTAGATTTTGTTGTTATTTTCTATCTTCAATGGCTTCAGATGGCCTGTTCTAAATCTTGTTAGTGTTGTTTGATGCTGTCTGATGTTCAGAGCTCCTGGGTTTACTCCACTGTACCAACTGTGCTTAGGTGGGATCCTCCAGATCTTGTTTATTTTTGTTTTGGCTACTGTTTCTATTTCTTCCTCTTACAACAGGGGGTGTACTTACAGTACTATGGATATGGAATAATAGAAGTTGTGGAACGTGAACCATTTTGAGAATGTGAATTGAGGACAAAATACTACAGGAATGTCACCATTTGAACTTTATATTGGCTTAGCAAATTATTATTTGGATAATGGTTCAAAGACATCCTCTCACTATGGTCTGATGTTGGTATACTACAGATGAGACACATTTACTTGTGGGTTATATGTTCTGGTATGTTGTGGAATTGAGTGAAATGTTCCCAGTCCCAGGTTGTTGTGCTTTAAAGTTTCACCTTCTTCATATTAAAACTTTGTCTAATATGCCTGACTATTCTTAACATTGTGGTAGACAGAAGCACAGCATTTTTTGTTGTTATCCCTTGTTTAGGTGCTTTTAAAAGACCTTTAGGAAAACCCCATGACTATAATATAAAAGCTGAGACAATGGAACCTAATAGATATTGTTTAAATGACTTGAGGAATAAGCAACAACAACAACAACAGGTGGGTCTAAACCAACTCATGTATTTTAAAACTTCCACAGGTCTAATCAAGAACGTCCTTGACAGTTGATCAAATGTTGTGAACTTGTTGGATGGGATCCACATTTTTGGTAGTTTTGATACATCTTGGTTGTTCTATCCCTGGAATGTTTTAAGGTGACTTCTGTCTGGTACTACTACCTCTCCTCTATTGAGGTCCTATTCCAGGATTTCTCCTGAATTTTCACCATTGTACCACAAGATAATAAGACCAAATATAAGGTAATAAGAACAAATCCAAATAAATAGTGTGTGACGTTTTGGTAACAGATTTATTTGGATTTGGTCTTATTACTTTGTGTTTATAATCTATAATCCAAATTGTGCACTATCAAGACCAAATATAAATAAATAGTGTGGGATGTTTCAGTAACAGCTTTGTTACCGAAATATCATACACTATTTTACTTATTTGGTCTTATTTCCTTGTGTCTATATTCCAAATTGTGCCACCATTGTACCAATTGTGTTCCATTGTTTGATGCGGGTAAACTTGACATCAAAATACCGGTCTGGTTGTGTGAATATCTAAATAATATCTTTATTCATCAGAGGTCAAGAGTCAAAAGTGTGTGAATAATAATAAAAAGGCAGTTATCTACAGTACTAAGACTGACTTCAATGTTAACTTAGATTTATACAGTTCTTTATTTTTTCCTTCTTGTTTGGTAACATTGTGCTGCCCCCCCCCTATCTTCAATATAGTATGAGCTCAAAAGGAGCTTCTTCTATAGAACATGTTTATTTCACTAGCTTTCGAACAACATTGTTATTCAAGGTTAAACCGTTTGGTTTTCGACCACTATGACCCGGGTTTGATTCCTGCATTGGACATTTTTTCTGAATAAAAAAAAAAAATGCTCCAATGGCCCCCGATTCTTGTAAAAGTCCAACCCCACCTTCGAGTGCAAGTAACCAAACAGGGCTCGGGCACATTTGTAAGTGCAAAGTCGAACTGCTTTTCACATGGGTAGACATGTGGTGCACTTACAGTAAAAGCAGTCGCTAACTACCCACCATGATTATCATGGCCTGTACCACGTGTACTAGGGATAAGCAAAAAAAAAAAGTTCTTCAACGGGCGTAAAGACAAGGTGTGATGTGTACAATTATATAGACGTACATTGAGAGCCAAGATATATACACATTTGTAACTAATTGATAATAATGTAACTAAATTGAGAAATAAACAGTTATATATTTTGATGGGGTACTCATTGAGCTTGACAAACTTTACATGGGAAATTGCTATATTCTACGACAAAAGAACACAAGGTAATAAGACCAAATCCAAATAAATTAATAGTGTGTGATGTTTCAGTAACAACGTTGTTACCTATAATCTATAATCCAAATTGTACCTTATCTATGACAAAAAGTTTTAAAATTTCTAAATCCTCAGGTAAAGCTGTTGTCTTATTGTACCTTGACCTATTTGAATTTGACTCTATAATTTGAATGCATAACAAGGGTGTTGCCATTCACCATTTATCATAGTCCAAAGTCATTTTATTTTTGGATATAGCATCATCATACACTGTTGGAATACTTTATGAACAGCTATCTTATTGACCTAGTCTTAGATTAGAACACTTCCATTAGAAGACATACTTGCTAGAGGACACCTCTCTACAAAGTACAGTTTTCATCTCCAAAATGACCATTTTTGTACTAATTAACAACTCTCTAACAAGAGATTGCCTCTCTCTAAACTAGGCTCTGCAACTAGGTAATCTTTATAGAAAGGTTGTAACAATTTTTTTCTAGTGGTTATTTCATGTCTATGAGTACTGTCATCATAATCAACATGGGGTAATAAATGTGTTTGAATTGTTGAGATGGTTATAGATTAGGAAGGCTGAATGGCTTCCTTCTTTGATGATCCTTCTACTTTACTTTGAAATACATTGTACCCTTGTTATAACAGCAACTCATTTAACCGAGCTAAGATACAAAACTCAACTCATTTTATTCACTACCAATCTCTAAGTAGCTCCTTCACGACGGAGCACTACTTACTATCAAACCTCCCTTTGAAAATTAAACGATTTATAGCCCGTCAAAGGATTCTATAGCTACTTTTCCGTGAGGATATCACGGGATTTTGGAACAGCGACCCTTTAAATTGCTACTTCTGCAATGCTGTCATCCAAGACAATTTGGTCCACTATCTATTCCATTGCCCATTTCTACATGAAAAGAGACTGGAAATTCGCGAAATTTCGGAGCTAACTCACTATAATGAACAACATGTATATAAAATTTTTACTACTCTCTTGCTGGATAAAACATTTGTTTATAAATATTTAAAATTTTTCAAGGCGATTGATAAAATGAGAGAAGAAGTGCTCAACTCCACAGACAACGGCTGATTGCTCCCCCTCCCCTCTAAATTGCTTTTCCTCCTCACTCATGTACATATATATAACCTTTTAGGGGAATCCCCTTGTAAGACAATAGTGTCTTAATAAAGGTTTTTGTTGTTGTTGTTATAACAGCAACTTGATTATAGCATTATAATTCTTGGTTACAAAGTGTTAAATCCTTATTTTTTAGCTGTAGTTATATATACAACATAGTTATAACACCATAAAATCTTGCCCCCTGCCAAGTGCTATTGTTATAGCAAAGTTTGACTGTTTATTAAACAATCAAAAAAATAATGACAATCAAATTTGACCCTTCCATAATAAATGTTTATTTATTTTTTATTATCCTTAATACACATGGTGCAGACCATGATAATCATGGTGGGTGGAAGTTGGTGACTGCTTTTACTGTAAATGCACCACATGTCTATATTTGTGAAAAGCAGTTTGACTCTTAATTTATTTGGATTTGGTCTTATTACCTTGTGTTTCTAATCTTTAATCCAAATTGTGCCTTATCATGTATTCAATGTATTTAGCAAGTATTAGAAAGTTTTATGAAGATTTTCCTAATGCAATTACTTGCATGTTTGGAAAAGTAGAATGAAATTCACAGTCATCAAGCAAAATCAGCTGTTACAATGAGTTACAAAAGTTTACTCTCTATTTATTGCCCATAGAGATTAGTCAACATTTAGAGGTCAATTTAAGACACTAGAGCCTTTATAGTATTTCAATGACTGACACATTGAATGAAGAAAGAAAGAAGAGACTTTATAATACAAGAAAATAAGACCCAATCCACATAATTTATTAGTGTGTGACGTTTCGGCAACAGCATTGTCACCATCATCAGACAAAATAATTAAATTATTTGGATTAGGTCTTATTTTATTGTATTATAATCTATAATCCAAATTGTGCTTTATCAAAGAAGAGACTTGTCTACCCACCAACCATCCTCAACACAACTTCTTTAGAGAGAGGGGAGAGTCGAGAATAAATCTTAAGATGGTGTTGAATGATGTCTACACACAGAGATCTCTGAGATGGTTGCTAGCCTGTTGATCCACATCAGAGACCAAAGGAGATTTGTCACCATCTGGGATGATGTAAGAGACACTGTAAGTTTACTCTCTATATACTGCCCATAGATTAGTCAACATTTAGAGGTCAATTTAAGACACCAGGACCTTTAGAGATGCTTCAATGACAGACACATTGAATGAAGAAAGAGACTTGTCTACTCGCCAACCATCCTCAACACAACTGCTTTAGAGAGTCGAGAGTAAAGCTTAAGATGGGTGTTGAATGATGGCTAAAACAAAGACATCTCTGAGATGGTTGCTAGCCTGTTGATCCACATCAGAGACCAAAGGAGATTTGTCACCATCTGGGATGATGTAAGAGACACTGCTTTAATCAAATTGATGACGTGAGAAGTGAAAATAGAATCAAAATGGTTCAATATTTAGATTATAGATAAGAAACACTTGGCGAGATGGTCAAATCCAATTAAACTATATATGATATTTCAGTATCAACGTTGTTACCAAAATGTCAGTTTTTAATTATTTGCAAAGACTTTATGGAAGAGTTTGTAATTAAAAAATGTAATAAATTTCTCTATGTATTTAAAGAGGACCTTCCATTGAAAAACTTGAATTTGAAAACACCCAGGGATGTACATTTACTCTTTGAAGGGAACAACCTCGCTAGACATTGGGAAAAATGAGTCCTACCAATTCATGCCCAGTTGTGACAGTATATGGGGAGAAGTTTCTAGTTTCCAAGTGACACTCTGGAGAAAACCTGATGTTAACTTCTTCTTCCTTCTTATCTCCACTCAATCATATTAGGGTACTGGGTGAAGTAGAATGCGTCTGCCTTTGTCATTAAGACTGGGAGCACTACTCAGTGGCAGGCTGACTTAGCTCCAAAAGAAATGGCCGCCTCTGACATGAGGAACAGACATCATGTGCAGCCGCTCCTAACATGGAGTACAAACGCTGCTCATCCTGTTACCCTGGAGCCCTTACAGGGTACTATCAGCCGGGCCAGCTGAGCCCAGGTTTTTTTTTATTGAGCTTGTTACTGCTCCCCCTCCTCCTTTTTCATCTGGGCTTGGGACCCAGCAAAGGCGGAGTTTTGTTAACTCCTATATGTCAACATTCATTGTGGGAAACTTTGATAAATACCCTGTTGAGGCAGGATAGGAAGTGATTGAATCAGCTCGTAACATTTTTGAAAAAAGTTTTGCCACATTTACTTGTAGGTTAAAAGACATTCTAGAGGGTTGGTTGGTAGAGGAGGGGTCTGGACAACCACAATCCAGGATCAAATCCTGCATCAGACACTTTTATCTGAAGAAATACTTCAATGGCCCTCAATTCAAGCAAAACCCCACTGGGCTCTGGCAAACTTGTAGTTGCAAGAACCAAACTGCTTTCTACATGGGTGGACATGTGTACATATAAAGGTCTGTACCAAGTGTATTTGGGATAAAGTAAAAATATGACATTCTTCTATGTAACCTATCAGACAACTTTGGCATAAACTCCAATTGCTTATTTGTGTATGTTAAACATGATTAGGTACAATTTGGATTATAGATTAGAAACACAAGGTAAATAAGTCCAAATAAAATAAATAGGATATAAATTAAGGTAATAAGACCTTAGAAGAAGGTAATGTGCCTTATCTGGATACAACTTGAAATACATTTTCAATGACCCACATGGTCAAAAGAGAGAGAGAGATTGAGATTGAAACTGATTTATTATAATGTCCATATAAGATTATATAAGGTTAAATACAGAGAGGGGGGGGGGCTGACCGACAAACTATATTATGGTGGTGTCTTGTCCTTCAGGTTTTCATTGAGCTTGGTTTCCTGGAGACATATTAATGTGATGTTCATACAGCAGTCTACTCGGCTCTCCTTCCGTGTTCCATTTATGTTTAATTGTAAGATATTCAGGGTCCTCATAGCGCATATAATCTATATTATGATATATACAAAACAATAATGGTGGTCATACAAAATGGACTCAAAAATGTTAGGATTATTCTGTGCCCCACAAATTCTATTATTAATTATATACATACATATATCACAACAGTGACAACAAAACAGTAGTGATTCACCATCATTACTGCAGTGGAACTGATTTAAAAGGAAGACTAGAGATATGTTTTAAACCTGGTAGCTATTTATACCCCGCTGAATATTTCCTATCGGCCATGTTAGTATGCAAATTGATGTCAACCAGCTATGGAAGAATCAGGTTGTGGGCGAGGAGGGTACTGGTTGATGGCCCCCAAATTTGGAGGTCGCCTTAGATTGGTGCTAGGGTGTGTTTAGTTCTCTTCTCCTTCCTGGGGCTGATAAATCCCTATCAACTTTGTGAACTGATGTTTGGTTTTCTTCTTTCTTATCTCCACTCAATCATATTAGGGTATCAAGCTTGTAGAGCTTGTTGATGGTGTCTGCTGGGGATGAGGAGAGCTCATCAATGGATGAGTCAAAACAGTCAATGATGTGTTACAGTAAAACCTACCTGTAAAGGACAACACCTAATTGCAAAGCCAAAGTGTCTTTTAGGGAGACGTGTCCTCTTACTGGAGAGTTGCTAAATAGTAAAAATGGTAATTTTGCAAATGAAAACTGTCCCTTGTGGAGAGGTGTCCGCTAAAGGGAGGTTCTACTGTATTGGTGTTGTGGTTGGATCATCAGTATGTTGTAGGGTACAGCAGGGTTACAACTAGTACACCACCAGGGATGTACCAGTTGTCAGGAAAAGGAAGAGGATGGAGTAATTGGCAATAGTTGACCTTCAGTTCAGAGATGTGACATTACTCCTCTCTGCTATTATTGGGGTAATAGAATAGTGCATGACTCCCAGCACACATTTATATCTCCTCATTCTCTCAACTTGCCTGTGGAAGGATTATAAAGATCCAAAAGCTTGCACTTTGCACGAAAAAAGAAACGCATTGCTACTGTTTATAGTCTTATTTTATAACTTTATAGCAATTTTCTCTTCTAATGAAACTTACACTACAGGCCCCTGTCTGCAGTATCTCACACCTATAGTCTCCAGCCCCCTAGTTCTTTCTAGCAATTCATCAGCCTCCATTCCTGCCTCTTCTAAACCCAAGCTACCTGCACACAGTGAAAACTTTGCTCTTCTCTCCCTCTCAAATGAATTTTGACCCTCCATGCCCAAACAGCATTTATTTTTTATTATGTTCACAGAATCAATTTTGAATACATATTTGATGGGAGAAGCGCCCTATGATTCTATGGATCAATTTCCTCCCGGCAATTTTTCTATCTATATTCTAGCCATAGATTTGGCCCAGCCACCTTGCCAGCAAAACACCTCTTTGGCAGATTGTCAAGATTCCATTAGATCCCGTGTGGATCTCATGGAATAAAGTCCACCCTAGACTGACGAGGGCCATTAGCCCGAAACCATGGTCTCTAGGTGGACGCTTCTCAATTTGCCAAAGCTGGTGTTGGGGCTTTGTCACCGACCCGAGGCTGCTAGTTTGCGGCGACGGTCAATAGATGGCGTCGGTTTTTGACATTTATTTTGACGGGAGAAGCGCCCTATGCTTCTATGGATCAATTTCCTCCCGGCAATTTTTCCATCTATATTTGATAGTATAACCTCGTTTTGTGAAACATTAATGCTAAATAACTAATATGCATGATATATTTACTTTGATGGACTTTGTAAGTTTGTTGCATTTTTATATTGTCCTCTGTGTTCAGTATATCTAAAATAAAGTAGAAGTTTGAAATGAGAGATGAATAGAGCATTTGTCTGATAAGGCACAGTTTGGATTATAAACACAAGGTAATAAGACCAAATAAATAAATAGTGTGTGACATTTCAGTAAGAGTGTTTTGTTACCATCTTCAGACAAAAGTACTGAAGTCTGCATTTGTGCAGAAGTGTCTGCGAAGTGTGCATTTGTCTGTTACACATATACATACTATTTGAGAATATTCTCAATGGAGTTTGTTTGAAGTTTCCACATTTATTATTATTATTATTATTATTATTTTTTTTGCTTATCCCTAGTACACGTGGTACAGGCCATGATAATCATGGTGGGTAGGCAGGCGACTGCTTTTACTGTAAGTGCACCACATGTCTACACATGTGAAAATCAGCTCGACTTTGCACTTACAAATGTGCTAGAGCCCCGTTTGGTTACTTGCACTCGCTGGTAGGGTTGGACTTTTGAAAGAATCGGGGGCCATTGGAGCATTTTTTTTTTTAAAATCAGAAAAAAGTGCCCAATGCGGGAATTGAACCCGGGTCATAGCGGTCATAAACCAACGGTTTAGACCATCCTTCCAAATATTTTAAATATTACTTTAAAATGCCATTTAAAAAAAAATAGAGCTCAGGTTTAAGCTGGAAAGCAGCTAGGATCAAGAGCCGATTCATTATACTGTTTTTTCCCCCCTACAATTGACTTTAGAGAAAAAACTTATGTGTTGGAACTAGTCTTTTAAGTTGTTCTAACCATGTTGTTGTTATAATATCACAGTTAAAACAACTGGGACTTAGAACTAGGATGTAATAACAAAGTTGCTGTGAAATCAAAAGTGAAATTGTACTGGGATAAACTGGATAAATCAAGAAAAAGGCATCTCCTTATCGTGCAACTAACGTTTCTGATGGCTTGCACAATCTACGGGAATAAACATTAACTATTCATTGATTTTTAATTATTCCAGAATTGGCCAAATACCCATTCTTGATTAATCAAGAAAAGCTAACTACGTATGCGTTTTGTATTTGGCCAATTCTGGAATAATTAAAAATCAACAGAATAATTGATATTTATTCTGATAGGTGGCACAAGCCATCAGTAACTTTAGTTGCATGATAAGGAGATGCCCTTTTTCTTAACAAAGTCACTGTTTTAAAAGAGGTGGTTATAATGAGGTTCCAGTATATTTGAAGAGAGATGTCGGTTAGGTGATATTTGGATTATAGATTAGTACTGGGAAATCTCTTAAAGATTTCTTAAAAAATACATGGCCCACCTGTGCTGTGTGAGAGCTTAAATTGTCTTGTTCCATATGTAAATACCTGTTTTCTTTCCTCTTTTCGCTCTCCACTTCTCCCATCCATATTTCCAAAATTTTTTTTTTCTTTTTTTGATTTTTTTTTATTCTTCTTATTTTTTATTCTTTCTTATAATCTGTATATATTTACCAAATGTATATAATCTTTCTCCATTTTTTATTTCCCACTTTGATAGGTTTCTCCGTTTTGTAACCCCAAGGAGAATCCTCTGTAAGACCTGTGTGTCTTAATAAAGGCTTTTGTGTGTGTGATTATAGATTAGTAGAAACATAAGGTAATTCCAAATAAACAAATAGCATGTGATGTTTCAGTAACAACAAGTGTCACGCACTATTTATTTGATGGGATCACCTTGTGTTTCCAAAGAGAGAGAATTCTCTTTGTGTGTGTTTGTATTTCCATCATGTTATCAGCTTTATTCCCAATCTCTACTCTCTCTCCCTTATCACAATTCCCTGATAACAAAATGTTGGGATTGTGGGCTGCTTTTGTCTCTTAACAATCCTTGGTTTGTTGATCTGGGAATTATTACTGAAACAGGATTTCCTGCACAAGGTGTAGCCAACCTGTTTGTATTTCCATGTTTTATCAGGTTTATTCCCAATCTCTACTCTCACTCCTATCACAATTCCCTGATAACAAAATGTTGGGATTGTGAGCTGCTTTTGTCTCTTAACAATCCTTGGTTTGTTGATCTGGGAATTACTGAAACAGGATTTCCTGCACAAGGTGTAGCCAACCTCAATGACATCAGCACTTATGCCTTTGTTTTGGCCGGGGATGAATTCAATGCAAGATGTGTGTGTGGAGTGAATGTTGATTCTGTCATCTCTGATTGAATCTCTGGAAACTTCAACTTGGGAGAGTTTTTACATTTGTGTGGAGTTTTTTCATTTTTTAATCAATCCTTCTGTAACATGCTTTGTATTTATTTATGTAAAATATTTGATTATTCTTTGATTTTTCTTCAATAGTTTGGCAGTCAGCAACACTTGCACTTTCCTTCTCCAATTTTGCATAAGATATTTTTTTGTTGTTTATATATTAGGGTTAACCTTGTTGTAATTAAATATTAAAACACAAAGTATTGTAACTATCCCTTATTTCTAAATAGGAAACACAAGGTAATAAGACCATATCCAAATAAATAAATAGTGTGTTTATTGGTAGTGTATATATATATTACTAGCCGAATGACCTGGGCAACGCCCGCGTTTTACCCGATTGAATGTTTTGATTCAAATACTATTTGTTACAATTATAAATTGGCGCCTTAAATAAATGCATATACAGTAAAACCCTGCTAAGACGAACCATGGATATAACGAACCTTCCCTTATAACAAACCCATCGAAAATCCCAATTCCATTCCATTAAAATTACCATCGTTATAACGAACTTTTCACAGTCAAAAACAAAGTGTCTCATGTAGTGGCGGCGTAATCGTAGCCACATGATCGTAGCCAACCAATAGGAGAGCGCCATTCCAAAGAAAAAGCAAACGGTGACAGAGATGACACATGACGCTCGTAACTGTATATAGAATTATTTTTCCGTTCATCATTACTCTTCATAATTCACCCTTTCATACCTCATCCAAAAAGGTTAGAAATAGTAATATTTCACCTTGAAATAAAAGTTTGATTTTTCATTGAAAAGAAACTCATGCGGTGTAACTTCAAGTGTCGTTTTGCAATCACAGGCCGCAGTGTATTATATTATAGTGTTTATTATTATTTTATTGTGTTAATATAATTATTTATTATGTTTATTGGGTTTATTTGGATTTGGTCTTATTACCTTGTGTTTATAATCTATAATCCAAATTGTGCCTTATCATTTAAATAGGAAAGGTTACACCATCCGTTAACAAGTGAAACTTTGCTATAACAACATCACTATAGGACCAAGATTTTTATGTTGTTATAACTATTATTCTTTCTTTCTTATCTCCACTCAATCATATCAGGGTAAAGCTTGAGACTTTTGATGATGTCTGCCCGGGATGAATAGAGCTCATCAATGGATGAGTCAATAGAACTATCATTATATGCCTTAATGTTTATAGGTAGGTATATATAGTGTCCGTCGAATTGGATGATTAGGGTCACCTGAAAGTTAACTGATTGGCTCTTTATTGTCATGTGACCTTAATAAGCCAATCAGTATTAAGTTCATTAACCAATCAGCAAATAATGCTTCCTCAATTCAGAGGCATTGATTATAGAAATTAATTTTTAAATATAATATTGCGAGTTCACAATTCTAGGAAGTTTCACATCTTTTTGGCAGTACAGTAGAACCTCCCTTTAGTGCACATCCTGCTAGCGGACACCTCTCTATAAAGAACAGTTTTCATTTACAAAATTACCATTTTTACTATTTAGTAACTCTCCAGTAAGAGGACACCTCTTCCTAAAGGACACTTTGGCTCTGCAATTAGTTGTTGTCCTTTACAGGGAGGTTCTACTGTAATAATATTGTCATAAATGTAATTGTAAATAATACATCGGCAGCTTGGCGAATGTTATGTACCTAAGCCCCGATAGGTGGCGCGCTCTGTCAGCTTGGCAAGTGTTATGTACCTAAGCTCTGATAGATGGCAGGCGCGCTAGGTGGGAAGTTTGTAAACAATAGTCGCTGATCACCAGCCGTTTGGGTCTCTGACATTACTTCCTTAATTTACCATTATATTTATCCATTTAACTTAGTTTACCTCTATTTCTTTTTATCCCTCAAACTTATTAACTATTTAAAGTCATCTAATAAATTATTATTTTATTCTACCCAAACGTCACCTTGATTACTGTGACAATATTTATATACACTAAAACTTCTCTATAGTGAACCCCAATGGTTCGTCATAGTCGTAGTTCACTGTATTATAAAGTACAAATGGGGATTATTTCAGGTTCATTATGAGGGAAGGTTTGCTATATCCAAGGTTCATTTTAGCAGGGGTTTTACTGTATGTTGTTATTCTATATCTGTACTTTTAAAAACAAATTTATCTCATAGTGGTTATACTATTATGGTTATTCTTTGTATTATATGGGGGATCCTGTAATGGAAACTTGGATTGAGGACAGTCTTATCATCTTTACCCATTTTAAAAGTTTAATTATTCTTTAAATTTTGTGTGTCTGACAGGATTAAGGTAAACTTTTAATTAGTACAGGCTGTAGACCTGTTTGTTGAAGGGGCTAATGTTCTAGGAGGGCTGGTATAATGAGGTTCTACTGTAAATGGTGTTAATTAATTCTGTCAAACTTCTTCATTGTTTATCTTTTTCTTATTAAGGAGGGTGCTGGCCTAAACACAATCTTTTTGAACAGGTTTTTGAAAATATTTTTAGATAATCTTCTTCTTTTTTCTTATCTCCACTCAACCATATTAGGGTATCAAGCTTGTAAAGCTTGAGACTTTTGATGGTGTCTGTTGGGGATGAGTAGAGCACATCAATGGATGAGTCAATACAGCCAATAATGTGTAATAAATTGCTTCAATAGTTTCCGATATTTGCACAAGTCCAGCCCCTCCAATGATTGTAGATAAACCAAATAGACTGCTGGCACTTTTCAAATACAAAAGTTAGCCGGCCTCTTACAGTATAAGCATTTGTGAATTTCCATCCACTATGATTATCATGGCCATAAAATTATAAAAAAATCTCTGGTTAAAAGTCATATTCTCACTTAGTTTTTAAATACAAGATAATAAGACCAAATCCAAATAAATAGTGTGACGTTTCTGTAACAGTGTTGTTACCGTCATAGACAAAAGTCTTCTTCCTTATCTCCACTCAATCATATTAGGGTCTGGGTGAAGTAGAATGCGTCTGCCTTTGTCATTAAGCCTGGGAGCACTACTCAGTGGCAGGCCGACTTAGCTCCAAAAGAAATGGCCGCCTCTGACATGAGGAACAGACGCCATGTGCAGCCTTTCCTAACATGGAGTACATACACTGCTCATCTTGTATCCCTGGATTAGGAGCCCTTACAGGGTACTATCAGCCATGCCAGCTGAACCCAGGTTTTTTAGTGAGCTTGTTACTGCTCCCCCTCCTCCTTTTTCATCCGGGCTTGGGACCGGCAAAGGCGGAGTTATAGACAAAAGTACTGAATGGCTATTAGTTTTAATTCACTTTTAATTCTAAGAATTATATTTTAGGTTGTCATAAAAAACTATTTTTTCTTATCTGCGCAATTGTTTACGCACTTGAAAACAGTACTATTTAAGAACATGCTGTGATATTTTTTCTCATTTATTCTTTTGTCTGATGATGGCAATGATGTTAGAGAAACATCATTATTAATTTATCTATAATCCAAATTGTATCTTATCATGGTCAAACATAAGTCTTATCTATGACACCAAGAATGCTACCACAATACATATTAAAAGGGCAGCAAGTAGAAAAGGAAGATCAAGGTGGCAATGTATTGAAAGAGTATCTCTTAATTGTTCAACTTGCCGATGGCTTAATAAATACAACTGAAAGATTGATAAGGCACAATTTGGATTATAGATTATAAACACTAGGTAATAAGACCAAATCCAAATAAATAAATAGTGTGTGACGTTTCGGTAACAGCGTTGTTACCATCTTCAGACAAAAGTACTGAAGAAATTGTTACCATCTTCAGTACTTTTGTCTGAAGATGGTAAAAACGCTGTTACCAAAACGTCACACACTACACCTATCCCCCGATTTACACGGTACTTGTTTTACACGTTTTCGCTTTTACACGGTTTTCCAAATAAGTTTTTTTTTTTGTTTTTATCGCACTATACTAAATGCTACTGTGATTGAACACATGCGCTGTGTACACATCTCATGAGGAATCCCGAGCTTATTGGCTGACTACATATTTTAACCTGTCAATGCATTTTATTTTTATTTCTGTGTACACCTATCCCCCGATTTACACGTTTTTCTCAGGAACGTATCTACCGTGTAAATCGGGGGATAGGTGTATTTATTTATTTGGATTTGGTCTTATTACCTTGTGTTTACAACTGAAAGATAATTTTCATTTCTGGAATCTGGCCACCACTTTTCTTGACAAACCGACCACATATGCATTTCAGGCTGTTGGCCCTCAGCAGTGTGGCACCTTAATAACCCATCTGTTTTTTTTCCCCTATCTCTCTTGAAAGTCAAGAAAAGATATTTGGCCAATTTCCAGAAATGTTTATATTTATTCCAATAAATGGCACTCTGCCTCTTCGGTAATTTAGTTGCAGGGTCAGGTGAGTTTTTTTTTTCAATTTGGTGTTCTTTCCTTTGGTTTATACTTATCCCTAGTACACATGGTACAGACCATGATAATCATGGTGGGTAGTTACTGTAAGTGCACACCACATGTCTACACATGTAGAGAGCAGTTTGACTTTTGCACTTACAAAGTGTGCCAGAGTCCTCTTTAATTACTTGCACCCATTGGTGAGGTCAGACTTTGGCATGAATCAGGGGTCATCATTGAAGCAATTGTTTTTTTCCTCAGAAAAAAGTGCTCATTTCTGGATTCGATCCCCTTTTTGGGGCTTTAGAAAATAGACTGTTTATACCTCTCGTGCCTAAACCCCCTTCTTTCCTTTTGATTTTTTAAAGCCTTATATTCCTACCCTAATTTCCTCCCCCCCCATATTTATATTTGTAGATGAACACCATTCAGTGGATAGATAGGCTCTGATTTAAGATAAAAGTAATTTAGATGAGAGATAGGCAACTTTGAAATGATTGTCAGGGGAGTCGTAACAAGGTTCTAGATGCAGATCCCAATTTGCATAGTGTACAATTTACTTAGGAATCCCAGTGGGGCAGTAGTAGTTATGCAAAGTATGTGGTTAAATAAAGCCTGCCGCCTTCACACCTCCCACACACATACTTCTACATAACTTTCCTCACGCTCCTTCCCAAGTGGGAACAAAACTACCTATTTATAGGGGATATTTTATTTATTTACAGCAGAACCTCTTGTGTGTGAGACTTTTTGTCATTCTGCTCAAAAGAGCATTGCTCGATACATCTTTTTTTTTTTTTCTTATCTCCATTCAATCTCTCATATTAGGGTATCAAGTTGTGACTCTTGATGGTGTCTGTTTGACAACCATCATGACTGGGTGAAGTAGAATGCGTCTGCCTTTGTCATTAAGACTGGGAACACTATTCAGTAGCAGGCCAACTTAGCTCTGAAAGAAATGGCCGCCTCTGACATGAGGAACAGACGCCATGTACAGCCGCTCCTAACATGGAGTACAAACGCTGCTTATCCTGTATCCCTGGATTAGAAGCCCTTACTATCAGCCGGGCCAGCTGAGCCCAGGTTTTTACCGAGCTTATTACTGCTCCCCCTCCTCCTTTTTCATCCGGGTTTGGGACCGGCAAAGACGGAGTTGCTCGATACATTAATCACAGTGTCCTAGAGAAGTATATGTCCATAGTTCCTTCAAAACACCACTTTATGCAATAGCAAATTCAGGGTATATAAGAAATTCCGTCTTGCTAATAAGACCAAATCCAAATAAATGAACAGTGTGTGATGTTTCGGTAACAGCATTGTTACCATCTTCAGACAAAAGTACTGAATCTACCAAATTGTGCCTTATCGATTTCAGTCCTGATACAATAGTGAAGCGGATATTAAAATAGTGAAACTGCAGGGAGGGTTCACTACCACTGATAAACTATGTCCTCCATCTTTCATAGAAATAGGTTTTAATGATAAATATTTAAACACAAGGTAATAAGACCAAATCCAAATAAATAAATAGTGTGTGATGTTTCGGTAACAGCGTTGTTACCATCTTCAGACAAAAGTACTGAATGAGAAATTTTACCACAGCATGTTTTTAAATAGTTCCTGTTATCAAGTGTGTAAACAAGATAGCAGATAAGAATGTTTTATCTGATAAACAGATGAGATAAACACATAATGAATATTATTTTTAGAATTAAAAGTTTTTTCAAATATAATTAAAAGCATATCTATAAATATCATTTATATTTCCTCTTTCTTCCATTCTGTTAATTGTAGCACATTTCTTTTGAATGAAAAATGCTTCTTTAAATTGTCTCTTAAAATAATTTTTCTCATAATCTAGTATCTATGGTTCTTTTAAAGAAGCATTTTTCAAACGCCCCCTCTTGGGACTCACCAAAATAGGGTGCTATAGACAGGTCACTTTTAATGTCAAATGTTTACATTTTAATGTTTAAAATCGGGCGCTATAGAGAGGAAAGCTCTATTTAGAGGGGGCTTTATAGACAGGTTTAACTGTATAAAGGGATAAGAAAAACAGACAGCTAATTTCATAACTTGTAGGAACTGAGAAGATTCTTCTATCTATTGTAGCACTTAGTTTTTGTAAAAGGTGCATTCCCATGCCAGCATTGTAAGTCTGTCAGTGGGCCAAACTGTCACTCTCCTCCCTCCCACAAATGTTGGCCGCCATCACCAACCTTAAATGGACACCATCTCAAGCTGCTAAGTTTTGGATTTTACTAAATGTTACAAACCAAAAATGATAAGACACAATTTGGATTATAGATTACTACAATAAGACCAAATCCAAATAAATTAACCCTTAACTGGACGGGTGGATTTTTCTTACGTAACTGGACGGGTTGGGTAGATTCAACCCACTTATGTAACTTTATGAAATAAGCGCTAAATAATGATTGAAATCAATATTAAAAAAATATTTAATTGATATATAGTTAATATATAGATTTTGACTTTTAAAAATTCTGAATATAATCTATTTACAGTTTTCAAAAATTTATAAGAAATGTTTTTGCAAACGCTTAGTTGACATACAGAGCAAAGGGTTTTTATTTTTTACTGCGTTTTTTGATGGACATTTGTAGCACCTTTATGGAGTATCAGATTGTTGTGGCATCGTAGTTTCACTTGGTTTACTTGAACCATCATTCTTCTTGAATTGTCGTCTGTAATTCCAGTGGGAGAGAATTGAGAATACGTGTGGCCAGGTGTTCATCAGTCAATGCTCTCCCAAGATCCACAATAAAATGACTCCTTTCTTTTTAACCCTTTTTATTAAATCTGATTACTGATTTTATTTTATTATTTTTTTTGGGGGGGGGGGGGGGGGGGGGGGGGGGGACATAGGAGACTAAAGTGGTTGTTCCAGAGAAACCAAAAATATATGTTCCTGATTCACTATTAGGGTGCTGTTGAAATTGTGGTAAATCTAAGGTTTCTTCTTTCTCATCGTTCCTAAATATGTAAGACCATGTTCTTTCAACTTATCAACTAATTCTACTGAAGTGAATCAATTGTCTGCTGAAATATTTCTTCCAAAGTGTGGTCGACTAATCTCTAAAACCTATATATATTTTGGGTTGGCAGGGATAGTTCTCTCTGTTGACTTGATTGATAATTATACTTATCCAAAGAAAGAAGTGTTATTTTATAAAAGGAAGCTAAAAATAGTGGAAGATAGAGACTCAAGCATGAGCCACGAGCTAACACTGACACGAAAAATTCTCACACTTCTGGACATGCTGGGCAGAATCCGCCCCAAAATGCAAATTTAACTCCCCTCCCAAAACTGAAATTTATAAACGATGGATGGAAATTGTTTGTATCACTGTAAAATTAGAATACACGGAAGCTGGTAGCTCTAGGTAAACGAAAAATATATTTTTTCCCTATATTAAGTTTATGCATGGGTAGAATCTACCCAACCTGTCCAGTTAAGGGTTAATAGTGTATGATGGTAACAGAATTGTTATCATTATCAGAAAAAAGAGAAAAAAATCATTGTAATTTACAAACCAACTTTAATACAACACTCCCCAAGGGATCAGATTTTTAAGGTTGAATTAAAGTCTGTTTTGAATTCTCTATTCCATTGAAGTAAATTGAAAAATTGAAGTAAATAAGCTGATTATAGGATTGGATAAACTGTTTAATCAAAGTAAGTGTTGTTGAATCAAGTGTTGAATTAAAAGGGTTATACTGTATTTTTTATTTCTGCTTAAACCTCAATAAGGTACAAATTGAAGTATAGATTTGGTCTTATTACCTTGTGTTTCTGTTAAAGAATATATATTGTGACTGTAAAGAGTAGTTGTAATATATATTTTGAAGCCATCTCCTCCCACAGGATATTCACACCACAGAAGCTGTTCCATGTAGGATGTCCTTCCTGCACACAGGAAGTCCAGCCTGTGTAAGATGATCCATCTTCCTCTTTTCCCATTGAACTTTCATTCCCGGGCATAGTGTGCTCCTCTTATTACATGCCCTCCTTCCAGTAGGCCAAATCTCCTCTAAACATCTCTTGTGTCATGGCTTCTATATAGGTATTTTCCTATTGGGGTGTGTGGAGGCAGCAGTCTTTTGTATACACCCATTCTATCACAATAGCTTCAATACAGTCTTTATTTTTTTCATGATTTTAAGATTACAGGGAACATTAAGTTCCGTTCTCTCATATATGCTCATGGACAAAACTTAAGGAAGTCTTTGATGTTGTCTGTAGTCTGCTTTTTCGAAGGAGACAGAGGTTGTTCACACTTGGTTATCTGGTGTGTCTTCAATAAAGATCACTGTAATATCTTTCAGACTTATTGTCTGAATCCCGATATACATGCTAAAAGGTACAACTTGCGTTCTGGTGTGGTGCTTCTACTGTACTCATGAAAAAGAAAGTAGGATATGTAAAACAATATAAATAGACAAGGGCAATACTTCTGCTCCAGCTTGGCAAGTTGGTGTGAGAGAACAACAGTCTTTGATTTCCAGACTTAAGTCTGGTCATCTACGGACAATGACTTTCCAGAATGGTTGCAGGGTTTTCCCACTATGTACTAAGTGTCAACCTGCAACCCCAAGACATATTATTGACTGTATTGACTCATCCATTGATGAGCTCTACTCTTCCCCGGCAGACACCATCAAAAGTCTCAAGCTTGATACCTTAGTGTGATTGAGTGGAGATAAGAAAGGAGAAGTTGGTGTGAAATGTTTGTTTAAAGGAATTGAGCAATATTGACACAGTTGAAGTCCCCTCTATCAACTTACTCTCCTTGTCAATACCTCATTGACTCTCACCACTCTCAACTCTCTATACCAAACTCCAATGTTAGTTCACCTATAACTGTGATTGTATAAAGGATGGCTTGGCTCATCAATGGTGAACCCTGCCAGCAGTTTGACTGCTACAATCATTATTTATGTCTGTATTTTGCTTCTTAATAAGGAAATTGATATTTAGAGCAACTATTGTATAATATAATAGGGATTAGTAGGGGGTCGGTGGAAGGATGGTCTAAACCGTTGGTTTTTGACCGCTATGACCCGGGTTCAATTCCCGCATTGGGCACTTTTTTATGTTTAAAAAAATAATGCTCCAATGGCCCCCGATTCTTGCAAAAGTCCAACCCCACCAGCGAGTGCAAGTAACGGGGCTCTGGCATATTTGTAAGTGCAAAGTCGAACTGCTTTTCACATGGGTAGACATGTGGTGCACTTACAGTAAAAGCAGTCGCCTACTTCTACCCACCATGATTATCATGGCCTGTACCACGTGTACAAGGGATAAGCAAAAAAAAAAAAAATAGGGATTATTTTGGACTTATAAGAGATGGTTTGCTCTATACCCAGTTCATTTTGAGGAGGTTGTACTTGCTATACAAAGTTTGCCTGAAAATTCCAATTAGAATATAGAATCTTCTTGAAACTGATGATTTGGATTTGGTCTTTTGCTACCTTATGTTTCTTAGCTTGAAGTTGAGAGATATCCTAAAATATTGTGGGTTGGAAAGGTTTTTTCACACCTCGGAACTAGTCTTCTTCATCTTTCTTATCTCCACTCAATCATATTAGGGTATCAAGCTTGTGATATTTGGAGCTATTGAAGGGATCAAGCTTAGAGCAGCCAGCCCTTATAAGGATAGAGCTTAAGCTAATGACCAGTATTAGCCAAGGCCCACACAAGTAGCATTGTACTTCAGTAGAACCTCCATGAGAGGACACTCCCGCTAGAGGACACCTCTCTACAAAGGACAGTTTTCTTTTGCAAAATTACCATTTTTACTATTTTGACACTCCCCAGTAAGAGGTCACCTCTCCGTAAAGGACACTTTGGCTCTGCAATTAGGTGTTGTCCTTTACAGGGAGGTAGTTCTACTGTAGTAACAAAATAAATTTGATACCCTTAGTAATCACATGTTAAAAGCTATTGAACCTCACTATGAAATCACCTGGGACCAAGATTTTAGGTTGTTATACCCCCTTGATATTGTTATCACCCAAGAAGTTACAGGTATAAAAGAGGCTACTGTTATATATACTGTAAATGGGAATATCTAAATCAAGAGATTGTTCAACAATGTTAGGATATTGTAAAAGCCAGGTTTGAATTCACTTCTGAAATACAGTAGAACTCCCAGTAAAGGACGTCTAGTTGCAGAGCCAGAGTGTTCTTTAGGGAGATGTGTCCACTTACCAGAGAGTTGCTAAATTGTAAAAATGGTAATTTTGCAAAAGAAAACTGTCTTTTATAGAGAGGTGTCCTCTAGTTTGAGTGTCCTCTCATGGAGGTTCTACTGTATATAGTTATGAACAGTCTCAGAAGCATGGACAAATTCCTGGATCAGCTCCGATATCCCAAACAAGAACCTCATCACAAGCCCAAGTGTCAAGATCCCAGGTTTTTCCCTCCCTCGACGAGAATGGGTGCTTCTAAACCGCTTTAGGACAGGTCAGGGAAGGTGTGCAGAGCTGATGAAGTTATGGGGCTACACCAAAGATCCAAATTGTGCCTGCAACGTCCCACAATCAATGTCCCATATACTAGATGACTGCCCGCTGTACAAATTCAATGGAGGAATCTCCAATCTCCATTCTGTCACCCCGGAAGCCCTGAACTGGCTGAAGGCCTTGCCTCTCAGACTTTAATGACCGATATGTCCTCACTTCTTTTTTCTAGATTTAATTCATTTTGTCTCCTCTCTAATTGTAAATACGCTGCTGTATCACCTCATAAGCATAAATAAATAATGAACAGTTGTGTATTATAAGTAAATTCTAGGTGTATATAAAGGGGAATTTCTCACACTGGTTATAAAAATGATAAAAATAGTAGAAAGAAGTTTTTATGAAATTTTTGTGCCTCTTCAAGTGGGGGCCAACCTGCAGTTGATTAATTTGTTTTTAAAAATATATTTATCAATTCATTGGCATTCATTCAACTGGCAACATACATGGCAGGGAAGATTCACCACTGCCAGGCCTTCTTTCTGATTACAGGAAGTTGTGTGGTTTACTTGGAAAGATGAAGAGGAAAAATAGTTTGTAATCTTATATATAGAGAGAGATGACATTTATTAATAGTAAATCCTGCTTCACTGTTATTTTCTCCCTCCAGCTAGGTGGTGTATATTTCTCTGTTTACACCTTGATAAAGCACAATTTGGATTATTCTATATACAGTTACGAGCTTCATTCCTCATCTCCTAATCAGTCGTCAGTCATCTCTGTCACCGTTTGCTTTTTTTTTGGAATGGCGCCCTCCTATTGGTTGGCTACGATCACGCCACCTTTGCCCCCCCCCCCCCCCCCCCCATCATGCCACCCCCACTCGCTTTATCGTTTATGTAACTATTGTGTTGGATCGGGTCGCTCCTTAAATAAATGCATATATTAGTTAATAACTAAATGGAATCCTCTCTTTCTTTTTCCCAGTATGAGACGCCTACGGAAGCCAACAGTACATAGACAGATAAAGCACATAGGCTATAGGTATTAACTAATATATGCATTTATTTAAGGCGCCAATTTATAATTGTAGCAAATAGTATTTGAATAAAAACATTCAATCGGGTAAAACACGGGCGTTGCCCGGGTCATTCGGCTAGTAGATTCTAAACACAAGGTAATAAGACCAAATCTAAATAGTGTGTGACGTTTCAGCGTTGTTACCATCTTCAGACAAAAGTACTGAATGCCTGAAGATGGTAACAACACTGTTACTGAAACTTCACACACTATTTATTTATTTGGATTTGGTCTTATTACCTTGTGTTTACACCTTGTTCCATCCTTCAATTTCTTCCTACCATCACAGAATGATCAAGAGAGAGATACAGTAGAACCTCCCTTTAGCGGACATCTCTCCACAAAGGATAGTTGTCATTTGCAAAATTACCATTTTTACTATTTAGTAATTCTCCGGTAAGAGGACACCTCTCTCCCTAAAGGACACTTTGGCTCTGCAATTAGGTGTTGTCCTTTACAGAGAGTTTGTTCTACTGTATTTGTAAAACCCAGGTTCCTGTGACATGCAAAACGTCAACTACCCAGGAAGAACAGCTCACTAGTATGGAATAGTGTTAAGCACTTTTAATCACGTCCTGTTTTGATTGCTAAGCTGAACCAGTTGGCCAGGAAGTTCCATGCTGAGGTTGAGTCTAGCCATAGATGTAGGGTTGAGGTGGGTCAGCAGGATAGCTGTTTGCATTATGTCTAAGGAAACAGAAAGATAAATGGAAAAAACACCTGATAGAGCAACCTCCAAAAAAATCTTTTCTTTTACACTATAATCGATGTGATGTAAATTTAAAGCTTGGTAGTCATTAATTTTTAGAATCTCTATCCATTTAAATAATCCCTTTACTGGGGAGGTTTTACAATTGGAGCTTCACTTAAACAACACCAAAGCCTTATGTTGTTATAATCACTTAAAGCATCTGGGTCTTAAAACCCTAGAGCTTTAGAATTATGATGTTATAATGAAGTGTGTTCCTCTTATAAAAAAGAGTTATTTCACATATCGTTGATGATGATAACGAATATCCAATTTATTTCTCACTTTGAACAAGTTTAGCTTGGGTTATGTCATAAGTTAGGTTAGATCAAGTTTATATAGGTTAGATTAAATGAGTGTTTTTTTTTTTATTAGGAATTCTCAACACATGTAGTAAAAGAAGCAAATGCCACTGACCATTAAAGAATCAAATCACTTATCATCATAGGCCTTGAACTAATTGTAAGATCTTTAAAGGTTAGAGTTAGTGTTAATAAATAGCGATTGCTATATCTTCTATTTGAAAATGCATAAAATCATATTTGCTGGTTGTGGATTTGAGATGGTCACATCAATTAACCCTTTTATTCTGGTGTTTCACTGACCCACCACATTTTTAAAGTGCCTTTATTTTCCTTGATATTGGCAACATTGAATCTCCATTACATCTGAAAAAGGAAATGAGATCAATTGACTTCAATTTCATTCAAGAAATTGAGTGCAGTCAAAACCAGATTTATTTGGAACTCCTTCACATTAGAACTAAATGTTTTCCCAGACAACTCTGTCACTACTGCACTTGCTCAGGAACAAATAGTGCAGAACTTGATAAAAAATATATATTCTGAAATGTTGGGAATTGGGGAAATAAGGTAAAGCATTTGGTTGATATGGAAATCTTCATTATATTAACAAATTTTCCAACCATCAAAGAATGATCTCCTAAAATTGTAATTTATTTCTCTTATCTGGCCGTTAAAAAAAAAAATTGCTTAAAATCTTGGAGCATTGATGGCCAAACGGTATGTAGAAGGAATGATCACATCATCTAGCTTTCATAAAACTGAAGTTGGTGGAAGGTGTCACACATCAACGGGATTAAGCTGACAATAAAATCTTCCCGAAATGAAAGATTTCCTCTTGTAGGATGATTTTAAGGTCTTTAATCAGAATCTGTCGAGCTGACGACGGTGATGTTATCAGGAAACCTTGTACAATGAATGATGTATTTTCTCTGTGTCAGTATAACATAAATACCTAGTGAGTAATGGGACTTCTCCAGGTTGATCCCATCAAACTTGTGCTGGACCGTATGTTACCGCCGATTGTTAGCGAGAGTTTAGCTACAAAGTTTTACCCCCGAGACACTTGAAAATAGTCGAATTCGTAAAATCGGGAGGTGTTTCGGTCTTTGTGTATAGGTTATTTTTTCATTAGTAGCTTATAGAAAATATAAAACAAGTGCTTTCTAGAGTCGCCATCGTACATCTAGAACTGAAGTTTTCAACGTATTTCCTAGCAGGATAACGGGAGGCACATCAAGTCGAGAGTATAATTGTATAACGGGGTGGCAAAGACATGTTGGGACACCTGGTTGCCTACTTAGAAGATTGCTCGAGGGACGTATTGAAGGCATCAAGAAGACATACTAAGAAACCAAAACGCCCCCATACAGCCATTGGAAGTTACGGCTATGGATCGATCATCTTGGAGGATTGAGAAGGAGGCTGCTGTACACCAGCTCAACTTCAATAAAAAAGACATCCTTGTGTTATTCCCGGAATATTGACGGGTGAGAGGTTAGGAGGTCGGGGTGAGAGGTTGTCTAATAGTGGTGGTGCCCACAACACCTTGGACTTGTTCCTCGGTACGTCACCCCTCCACTGCTGACATTATCAATCACCACGGCCCTTTTGTTCGTCTTCCTCTCGCGAAATGAGGCCGCGGCTTTCCAACATTCTTTGCCTATTTTTAGCCATTCTATTGGCAGCTTTCGGATCAAAATTCTAGAATAAACGTTAGCTACGGGATATTTAGGAGGCAATCTTTTTTTTTTTTTTGGACGTGAGAGTAAGTCTCCTATGCATACTGCATATCTTTTTGGCTATTGGCCAAGTTGGCTTATTTACCAATATGGCCGGCCGGCCGCACGTCACGTCGTTCATCTGTGTCCTTCTTCCGGACACCGTGCATTAATAGAACCTGGGTTTAAGTAACCATTTTATTGATTACAATAATTTTGGTGATTCTCTCCTACCCGTTCTGACACGCAGTTCCGACCGAGTCCCCCCCCCCCCCCCCCCCCCCCATAAAACTGTCCTGAGTGAGCGATGTCAGCTGCAGTAGCACTGATCTCAACCCAATCATTGTTGCACCACGGCAGCCGTGGAGCAACTGGTCGCCATGTTTGGTGTAGCTCCTGTCCTAATTGTTTCTTGCTGTTTTTTTATGCGCTCGCCCATGTAATGATGTGGGAGGGAGGAATAGATCCGGGTTCCACATCTCGTCCTTACAACATTATTGTCCCAATTAACCGACGGTATCGAATCGTGTCACTTTTAAAATTTTTACCTATTCGGATTTGTTACGGCGCGTGGCCTTGGAATAATCCTTCATTTTAGATTTGACTGGAGCCGAGGACAATGTGATTCAAAGGTGTTTTTTTCTCTGACTAACTTTACAAAGTAGACTGAACTGGCGTGCAAAACTTCGGTATAGGTACACCCATAGGAGTATTTTACGTCAATAGGAATAAGCACAAAGTAACAAGACCAAATCCAAATTAACGAAATGTTTGTGACAGTTCATTAATTTGTATTTGGTCTTGTTACCTTATGTTTCTAACCTATAATCCAAATTGTAGCATCCATAGGAATAAAGAAAAACTTGGTATTTTACACATTACAAAACTGCCTGTACCTACTGATGTGAACAATAGTTGCGGGCCACTCGCTGGAGGAGGATACACCTCGATGCGCGGAAGAAGAAGAAAGGTATTGATCCACATTCTGGACCACGACAGGGTTGCGCGGCAACTTCCTCCACTCGTGTTTGTTGGTGCGTTGTTTAAAAATATGTCGCCGTCGCTGACCTTCCCCCATATTCCGCGGGGGTGTGATGTAACTCATCACTCACTCGGCGTGGTGACGTCATGTCACCTGCCACTTGACCGCCGCTACACTTCGTTTCTCCGTCGCGCCATCATTCTCGACTTGCTTTGTTGAAATTATCTCAAAAGTATCTTAATGCTTTTTTTAAACAACTTGTAACAACTTCTGTCAAGGTCCTGTCTGTATTCATCAGCTATGCGTTATCGTGGGAGGATTTAAAAACATCGCCAGTGCTTGGTTTAAAACATCGCTAAGAAAGTCTATTGCTTACAAAACATAGTTTCCTGTCGAATAATAATAAAAAAAGCCACGGGGATTGTGGCTTAATTTTGGCAGCTTTCAAGTGGGCCTTTGTTTGGAGGCGTGCAGGTAAATGAGGGCCAGGTGTACGGGCGGTGTGAGGGGAAAACTAATGCGGCGGGTGACTCAAGGCTCCTCGACGGCGCCGCAGTCTAAAGACGGACTCCCGTAGTTTGTTTTTCTCTCTCGTCCCGCACGCGACGGTGTGGGAATAGCGAGTGACCTTAAGGGACGTCCGCCCGCCAGCCCGCCCGCTCGCCTGTTGACGTTCGCCACACTAACCTCGGGGCCCATTTTTTAATTGTAGTCGAGCGCGTGCGCTAAAAATGTAACGTACTTGCGCGCGCTGGGTGAAATATACCCGATATTATCATTATATATTTTGAACATAAATACTATCTAGGGAAATACAAAACCTTTTCTATTTTAAAGTAACAACATTTTAATTTTCAAAAAAGGCAATTATTAATGAAATATTTATATTTTTTACACAAATTGAACATTTTAAAAAATATTTTTGAATAATGCTCAAAATTGGTTGTGGTGTATAAAATAGGAATCTATTGCTCCTTTCCAACATTAAAAATATAAAATTCCACGAGGAAAATTAAAACAAACTATATACAATCATTGTAAACTGCAATTGTATGTCCTTTATAAATTGGCTTTTCACATTTATGGCACAAAGTCGAGGTCTTCCTGTCCTTACTGGAGGGACACTCTACATCTGGTAGGAAGCTTTATCTTCCTGACCTTCTTGATGGCTTGAAGTGCCTTCTAAAAATGAATTGAAATAAATATTTAGAATATACATTTATGATTTCAATTAACTTATCTGTAAAAAAAGGATTTTTTTTTTACCTAGTCCTCTAGGCAGTGAAGAAATGCTTTTTCTTTGATTTAGTTGCTCTTTGATGAGTTGAAGGGCCAAACATTTCAAGAATTTTCTTCTAAAGAGCTTCTAAAGGTGTATTTTAATTTTTTGCTTCTTCACCTTTCAAGCCTAGTAAATGTGTAATGACATTAGGCGTTCTCAGCTTTACTGTTTGTGAAGGACAATTTTTGAACCATTTGGTTTTCGAGGCTCTCCCTATATAAAAAGGTGTTTTTGGGGTAATTCCCTTATCCCACAAAATTCCCATATCTGAATATATTCCAGTGTCACTTCCTGAAAAATGTTCACTTAGATGCTCTTCAATATCACTTTCTACAATAATCTCTTCTTGATCTAATAAATATGACCTTGTTCTCTCCATTTTATATAGAATTATCCGCTGATAAATATATCAACCTCTTATAGTTATTTTTAAATTATTAATTCGAATTATTTCTCTCTTTCAAAAAAGTTACCAAAGAAAAATGCAACAAAAAAAAAAATTACGTGAGTGCGTGCACCGGGTGATTTTCACCCGACAGCGACAATAGATGGAATTTCAGTGGCAGCTTTCAAAATGTGAAACCAAAACCTTAGACTAATTGATGAATCAGGAAGCTAAACGAAACCACATCTCCATTAACCAATTTTTTATTGGTTAATTCTCCACTCAAATGTTGCCAATTTTCACCCGGCGCGCGCAATGCCGGGTTAAGAATATGCTGTGATGTTTTTTCCCATTTATTCTTTTGTCTGATGTTGGTAACAATGCTGTTACTGAAACGTCACACACTATTAATTTATTTGGATTAGATCGTTTTTTTTTTATTGTATAGGAAATTAAATCATTTAAGCACGGATGGTTCTTTTATACACAAACTATATGGTAGCCATTCTTTTCTGATTGGTTCTCTACTATCACATGACCATAATCAGTATGTAGTGTTTTTTTTTTTTATATAAACTCTGGTGATATTGCAACAAGCTATGAAGTCTCAGCTTTTTTTTTTGTGTTGCAATTTTTTTTTATCTATCTCCATTGATAAGGTACAATTTGGATTATAGATTAGAACTACAATAAGACCAAATCCAAATAAATAAATAAATAGTGCGTGACATTTTGGTAACAGCGTTGTTACCATCTTCAGACAAAAGTACTGAGTCAATTCATTAATTTAGTAAAAGTCATTCAGTACTTAGTGTGTGTAACTGCTTTTCACATGTGTAGACATGTGGTGTACTTACAGTAAAAGCAGTCACTAACTACCCACCATGATTATCATGGCCTGTACCACGTGTACTAGGGATAAGCAAAAAAAAAAAAAAAGTACTTAGTGTTGTGATGTTTTGGTAACAGCATTGTTACCATCTTCAGACAAAAGTACTGAGTCAATTCATTACTTCAGTAAAATTCATTCAGTACTTTTGTCTAATAGATGGTAACAATTCTGTTACCGAAATGTCACCCACTATTTATTTATTTGGATTTGGTGTTATTACCTTGTGTGTGAACCTAAGTAGTATGTCTGTCGGGTGGAAAGCAATGAGTGTGTGTGTGTAGGCCAGAGACGAACAAGACCTACTACGAGGAAGAGGATGAGGAAGAAGAGGAGGAAATCCTGGGCTCAGATGATGATGAGCAAGAAGACCCCAAGGATTACTGCAAAGGTTAGTCTCCCAATGTTGATTAGTTTGGATTAAAGATATATATATAGAAGGTAATAAGACCACAGTGTGTGACCTTTCTGTAACAGCTTTGTTACCATCATCAGACAAAAGTATCGAATTACATTTTTAGTATAGTAGAACCTCCATGAGAGGACACTCACACTAGAGGACACCTCTCTACAAAGGACAGTTTTCATTTGCAAAATTACCATTTTAACAATTTAACAACTCTCCGGTAAGAGGACACCTTTTCCTAATGGATACTTTGGCTCTGCAATTAGGTGTTGTCCTTTACAGGGAGGTAGTTCTGAATACTGGATTCTTTAAAAGACACTATGAGAAAATACAAATAATTTCTGTGTCTCTTATTTTAAAGAACAATGAATGCCGGCTAGGCAACCTCCATCTTCAGGATGTTGTTGTTTCTTATCCCCTTTTGTAAAGATTACACGAATCCCATGAGTTCATGATCTCATGGAATGGGGGTGTAGGGGTGCAGCTTTCGTTGATCATGGCACCATGACACACTTTGGTGAAAGTCTGACTTTGCCTGTAGTTTGAGACCGTTCCTAACATGGAAGCCTTCGCTGCCGACTCTAACATGAGTACAGACACAGCTCCTCCATATTCCTGGAGTACCAGGTCAGTTGAACTCTGGATTTTTAGAGAGGGAGTGTCCCTCCTGGTTACAGCATCAAGTCTACCAGAACAAGACTTGATCGTGTAGAGGGTTTACTGTACCTCCCAACAATGTCCACTGCACTACAGGCAAAGTACAGAGGGGTAAGAATGGGAGGCCAATCTTCAGGATGAATACTGGATGTTACTGAAATGTCACACACTATTTATTTATTTGTGGCTTTATTACCTTGTGTTTCTAATCTACAACAAATGTTGTGAAGTCATTTTCTTTTTACTTATCCCAAACGTAGGCCATGACAATCATGGTGGGTTTATTAGCACTTGCTTTTACTGTAAGTGCACCACAGGTGTACTCATATATAGAAAGCAGTTTGACTTGTCTTTTCTTCTTCTTTCTTATCTTCACTCAATCATATTAGGGTATCAAGCTTATAGGGCTTTAGAATGGGTGAAGTAGAATGTGTCTGCCTTTGTCATTAAGACTGGGAGCACTACTCAGTGGCAGGCCGACTTAGTTCCAAAAGAAATGGCCGCCTCTGACATGAGGAACAGACGCCATGTGCAGCCGCTCCTAACATGGACTACAAACGCTGCTCATTCTGTATCCCTGGATCAGGAGCCCTTATAGAGGAGTACTGCCAGCTGAGCCCAGGTTTTTTTAGCAAGCTTGTTATTGCTCTCCCTCCTCCTTTTTCCCCATTTCATCTGAACTTAGGACCAGCAAAGGCGGAGTTAGTTCGATGTGCGAGCTTACAAAGTACCAAGGTGTGTCTTAGTTGTGTGGTACTGTGTTGACAGGGGGGGTACCACCCAGTGAAGATAGGGGACCTCTACCACAGCAGGTACCATGTCATCAGGAAGCTGGGCTGGGGCCATTTCTCCACTGTGTGGCTCTGCTGGGACCTCGTGTGAGTACCCTACTGCTGTCTGTCTGTCTGCCAGTACTGACAGTGGGAACTGTGCAGGGGCAAGAGGTTTGTGGCCCTGAAGGCGGTCAAGAGTGCCACCCACTACACAGAGACAGCCATTGATGAGATTAAACTGTTGAAAGCAGTGAGTACAACCTTCCTTCCTGACAACTTGACGACTGGAACTAACAAACTTGTTGTTGCCCCCAGGTGAGAGAAAGTGATCCTGAGGATGCTTTCAGGGAAAAAGTTGTTCAGCTACTAGATGATTTTAAAATATCAGGAGTGAATGGAACCCGTATCCTTTTACTGCTATATGTTGCCTTTATCATTTCATGTCGGATAAATAGTCTTTTAATTCACTTTACTAGCTTAAAATCTGCATCCATTACAAAAATAAATATATACAGTATAACCTAATATAAATGAAAACACCAAAATGCAAATGTTTCTTTTCACAAATAAATTGGGGGTTGGTGAAAGGATGGTCTAAACTGTTGGTTTTTGACTGCTACGACCCAGGTTCAATTCCCTCATTGAGCACTTTTTTCTGATAAAAAAAAAATGCTCCAATGGCCCCCAATTCTTGCAAAAGTTCAACCCCACCAGTGAGTGCAAGTAACCAAACGAAGCTCTGGCACATTTGTAAGTGCAAAGTCAAACTGCTTTTCACATGTGTAGACATGTGGTGCATTTACAGTAAAAGCATTCTCTAACTACTCATCATGATTATCATGGCTTGTATCACATGTTTTCAGATTAGAAAGAAGAAGACAAATAAATCAAACTTCTACTGCCCTTACTGCGATAAAAAATATACACCTATACCCCGATTTACACGGTACTTGTTTTACACGTTTTCGTTTTTACACGGTTTCCAAATAAGTTTTTTTTTTTGTTTTTATCGCACTATACTAAATGCTACTGTGATTGAACACATGCGCTGTGTACACATCTCACGAGGAATCCCGAGCTTATGTGCTGACTACATATTTTAATCTGTCAATGCATTTTATTTATTTTTTTTCTGTGTACACCTATCCCCCGATTTACATGTTTTTCTCAGGAACGTATCTACAGTGTAAATCGGGGGATAGGTGTATTATGATCCAATACAGTATTAGAGATTTAAATAAGCGGCCTGGTAGAATAAATTGACCAAACCGCTGGGAGGGTTCATCACTGATAAGCCAAGTCTTCCCAATATATATTTCATCGCAGTAAGTGCAGTACAAGCTTGATTTATTTGTGAAAAGAAACATTCGTGTTTTGGTGTGTTCCTTAACACTTAAAGCCCGGCGGGACGTATATTTACGTATATTATAACAATGCTGGCATTGTTAGGGCGGACGTAAATATACGTTCGCCGGGCTTTAAGTGTTAATATTATATATATGGTGCATTATTGCTATGTATTAACAGTATATAACCTCATGGAATTCGTGCAATCTTTACACAAGGGGATAAGAAACAACAACAACAACAACAGTATATAACCTAATGTAAAAGACTATAATTTAACATTGACTTTTTTTTCAAACCAAAATTCTTATCCCTTGTGGTGTGTTTTGAATTAAAGAAGTTGTTCTGTACTCAGTTGAAAATGCTAATTTAAAAAAAAAATGTTTAGCCAAGTATATCAAAATGAGGCACAATTTTCCACATTAATCTTTTGGAAAATGAGAACAAAAGCAAACCTGCAATACCATGGTTTCAGGTAATGTCCTTCATTGTAACAGGGGCCGTGCTTCAATTTGGTAACATCCTACCGGAAGAGTTTTGACATCTAGCTGAAATCTACCAAAGAGGTATTTTAGTCTATATAGGGGCTGATTTTCATGTTAAAAGTAATATTTTAAAGTTTCACAAGGCTGTGCCACCAACACAGCCTATGGGAAGACATGACTCTATCATTGACCTTTCCTTGACTCCACGCCCCAGATGTATGCATGATATTTGAAGTCCTGGGACACAATCTTCTTAAACTTATCATCCGTTCAAATTACCAAGGAATCCCCCTTGATAATGTCAAAACAATAATTCGACAGGTAAGTAGCAGCAGCTTGGAGTGTGTGTGTGTTGGATCTGATGTGACTGGCTGCAGGTGTTACAAGGCCTGGACTACCTGCACACCAAGTGCAAGATCATCCACACAGACATCAAGCCAGAGAACATCCTCCTTACAGTAGATGAATCCTATATCAGACGACTCGCCTATGAAGCCACTCAGAGACAGAAGTTGGGCCTCAAACTTCCTGGATCACTCAGTCAGTATTCTTTTATTCTTCTGTGTGCTTATACACTAGAACCCCTCCATGACTAGACACTCCTATTATAGCTGACATCTCTCATTATCAAAATATCCATTCTTGACAGTTAACTGCTCTCTGGTAAGAGGAAACTTCTCCCTAAAGGACACTTTGAACAGGATGGGCAACTAGTTATTGTACTCTACAGAGAGAGGGTTCTAAGAAAATTTAACCATTTTTGATGCGTATGATTCTTTTAAAAATAAATCAATGTTTTACTGTCCTTACTGCAATTATAAAAAAAATGGAAGGCCTTGCTTATCAAGTGGTGAACTATGCAGCCACCCAGAGACAGAAGTTGGGCCTCAAACTTCCTGGATCACTCAGTCAGTATTCTTGTATTATTCTGTGCACTTATGCAGTAGAACCCCTCCATGACTAGACACTAGCTGACACCAAAGGATTGTTTTCATCACCAAAATATCCATTCTTGACAGTTAACTGCTCTCTGGTAAGAGGACACTTCTCCCTAAAGGACACTTTGAACAGGATGGGCAACTAGTTATTGTACTCTACAGAGAGAGGGTTCTAAGAAAATTTAACCATTTTTGATGCGTATGATTCTTTTAAAAATAAATCAATTTTTTTACTGCCTTTACTGCAATGATAAAAAAAAAATGGAAGGTCTTGCTTATCAATGAACCCTTCCGGCGGTTTTGCCAATTTAATCTACCGCTAGAAGGGTTCACCTCAGATGAGCAAGGCCCTCCCATTATTTTATCATTGCAGTAATGGCAGTAAAAAAAGGATTTATATTAAAAAGAATCATACGTGTCATAAATGGTTAAATTTTCTTACAACAAGATGTTACACTAAAGCTTCATATTAATAGAGAGTGTTCTACTGTATTTGATCTTTCTATGAGAGTCATTTATATTATACAGGAGCTCTCTGATGTTGATGAGACTTTTTCCATGTTTGGTCATTAATTGGTATTTGAAATGAAGGCGATAAAAATGTGGTGATTTTCTTTTAATGGTAAAAACACAAGCTTTCAGGCAAGAATGCCCTTCTTCAGGTTGCAACTTGGCAATATTTTAAAACTATGGACATGAAAGATAGCCCAATACAGTAGGTAAATAGTTCAGCTGGGGGGATTGGCGAGGTAAAACACGGAGTATTGGGGTGGGAGGTCAATTTTTCGGTTGAAACTGGGCGTGCAGTGCGAGACCAAAGATTCAAGGACTAGGCGCTGATACTTGTTCCCGACGCCCTTGTAAATCCCCCCAGCTGAACTATTTACCTACTTTATTTGGCTATCTTTCATGTCCATAGTTTTAAAATATTGCCAAGTTGTAACCTGAAGAAGGGCATTCTTGCCTGAAAGCTTGTTTTTTACCATTAAAAGAAAATCGCCACGTTTTTATCGCCTTCATTTCAAATATTATTGCGTGGCTACGTCATGTCTGATCCTAACTTCGAATTAATTGGTATATAGATGGAAAATTTTCCTGGAGGAAATTGATCCATAGAAGCATAGGGCGCCTCTCCCATCAAAATAATAGATGGTGTCAGGTTTTTGAGGTTTATTTTGATGGGAGAGGCGCCCTATGCTTCTATGCATTAATTGGTATGTTGAAGATTCTGTTTGTTAATTAATTAATCCACTACAAAATACCATTTAGGCAATTCCAGGAAAATGTTTACAATTTTTTATATTTGGAATTGTTAAAAAATGTTCTGACAAAAGAGATTGTGAAACAAGAATAAAAGGTTTAGGACGTTTAGAAGTTCTTTTCATCTTTCTTGTTGTTTCTTATCCCCTTGTGCAAAGATTACACGAATTCCATGAATCCATGCTTCTTGAGCTGTTTGATGATAAGCAGTGGCCTCTCCCAAAGATCATTACAGTACAGTAGAGCAATGGAGTGGAAGCAACACTAACAAGATTTAGAACAGGCCATCTCAAGCCATTGAAGATAGAAAATAATAACAAAATTTATCCCACTTGCCCAAAATGTAGTTTGGTACCTGCAGCTCCAGAACACATTTTGGCTTGCATTAGATGTACTAAACAGGACCTTTGGGAGAGGCCGCTGCTCATCATAAAAAAGCTCGAGGAGCATGAACTCATGGAATTCATGTAATCTTTACACAAGGTGATAAGAAACAACAACAGAGCAGTGGAGTTGTCAGTGAGATATGTGCAGTCAGCACTGCCCCCAAGGAGTTCCGTACTCCCCCCCTCACCTCAAAGATGTCCAAGAACAAGAAGAAGAAGCTGAGGAAGAAGGCCAAGCGACAGAAGGAGCTGCTGGAGATGCAGATGCAGCAGTTGGAGGAGCTGGAGATGGAGGAGAATAACGTAAGCCCTCTCACACATGTGTAATGGCAGCGGTGACCTCCCTCGTGATGCTCAGCAGGACGACCCCGCACTCTACCCCCCGCTGGAGGAACTCTCCGACGAGGACACCAAGATGAACGGAGGAGACGTCGAGATGACAGAAGAAGAACCCTTGAACGTCTTTGGTTAGTATCTTCTTTGTATCCAACATACATTTGTGGTGACATGGCTAGCAACTCTCAGGGGAGTCATCAATACACCTCAGGAAAACAAATTCTTTTCACAACAGTCTTTGATTTCCAGACTTAAGTCATTTACGTACAATGACAGAATGGTTGCAAGGTTTTCCCACTATGTACTAAGTGTCAACCTGCAACCCCAAAACACATTATTGACTGTATTGACTCATCCATTGATGTGCTCTACTCATCCCCAGCAGACACCATCAACAAACTCTACAAACTTGATACCCTAATATGATTAAGTGGAGATAAGAAAGAAGGAAGATATCCTTTTCAACAAACTCTCTCCTCCCAACCAGTAAATGATTTTTTATATATTTAGTAGGGGGGAACTATACTAATAAATAGGGTGAGGGGGGGGGGGGGGGGGGTTGCGAACCCTTTTAATTTTTTTAATTAAAAATTATAAGGCAAACTAGAATAAAAAATTATATCTATTTTATTCTAGGTTGCCTTTTAATTTTTAATAAAAGTTAACAGGACTTATAGGCCTCCCTGTATAAAGGGTTATTTTTATTTAAATTCAAACACAGTAGTTATTTGAATTGTTCAAGTTGAAAAATGCAATAAATCCAATGGAGGGAAACCCAAAAAGGTCTACATCAGTAAATATCCCTTTATTAAAAATATATCAATTAATATATATATACAGTAGAACCTCCCTTTAGAGGACACCTCTCTATAAAGGAGTTTTCATTTGCAAAATTACCATTTATATTAATTAGTAGCTCTTCGGTAAGAGGACACTTCTCCCTAAAGGACACTTTGACTCTACAACTAGGTGTCTTTTACAGGGAGGTTTTTCTGTATATATCTTATATATATATAAAAAAAATAGATTTTCTGCTTGTATTTAATTGTTGTGATCATCTTGATTTTGGTTATCTTGAGGATTAAGCTATGGTGGTGCAGTCGTGGCTAAAATCTTGAAAGTATAATAACAAAAATGATTTTGATCAGAGATTGTTTTATTTGAGCTAAAGTAATATATAAGAACATAATTTGATTAAAGTACTGCCTGGCTTAAGGCGTAAGAATAAATAAAACAAAATATTATTTACATAATTACAAACATGTTTGAGCCGACCAACGGGGAAGAACAACAACGAGTTTTTATAGGGGAAGAGTGACCTCTGGCGGTCGATTTACCAGAGTATTTGCATCTATGAAATATATAATTTTTCAAATAAAATAATATTTTAATATAACATATATATATAAATGTACCAAAAGAGGAACCTCTCCCTTCAATTATACATCAGAACAATGCACTGTTCATTACCCTAATAGAAAACTTTACTGGTGATGATAAAGAATAAGCCAGTATACCACCTGTATACCAAACTTTGAGCCTCATCTTTACAGGGGAGGCTTCATTACATCCTACAAGAGTAAATTAATAGTGTGTGACGTGTTTCAGTAACAGCATCTCATGGGGTATAGGGGTGCAGCTTTCGTTGATCATGACACCATGATCCAGGCACACTTTGGTGAAAGTCTGACTTTGCCTGTAGTTTGAGACTGTTCCTAACATGGAAGCCTTTGCTGCCGACTCTAACAAGAGTACAGACACAGCTACTCCATATCCCTGGAGTGGGACCCTTGCAGAGGTCTATCAACCGGGTCAGTTGAAGTCAGGATTTTTAAAGAGGTCTACTCCTCTTCTAACAATGCTGCTGTTGGTCCGCGACTGCTTATTTGTCAGAGTTATTCTGCCTGTTTCGCAGCTGGCCTTCATATCTGAAGGTCGTTCCCCTATCCGCCACCTGGGGACGCGCCCTATAGCACTCAGCTCTGCCAAGGGAGTAACAGCATTGTTACCATCATCAGACAAAAGTACTAAATCTGACATAGTACTGTTTGATGATGGTAACAACACTGTTACCAAAATGTCACACACTTTATTTATTTGGATTTGGTCTTATTACTTTTATTCAGTACTTTTATCTAATGATGATAACAACGCTGTTACCAAAATGTCACACACTTTATTTATTTGGATTTGGTCTTATTACTTTTATTCAGTACTTTTATCTAATGATGGTCTTAGTACCTTGTTATTAGTCATACCTTATTTTCAGTGGGAAAGCTCTTTAAAAGAAAGGTAGAGGGTCTATCCTAAGATAGTGTACCATAGTGATGGTAATATCAGATGGTATACCATCTAGGGATGGTAGCTGGTTGATTGGTTCTCTGCAGCCTTCTTTACTCCCTACATGGTTCTGTTACACCCACACCATTATTAGTGTTTGGCTCCGTTCCCATCCCTCTCTGTCCTAGCTCTACATCATGCAACACCTATGTGGTTAGCTTTTATTGGATTTTATGTGGACCCAATATTCAGAAAAAGTGAAAAAAGTTGTTGTTGTTGTTTCTTATCCCCTTGTGTAAAGATTACACGAATTCCATGAGTTCATGCTCCTCGAGCCTCATGGAATGGGGTGTAGGGGTGCAGCTTTCGTTGATCATGGCACCATGATCCAGGCACACTTTGGTGAAAGTCTGACTTGGCCTGTAGCCTGTAGTGAAAAAAGTTGATACAGTATAACCATCTTGTGTGTGTGTTTAAATAATCCCCATAAAAAATATAAGGATTTATTCCCCCCTTTGAGGTCTTGAAACATTTATCAAGAATATTTTAGATTTTTCAAGACCTCAATACCAAATAAAACCTAAATATCCAGCTACTTGGAATACCCTCTTTTATAACACAGCAACCTGGTAGTTGTCAGTGTTTGACTTTTGGTGACACTCTGGTGACAAATATTCTTCAATTTGATCTGTTAGTAATCATCACTCTCATCTAGTGACCTTCCGGTAGCTTTCTTGACCCTTTCTAACCAGCTCTTTTTGGCCTTTCTCTTTTTCCCCTAAATTTTCCCCACATCAACATCTTTTCTAAACAATTTTGCTCTCATTATGTGTCTGAATGAATTATGTGTCTTTGATTACATATTAGAGACTAGACAAATGGCCCAGGCAACGCCCGGGTTTTACCCGAGTGCGAATATATTTTAAAATGGGTGGTCGCTAAATTGGGTGGTCGCTATAGACAGGGTGGTCTGTATAGACAGGTGTATGTATCACACAGCTGGTAACAGGGTTGTCTAGACAGCTGATAACAGGGTTGTCTAGAGTGGCCGCTATAGACAGGGTGGTCTGTATAGACAGGTGTATGTATCACACTGCTGAAAACAGGGTTGCCTAAAGTGACCGCTATAGACAGGGTGGTCTGTATAGACAGGTGTATGTATCACACAGCTGATAACAGGGTTGTCTAGACAGCTGATAACAGGGTTGTCTAGAGTGGCCGCTATAGACAGGGTGGTCTGTATAGACAGGTGTATGTATCACACTGCTGAAAACAGGGTTGCCTAAAGTGACCGCTATAGACAGGGTGGTCTGTATAGACAGGTGAATGTAACACACTGATGATAACAGGGTTGCCTAAAGTGACCGCTATAGACAGGGTGGTCTGTATAGGCAGGTGGATGTATCATACAGCTGATAACAGGGTTGTCTAGAGTGGCCGCTATAGACAGGTGTATGTATCACACAGCTGATAACAGGGTTATCTAGAATGGCCGCTATATACAGGGTGGTCTGTATAGACAGGTGGATGTATCACACAGCTGATAACAGGGTTGTCTAGAGTGGTCGCTATAGACAGGGTGGTCTGTATAGACAGGTGAATGTAACACACTGATGATAACAGGGTTGCCTAAAGTGACCGCTATAGACAGGGTGGTCTGTATAGACAGGTGTATGTATCACACAGCTGATAACAGGGTTATCTAGAATGGCCGCTATATACAGGGTGGTCTGTATAGACAGGTGGATGTATCACACAGCTGATAACAGGGTTGTCTAGAGTGGCCGCTATAGACAGGGTGGTCTGTATAGACAGGTGGATGTAACACACTGCTGATTACAGGGTTGCCTAAAGTGACCGCTATAGACTGGGTGGTCTGTATAGACAGATGGATGTAACCCACTGCTGATAACAGGGTTGTCTAGAATGGCCGCTATAGACAGGTGTATGTATCACACAGCTGATAACAGGGTTGTCTAGAGGGGGGCAGGGAGGACACGTGTTCGCCGGCAGCCAATGGGCGCGCATTCTATCCGTGAGCTTCAGACAGAATAAGGCAATTATATATATAGATTCTAGGGGGATCTACCAGGATTAATTTCATTTAAGATTGAAATATTGGTCCTTATATCTGTCCATGGCCCTCTTGTGTAGTGTTTTCCATGTCCACATTTAGTTTATAGCGTCTTAATTCTAAAGTTGAAGCAACCTATATCAAAACCTTGGTCTTTAGTGAGCGAGCCTTGAACATTCCAATAGATGGCCAAGTGCCATAGTCAATTTTGTGTTGCATGGTCAGATTTTTTTTTTTAACAATCCTAAACACAAGGTAATGAGACCAAATCCAAATAAATAGTGTGTGACGTTTCGGTAACAGCGTTGTTACCATCTTCAGACAAAAGTACTAAATGAGAAATTTTATCACATCATGGTTTAAAGAGTTACTGTTATCAAGTGTGTGATAACAGTAACTATTTAAACCAGGCTGTGGTAAAATTTTGTTTACACACCTGATAACAGTAACATTTAAACCATGCTGTGGTAAAATTTCTCATTCAGTACTTTTGTCTGAAGATGGTAACAACGCTGAAACGTCACACACTATTTATTTAGTTGGATTTGGTCTTATTACCTTGTGTTTATAATCCAAATTGTGCCTTATCATTTAACAATCCTGTGTGATCCTCTTTCTCCCAAAAATCCTAAATAAAGTAAGCTGCAGTTGAGTGACACAGAATCTCTGCACACCACTGAGCTACTGAATACACTCATGGACAAAAAGAAGTTGTACCTTTAAGCATGTATATTGGGATTCAGACATTAACTTTGAAAGATATTACAGTGACCTTTATTCAAGACACAAGATGATAAGGCACAATTTGGATTATAGATTATAAACACAAGGTAATATGACCAAATCCAAATAAATAAATAGTGTGTGACGTTTCGATAACAGCGTTGTTACCGAAACGTCACACACTATTTATTTATTTGGATTTGGTCTTAATACCTTGTGTGAAGACATGAGATAACCAAATGTGAAAAACAAATCTTAAAAAAAATATATATATATATACATTAAAAATGGCATATCCTGACCAGGAGCACATGTGCTTTACAGAAGGCAGAGCGCCATATATATATATATTAAAAACGAAAGAAAAAATAAAAGATAAAAAGATCAGGTGTTGAAATCAATATTAAAAATGGCTTATCCTGACTAGGAGCACATGTGCTTTACAGAAGGCAGAGCGCCATCTGGTGGAACAGAAATCAACTAAACATTGATTTAGCCTGTTCCCTGATATTTGGCCAACCCAATTTCTTGATAAATCAAGAAAAGCCATCCACGAACGTGTTTCGCGCTTTTTGGCGCTTGTCAGCGTGGAGTAGGCTGAACCACTGCGACCAAAAAAGATTTTTTGGTCCCAGTGGCTTCCTGAAAAACCAAGAAATGGGTATTTAAGGCCAAACTGTTCCACCAGATGGCGCTCTGCCTTCTGTAAAGCACATGTGCTCCTAGTCAGGATAAGCCATTTTTAATATTGATTTCAACACCTGATCTTTTTATCTTTTATTTTTTCTTTCGTTTTTTCATGTGCTAAGCGTATTTACGCAAGTTTGGCCTTAAATACCCATTTCTTGTTTTTTCTGGAAGCCACTGGGACCAAAAAATCTTTTTTGGTCGCAGTGGTTCAGCCTACTCCACGCTGACAAGCGCCAAAAAGCGCGAAACGCGTTTGTGGATGGATTTTCTTGATTTATCAAGAAATTGGGTTGGCTAAATATCAGGGAACAGGCTAAATCAATGTTTAGTTGATTTCTGTTCCACCAGATGGCGCTCTGCCTTCTGTAAAGCACATGTGCTTCTGGTCAGGATAAGTAATTTTTAATATATATATATATATATATATATATTATATTAATTAAAAAAAAAAAGATTTTTGAGTTTCTGCTTGATATTGGATCATCTTGATTTTGGTTATCTTGAGGATTAAGCTATGGTGGTGGTGCAGTCGTAGTTAAAATCTTGTAAGTAAAATAATAAAAATAGTCTTGATCAGATATTGTTTTAATTGTGAACCCATGGAATATATATAAAACAATTTGATAAAAGTAATGCCTGTCTTAAGGCGTATAAATAAATAAAACAAAAGATTATTTACATAATTACAAAAACTTTGGGTCGGCCATTGGGGAACAACAACAATAGGTATTTATAGAGAAAGCGTGACCTCTGGCGGTCGATTTAAACAGAGTATTTGAATCGATGAAATATAATTTTTTAAATAAAATAACACCCAAATATAACATAATTCTAAATAAAATATTTTAATATAACATATATATATATTAATATATATATATATGTCGTATTGTAATTTTTCCAAAGTTCAATGTCTGGAAGTGACAATTAAGCAGTCGTTTGTGGCTGTCTCCACCTCAATAATAATCCTTTATTTTCTCAAATCTTTTTTTAAACAAAACAAAAATTTACATACACCATTTAATTAAATCTTTAGTAAAAAAAAAATAAAATAAAATAAAATTTACATTCTATCATTCAAAATGTATCACTACCCCCCACAAAAAAAAGAAAAATTTGTATTAAATTTTCTTCCTCAACGGAGGTTGGGAGGGGATGGAAGGTAAAGGATGAGATACATTTCGAAGGGGGGGAAAAAAAAAAAAAAAAGAAAAGAAAAAAAAATGCAAAAATTATATTACACAAGTAACTATATTGTTAGAGGCAAAAGGCGACCAAGGCCTGTTAGGTGGGGAATTCACAGGAAAAGGTGGCCCTACAAAACCTAACTAACATAATGCAGACAACTGGGGAAAAAATTCTAAATATCAAGCACTACATGTTTACATACCCTCATACACATAGGTATAATCCCATTCAATAGCAACTTTATTGCTGAATGGAAGTATGCAAAATTTAGGGTTAGTAGTGGAAAAACTTGCCTGTTAAGCTAAGTGCCCAAGCATTGTTCCAGGTCCTCTTCTTGAAATGGAAAAATTGTGTGTAGGTTTTCCTCGGTATCTTCAAATACTGGTTCCCAGAGTCTTATTTTAGAAATATTAACTATTGTTGTACGTTTATTTTCGGGTTGACATGGCTTATCTATTTCTATTGTTTGGGGGGAAGGTATGGCAATTATCGTATAAGGTTCTGGGTAAAAAGCTGGCATAAGTTTACCTTGGCCTGATTGGTAAGGGATCTTATACAGTACCTTATCTCCTATTTTTAAATTGGGTGTTTTATGGGATTCATTATATCTTTTGACTAATTTAAGATGTAGTTTTTTTGTATTATCATTGGCGGTTTTCCTAGCTTCTTCTATGGGGGGATAGGCTATTGTTAGGTCACTGGTATAAAATGGATTAATGCCGAAAAGTAAATAAACGGGAGGAATTGTAGTTATTGAATGGGGAGTATTCCTATATTCTTCTAATGCTTTTTGTAATAGCTTGTGCCATGGAATTCTGGGATTTTGTTGATGGTGGAGTCTTAACTTCGAAATGATAGTGGCATTAGCCCTTTCTACCAGCCCGTTACATTGTGGATGAGAAGGGGATGTCATAACGTGTTTTATGCCTTTTTCCTGTATGAATTTATTGAATCTTTTGGAGACAAATGAGGGATGTCTGTCGGTAACAATAATCTTTGGCTTACCTATACTTAATAATTGATTTATAATATTTATATACGTTGCTATCGAGGTACTTTTAGAAGGAAAAGCCCAAATGTATCTAGAGTGATGATCAACTATTACATGAAGGCAATTTTTTGTACTATTATATTCTCCTAAGCCTAAAATACTATCAAGAGCAACTACATCAAATGGTTTCTCAGCCAGCGGTAAAGTACCCATGAGTCCATATGAAGGTGTAGTCGGCTTCTTTACAGATTGACATGTTTTGCATTTCAAAATATAATTTTTTATTTTACCTATCATACCTTTAAAATAATATTGTGTTGATATTACCCTAGCCATTGCACTAATACCTGGGTGTCCTAAACTTTCATGGGCCTTAATTATCAATTCTTGTTGTAAGGATGGTGGTACTACTATTCTATCTTTATTTTTTAATCGAATATAAGTGATATTGTCTTTATTGAAATATAATTTAGATGAAGGCTTAGCTAAGGATTCTTGTCCTTCTTTTAAATCTTGTATGGATAGGAAGCAAGAATATGGTAAGCGGGACAACATGTCAGCTTCATAATTTTCACATCCTTTATTATATTTGAATTCCAAATCATATTCTGATAATCTTAATGACCATCGAAATAGTCTACCATTTGTATGTTTGAAATTATTTAACCAAATTAGTGCTTTATGATCAGTGTGAACTATTACCCGCTGACCTGAAAGGTAGGGATGGTATCTCTTGCACGTTTCTATTATTGCTAATAATTCCAGCTCTGTAATGGTATATTTGGATTCTGCCCCCCTTAAGGCCCTACTATAAAACGCTATGGGTTTCATTGTGCCATCAGGATACTCCTGTTTGAGCACGCCTCCTAAACCTGCAGTACTAGCATCACAAAAGATATGCGTAGTTAATAACGGATTATAAATTTGGAGGATTGGTTTCGAAACTAATGCTTCTTTAAGAGCCTCAAAACTTTTTTGGCATTCGTCAGTCCAGGTAAATTTTATATCTTTTTTCAAAAGATTATTTAAGGGAGCTCTTAATTTATTAAAATGATTTATAAACTTAGCATAATGTGTAACGCTTCCTAAAAATGATCTTAAGCACCTAACATTACGAGGAGGTGGCAATGATTTAATTATATCAACATTAATGCCCGAGGGAGACATTTGGTCTCCAAAAATTTCATAACCTAAATAATTTATCTTTTTCATAAAAAATAAACACTTTTCCTTCCTAAGTTGGATACCCTCTTTTTGTAGAATTTCAAATATTTCCTTAAGATGTTCCAAATGGGATTGCGTATCGTTTGAAAAAACCAATATATCATCAAAATAAGAAATTACATTTTTAAGGTCATATTTTTGTAATATTGAACTAAGTATCCTATTAAAGATGGCGGGAGCTGTACGTAGACCAAATGGTAGTCTACACCATTGATAGGAACCTTCTGTGGTGGTAAAACATGTCATGTATTGATCCTTTTCATGCAAGGAAACAGTCCAGTATGCACTTAAAATGTCAAGACATGAGAATACTCTCGACCCTTGAACCTTCTGGATGATATCTTCAATTAACGGAATTGGAAAACTGTCACCCATTAATTTTGAATTTAATTTTCTAAAGTCAATACATAGTCTAGTCTTATCACTTTCTCCCTTTTTACGGGCTAGGGTTACTGGCGAACTATATGGTGATGAAGCAGGCTTAATTATGCCATATTTCAACAACTGACTAATTTGTTCTTTAATTGTTCCGTTATCCTTTAGATTATGTCTATAAGGTCTGAGACAAACAGGAGTCTTATCTCTGAGTGTTAGTCTCGGGGGATCTACCTTTAAAGGTCTAACATTATACTTATTTTCACCAAAAATATCATCATAGTCATTCATCAAAACATGGAAATTATTTCCCAGTCTGACGTCATTATGTATATAACTATCTTCTGAGTTTGGTAAAGGCAAAGGTCGGAAGTTTGGTTGATAAATAGGTCTCGATTTAAAACAAGAAGGAAAATATATGTTAGATTGATTTATAGTTTTACCTATGGCATGTACATTTTTTATACGATTACATTTCCCTGATAGTTTTAAACAATAATTATGTTTGTTGCAATATTTAGTAGACCTAACAAGACTTAAATAATTTTTTGAATTATCATATTGTAAGGCATCAAGTTCTTCTTTAGAAAAAGTATAATCTAAATTAGATTAAAACACCATCATTTTGCATAATAACATTTTTATCAAAATCAATCTTCAGTTTAAAATATTTTAGGTACTTTGTGGACATTATCAAAAAGTTCAACTTTAGATTATCAATAATATAAAACAAAATATTTTTAGTTATAATTCCAATTTTTATATTCAAACAAATCTGGCCTTTTATGTTAACATTATTAGATACAGTACTTATTTTATCGTAACTAGAAATATTTATGTTATTTGAAAAATTCTTGGCCAAAAAATGAGTAGGTAAGATATTAATCTCACTACCTGAATCAAAAATAATCATAAACATACCCAGGAACCATGAGTCTGCTGTCCCCACATCCGCTCTGATCCCCGGGCACCGTCAATATCCCACTTGGTCTTGATTACCGGGGTTCGACGCACTTTGTAGGCCGATGGATGAAGTCCCAGGATGGCCAGGTTCGTGGAGTTGGCCGGCGTTGACATCTCCATGCTGCGGCGTGATAGATCGCCACCGCGAGGCCATGTTGGGGCGATTTCCTCCAGCAAAGTTGTTCCTCCGTCCATTATTCCATCTTCCGTCCCTTTGTTGAGTTGTGTGCTCCAATGATTCGGCAATACGAAGCCAGTCCTCTAAGGAATGTGGCGAGGAAGCAATCAGAAACTTCTCGAGTGGGCCGGCACCAGATGTAAGAGATTCCAAGACTAAATCCTTTGGCATGTGTAGCTGTGTGCCAATTTTTATCTTTTCAAGATAATAACTACGAACTGATTGCATCTCTTGCTTAGTTGGCAAAACTTTTTATGTAGGCCGCGTTCAAACTCTGGGAAGAATGTCATCATCCTAGAATGTAAATCTTCCAAGGTGTCAATTTCGTCACAAATTGTGGCATAAATCTCAAGAGCATTGCCCTTAAAGAGAGTGGGTATCATGAAAAGAGCATCTTCTTGTTTGATATTTCGGAGCTTGACCTGTTGGTTGAAAACCTTCAGCCATTGTGAGTATTTAAGCCCTTCTTCAGGGTTAAAGCTTGGTATCATATCTTTGGGGTAATATTCCATATTCGAATTTTCTTTGAGATCAGTTTTATTAATAGATATTAATAGATTTTGGCTTGCCTTCCTCTTTCCCATGCCCTGAGATTAAATAAAATTTCCGCGAACAAGTTCGAAACCTGTCGACTATTTGTCGTATTGTAATTTTTCCAAAGTTCAATGTCTGGAAGTGACAATTAAGCAGTCGTTTGTGGCTGTCTCCACCTCAATAATAATCCTTTATTTTCTCAAATCTTTTTTTAAACAAAACAAAAATTTACATACACCATTTAATTAAATCTTTAGTAAAAAAAAAAAAAAAATAAAATAAAATTTACATTCTATCATTCAAAATGTATCATATATATATTAAAAATAAAGATGGCAGAGCGCCATCTAGTGGAGCAAAAATAAACTAAACGTTTATTTAGCTTGCTCCGAGATATTTGGTCAACCCAATTTCTTGATAAATCAAGAAAAGCCATCCACAAACGCGTTTCGCGCTGTTGGCGCTCGTCAGCGTGGAGAAGGCTGCCATCTAAAAAGCACATGTGCTCGTGATCAGGAGATGCCTTCTTTATTTTTAATATCAACACCTGACCCACTTATCTTTTATTTTTTTCTATTGTTTTTTCATATATATATATAGACAACCAGCAGCATCAAAGACTTTCCACTTCCTTGAGTTTTGTCTATGAGTGTTATTTCTTTCTCTATTTGGCTACATCGATTATATAAAGATGTATTTGAATATGGAGAATACAAAAACATTATTTTACCAATATTTTGAGGGGCAATTTTCCTCTCGTCACGGTTTTCAATTTTTATTTTTATTTTTGGGATTTAAAGTAAATGTTCCAAAGAATATCCGTTGACAGCGCCAGGTTGTTTCCAAATCCCATATTCCCAAATTTGATTAGTTGTGGTACAAGTTGGTGACTCCCATACATGAGAGTAGATGGTCTGGGGTTGTCTCCTCCTTTTTTGCAGATGGTGCATACTTTTATATCATTAAATTCACTAGTAGGAATAGAAAGATTCCCGAGAAATGAAAACAATAAACAATATGATGTATCAAGCTTTACTATGGTTGTGTAATGGGCCTGTAAAAGAGTATTTTTTTCTATTTCAAAGTTTTTTTTTTTTTTAAGTTATCTATTAGAATTAAATTTTGTTTCAGAGAAACACATGATACAGTTCATATTCAAAAAAAAAAATTGGGTATTATAGAAAGGATCTTCAGAAACCTCTCTTAGCTCTCTGATCTAACTGGGCTCAGTTTTGAAAGGGTTAAACCACACCTCCCTCTTGTAAATAGATTTAATAATATCAACAAAGGTTTGAGTTTCTTGCACCATTTTTTTTTATCTATCTATCTAGCTTTCAGGCTAATATGCCGTTCAACAGGAGCAACTAAAATGATAACTTCTAGCTAACACAGCGTATATGAAAGTATTCAGACCTACAGACACCTGTTGGTCTCAGCTGGTCACCCTCCCAAGTACTAACCGACATTGCCTAACTTGGGTGATTGAATGAGAACCAGTATTTTCAATGTGGCCATCGGCTGTGTATAGTTAGTAGCTATAATTTCTAGGTACTCCTGTTGAAGGAAATGAAAGCTAAAGAAATAAAAATGGTAAAAGAAACTTAACCCTGGATTACCTTTTTTATTATTATTATTCTTAGTACATGATAATCATGGTGGGTAGAAGTTGGCAACTGCTTTTACTGTAAGTGCCCAACATGTATGCACAGGTGAAAATCAATTCGACTTTTGTACTTAAAAATGTGCCACTGCCCTGTTTGATTACTTGCATTCGCTGGTGGGGTTGGACTTTTGCAAAAATTGGGGTTCATCGAAGCATTTATTTTTTGATACAGCACAATTTGGATTAAGAGTACTTTTGTCTGAAGATGGTAACAACACTGTTACCGAAACGTCACACACTATTTATTTATTTGGATTTGGTCTTATTACCTTGTGCATTTATTTTTTATTATTATAAAAAGTGCCCAATGCGGAATTTGATTCCGGGTCATAGCGGTTGAAAACCAACAGTTTAGACCACTCTTCCACCGACCCCTGGGGAATACTTGTTATTTAATAAGAAGTGAGGGAGGGGGGTAAATGTAGCCATGACTAGCCATGGTAGCTGAGTAGGCGCCGGGTGGGTCATCTAAACTATGTCTAAACTTCCAGGTGCCCCGGAGCAGGAGAGCTGCAGCCAACAGGCCGTCCCCCCTGAGCCTCCAAGTATTTATCTCTCCCTTTAGGCTTGTTGATGCACTCACTAACTTCCTTCAGTGGTAGATTCTCCCACCATCTAACTTCTCGCTCCTCTTTCTTTGCTTCCTTTCCCCCCTTTTTGTTGAGAAGGTCACAGGACCACGGAACTAAACTAAGCACAGTTTTGTTGATAACAACATTGCAACGTTGTGCTTAGATTTGGTCTTGATGATCTTTTTTTAAAATTTTTTTTTTCCATTTTGTTTTCATATACAGTAGAACCTCCCTTTAGCAGACAACCCGCTAGTGGACACCTCTCCACAAAGGACAGATTTCATTTTGCAAAATTATCATTTTTACAATTTAGTAACTCTCCTGTAAGAGAGGACACCTCTCCCTAAAGGACATTTTGGCTCTGCAATTAGGTGTTGTCTTTTACAAGGAGGTTCTACTGTATTTGCATTTCCAAAAAAAAAAAAAATTCCCTGCAATATTGAACTGCTAACTTTTATTCTTGCGTGTGCGTATGTTCTTGATCTAATAATAATTTTAAAAAATACTATGTTTGTTCTCACAATAAACCTCTCTCCCAAGTTTTTTTTTTGTGGTGATTAGGTAGGTAGTGAGAGAGCCTGCCCCACTTCTCTAGTCTAGACTCTCCTCTAGTTAGACTCCTCTTCCTAGCTAGGATGCCCCACTTTTAAGGAAGAAGGGAGTAAGATGCAAGTGTATTTGTGATTCCAGAGGAGTGCTCAAACTGTGCTCAGACTCCAGAAAAGCTGAGTTTGTTTGCCTCAATGGACGAGTACTTTTCACAGTCACACTTTTCTAGTGCGGACAACCACGAGGACTACCTAATGGATGACATGAGGCAAAGGCTCCTGCGCTCAGAGAGCAACCTCAACCCTCCCACACAGAGAAGAAAGGCTAGGAATGAAATGAGGCGCGTTGCCTCTTGTCCTGGTAAGGACTCCGATTGCTCCTCATTTAAACCAACTCTTGGTTTTTTTTTTTGCATATACAGTTAAACCTGTCTATAGCGCCTCCCTCTCTATAGCTCCCGATTTTAAATACGTAGTACGATGTGATTTACATTAAAAGTGATCTGTTTATAGCACCCCCTCTCTATAGCATCCTATTTTGGTGAGTCCCAAGAAGGGGCGCTATAGACAGGTTTAACTGTATATGGTAGCATAACTGAATACTTTAAACATACATGCATGAATAAAACTTTGATTTTGTACGTTGTCTATTTTTTTTTTAAGCCAACAGGCAATTTTGTTCAAATTTGGTTATCTAGTGTATCAAATATATCTTTCAGAGTTATTTCCTAAATGCTGATATTCATGCTAAAAGTTATGACTTCCTTAAGTTTTACCCATGAGAATCTACTTTTGTCTTAAAATGGTTACAATTGAAACCTCACACATATTCATACAGATGTGGTCTTATATACAGGGTGTACCAGGTAAATTGGGAATTTCAACAATGGTATTTTAACTGAAATTTTTTGCAAGTAAAAATTAAAATATCCGAATGAAATTTGACACAGTAGTAGATAAAAGTATATAGTTTTTATTTATTCAATGAAGTTTCCATTATTAGCTACAACAGTCTCGAGGCGAGTGCGGAATGAAGCACAGGCCTTGGCGACGATGACCTTGTCCATTTGGGTCATCACCGTGTGAACTGCTTTCTTGACAGACTGGATGGTGGTATGAGGAGCTTTGTTGACATCTCTCTCAACAACGCCCCATACATAGTAGTCGAGGGGATTGCAATCTGGAGAATTAGGGGGCCAAATATCAGGACCCCAGTGACTAGGGACGTTAAGTGTCAGCCACGATTGTGTCTTTTTTGCCTTATGGGCTGGAGCTGAGTCCTGTTGGAAGACATACTTCCTTCCTGCGGCCACCATGTCCATCCAAGGCTTCACAACGGTCTCCAGAACATTGATGTAGGTGTCAGCGTTCATCCTAAGGCCCTTCTCAAAGAAATGGGGAGGCATGACATCACCTTCACTGCTGATAACGCCAAGGACCATTACGGAGGCAGGAAATTTCGTGTGCATCACGACAGGTATCTCTGAGGGGTCTTTACAGATCCAGCGATCATTCCTGGGATTTACCTTTTGGTCCACGTCAAAGTTCTTTTCGTCAGAGAAGAACCTTAGCATGCCAAAAGAGTCGTGTTTCAGGTTGTTGAGGAGGGCAGCAGCCTTTCCTTTTCTGTTATTCTTCATATTCTCAGTCAGCAACTGACCTTTCCGAAGGGCATAAGACTTGAGACCAAGGTCCTCATGGATAGTTCTGACAATTGTCATAGAGCCAACGTCCATTTCCTTGGCTATGGCCCTCATGCTCTTCCCAGGGTTTCCATCAATCTTCTCCTTGACATTTTTGACAAATTCTTCGCCTCTTACCCTGTCCGATCGACGCGAGTGCTTTTTTCTTGTAGCTATCCCCTCTTTGTTACTGTCGGCCTCATCAAACTGCTTCTTGACACGATAAATAGTGGTTTTGGGCAACTTAAGAAAATCCACTATCTCTTTGGGGCTCCTTCCGGCGCGCAGAGCAACGATGATGGCAGCTCGATTTTCAAATTCTCGGTTACTGTTCATCACTACACTGCGCACACATGTACTGTTGCATTTTACATGAATATGGCTACGTAATGAAAAAAAAAAAACAAGTTTTTAATCTCAAGTAGTTTTTGTTTTATGGACTGTCAAAGTTAGTCCCAATTTACCTGGTACACCCTGTATATAACCTTATGAAGATGTCGAACTGCTTTTCACATGTGTAGACCTACCCACCATGATTATCATGGACTGTACCATGTGTACTATGGATAAACAAAAAACCTTATGAGTATAAGTAGATTTATTGTATGTAATGTTTCGGTAACAACACTGTTACCATCTTCAGACAAAAGAATAGAATGAAGATGTCAACCATTGTATTACTGAAACATCACTCAGTCAGTCGGTCTACTTATTTGAATGTGCTCTTTACCTTATAATTCTTATCCATCTTCCAAATTTACCCCAAGATATTTAAAAAAAAAAAAATTGTTTCCAAGAGTTCATACATTGTAGTTTAGGTGCCAAAAAGAGGTTCCTCAGGTCTGAGTGGTGGTGGTAACAGAACAGAAGAATGAAGAGCACGAGGCGGACCCAGTCAACGAGGTGTGCGACATCTCTGTGAAGATAGCGGACCTGGGCAATGCTTGCTGGATTCTCCACCACTTCACAGAGGACATCCAGACCAGACAGTACCGTTGCCTGGAGGTGTTGTTGGGGGCAGGGTACGGGCCGCCCGCAGACATCTGGAGCACTGCCTGCATGGTAACTCTTCATTTATTTAACCTACAGTCTGCTACACCCCATTCCATGAAATCAACAAATCTACCCCAATTGCCTAGAATGTAGCTTGGCACCTGCAGCTCTAGAACACATTTTGGCTTGCATTAGATGCACTAAACTGGACCTTTGGGAGAGGTCGCTGCTTATCATAAAACAGCTCGAGGAACATTAACTCATGGAATTCGTGTAATTTTTGCACAAGGGGATAAGAAACAACACAGTCTGGGGTTGCCTTTTTGCATACTTTTATATCATTAAATTCACTAGTAAAGGAATAGAAAGATAGACTTCCCCGCACACACAATGTGTGAATATTAGTGAAAACAATGATAAGGCACAATTTGGATTATAGACTATAAACACAAGGTAATAAGACCAAATCTAAATAAATAATTAATGTATGATGTTTCGATAACAGCGTTGTTACCATATTTTTTCAGTACTTTTGTCTGAAGATGGTAACAACGCTGTTACCGAAACGTCGCACACTATTTATTTATTTGGTGTTATTTACCTTGTGGTTAAGTACAAACGTCCACATGTGTAGGCATGCTTACAGTAGCTACCACCATGATTATTGTGGCCATGTATATTTGGGATATGTATCTCCATAAGTCCCACTTCTCCCATCCATATTTCCAAACATTTTTTTATTTTTTATTCTTATTTTTTTTTATTCTTTCTTATAATCTGTATATGTTGTTGTTGTTGTTTCTTATCCCCTTGTGCAAAGATTACACAAATTCCATGAGTTCACTGATCTCATGGAATGAGGTGTAGGGGTGCAGCTTTCGTTGATCATGGCACCATGATCCAGGCACACTTTGGTGAAAGTCTGACTATAATCTGTATATATTTACCATATGTATATAACCTTTCTCCATTTTTTTATTTCTCACTTTCATAGGTTTCTCCGTCTTGTAACCCCAAGGAGAATCCTCTGTAAGACCTGTGTGTCTTAATAAAGGCTTTTTTTGTGTGTGTGTGTGTCCATAAGTAAGATATTGTAAAGTAGAGGATGTAAGCCATTGTTGAATGGGCTGCAGGCCTTTGAGCTGGCCACCGGAGACTACCTGTTTGAGCCCCACTCCGGGGAGGAGTACACTCGGGATGAGGACCACCTGGCCCACATCATCGAACTCCTGGGCCAGATCCCCAAGTACATCGCCTTCTCCGGCAAGTACTCCAGGGACTTCTTCAACAAGAGAGGTGAGTTGTTACATTTGGGGGTAAAACTGCCTTTTTTTTAATTTGCTACATTTCTAACATTGCATATACAGTAGAACCTCCGTGAAGGGACACTCTCGCTAGAGGACACCTCTCCACAAAGGACAGTTTTCATTTGCAAAATTACCATTTTTTACTATTTAGCAACTCTCCAGTAATAGGACATTTCTCTCTAAAGGACACTTTGGCTCTGCAATTAGGTGTTGTCCTTTACAGGGAGGTAGTTGTACTGTAGTGTACAAAAGTGAAATTGTACTGCAGTGATTCTCAACCTTTTTTTTTGTTGCGGCATTATTTTAAAGATTTGAAAATTTGGCGGCACAATTTTAGAATTTCGCGGCACACTTTTGCTAACTTGAATGCAAGAAAATTCAAATTATGTATCAATATTTCTATGCAAAATATAAGTAATATACATCTCTAACATTCAATTTGCTAATTTCGTTATTTTAAAAAGTAAAAAAATGAAAAAGAAAAAAAGAAAAACCAATACAAACGTGAACATAATCATATGACTAAAATTCGGCGGCACATTTTTAGAATTTCGCGGCACACAAAATTACCGCGGAACACTGGTTGAGAATCACTGTTGTACTGGGTGGATAAATTAAGGCATCACCTGATCGTGAAAGTTGCTGATGGCTTGTGCCATCTGTCAGAATAAATATCGACCCTTTGTTGATTTTTTAAAAATTCACACATATCACTCTCAGCTCATCTAGTGACCTTCTAGCCAGCTCATTGCAGGTCTTCCTTTCTTTTCTGCCTTCAATTTTTCCTAACATAAGTTGGGAACACATTTGCTCTCATTAGATGTCCTAAGTAGGTCAGTCTTTGCATATTTGAGATTTTAGGGATCTAATTTCATTTAAGATTGGAATATTTGTCCCTTTTAACTCTTCACTGTACTCTGAATAGCTTGCTCCATCTTAATATACAGTTAAACCTGTCTATAGCATCCCCTCTTGGGACTCGCCAAAATAGGGTGCTATAGACAGGTCACTTTTAATGTAAAATGTTTACATTTTAATGTTTAAAATCTGGCGCTATAGAGAGGAAGGCGCTATTTAGAGGGGGCGCTATAGACAGGTTTAACTGTTTAATCTATATATATATATATAAAAATGAATATGAATGTGTGTGTGTGTGTCTGTCCTTTATGCCTGACCAAACCACTCATTGGAACGCCATGAAACTTTGGGAAGTTATTTAGTATAGTACTGGGAAGGTTTCTGAAAAGTAATTTCTTGAATATCCTTAGAGTTATTTGTAGATTTAACTCGCAAGCAGCGCCCCCATTGCGACGATGATAACAAGTTTTTTTTATCTATAAGTTTTATTATCACTAAGTTTATTATCTTAAAGATTATTTATCAAAAGTTAAATTTTCTACCTATTAATTGCGCACAAGTCAAAGTTAGTTATCGAGTATTTTTCAAGGGACCGGGAAAAAATGTTCACTAAGTCAAAGTTAGTTATCGAGTATTTTTCAAGGGACCGGGAAAAAATGTTCACTAGATAAAACGATGATTTTGTAATGTAGAAAATTAGGAAAGACAAAATTCAGGATGACACGGCAATTTATTTGAGACAAGAATAATGATACAATTCCAAGGCAAGATACTATTCCTTTAACTTCCAATTACAGAGGGAACCAATTAATATTGATTTTATTCAACTTATCGAGTATTTTTCAAGGGACCGGGAAAAAATGTTCACTTTATCGAGAGATTCAAATTTACGAGTTTCAAATTATCAAAATATATCTATATTATAAAAAAAAAGATATTCTGCTGTTTGAATTTAGATCATGTTGAGGATTATTGGTTATCTTGAGGATTAAGCTATGGTGGTGCAGTCGTGGCATGAATCTTCTTGAAAGTAAAATAATATTGAAGATCATAGATTTCTTTATTTGAGCTGAGGGATATGCATAAAAAAAAACAATTTGATAATATTAATGCCTGGCTTAAGGCGTAAGAATAAAAAAATGAAAAGAATATTTACATATTGTACAAAAGTTTTGGGTCGGCCAACGGGGAAGAACAACAATGTGATTTTATATGGGAAGCATGACCTCTGGCGGTCGATTAAAACAGAGTATTTATATCAATGAAATTATAACTTTAAATAAAATAACATTTTAACATATAACATTTTTAAATAAAATATTTCAATATAACATTTCCCCCCTGTGAAGAAAATAATATGGGTTCATTCAGAGAAAAGTGATAAAAAAATATTGTTAAAAAAAGATAAAATGATTAAAAGAAAATAACATAAGAGATGATATTCACATATCATATTGGTTTTTGGATTATAACCAATAGACAGGAAAATACATAATGGTATAAAGTGTGAATGATTACAAATATTATTGGTGGAGAGTTAAAATGTGGTATAGAGTGAAAATGTGGCATAAAGTGAAAATGTGGCATAGAGTGAAAATGTAAAGAGAGAAAAAAAATGTGTTCCATAATCACATTGGTTTGTTATTAACCAATAGATTGGAAATAGATACAAGAAAAAAAATGCACATATATAATATTAAAAATGAGGTAGGAAAAATAAAATGCATATGAATGAAAAATATTAATATGATAGCATTGAAAAAACATTGGATTATTATAAGAAAAAAAAAAAGGCATTTGTGAAAAAGCAATAAAAGGCAAGTGTAATATGTAAAAAAAGGGCAAAAACAAGGAATGAACATGTAAAGATAGAAGTAATAGTAAGAATAAAGAATGGTCATTTTGAAGAAAAAAGAATCAAGGTGGATAAAAACAAGAGTTAAAATTTACATGTGTTTACTACGCTAAATTTGCATATTTGTTAGGTGATATAAGAAATGGAAATAATTGTGTTATCAAAATAAAATAAAAAAGTAAAGGTTGAACTATGTTAAACAATGAAAAATATTAGCTAATTATTTGAAAGATATTGATAATGTAAGAAAATGCAATTTATTATTGTTGTTCTCCTGGCCGACTGCTTTGCATATGACGTATTAAACTGATATGGTGTAAATGGTTTAAATTAATTTGAAATGTTTTAAAAGTAATTATTCAATGGAAGATATATTTGCGGATTTACATATATTTAAGTTTACAAAGTAAAATTATGACATGATATAAAAGTAATTTTTGGTGAAAAAATGGGCTAAATTATTTCCACAAGTTTAAATTTAAAGATAAAAAATGTGGCATGAGGTATATTATGACATTTAGGAGCTAACTATACAAAGGAAAATAAAGGTTTACAAGGATCAAAAGGTGTGATAATATTTAACGGGGCAAAAACAACTATGGTAAAATTGATACATAAAATTAATTTGACAAAAAGGGTATAACTAAGCAAATAAGCGATTGAAACTATTGTAAACATGAATGAGAATTAAAAAGTTAAACTAAAGGTAACTGTGAAAAATGGCAGATACAAAGTACCTTGGGTTGGATTTGAAGATCTCGAGAGATGGCTGGTGTTGGGCGGAAGGTGTGATGGCTGGAGTTGGCTGAAGATGACTTGTTGAAGCTATAGTTGATTGTGGAGAAGGCTATGTTTGCTTTGAGAAGGCTATGTTTGTTTTGCATAATTGAAAATGAGCTATGTTTGGTTGTGGTGAGCTATGTTTGGTTGAAATGAACTATTTTTGATTGAAATGAACTATTTTTGATTGTGAAAGCTATTTTTGATTGAAATGAACTATTTTTGATTGTGAAAAGTTATTGTTGGTTGAGATGACTATAGTAGATTGTTGAAGATTTGCATATTAGTTTTGATTTTACCATTTTTTCACACAAGTTTCAGATATCCTGTCGGCTTATATTATAAAAAAAAAGATATTCTGCTGTTTGAATTTAGATCATGTTGAGGATTATTGGTTATCTTGAGGATTAAGCTATGGTGGTGCAGTCGTGGCATGAATCTTCTTGAAAGTAAAATAATATTGAAGATCATAGATTTCTTTATTTGAGCTGAGGGATATGCATAAAAAAAAAAAATTTGATAATATTAATGCCTGGCTTAAGGCGTAAGAATAAAAAAATGAAAAGAATATTTACTTATTGTACAAAAGTTTTGGGTCGGCCAACGGGGAAGAACAACAATGTGATTTTATATGGGAAGCATGACCTCTGGCGGTCGATTAAAACAGAGTATTTATATCAATGAAATTATAACTTTAAATAAAATAACATTTTAACATATAACATTTTTAAATAAAATATTTCAATATAACATTATTTTTTTTTATAAGTTTATAGAGAATTGTTTTAACAAATGTTCGTTAGACAAACCTTTACTCGGATAAAACCCGGGCGAAGCCGGGTACATCCACTAGTTTATATATAAATTATCATTTTTTGGGATGATTATTTTAAATTAAATTATTAATTTATCTAAACCAACATTTAAAAAATTGTTTAAAAAAGAACTCAAGAGGCATAGAGAAAGAAATGAAGTAAAATAAAAGAAACACAAGGTAATAAGACCAAATCCAAATAAATTTTATCTATAATCCATAATCCAAATTGTGCCTTATTAAAATAAAAGAAATTTCAAAATTTTTTAAAAATTTTTTCATTTACAAATATGGGTTATAACAAGGTTCATGCAAAAGCTTCGGCAGGCATGCGTCATATATGTAGTTGTTAAAAAAAGAATTCAGGAGGCGAATCATTTATCAGGGAAAACATTTTTTTCCATTATTTTTTGATAACTTTAAAAATAGTAATAAAAAAAAAATGTTTTCTATTCTTTAACAATTATATATATGTAGTATATTTTAAACTGTGTAATATAATGACATTGTGTGTTAGTATATTTCACATATTATTTATATTTGCATTTAAACTCAAAATGATGAGGTCAAAATAAAAACAGCAAAAAAAGTGGTCAGCTGGGGACAGCTACATGGCAAAGCCAAAGGACATGACACACCCCTGAAGGGCCCCTTCTGGGGCTTTTTATAGGCGACCGTGCCCTAGGGTGTAATACAATGTGTCCATCGATGCAGGCCACTTTTGGCTCTCTCTCCGTGTCTCGGTGTTAGGCATCCAGGTTTGTGTCATGGCCTCCACCTTTGTCCCGTGGGCTGTCTCCAACACACTCTGTACTAACATCTAGCCCTGCCCCTGCTTCTTGTTGTCTGCATGTGGGAAGAACATTAACACTTTGCCTCATGAACGACTCTCAATTTATTCACACATCGGGTTACAAGTTACGGGTTAAGTCGATCATTTGCAGCAACACAGCATACATTCTTTCTTCATTTCTGAGAGTTAGGTGCTGAGGTCATGTCCACCGAGTCCTGTGTACGCAGGGTACTTCTCAGCAGTGCTTGAATATGGCATCTGTGCTCAAGTAAAGATGTAGCAGCATCTAAAGTTAGTGTGGTGGTCCAGGTGAACTCCGGCATATCACGAAGCTGAAGCCTTGGGGCCTCTACGATGTCCTCATAGAGAAGTATGACTGGAGGCCCGAGGATGCTCAGGCCTTTGCAGACTTCCTGCTGCCCATGTTGGCCTTTGACCCTGCAGAACGAGCCAAGGCCTACGACTGTCTCAAACACCCCTGGCTTAACTCATGACCGCCCCAGTAATAGCCAACTTTTGGTTACTAAATTATACAACCCCCTCCCCACATTCTAAATTTGTTGTCTTTCTCCGCATTTATATGTTCCAATTGTATAAAAAAAAAAAAAGACTCTAGTTTTTTTTTTCAAATTATATATTTCATTTTTTTTCTACATCTACTTATTTCCTCTCATTAAAAAAAAAAAATATATATATATAATTTTTTCACATTTATACATTTAAAAAAATGGATTTGAAAAAAAAAAAAAAATTCCCCTCTCCCCCCTCTTTATAAAAAAAAATATTTTTTTTTTTTTTAAAGGGAAGTTTTTCGGAGTGTGTGCACATTGTAAATAAATGAGGATATGATGGAAGTTTTTTTTTTTTTTTAAATGTGATGCTAAAATGTCACAAAGAGTCTCTCTTTCACTCCAATAATAGAGGGGCTGTTTTTTTTTTTTTTTCTTTTTAGGTTTAAAAAAGGAAAAAAATTCTAAACTTCTTACCTAAACCTATTATATATATATATGCAACAACAACCACCCCACCCAACAAAGAAACAAACCAAAAGTTTGTATTTATTTATAAAAAAAAAAAAACTGCTGTGAATATAATATAAATATACCTATGTAAAACTTTTGTATATGTATGTAAACCAACCCCCCCCCCCCCCTAAACTTTTTGTTTTTAAGTTTTTTTTTAGTTTTCTTCCTATCTCTATCTCTTCACTAGTTTTAATGATAATTTATATATATATATATATATGAATGATTTTGTTTGTTTTATACGGATTCTTTGGTAAATTCTCACCTGCGCAGGTAATGTGTTTGTTGTTGTTTTTTTTTTTCCTCAAGTTATCATCCTTTAATTTTGTAAAGGATTATATATTTCTTCGAAGCAAAAAAAGTGAAGCTTTTGTGGCAGCTGGGATATAATTAAAAGCCATTGTAGTTCCACCACTGTTTAGGTCATCTTCTTCAGTTGATCTTGTCATCTTTAGACCAGACCCATCTCCTTTTGCTGTAGTAAAACCTCCCCCCCCTCCCTTTTACACATAATACAACTGTGTCATACAGCTTCGACCAAATTTGGCTTTGTGATGATGCTATATTTTGTGTTTTAAATGATAAAAAATCTCATCTGTCTCCCTCCCCACCACCAACAAATGTGAAGCTATAGCAAAGCAGCATCTGTGTGACTTCTACTGCCTCTCATTGGAAGCTGCTGCTGCTACTACAATAATTTAAAGAAGAAGAAAAACTACTTTTAATAAAGTTGTGACACCACACGTTGGTTTTCTTTCTTTTGACTCTTTTTTTCCTTCTATGTGGTTTCTTGTTGTGGTGTCTTTTTTCCCTTTGTGTAAAGATTCAATGAGTTCCTTGATCTTCAAGATGTGTGATGATATGCAGTGGCATCTCCTAAAGGTTTAGTGTATCTCATGCAAGACAAAATGTGTTCTGGAGCTGCAGGTGTCAAACTATCCTCTTTGAGTTCTCGAGCTGTTTGATGATAAGCAGTGGCCTCTCACAAAAGTCCTGTTGTTTGTTGTTGTTTCTTATCCCCTTGTGTAAAGATTACAAGTACTGTTTAATCTATTCAATGCAAGCCAAAATGTGTTCTGAAGCTGTAGGTGTCAAGCTACATTTTGAAAATTTGGGTAGATCTGTGGTTTCTTGTTGTTTCTTATCCCCTTGTGCAAATATTGATGCATTGAGTTCTTGAACTGTTTGATGATAAGCAGCGACCTCTCCCAAAGGTCCTGTTTAGGGAATCTAATGCAAACCAAAATATGTTCTGGAGCTGCAGGTGTCAAGCTTCATTTTAGGCAATTGGGGTCTATCTGAATGTCTTGTTAAAAAATTCCATGAGTTCATGCTCCTCTTGTTGTTTTATGGTAAGCAGCAGCCTCTCCCAAAGGTCCTGTTTTGTGCATTCAATGCAAGCCAAAATGTGTTCTGGAGCTACAGATATCAAACCACATTTTGGTCAAATGGGGTTGATCTGTGGTTTCTTTCTTTACTCATGTTTTTATATCTTCATTTTTTTTTTTTTTTTTTAAATTTGGTTTGACTCTTTCTATGGATTTTCAGCCATCTGCCATCAATGAAAGGCTTGGTTTAAACTATTTATTATTTTTGTGAATAAATTGCATCTTTTTTTTTTTCCAACATGGATACAATGTATCCTGTTTTGTTTCATTTTGCCCATCTTACAGTAGAACTTTGATAATTTGAATGTCTTTAATTTGAAAACATCTCTAATCTGAATATTTATCTTGGTCCTTAGAATTTCCTATAAATATAATTTCTGTTTTTAATTCAAATTTTTGGATAATTTGAAAATTTTTTTGGTCCTTTGGACTTTGAATTATCCAAGTTCAATTGTATTTTTCAAATGAATGGGGAAGTTACCCTAGAGTGTTTGTTTACTTGTTGTGTTGGGTGGGCTTATAGATAATGTTCTACTACTTCAATCACTACTTGTGTTTTTAAAAGCAAAAATATTCTTCTTTCTTATCTCTACTCAATCATATGAGGGCATCAAGTTGTGACCCTTGATGGTGTCTGTTTGACAACCATTATGACTGGGTGAAGTAGAATGTCTTTGTCATTAACACTGGGAGCACTACTCAGTGGCAGGCTGACTTAGCTCCAAAAGAATTAGCCGCCTCTGACATGAGGAACAGACGCCATGTGCAGCTGCTCCTAACATGGAGTACAAACGCTACTCATCCTGTATCCCTGGATTAGGAGCCCTTACAGGGTACTATCAGCCGGGCCAGCTGAACCCAGGTTTTTTAGTGAGCTTGTTACTGCTGCCCCTCTTCCTTTTTCATCCGGGCTTGGATTCTTGATTTTCCCCAATTGGTACTACAATCAAACTTCACTTATAACTACATCACTTGAGACCTAATTTGTATGTTGTTATAACAATGGTGTAACTCTGGGTAAGACAATTTGCACAAGTTGGGTACTTTAGAATTACAATGTTATAACTAAATTTTACTTCTATTCATGGGGGTTGGTGGAAGGGTGGTCTAAACTGTTTGGTTTTCAACCGTTACAACCCTTGATCAAATCCCGCATTGGGCATTTTTTTCTAATAAAAAAAAAAAATGCTCCAATGACCCCCAATTCTTGCAAATGACCACCCCATCAGTGAGTGCAAGTAACCAAACGGGGCTCTGGCACATTTGTAAGTGCAAAGTCGAATTGCTTTTCACATTTGAAGACATGTGGTGCACTTACAGTAAAAGCAGTCGCCTACTTCTACCCACCATGATTATCATGGCCTGTACCACGTGTACTAGGGATAATAATAATAACAATACTTTATTATTTTATGCTTAATTTTCAAAACATTTCAGGTCTATTTAACCTTTTTTCCGTATTTTTCACTTAAGCAAAAAAAAAAAAAAAATGGCACTGATTACAGTAGAACTACCTCCCTGTAAAGGACCTAGTTACAGAGCCAAAGTGTTCTTTAGAGAGAGGTGTCCTCTAACCTGAGAGTTGCTAAATAGTAAAAATAATAATTTTGCTAATGTAAACTGTCCTTTGAGGAGAAGTGTACTTTCATGAAGGTTCCTTCTGTAACCCATTATAACAAACTCTCTTTTCATGATAAAATTGTGAAAAAAGTTTTAAAATTACAAAATATTTTTTCACAATGAGCTTCTTTTTATTATTATCTTGTTGTTGTTCCTTATCCCCTTGTGAAAAAATTACACGAATTCCATGAGTTCATGCTCCTCAAGCTGTTTTATGATGAGCAGCGGCCTCTCCCAAAGGTCCTGTTTAGTGCATCTAATGCAAGCCAAAATGTGTTCTGGAGCTGCAGGTACCAAACTACATTTTGAGCAAGTGGGGTAGATTTTGTTGTTATTTTCTATCTTCAATGGCTTGAGATGGCCTCTTCTAAATCTTGTTAGTGTTGTTTGATGCTGTCTATTTCTGATTATTATCTTGGGCAGCATCAATGTCACCCATCTCCAGCCTGAGGTTCAAGGATGAGTATGAGTGGGTCAATCTGGTGGTGACTGCCATTATTTTTGCCTTATCCTTCATCAACCTCTTTGTCACCATCCGAGCCCTTGCCTCCACTTCCTCCTGGTGTAATACTACTGCACATTGACCATCCGGGAGAGCATCCTTAATGGCTCCAGGATGAAAGGATGGTGGAGGGTTTGTGGTGTGTAGATTTATTAGTCCAGCGATGTCCCAGAAAGTATTTCAGTGTTTTATTGGTATTACTTATTAGCTACATTTTTAGAGGAAGACAAAAAGGACAACACCCTAGAATGTCTATTCTGGTTCTGTTGGCTTCCGCCGATATGCAGCACAGCAGTGGTCATCTCCTATTTCATGGCCCCGCTTGTATGTTTGCTGATGGCGTGGTCTGTCATCCCAGCAGGCTGGAAGGAAGTCTCTTGGCCCCCACAGGTTCACCACTTCATCACCACAGTGCAAGCTGGGATCATCGTGGTCTGGCCAGATGGCATGATGTACGACATGTTCAGGACTCTCTTCCACATAAAAAAACTCATTGTGAGAAAATATTTTGTAATTTTAAAACTCTTTTATAACAATAATTTGATTATATGACTTAGTTATGATTCTAAAGATCCGATTTTTAAGTCCCAATGGTTTTAACTGTGGTTCTTACAATATAAAAATCACAAATGATGTTTTTATACCAAGGTTTGAACTCTACCATATTTATGTTGTTGTTTCTTATCCCCTTGTCTAAATATTATGCAATTTTCATGATATCATGGAATGGGGTGTAGGTGTGCAGCTTTCGTTGATCATGGTACCATGATTCAGGCACACTTTGGTGAAAGTCTGACTTTGCCTGTAGTTTGAGGCTATTCCTAAACATGGAAGCCTTTGCTGCCGAATCTAACATGAGTACAGATGCAGCTCCTCTGTATCCCTGGAGAGGAACCCTTGCTGAGGTCTATCAACCGGGTCAATTGAACTCAGCATTTTTAAAGAGGTCTTTCTCCTTTTTCTAAAGAGCTGCTGCTCGAAGGCTTCTAAATTTGTTTGAAGATTTTAGTAATGTCCATGACTCATATGTTAGTATAGGCCAGATAGCGAATGTGGGCAACAATGTTCTACCAACATATCTTCTTTTTCTCTTCTTTCTTATCTCCACACTGGGTGAAGTAGAATGCGTCTGCCTTTGTCATTAAGACTGGGAGCACTACTCAGTGGCAGGCCGACTTAGCTCCAAAAGAAATGACCACCTCTGACCTGAGGAACAGACGCCATGTGCAGCTGCTCCTAACATGGAGTACAAACGCTGCTCATCCTGTATCCCTGTATCAGGAGCCCTTACAGGGTACTATCAGCCGGGCCAGCTGAGCCCAGGTTTTTTAGTGAGCTTGTTACTGCTCCCCCTCCTCCTTTTTCATCCGGGCTTGGGACCTGCAAAGGCGGAGTTCTACCAACATAGGAGGAGGTAGAACAGCATCCTTTTCCTTATGTTTGTAAAGATGAACATTTCCTTCTTTTCCCTTTTCTGCAGGTGAAAAGAAGATTTATATTATTTTAGGAATATATTAATAATTTTATACTATACTGTGTATTAAAATTACAAATATATTCTCACACAATGAGTATCTTTTTTATTTAAAAAAACGCTAGCTTTCAAGTGTTAATCGCTCTTCAACAGACTTACTATAATATCAACTTTATTTCTGGTGGGATAAAGTCGATATTATAGTAAGCCCGTTGAAGAGCAATTAACGCTTGAAAGCTAGCGTTTTTTAAATAAGAAAGATACTCATTGTGTGAATATATTTGTAATTTTAATACTTTTTTCACAATTTTATCATTAATAGAGATTTATACTGTGTGTGTAAAACCTTCTCTTTTGGCGCCTCTCTGGTTTAAGTTTTAAATGTGTTTTGCATTAGTTTGCCAAGTCATTCTAAGATTTGTCTTTTCCTTAGTTTACTAAGTAACATTTAGGTGGAGATGCTGGGTAGATTATGGAAGGAAAACTGAAGATCGCCAAGACAGACCTGGAGACCATGGGTGCTGTGGATTATATTTTCTACTACTGTTGTTGTTGTTTCTTATCCCCTTGTGTAAAGATTACATGAATTCCATGAGTTGATGCTCCTCGAGCTGTTTTATGATAAGCAGCAGCCTCTCCCAAAGGTCCTGTTTAGTGCATCTAATGCAAGCCGTGTTTTGGAGCTGCAGGTGCCAAGCTACATTTCGGGCAAGTAGGGTAGATTTTCTACTACTAACTCCAGTATTCCACCCCCGTGTCAAAGCGAAAACTTTTCTCCAAGAATACGATGACAAAGCTACTCTTCATGTTACAAGAAAAAAGATGCAAAACTACTAGGAACAAGCATCCAAGACTTCATTGGAATCCTTGAAAGAAACACGTCAGATCCATGCCAATAGCTAAAAGAATTGAAAGCTGTGGGTACAAATCCTATAGGAAAGTATCAAAGTAGCAAAATATTTATTATTCAATAAAAATATAAATTTAATTTTATGTGTTGTTATAAATACCCTCCCCCTTTACCTTTGTGTTATTTTATGTCTTTTAAACATGTTTTTTTTACAAACACAAGGTAATAAGATCAATTGTTATCATCTTCAGACAAAAGTACCTTTTTCATTCAGTACTTTTGTCTGAAGATGGTAACAATGCTGTTTCCGAAATGTTACACACTATTTATTTATTTGGACTTGGTCTTATTACCTTGGGTTTATAATCTATAATCCAAATTGTGCCTTATCATGTTTTTTTTTTTTTTACATTAAATTGCCGCGTGTTCCATTATGAGTATTTCCTAATGTTTTATGTGACAATATTGCTATGAGAGTTATGTTTCCATCAACACTTTAGGGAATTCAAATCTTTATTAAGACTCATTGTTCTCTAGATGTCAGCAGTAACAATGGTAGACCATGGTATCAACATTAGACTGCCCATCAAGAAATAACATGTGGTGAAGTAATGAGAAATGGGTAAAAGTAGTTATTATAATCTACTAGACGGGTGACCCGGGCATCGCCCCGGGATTGACCCGTGTGCATATCTACCCGAGTGATATATATTTAGATAAGATTTTTTTATAATTGTTTATTATTAGCATTATCTATTTGTTTGCATCCGCATAATTTAATCTAATCTTTGATAGAGGGCGCTGTTCGTGAGCTAAGTAGAATAATTTGAATATATAGTTTTAATAATTGATTTAAATATATTTTAAAATAGTCTATCATCTTCCCCGTATTTTTTTACCTATGTATGGAAATTTTGGTTTGAATGAGTGAACTACTGCGAATTTGTATACCGGACATACAAACAAACATACAAACATTCATTTTTATATATATAGATAATCCAAATTGTGCCTTATCGTGTTTTTTTTTTACATTAAATTGCCGCGTGTTCCATTATGAGTATTTCCTAATGTTCTACGTGATAATATTGCTATGAGAGTTATGTTTCCATCAAAACTAGGGAATTCAAATTTTTACTAAGACTCATTGTTCTTTAGTTGTCAGCAGTAACAATGGTAGACCATGGTATCAACATTAGACTGCCCATCAAGAACTAACATGTGGTGAAGTAATGAGAGATGGGTAAAAGTAGTTATTATAAGGTATGTAATAAGATAATTATAATGATATTGTAGCAAAGTATTTATTATTTTATTAACAGATTATTATGATTATATAAAAGGGCGTATCTGGATCTGTAGAGAAAGAAAAAAAAAAATTTTTATCTCAAAATATTTCGAGAGATTGCTCCCTATTTATCAATTTATTGCACAGTGAATTTAATTTACAAATTATTGTAGGTCATATGAAAACAACTTTGTCATTGGTCAAAAACAATTATTGATAATAATACATTATTTTTTGACCAATGACAAAGTTGTTTTCATATGATCTACAACAATTTGTAAATTAAATTCACAATGCAATAAATTGATAAAGAGGGAGCAATCTCTCGAAATATTTTGAGAAAATTTTTTTTTTTTTTTCTTTACAGATCCAGGTACGCCCTTTTTTATAATCATAATTAATGGATCGCCTTTTGACTCAAAGATTATTATGATGTTTATATGTTTTATAACTCCGCCTTTGCCGGTCCCAAGCCTGGATGAAAAAGGAGGAGGGGGAGCAGTAACAAGCTCGCTAAAAAACCTGGGTTCAGCTGGCCCGGCTGATAGTACCCTGTAAGGTCTCCAGGGATACAGGATGAGCAGTGTTTGTACTCCATGTTAGGAGTGGCTGCACATGGCGTCTGTTCCTCATGTCAGAGGCGGCCATTTCTTTTGGAGCTAAGTCGGCCTGTCACTGAGTAGTGCTCCCAGTCTTGATGACAAAGGCAGACGCATTCTACTTCACCCAATCATGATGGTTGTCATGCTTTACAAGCTTGATACCTTAATATGATTAAGTGAAGATAAGAAAGAAGAAGAAGAAGATATGTTTTATTACTCTGCGTAAACTTCCCTCTTTGCTTCTCTTGAATTTTAGTTTGTGCCTTAAATAAATTGCTGTGTCATTCTTCTTCTTTCTTATCTCCACTCAATCATATTAGGATATCAAGTTGTGACCCTTGATGGTGTCTGTTTGACAACCATCATGACTGGGTGAAGTAGAATGCCTTTGTCATTAAGACTGGGAGCACTACTCAGTGACAAACCGACTTAGCTCCAAAAGAAATGGCCACCTCTGACATGAGGAACAGACGCCATGTACAACCGCTCCTAACATGGAGTACAAACTCTGCTCATCCTGTATCCCTGGAGACCTTACAGGGTACTATCAGCCAGGCCAGCTGAGCCCAGGTTTTTTAGCGAGCGAGTTACTTCTCCCCCTCTTCCTTTTTCATCCGGGCTTGGAACCGGCAAAGGCCAAGTCATCCTAAAGTTTGTCTTTCCTAATTTTCTATGTTACAATATTTACGTAAGAAATAAATCAAGATGAGAATATTTATTATTTCATGGTGAATCATTCTAAGACTTGCGTTCTTCCTCAATCAGACTTCTCCAAGGTGATTGATCAATGGCGTCTGATTGACTCATTGTGAGAATATATTTGTAATTTTAAACGTTGGATGTGTTTCTTATGATTGATACTTGAAATTTCGAAAATGATGTAATCATTTATATCATGGGAAAGTAATTAGTAAAGTTGAATAATTACCAATAAAGCATCCACCAAATAAGCCAATATTTGACACTTTCAGAACTTTTGTCATTGATCAGGTTGGAAGATTGCAGTTTGTTATTTAGTAACTTATAACTTGGTATCACTCTCTAGAAAAACAAAAGGTAAATCCATTGTTGTAAAGCTGAAAGTCATATAGAATCAAAATGCCTTCAGTTTCGCAAAAATAAATTCAATGAAAAAACTCAATTACTAATTCCCATCCCTGGACACTTTTATTTTTCCGTTTATCATTACTCTTCACAATTCATCCTTTTATACTTCATCCCTAAAGTTAGAAATAATCGTTATTTATCCTTAAAAATAGAAATAAATTTCGATTTTTCGTTTAAAAGAAACATTTACAATCATAAGCCGCATTATATTGTATTATAAACTAAATACAATGTGTTAATTATTAATATAAACTGTATAACACGGATACAAGTGTATCATTTATATCTCACTTTCTTGAGGTAATCCGGATTCCTGGATTACCTCAAGAGAGTGAGAGATATAAATGATACACTTTTATCCGTGTTATATATATACAGTTTATTTTAAAAATAAGGCTTATTTTGGATTGTAATAATATTATTTATTAATCCGATATTTCGATGGACCAATCTTCCATCGTTTTCGAGGTATTTTGCCGTGAAGCACGTAGCAGGTCGCGTGCCCCAGGTGAGCCACCAGACGTCTTCCAAGCTTATTGGGCGATAAACCATCTAATATATATATATGTCGTAGCTGTCGTGGTCGAATGGAAGGGAGCAGCCGTTGTGCCAAGCAAACAGCGCACACCGCGATGTCTGCCACCTTTATTTTTTGTACAGTTTTTTTTTATGGATGGATGAATTTGCATATTTACATTTTAACACAAGCTTAACATATTTACATACTTCTTTTGACGAAAATAAATCATATCTCTTGGGCATTAATTATACAAATTATGACATATACATTTTAAACAGAGTAAATATAATCAAAATAAAAACAATGTGATATCGAAGAGATATCAGAGATTAAGAGATATCGAATTAACTAAACAAATTATACCTATCATATATATCATTTATATAGATTAATGGTATGATTTAAACGTACCATTTGTACTCAAAATTATAAACTACTAGACGAATGACCCAGGCAACGCCCGGGTTTTATCCGATTAAATGTGTTTATTCAAATAATATTCGTTACGAATATTCATTCTGCTCGAATGAATGTTTTTCTGTTAGAATTTTGTTCCTGCGTACAAAATAATGAACTGGTTTCACCCGTGGTCTCTGCTTTTTGGAATTTTTCCCGATATAATTATGTATCTAATAATCAAACATGATACAGCAATATCGTCATCATCATTTTTTGACTAAAAATATATAGTTTTAATAAAAAAAAGTTAAAAATGTAAAAAAAAAGTTCTTCAAATGAAAAAAAGAAATAGCCAAAAATACTAATCAAAATGCAGCCGAAAATTTTCCTCAGGTTTATAAAAAGCGACATGCAAAATTTGGTACTAATTGGTTCAGTAGTTTTTGAGTTTATCGCGAAACAGACAGACAGACAGACAGAAATTGACTTTTATATATATAGAGATATAATATAAATGAGTTTTAAAAATTGTAAAAAAAAAAATGCATCGGCCGGGAATCGAACCCTGGCCGCCCGCGTGGCAGGCGAGCATTCTACCACTAAACCACCGATGCTTTAAAAAAAAAATTCATTCCATTCCGGATTAGTCCGCGTAAAAAAAAGTTCTTCAAATGAAAAAAAGAAATAGCCAAAAATATTAATCAAAATGCAGCCGAAAATTTTCCTCAGGTTTATAAAAAGCAACATGCAAAATTTGGTACCAATTGGTTCAGTAGTTTTTGAGTTTATCGCGAAACAGACAGACAGACAGGCAGAAATTGACTTTTATATATATATAGAGATTTGCGTATGTTTGAAAGTGAAAAATTACATACTGTCCCTTTGTTTCAAAGATAAAATATTGAGAGGTCTTGGCTCATCAGTGGAGAAACCTTCAAGCGGTTTCATCAGATTGTCACTCTAATATTGTATTGGTCTGTTTGTTTTCCAATATAGCCGTGCAGTCCTTGGTGGATTTATTTACTGAATTTAGGGACATGGTTAGAGGCCAATTGGAGTTTATTAAAACTTTACTAGGAAAAACATTCACGAGATAAAATACATGGTCTATATATAACGAATGAAGACATTATGACGCGAATGTTTCTTTTCACAAATAAATCAAACTTCTACTGTCCTTACTGCGATGAAAAAAATATATTGAGAGGGCTTGGCTCATCAGTGGTGAACCTTCCCAGTTGTTTCACCAATTTAATCCACCAGACCGTTTCTTTAGAGCTCTAATAATGTATTTAATCATTCTGCTTTTATATGTTACACTGAAGGGGGGGAATCTTATAAATGGTATTTAAGAAAACTATGGACATACGCTTTTAGGACAGTAGAATTACATATTAAAAGATGGCGTGTTATTGCTTTGTATTAAAATCTGAAAACTAATCCAGGAATGGGTTGAACTGCTCAAACATAAATTAAACACAAGTAAAACTGAAGCCTGTGTCTTCACTCGCCGTAGAATCGCTACTGGCAGCGGACATCAACCTAGTCAACTCTATCATCGACATTCAAGACAACATTAGAGTCCTAGGGATAAGGTTAGACAGACAGTTAAAATACTTAGATCACGTAAAAGAGCCAATCGAGAAGGTCCATAAAATTCTGAAGCTAATAAACATTTAACCTGAATGAAGGATTAAATATAAAGCCTTAAGTAGTTTCCATAATCAAGTTGTAGTACCATGCATTGACTATGGATCTGGAATATGAGAAAAAGCAGCCTTGAACAAGAGTCTTACCTCTCTAGAAAATTCCTTCATAATAAATATTTGCAGGGAAATAAGAGAAACTGCTGTCTCATCCGCTTGTTCCCTCTCCCAAACGTCACCTCTAGAACTAGAGATTAACTGCCGAAATCAGATTTTTAATTCCAGAAAATCTATAAAGACAGAGACACTCCGCTACTTGGCCACCAGTTGCCTTACACTCCATATCGAAAAAGCGAATATTATCAGTGAAAAATCAAAGGAAACTATACAAATTGTCCCTTGAAAAATTACCTACCAAACAGTTCCAAATTTTAACAAGGAACAGGATGCGCAGTAATAAACTATGAAGGAGAAGCATTGACTGAAGTAAGGCTCTTCAGATTGGATGAAGATTCCTCCATATTCCAGGCAGTTGCTCGTCCGGGAGGCCTTCAACATCGTCGACAGACTCCCTGATCTCCAGGCTTGGATCTTCAGGACAGGCCTGGAGGACGACGAACTGGCCATCCTCGCATCGGCGAAGTCAAGAATCTACCTTCGTCCAGGTTGGACTGTGTGAGGTCATCTCCTGGAGGCGGACATTATCGCTGTGACTACCTCCTGGCTGACTGTAAATTTTATCTTGTATTCTGTAAATATTAACTAAGAAGTCAATAAAGATGTTTTTTAATTGTCATATTCCAGGCAGAATCTCTAGCAAGAGTAGAGGTTTATAAGATAGCTTCAGAAACAAATAACACCACACTCATACACAATGACACAATGACACAATGACTCATACACTCATTAAAGCCATTGGAAACCAACACCGAGATATACCTCCTGTAAACAAATTCTTCACAGAAGACCGGTCACCAAATATTCAACGGTGAAAGGACTTGCAGGAATACAAGGAAATGAAGCCGTTATAGCCAGAATTGCCACAACAAACAGAAAACTATCGCTATACCATGATAAAGTTCCAAATAGCAAGCATAAGAGAGAAATAGAAGAAGAGATCAACCATTCCTAGAAAACAAGGTACAAACTGTCGAGAGGTGGAAGCTATTTCAAGCATTTTTTTATAACCATTGAAGGAGCTTAGAAACAAACGCTGCTTTATAAGCATTTATACTCAGTAATATCATAACTGTCTTTATTTTATATGGAACTGTAACACTCATAGTAGCTCATACACTATTGTGCAATTATCATACTTTGTAAAAGTTAGACAAACCAAACTCAAGTCAACTTCAAAAAGGTTAAGGTTCAACTTCCTTAAGTTTTGTTCATGAGTGTATCTTTCAAAGTTGAAATTGCTCATGTAAGCGGTCAGGATTTGACTTGTTTTGTTTTTAATAATCACGAATACAATAGAAGCCACCATCAGGAGTTAGACAAACCAAACTCAAGTCAAGCCAACTTCAGGGCGAAAAAAGTCTAAGAAAGTTGAGATGCCCTGGGTATACAAAAAGACCTACTGTATATAGAACCAATCTCTGTACCATATTTAAAACAATAAACTCATTTTCTTTCATTTTTATTCATATTGACTAAATTGATGAAGCATCTATCTGAGTCTTAGAAGGAGCTAGAATGGAGAATATTTTGATAACAAAAATTTCTTCGTTACGTGTTTCAGTCTTGATCAAAACCAGTTGGCTCACACACTACTGTGAAATAATCACACTTTGTAAAAGTTAGAGAAACCAGCCTCAAGTCAAGCCAACTTCCAGGCAAAAGAAATCCAAGAAAGTTGAGATGCTATGGGTTTTCATGTTTTCATGCGTTGAATAATGTAAATAACTTATGTAAATAAACTTTTCTCCTTGTTTGGCGCAAGTATCCCTCGCGGGATATAGCGCTTTGGAAATAAAATAATTGTATAATAATTGTATGGGTAAACAAAAAGACCTACTGCATATAGACCCAATCTGTACCATATTTAAAACAATATTCTCATTTTTATTCATAATGACTAAGTTGATGAAGCATCTATCTGAGTCTTAGAAGGAGCTAGAATGGAGAATATTTTGATAACAAAAATTCCTTCATTACGTGTTTCAGACTTGATCACAGCCAGTTTGGAGTCAGACAACAGCCGGATGGGACGTAACCACCCTCGTGTTCCGCCTAAGTCCCCGGGAGAAAGGACGGGAAGTCACACGTGGACCAAGGTCCCTGGTTAGACATGCAGCCTTTGTCAGAGCTGACAGAACGGGGGTGTAACCCTCGCAATGTTGGAGGAGAGGTCAGGGATAAACCCTCTTACATCTGGGTAAAAGATATCTACACTCGTGGAAGTGGAAAGTCTTTGATATCGTCTTTGGTTTTTCTTTCAAGTAGTCAGAAGCAATTTTGTTCACACTTGGTTATCTCGTGTGCCTTCAATAAAGCTCACTGTGTATCAAATATCATCCGGAGTTATTGCCTGAATACCGATATACATGCTGAAAGGTACACAACTTCCTTAAGTTTTGTCCATAAGTGTATCTTTCAGAGTTATTGTCTGAATCCTAATATATATGCTGAAAGGTACAACTTCCTTAAGTTTTGTCCATGAGTATATCTTTCAGAGGTATTTTATGAATCCTTATATACGTGCTAGAAGGTACACCTTTCTTAAGTTTTGTCCATGAGTGTATCTTTCAGAGTTATTGTCTGAATCCCTATATACATGCTAAAAGGTTCAATTCCCTCAAGTTTTGTCCATGAGTGTATCTTTCAGAGGTATTGTCTGAATCCCGATATACATGCTAAAAGGTACAACTTCCTTAAGTTTTGTCCATGAGTGTATCTTTCAGAGTTATTGTCTGAATCCCGATATACATGCTAAAAGGTTCAACTTCCTTAAGTTTTGTCCATGAGTGTATCTTTCAGAGTTATTGTCTGAATCCCGATATATTGAAAAATGCTAAAAAGTACAACTTCCTTAAGTTTTGTCCATGCGTGTATCTTTCAGAGGTATTGTCTGAATCCCGATATAGATGCTGAAAGGTACAATATTCTTAAGTTTTGTCTATGATTGTATCTTTCAGAGTTATTGTCTAAATCCCGATATACATGCTAGAAGGTACAACTTCCTTAAGTATTGTCCATGAGTGCATCTTTCAGAGTTATTGTCTGAATCCCGATATACATGCTAGAAGGTACAACTTCCTTAAGTTTTGTCCATTAGTGTATCTTTCAGAGTTATTGTCTGAATCCCGATATACATGCTGCAACTTCCTTAAGTTTTGTCCATGAGTGTATTTGTTGGAACATACAAGGCATTAGAGGCACTCTATATACAATGAATGAGACCATTTCCTCCTGTCCTTACTGCCTTGAAAATATATTGGGAGGACTTGGCTCATCAGGAGTTAACCCTCCAAGAAATTTCTCCAATTTAATTCACCAGACCGCGCGCTGTAATATTGCATCCATTCATTTATGATATTGGACTATTTTGATTTCATACCCAGAAAAGAATTCCTGTTTATGTTATTTAAGAAATTTATGTATCCAAGTTTGTTGGGTAAACCTTCACACCAGATAATCAAGAATTCGAAACAACAACAAAAAATAATAAATAAAAAATGGAAAAAAGAGCATTTCTTGATTTATCAAAGAAATTGGATTAGTCAAATATCATGGAATAACCCTAAATCAACGTTTAGTTGATTTTAGTTCCACTAGATGGGGCTCTGCTATCTAAAATTGCTTATGTGAGCGGTCAGGCTATGACTTGTTTTTAATAATCACGTATATAATAGGGGCACCATGGATTGTCAGGGGCAGTATCACTAGACAGGAGATCTAGAGATACATAGAAAACATAAAATACTTCATAATAAGACAATCATCCAACTTCTACAATATCAGGAAAACTTCAAAATCATCCAAGAAGCTTGGAATTACAAACAAGAAGGAAGAAAAGGAAACCCAAGCCGAGGTAACCCCTCCTAACAATTGAGAACAAGCGTAGACAAGTAGGAAAAACGAAAGAAAAAAAAACATTTAGCGAGAAAAAAAAATTCTGAGTTATTGTCTGAATCCCGATATATAATGTTTTTCAAAACGTTAAATTTTCACATATCTATCAAACTATCAAAACTATTCATGGGAAAATATAAAATTACTGTTGAGGTTAATTTAGTCTTGTGGTAGCAGAGAGAGAGAGAGAGAGAGAGAGAGAAAATATTTTGATATTAATGTAAGGGTGGGTGTTCTTCAATGTAAATATATGTTTATATATGTTTTTGTGCAGGCTGTCTTCTTTTATTACCGCTTAAAAAGAGCAACCTAGCTTATGATATTTACAACAATGGATAATATGTGAAATATTCATATATTAAAAACAAAATGTCCAATGCAGGATTAAATCCCGGTTCATGGCTGTCGGGAATCGAGGATTTTAACCACTTGTCAACCGACTCTACGGGCTCGGAAATATATTTACGGGGCTGATAACCAAAATAAAATGATTTTTGAGCCTCAATGGCCGCATAAAGCGGAATATATACAAAGCACTATGACCAGGCTGGAGAGGCTAGAGACAGGATCATCGTCAGGGAAGAGGCAGGTTAGGCCGGATTGGGTTCGCGGAGGTCAGGAGGCAAGAAGAAGGCGGGAGGCCTAGAACTTTGCAGCTCTAGCTCTGGCAGTTGGGCAAGACATTGATATTGCCTCGTAGTCGGCAGAGAGGCTTTTGGCTGAGCAGTTAGCGCACTTGGCCGTGCGCGGGTTGGCGAGAGTTGGACAGCTTCGGCTTTGGTGGTCACCAGAAGCGCTGTGGAAGCAGGCGACTGTAGCCTTGGTAGAGCGTATCTCTCTACGGGCTACAATTTTGGAAAGGTTATAGGAGATTGAATAAAAAAGATTAAATGGTATTTAATATAGAGATCTCTCTAGTCTACCATTCCTTGAGATTCTTCAGTCACATCACGCGACGCAGGGGAATGGAGTACAACATACTGACTGGAAAGACGTCTGGGCGACACATACCTGGACACCCGCCGACACGCTTCGTGAACCAATTAAAGGAACTCACTGGTTTAAAGGTCACCGAGATGGTACATTGAGCTCAAGACAGTGATGGCTGGTGTCGCATCGTGTTTGGGATGTAATACGTACAGTGGGTCACAGCGTTCGATCGCGAATAAAAGGATTGTAATAGTCTATCATTCCACAACAATCCCAATTGTATAGTTGATGTACAATGTAAGTAAAAGATGATTTCAGCAAAGTTGTGTGGTTCGTTTTGGTCAAGAGATACATATAACACAGAGAAGAGAAGATTGTCAGTCTAAACCAATAAAAATTATTCATGCGTTAAAAGCTGAAGTACCCATTTTTTACGAGGGGTTAAACTTGGAACGTTGATCGCTTCGGAAGGATTTTAAAGGTGAATAGGTCATAAGGGAGCAAGGTCGCTCCAGTTACAACTCTATTTGAATGTTAGAATTCATCCTTAAATAGACATTTTATACAATTCAACAACGCGCCATCTATACCTAATAAATAAAACATTAAGACGTGAGTGTTTATTTCACAAATAAATAAATTACATAAATTATTGGAGCTCTAAAGAAGCGGTCTGGTAGAATAAATTGGCGAAACCGCTTGGAGGGTTCACCACTGATGAACCAAGCCTTCCCAATATAATATTTTCATCGCAGTAAGGACAGTAGAATTTTGATTTATTTGTGAAAAGAAACATTCGCGTCTTGGTGTTTTAATTTGTATTATATAGATGGCGCGTTATTGCTTTGTATTAAATTCAACTTCTACTATCCTTACTGCGGTGAAAAAATATATTGGGAGGGCTTGGCTTATCAGTGATCAATCCTCCCAGAGGTTTCACCAATTTAATCTACAAGACCGCTTCTTTAGATCTCTAATACTGTATTTAATAATTCTGCTTTTATATTCTACACTGAAGGGTGGAATCTTAGAAATGGTTTATAAGAAAACTATGGAAATAAGCTTTTAAGACAGTTGAATTACATATAAATATTTGCATTGAGCAATGCTCTTCCGCAAACAATAAGGATAAGGCTAGTTTTGGCATAGATTAATACAAAGAAATAACGCGCCATCTATACATAACAAATGAAAATATTAAGACGTGAGTGTTTCTTTCACAAATAAATCAAACTTTTCTACTGTCTTTACTGAGATGAAAAAATATTGGGAGGGCTTGGTTTATCAGTAGTGAACCCTTTGGGGTATAATAGATTAACATCTGTAAAAGAAGATGAAATGAAAAGAACGAATCTGGCGTGATTCAAAAGGACCAGTGATTAAGGAAGGGGAGGGAGTAGTGGTTAGAATGAAGCTTGTCAAAATATTGTTACGTCGTACCCAGACGCTGTTCGTGTTCTTTGCCTAATCAGGATGGCACAAAGATAACACATGAGTTTGAAGGGATGCAGCAAAAGTTATCGCTCTATTATACGTGGTACTAAACAGAAGGAATACAATAAGTAGGACTTGTCTTCAACCTCCCCGTCAGAAGTATCCTTGGCGCCGTGGATGTCACTCTTGTGAAACTTCCCGCTCCACACTGTACATGTCCAGCCTGGACTACACTGTCCTGTATGCCGCTACGTTTTCAGGCTCTCCTGGCACTGTCTTGCAGGATCATCCACACGCCCCGGAGACAACTCTCCACGTCTTCTACCTACCGCAGATGTGACCAGACTGCCCGTTGTCCTCCCCTCACGCTGGAATGCCGTTTTTGGTGCCTCACATATGGCAGCTGGAGCAACTGGAGTCCACCCATTTTCCCCCAACTTTACTCTAGTATCTTGGCCTCTCGGATAGCTTGATATCCATTTTTCAATATATATAGTAAAAATAAAGAAGGCATATCCTGATCAAAAGCACATGTGCTTTTTAGATGGCAGAGCGCCATCTAGTGGAACAGAAATAAACTAAACATTGATTTAACCTGTTCCCTGATATTTGGCCAAACCAATTTCTTGATAAATCAAGAAAAGCCATCCACGAAATATGTATATATGGCACTTTATTATCAAACGCATACAATCGTGAGAAAAGAGGAACTCTTCGCTTTACCATTTTGTTCTTTTGATAATATACTGCTCCAGATGGTTATCCAACATATATAACGTACTATAAGTGGTCACTTCTGATTATTGATTGGTTAAAGTAAATCATCAGCTTTCGAATTGTCCGGCGTTTGGACAACCCAATATAGCCCTTTTTAACGTGGCAAAGTTTTGAACGAAAGGCGTTTAAAAGAGAAACAGTGGGTCGCCAAAACATAGGCCAAGCATTTAGCTATAATCATGGTTATGATCCTGAGTACCATCTACTAGGGCAAGCATATTGTTATAATCATGGTCTTCTTCTTCTTTCTTATCTCCACTCAATCATATTAGGGTATCAAGCTTGTAAAGCTTGAGACTTGACAACCATCATGACTGGGTGAAGTAGAATGCGTCTGCCTTTGTCATTAAGACTGGGAGCACTACTCAGTGGCAGGCTGACTTAGCTCCAAAAGAAATGGCTGCCTCTGACATGAGGAACAGACGCCATGTGCAGCCGCTTCTAACATGGAGTACAGACTCATCCTGTATCTCTGGATTAGGAGCCTACAGGGTACTATCAGCCGGGCCAGCTGAGCCCAGGTTTTTTAGTGAGCTTGTTACTGCTCCCCCTCCTACTTTTTCATCCGGGCTTGGGACCGGCAAAAGCGGAGATATAATCATGGCTATGATACTGAGCACCATCTATAATATGTATTTTAGGGAGACATGGTGAAACAATAGGACATGTTCCCCCAATAGATAATGTCTTCATCAATATAGAAATGTTTAATATCGCGTGTTGAAGATGATTACAAAGGTTGCTCATCAGAATTTCAAATTTAGAAGTTCATCTCGTGATATAATGGTGAGAACTCTAATCTACAAATGGATTTTTATATTGTCACGGAGATAAATAAGGTAGATGCAAGTTTGTAATAATACATTTATTATAAAGAGGAGCATTTATACCTTTAAGGTATTTGCATAGATTTGAAGATATGCAATAGAGTTATATATAGAAGCAATGGGCGCTTCTTCTGTCAGAGTTATCTGCTTATATAATTGCCTTATTCTGAAGCTCACGGATAGAATGCGCGCCCATTGGCTGCCGGCGGACACGTGTCCTCCCTGCCCCCCTCTAGACAACCCTGTTATCAGCTGTGTGATACATACACCTGTCTATAGCGGCCATTCTAGACAACCCTGTTATCAGCAGTGTGTTACATCCACCTGTCTATACAGACCACCCTGTCTAAAGCGACCACTGAGCACCCTGCCTATAGCGACCACTCTAGACAACCCTGTTATCAGCTGTGAGATACATCCACCTGTTTCTACAGACCACCCTGTATATAGCGGCCATTCTAGATAACCCTGTTATCAGCTGTGTGATACATACACCTGTGTATAGCGGCCACTCTAGACAACCCTGTTATCAGCTGTGTGATACATCCACCTGTCTATACAGACCACCCTGCCTATAGCGGACACCTTAGGCAACCCTGTTATCAGCAGTGTGATACATACACCTGTCTATACAAACCACCCTGTCTATAGCGACCACTATAGACAACCCTGTTATCAGCTGTGTGATACATCCACTTGTCTATACAGACCACCCTGTCTCTAGCGGCCACTCTAGGCAACCCTGTTATCAGCTGTGTGATACATACACCTGTCTATAGCGGCCACTCTAGACAACCCTGTTATCAGCTGTGTGATACATCCACCTGTCTATACAAACCACCCTGTCTATAGCGACCACTCTAGACAACCCTGTTATCAGCTGTGTGATACATCCACCTGTCTATACAGACCACCCTGTCTATAGCGGACACCTTAGGCAACCCTGTTATCAGCAGTGTGATACATACACCTGTCTATACAAACCACCCTGTCTACAGCGACCACTCTAGACAACCCTGTTATCAGCTGTGTGATACATCCACCTGTCTATACAGACCACCCTGTCTATAGCGGCCACTCTAGACAACCCTGTTATCGGCTGTGTGATACATACACCTGTCTATACAGACCACCCTGTCTATAGCGGCCACTTTAGACAACCCTGTTATCGGCTGTGTGATACATACACCTGTCTATACAGACCACCCTGTCTATAGCGACCACCCAAGACAACGTTTTTAAAATATATTCGCACTCGGGTAAAACCCGGGCGTTGCCCGGGCCATTCGTCTAGTATATATATAAAGTATTTACAGAGAGAAAGGTGGGTCGGTCGGTGGAAGGATGGTCTAAACCGTTGGTTTTCGACCGCTACGACCCAGGATCGAATCCTACATTCTTGCTTCCGATCCTTGCAAAAGCCCAACCCCATCAACGAGTAATTAGTAATCAAACCTGATTCCAACAAGAATATTTATAACCTGACTGACCTGCTGTACCAAAAAGTGGTCGTTGAATCCTTCAGATCTCCCAGAAAGGTCACCCAATGTTTCAATTGTCAAGGGTTTGGCCATGGGCAATTGAATTGCTTTCTAAAACCTAAATGTGCCAAATGCGCCGAAGCTCATCATACCAAAGATTGCCCGAAAAAATCGAAGCAATATTCACCCAAGTGTGTAAACTGCGGGCAAGCTCACACGGCCAACTATCGTGGCTGCCCTGCGTTCCCAAAAATTCCCAACCAGTCTCTTAACCAACGACCACAAATTCCCAAGGTATCTTCATATATTCATAGCAATGTTACCAAAGACAACAGCGCAGTGCAGGAAAGTACTTTTGCGCCTAGTTATGCAAGTGTATCGAAACAAAACTTTGCGAATCAAAATATTAAAGCTCTTTGCGAAAAGCTATTAAGCATTATTGGCGAAGTTCTAAAATGAATATAAATATGTTTTTAAAACTAGTAATCTGGAATGCCAATGGAATTTTAACTAAAAAAGATGAACTACTCTATTTTTTGGAATATAATGAAATCGATATAGCACCAATCTCAGAAACTCATTTGAAAAATTCTAAAACACTCAATCTTAGAAATTACGACGTTATTAGGATGGACCGTCTTATTGGGAGAGGAGGAGGAACGGCTATTATCCTCAGAAATTTCTTCAAGTATAGAAAGATCATTGTTAAGACTGATTATTTGGAAAATACTACTATAGTATTTAAACCTGATGGAAAAACCAGCCTGAAAATTTCTTCTGTTTATCGCAAACCAGATCAACTATTGAAATGTGAGATTTGAGTAAATTATTTCAAAATAATCTTGTCATCGCTGCAGGAGACTGGAACTCCAAACATCCATTATGGGGCTCTAGTAAAAGTAATCCGAGTGGAATGGTTCTTCATGAGTTTTCGGAATCTGCAGGATTGGACATAATAGCTCCTTCCTTGGCTACTCACTACAGTCATATTGGTCATCCTGACTTCTTGGACTTTGCGGTTTTCAAAAATGTGCCGTGGAATTTTGAAATTACCACAGTAGATGCATTATCTTCTGATCACTTACCTGTGGTTTTAAGGCTGGCATGTCCTAAATATGATTTTTCTATGAAAGTAAATAAGAACACAAACTGGATATATTTTCAGCAAGATTTAATCAATAATCCACCTCCCAGATCCCCATTAAAATCTACTATAAATATTGATCTTGAAATTGGAACCCTCAACAAAACCATTCTTAATACTTATTCTAAAAATACAATAGTTTCTCCCATAGTTAAACCGCATGTGCCTATTTTTATTAAAAACATTATCAGAGAAAAGAATAAAGCTAGAAAGAAATGGCAGTCAACATGGGACCCCAGACACAGAGAAATTTATCTACATTTTCAAAAGAAAGTGAATATTATATTACAAAAGTACAACCAGCAAAGTCAAAATGATCTTATCAACAGCGCGTTAAATACTCCAAACACCTTCTGGAGATTAGTGAAGTCAACTCGAAAAAAATCGGAAATTAAAAATATTAATGTAGATGGTGATATTCTACATTCAGATGAAGAAATTGGCAAGGCTTTGGCATTTAATTTCTCAAAACACTTTTCCATAGTTTCAAAAGAAGCCCTAACAAATCATCCAACCTTAAATGAAACTCGAATGACTCTTGATAACAACGAAAATATTTTGAAACTTACATCACCACAAGAAGTAAAACAAGAAATAACAAAACTTTCTGCAAACAAGGCGCCTGGTCACGATGAAATAACTACCAAATTAATCAAAAATCTACCTATAAAATGGGTTGTATTTTTAACTAGCATTTTCAATGCATCTATTAATCTTTGCTACTTTCCAAAGATATGGAAGCATGCTATAATTATTCCTTACCAAAAAAGCAACTATCTAAATCCCTGGATGATTTTAGGCCAATTAGTCTCTTGCCGATATTTGGAAAAATATTTGAGCGGATCATCCTTAAAAGACTCCAGACCTATATAGATACAAGAAATGTTATAATTCCACAGCAATTTGGGTTTAGAGCAAATCTTTAAACAACTCACCAATTGATTACCGTTATTGATTTTATACAAACTCGCAAATCCCTTAACGAAGCTGTTGGAGTAGTGCTTTTAGACTTAAAAAAGGCTTTCGATATGGTTTGGCACAGAGGCCTCATCATTAAATTAACTTCTTATAATTTTCCTCAGAAATTCATCAGGTTCCTGAAGAATTATCTTCAGGATAGAACGTTCTCCGTAAAAGTTGGAACATATATATCAAGTCCTCGGCAAATAGAATCTGGTGTTCCTCAAGGCTCAATATTGAGTCTAATACTTTTCAATTTATACATCAATGATATTCCACATAACCCACAATGCCGACTAGCTCTTTTCGCTGATGATACTGCCCTGTTATCCAGCTCGCGTTCTCCAGATATTTTAATTTCCCGCCTTCAAAACTATCTTGAAATCATTACCAATTGGTGTGATAAATGGAAACTCAATCTGAATCCAAAGAAATCTCAAGCAATTATCTTTCCTCCACGAAATAGCTTCAAGTTCACACCCAGGACAAATCTTATAATTTATTCATCTCCCATAAATTGGACCCAGCAGGTCAAATATTTGGGAGTCACTTTCGATTCTAAACTGAAATTCACCAGCCACGTGAAGGATATAATAAGAAAATCTAAAATAGCCAAAGCCTCATTATCCAATATGTTCAGTTCAAAAAGTGGTTTATCTGTTAACCAAAAATTTACTTTATACAGAAGCTGTATTCTCCCTATAGTAACATACGCATTGCCTGTATGGTTTAAATACATAACCTTGACTGATAGGAAAAGAATAGATGCATTCATGAGAATTTGTTTAAGAAGTACTGTAAATGCCCCATTTAATCTATCAAATGCAATTTTAAAGCAGGACTTAAACCAGCCTAATATAGAAGAAATATACATATCCTCAACCCAGAAATTATATCTAAAACTCTCTACTTCCCAAAATCCAGTTATACAAGAATTGTTCCAATTTGATGGAGACCTCAATCCAAGACATAAAAGACCTGGACTTCACTCTACCTGAACTGTGACCTTCCAGTCAGTTCTGAAGGCCATTTTTTAGAAATTCTTGATGCCTAACATCCACGACAAAGTGACTCGTGAGCTTTATGCTCGAATGGTACACTGTAAATTTGAGAGGAGATAAATAAATAAATAAAAATATTTACTGGCCGAAGTATCTTTATTTTCAAGAAAGATTCTAAAGAATATTTAAAATGTATCATCTGGTTACCAAGACGTCAGGTTTTCTTTCCTGTGTCAATAATAACATTCCAAAACCCCTCGCTCCTGTGCGTGGATCCTGCGTTGTCGCCTCTTATTGGACCCCAGCGATGATTGACAAGTGTCCCATGTTGCTGCTTCCTGGATAGAGCTTGTAGAGATACTTGAGACAATATATTACCTGTTTATTTCAGAATCAATATAAATTAATGGAATTAAATTAAATATTTAAAATGTATCATCTGGTTACCAAGACGTCAGGTTTTCTTTCCTGTGTCAATAATAACATTCCAAAACCCCTCGCTCCTGTGCGTGGATCCTGCGTTGTCGCCTCTTATTGGACCCCAGCGATGATTGACAAGTGTCCCATGTTGCTGCTTCCTGGATAGAGCTTGTAGAGATACTTGAGACAATATATTACCTGTTTATTTCAGAATCAATATAAATTAATGGAATTAAAAGCAAATTACCTAGCCATGTTTGTTTCTAAACTGGGGTAGCCCACATTGTTACCACGTTCAATTCCTTCTCCGATAAAGAAGCAAAGCATAATTTTTGTCAACAATTTAAGTTTCAAGTTCGAAAAAATAATCCCTTGAATCAATATTAAAATAAAAACATTAGGTTTCCAGGGAAAAGTTTCTTTTTTACAAATATTTTATTTATAAATCTCTCAAGCTTTCGGGAAAGAAAGCACTTCTACAGGAGAAAATATTTTACATTAAAACGCCAATACAATAAGAATTCAAATCAAATAAAATGATTTTGGTGTTTACAGTTGTTTAAATACAGAATCAACGCGGGCCTCCATGGTGTCCGCCTTCTTCTTCAAAAAAGTAGGACGCCATCAACGACTTTCCCTTTCCTTAGGTTTTGTTCATGAGTGTATTATCTTGGTTTATAGTTATGTTCCAAATATTGTCATTTTAAAAATTTCCTATTTTTTGAAAAAATGTAATTCCAAATTGACATTAGAGCCTCCTAAATACAAGCAGATACTCTTTTAAAACATACTTTATTAATTAAGATCTATGCTTTACCTAAAGGTAAATCAAGAAGCAAAGAGAGAGAGAGAGAGAGAGAGAGAGACAATAGGTGCTGTGGTAGATTTGAGTAGCTACTGGTTTCGGAACTGGTACAGGACAATTGAGTAGGACAACAGAAGTCCAACCAGCGTGTAGAAAGTCGCACAGTTCAAGGTGAGCATATCTCCAACCTTCAAGTCCGCCGAGATACTTGTATACTTGAGGTTGAGAAGGGAGAGTTTCACCTCTGGAGGGAACTCCAGACGTAGCAGAACGGAAGGAAAGCCTGAAGATGCATTCGTAAGAACCTGGCCACTGGAGCAGAGAAGATACAAGGTCGAGATGATACTGATAGGGCTGAGAATGCTCACCAGAATGTTTGCATCCAGCATAGGATTCTTGAAGACATTGACGTAGTAGTAAGAAAGCACGTCGATGAGAATTCTTACCAGGAAAAGAAAGCTAGGCAAAGAGTAGATTTCTTCCAGTTGTTCGGTTAATCGGGTGAGACAGACAAAGTGGTCGACATATTGGCTAATGTTGAGTGGCATTTTCTTCGATTGTTTCAGTTTCATTAACGTATCCGCATTGAAGAAAGAGAACCGACTCGAACAATTGAGAATAAACATGCAGAAGACCATAAAATGCAGAACAGTAACGATATTCACAATATGATGAACGCTAAGAAGCATCATATAAGTTAAAGATGTCTTACGATAGATATAGATGCTAAGATTCTTAAACAGGATAGCATTCAGGATATTCAAAAAGAAGATAAAAGCAATCAGAAAACGCCGGTGTTTAGGAATGGGACATCCTTCATAAAAGAATCGAAGTTGGACTGCGAAATTTGCAAGTCTTTCGCGATAATGGAAAAGGTAGAAAGAAATGTACAAATCCAGGAAATAAACAGAAGTCAGATAGAACATAAGCGAGTACATCTCAGAATTGATGATACAGAAGTAAGTAGAAGTGAAGGAACCCACCAGAAGACATCCAAAGTATCTGATCTTCTTGAAGAAGCCATAATCTTGTGATACAGGGAGTCCAAACAGTCTGATAAAGACGCCCAGCCATTTAGGAAATAAGTCAAAAGTATCGCCAGGATTCTTGAGAAAGATCTTGTGCTTCGGTTCTACAACAGCTGAAGGCATGTTCCACCAAATTGGCGCCAGAGTCATGTTTGCCGATATTGCGTGACGTTGATTGGCCGCTGATAGTGACCAATACAATTAGCTGGAACACCTTCCCCACCGACTTTTAGGTTAATTGGAAAGGACAATGGTAGCCCCGCCTCTTCGCTCTTCTTCTTCCTTCTTCATTTCTTAGAGGTGCCAGATCGATGTTTTCTCATTTCATATAGAAGGAAACACAAACATTACTGTAGGAACACATTGCGACATTTTTCATTGGCTCGAAGCTACATAATTTCCCTTTGTAATATTCCCCCCTTTATATAACACCTTTAGAGTCTTATATACCTGAGTGATCCAGCAACAAATGGAAAATTTTATATGGGAAATATGCAAATATAGAGCGCCATAATTATTTTGATTTAATATTATCACGTAGAAAATTAGGGAAGACAAACATCAGAATGATACGGCAATTTATTTAATTTAAAGTTTTTTTATTTATAAAATACCACAGAGAGGTGAAGAAGGAATTTTGAAGAGCAGCAAAATGAATAAAAAGTGTATAAAAATCTGTACATAAAATAAAAAATATTTTGTTATAATATCTCAATGTAATACACTAGAAACTTCATGAGAGGACAGTCACTCTAGAGGACACCTCTATACAATGGACAGTTTTCTCTCATTTTTAAAAAATTACCAATTTTACTATTTAGAAACTCTCCAGTAAAAGGACACCTCTCCATAAAGGACACTTTGGCTCTGCAATTAGGTGTTGTCCTTTACAAGAAGGTTCTACTGTACTTATAAAATATCTATGTATATGATATTGTAGCAAATTATTTATTATTTTATGTATTGATTATCAATTTTGTTATTTATATTTTGATAATTTTTAAACTTCCTTTATTGTTATATAAAAGGGCGTACCTGGATCTGTAAAGAAAAAAAAAACATTTTTTTTCTTAAAATATTTCGAGAGATTGCTCCCTCTTTATCAATTTATTACACAGTGAATTTAATTTACAAATTATTGTAGATCATATGAATATATGATATGATAATATATCTGATATCATAATCATATGATCTACAATAATTTGTAAATTAAATTCACTGTGTAATAAATTGATAAAGAGGGAGCAATCTCTCGAAATATTTTAAGAAAAAAAATGTTTTTTTTTCTTTACAGATCCAGGTACGCCCTTTTATATAACAATAAAGGAAGTTTAAAAATTATCAAAATATAAATAACAAAATTGATACTATCTGTACATAAAATAATACATAATTTGCTACAATATCATATACATAGATTTTTATAGTTACAGTAGAACCTTCCTGTAAAGGACAACACCTAATTGCAGAGCCAAAGTATCCTTTATGGAGAGGTGTCCTCTTACTGGAGAGTTTCTAAATAGTAAAATTGGTAATTTTGCAGAAATGAGAGAAAACTGTCCATTGTAGAGAGGTGTCCTCTAGAATGACTGTCCTCTCATGGAGGTTCTTGTGTATTACATTGAGATATTATAACAAAATATTTATTATTTTATGTACAGATTTTTATACACTTTTTATTCATTTTGCTGCTCTTTAAACTTCCTTCTTTACCTCTCTGTGATATTCTATAAATAAAAAAAACTTTAAATTAAAAAAAATGCTGTTATATTCTGATGTTTGCCTTTTCTAATTTTCTACGTTACATTGTGGTGGAGATGCTGGGTAGATTAGGGAAGACAAACTGAAGATTGCCGAGCAGACCTTGAGGCAATGTATGACAATTTGACAATTAAAAATAGTCTTTTGACATCTAGTCAACAGCAGAGAGAGAGAGAGTTTACAGAGTTTAAAATAAAGAGAAATATTTATACCAGGCGAAGTCTTCTCCGAAGGTACGTCTGGATCCCATCAGGAGCTTAAAGCCGCCTTGAGTTTAGACAGGCCCTTGCCATCTGTGGAGGTCTTGTCCCTAACATGCTCGATGACATTCTTGGAGCAGTGGCCACCCAGACCTTTCGGTCCATACACCGGCATGCGATAGCATACCCATGCTCGATGACAGTGTTGAGGAATTTAGCGAGAATAATCTTGAGGCAATGAGAGCTGTGAACTATTTTTTCAGCAACTGACTCCAGGATTCCACCGCCGTGTCAAA
>CP092873.1:10021242-10404758 GCA_030710605.1 Cordylochernes scorpioides
GTTCCACTACCTTTATTACATACACCACTCTACAAGAAACCTCAGAATAGTGACTGCATTCCCTAGTCTTCTAATCTCAATTCTACCAAAACAAACACATAGCGACATCACCTCTACAATCCTAACAGGACATGTTGACATCTCCAGAACCTCCAGAAACAACGTCATTGTCACCAAGAGAACAGTCAAACAGTCGACATCCTACCGTCTTCAGAGATTCCAGCCTATAACTATACTTAACACCAACACATTCAACCAAGAAACAATTGAAGAAACTTCTCAAAAACAAAATAGCCTGGCGACGGCTGCATCACCATGTCTTCTAATCTCAATTATACTAAAACAAAAAAATAGCGAGCGACATCACTTCTACAATCCTAACAGGACACGGTGACATCTCCAGAACCTCCAAAAACAACGTCAGCCAGCATTGTCACCAAACAGTCGACATCCTACCATTTTCAGAGATTCCAGACTGCAACTCTACTTAACACATTCAACCAAGAAACATTTAAGAACCTTCCCAAAAATAGCCTGGCGACGGCTGCATCCCCATGTCTTCTAATTTCAATTCTACCAAAACTAAAACATAGCTATGACTTCACCTCTACAATCCTAACAGGATATGTTGTCATCGCCAGAACCTCCACAAGCAACCCCATTGTCACCAAGAGAACAGTCAAATAGTCCCCATTCTAACATCTCCAGAGATTCCAGACTGCAACTCTACTCAACACATTCAACAAAGAAACATTGAAAACCCTTCCCAAAAACAGCCTGGCGACGTATTCTAATCTCAATTATCACAAAACTAAAACATAGCTACTTCACCTCTACAATTCTAACAGGACATGGTGACATCTCCAGAACCTTCAGAAACAACGTCATTGTCACCAAAAGGACAGTCAAACAGTCCCCATTCTACCATCTTCAGAGATTCCAGACTTCAACTCTACTTAACAAATTCAACAAAGAAACATCAAACAACCTTCCCAAAACAAAACAGCCTGGCAACGGATGCATTCCCATGTCTTCTATTCTCAATTCTACTAAAACTGAAACATAACAACATCACTTCTACAATCCTAACAGGACATGGTGACATCGCCAGAACCTCCAGAAACAACGTCATTGTCACCAAGAGAACAGTCAAACAGTCCCCATCGTGCCATCTTCAGAGATTCCAGACTGCAACTCAACTTAAGACCATCACATTCAACCAAGAAACATTGAAGAAACTTCCCAAAAACAAAACACCCTGGCGACATCATCTGGATGTCAACAGATAGACAATAAGTCAGAACCCGGACAGTTGGCGACACTTTGGTACGGGGCTTCAGGAGTCCGAGTTACGCACAGAATGACAATGGCATGTTAAAAAAAAAATACAAATGTGATATTGTACTGGGATAAGATGCATAAATTATGAAAATGGCATCTCTTTATCGTGCAACTGAAAATTGCTGAAGGCTTGCGCCATCTATCGGAATAAATATCAACTATTCTCGTTGATTTTAAATTAATCCAGAATTGGCCAAATACCCATTCTTAATTAATCAAGAAAAGCTAACCACGGACGCGTTTCGGGCTGTTGCCCGGCACCTCAACGACCAAAAAGCTGGCCATTCAGGCATATTTATTCCGATAGATGGCGCAAGCCATCAGCAACTTTCAGTTGCACGATAAGGATATGCCTTTTTCATAATGATATGTTTGTTGTGCATACCTGTTTTACGGTACATGCAACAAAATTGGTATATGTAATTTTTGTACAGGTTAGTGGTTATCATTCCATATACCAAACTTATTACAGATGTTTGTGCATGTGTAATTCTTTACTACAAAACTTTCATGTTAAAAATAAATCAGGATAAACAGAGAGATAAAGTGACTGGATGACATAAAAATTGCCTCATAAAACTAATTTTACTAAATAAAAAAAAAAGAAAAAAAAGGTAAAAAACCTATTTGCAAACTCTCCTTATTATTTGAGGTGTTTATTCATTTAGAAAATCAAAGCTAAATTTACACATTTACCTTATAATACCACAACCGAAAAGCCCTCTACTAAAATGTAAGATATTGCCACGTGGAAAATTAGGGAAGACCAACTTCAGGATGAGACAGCAATTTATTTCAGGCAAAAACAAACTATAAATGGTAAACAAAAGATAAGCAAAGAGGGAAATTTACAGAGTAGCAAATACTTTGTTACATAGCTTCTTCCCTATGGGAGCTGTGACCCACAGCTAGAAATTATTGTAGATACTGACATGGATTTGAGGTGTTTCTGCCAAGGATTCCATCGAAGTCTTGGAACTTTTTTCCTAGTACTTTTGCGTCCTTTTTCTTGCGGCGTGAAGAGCGGCTTTGTCGTCGTATCGTCTATAGGGACACCGTCATCTTCGAGGGAAGTCTTGGCTTTAGCACGGCGGTGGAATCCTGGAGCCAGTCTCTAAAAATGTAGATGACATCACCCATGGCCTCTAGGTCTTCTGGGCGATCTTCAGTTTGTCTTCCTTAATTTACCCAGCATCTCCACCAAAATATTGCCACGTGGAAAATTAGGGAAGACAAACTTCAGGATGAGACAACAATTTATTTCAGGCAAGGACAAACTATGAGTGATAAACAAAAGATAAGCCACGAGGGAAATTCACAGAGTAGCAAATACTTTGTTGCAATATATAAGCAGAACAGGTCAATACAATGGTAGAACGATATGGTAGATTTAACGCACAAAAAGCCCAAGAGGGTTCACAGATGATGAGACAAGCTTTCATAATAGTTCTCTAAAAAAAGTAATATAATATTTTTATCAAAAGTTGCATGAAGGTATTTTCAATTATTGATAATTTTTTGGGATATTTTGATTTTTTAAATGCATATTTGAATTATATGCAGTTGTGTGGGTTGTCATCGATATTTCCGTTGGTCGTTTACAGCTAACAGAAAGCAAAAATCATACACTTGGGTTAATAACCGTATAACCATATTCTCTTCTAACAGAAGGCAATGATTGACTGGAAAAACTGCGAACACGTGGTTTTGACTGTATAATAGTTCCTGCTTTAGACAAACTCTCCAGGAAGACCAAAGTGTCGACCACCACAGATGTCCCACCTACCTCCTTCATAGGTACCAAACAGCCACCCTCCTAAGAATAAGTATATTTACTCATGAAGACCTACAGAACATTCCAAAGAACAAACCAGCCTGTTGACATCTGATAAACTGGATGTCCACCATTAGACATGTCAACCAGGATAGTTGGTGACACTTTAGTACGTGGCTGACTCCAGGAATTCGGGTTACATCAAGAAAGAGAAAGAGGAAAAGCCCCGCTTAAGACAGCTGTCCATGTCTAAACGGATCAATAAAATTCCATACGAGAGTTACTTCTTACAGACTTGTAGAATTCCATTCAAGTTATCAAACATTTCAGGGCAACAGTTTTACAACATCCACGGACTTGAAGAAGTCCATCCAACAGTTATAAAACATCTATGGACCTGTAGAAGCCCGCACAACTGCTATAAAAGGTCCCCACGAAAGTGTAGAAGTCCGTCCAACAGTTATCTAACTCACCACGGACCTGTAGAAGTCCAGGCAACAGTTATCTAACTCCCCACGGACCTGTAGAAGTCCGTCCAACAGTTATCTAACTCCCCACGGACCTGTAGAAGTCCGTCCAACAGTTATCTAACTCACCACGGACCTGTAGAAGCCCGTCCAAAAGTTAACTAACTCCCCACGGACCTGTAGAAGTCCGTCCAACAGTTATCCAACTCCCCACGGACCTGTAGAAGTCCGTCCAACAGTTATCTAACTCACCACGGATCTGTAGAAGTCCGTCCAACAGTTATCTAACTCCCCACGGACCTGTAGAAGTCCGTCCAACAGTTATCTAACTCACCACGGACCTGTAGAAGTCCGTCCAACAGTTATCTAACTCCCCACGGACCTGTAGAAGTCCGTCCAACAGTTATCTAACTCACCACGGACCTGTAGAAGTCCGTCCAAAAGTTAACTAACTCCCCACGGACCTGTAGAAGTCCGTCCAACAGTTATCCAACTCCCCACGGACCTGTAGAAGTCCGTCCAACAGTTATCTAACTCACCACGGATCTGTAGAAGTCCGTCCAACAGTTATCTAACTCCCCACGGACCTGTAGAAGTCCGTCCAACAGTTATCTAACTCCCCACGGACCTGTAGAAGTCCGTCCAACAGTTATCCAACTCCCCACGGACCTGTAGAAGTCCGTCCAACAGTTATCTAACTCACCACGGATCTGTAGAAGTCCGTCCAACAGTTATCCAACTCCCCACGGACCTGTAGAAGTCCGTCCAACAATTATCTAACTCCCCACGGACCTGTAGAAGTCCGTCCAACAGTTAACTAACTCCCCACGGATCTGAAGAAGTCCGTCCAACAATTATCTAACTCCCCACGGACCTGTAGAAGTCCGTCCAACAGTTAACTAACCCCCTGCGGACCTGTAGAAGTCCGTCCAACAATTAACTAACTCCCCACGGACCTGTAGAAGTCCGTCCAACAGTTATCTAACTCCCCACGGCCCTGTAGAAGTCCGTCCATCAGTTATCTAACTCCCTACGAAAGTGCAGAAGTCCGTCCAACAGTTATCTAACTCCCCAAGGTCTTGTAGAAATCCACCCAACAGTTAACTAACTCGCCATGTACTCTCGCTGCTTGTAGAAGTCCGTTCAACAGTTGTCTAACTCCCCACGGACCTGTAGAAGTCCGTCCAACAGTTATCCAGCTCCCCACGGATCAAGGAAAGTCCAGCGGTAGAGGGGCAACGGCCGGCTTAGAAAGTCCAAACAGAAGAGCGGTGACCCACAAGTCTCGGCTCGGTGCTCAGTCGCGTCGCAGCGGCCGCGGTGAGTGGACCATCCTCCTCCTTTCTGTATAGGGACCGTGTAGGGGTGTCCTCCTCTCTGTATAGGGACCGTCCCTACGTGTAGGGGTGTCCTCCTTTCTGTATAGGGACCATCTCTACGTATAGCGGTGTACTTCTCTCTACGTGTAGCGGTGTCCTCCTCTCTGTATAGGGACCATCCCTACGTGTAGGGGTGTCCTCCTCTCTGTATAGGGACCATCTCTACGTATAGTGGTGTCCTTTTCTATGTATATTCTGATACTTTCAAAAATATTTTGTTAGAGGGTATTAGAAGAAAGCGGAATAACAATGACTCTCTCTACAATATTTCGTTAGAAACATTTTATTGTTATACAGTATATATATTTTTAGAAAAAAAAGACATTTTTTTTCACCTTTTCCTTTACAACACTCACAAGATAATGACCTTTTTTTTTGCTTATCCTTAACACATGGTACAGGCCATGATAATCGTGGTGGGTAGAAGTTGGCGACTGCTTTTACTGTAAGTGTACCACATGTGAAGAGAAGTTAGACTTTTGCACTTACAAATATTTCAGAGCCCCTTTTGGTTACTTGCACTCGCTGGTGGGGTTGGACTTTTACAAGAAACGGGGGCCATTGGAGCATTTTTCTTTTTAAATCAGAAAAAAGTGCCCAATGCGGGAATCGAACTCGGGTCGTAGCGGTCGAAAACCAACGGTTTAGACCATCCTTCCATCGACCCCCAGATAATGACTTAAAGCACAAGAATGTTTAAGATATCCTTTTGAATTCAACTTAATATATCTCAAGGTCAGGAGAAGATTCTATCCAGAATGAGTTTAGCCGTGTCTGAACAACACACTGCACTTATACCTAATTCTTCTTCTTATTGTTTAATATTGTAAGTGAAGTTTGAACAAATCCAATCTTCGATATGTATGTACGTTGACAGAATGTTTGTAAAAGCCAATTACATCGCACCAAATCTATGCACATAATTTAGAATAAATCTCACTCCGAAACTGAACAACCAATGGTTGCTAGGGCCCAACATTTCTTTCTTATATCTACGTGTAACGGGGCTTTGGCACATTTGTAAATGCAAACTCCAGTTGTTTTTCACATGTGTAGACATGTGGTACACTTACAGTGAAAGCAGTCGCCAACATCTACTCACCATTATTATCATGGCATGTAAGCACGTATATCTTATTTATGGTATTTTAAGAAAACTATGGATATAAGCTTTAGAACAGAATTTGTAAGGAGTAATGCTCTTCTGAAAAAAAGACAAGGCCAGTTAAGCATAATTGATCTTCTATGTACATATCATACAGTTTTGAATAAATTGTAACAACAAACTGTCTCCGAGGATAAATTTATTACTTTATATATTCTCTCAAACTTTAAAGTATTATAAACCTATCTATAGAAGTGTACAATTCGTTAAATACTCCTGTAGATGTGTTTGTGTTACCTGGAATCTTGAGAGATGGATTAAATGAAACAAGAAATTTATTGAAGAAGGAACAAAAGTTAACGACGACGTGTTACTTTTATTAATGCTGTAAATTCGGTAAGTTTTCTGACTTTGACGTCCTTCGACAGGCTACTTTCCAAGAAACTGAAAGATAATATTTATGTGGCAATATATAAGGACACCACAAGTTTGGAAGAGGAATCCCAGACAACCAGAGAGAGAGAGAGAGAGAGAGAGAGACAGGCCCGGCAAAGCCGGGCGGCCGTTCGTGTCGCACACAATCCCCAACTGTCTTAAAAGTCCCAGGTGTTAACGGGCGGGCCCCATTTGCCGCCCCTTGGAATGTCGCTGCTGTCTCAAGTGACCGGACTTTACATCCCGTCTCTCTCTGGGCTGGCTCTAGGTTTGCTTTATTATTCCTGGAAGAGTATATATTATGACATATATATACAGGTGAATATTTACATAATTAGAACTTTTCTTAATGAATTAAATGATTATTATACAAAAATATTTTTATCTATGTAAACAAATTTGTTCTGAGAAAAGGATAGCTGCCATAGGATGCAGGGAAAGGCAAAAACCATCTGAAACTTATTCTCTGTAGCTGTGTTTTGTTACAATTTATATTTCAGAGGATTCTATCTTCCGATTTTGGATAATTTACGAACAAGAATTTATTATTCATACAAATTTATAATCATTCTCTCTCGGGTTTATAAAATCCATATTACTTCTTCGTCAACTAAAACATCGTTTGGACTGTTAAGACCGAATCCATAATTTATCCCGTAGGATGTTATGAAGTTTTTTTCTTTGCTTATTCATAGTACACGTGGTAAAGGCCATGGTAATCATGGTGGGTAGAAGTAGGCGACTGCTTTTACGGTAAGTGCACTACATGTCTACACATGTGAAAAGCAGTACGACTTTACACTTACAAATGTGCCAGAGTCCCATTTGGTTACTTGCACTCGCTGGTGGGGTTGGACTTTTGCAAGAATCGGGGGCCATTGGAGCATTTTTTTTTTCCAAATCAGAAAAAAAGTGCTCAATGCGAGAATCGAACCCGAGTCGTTGCGGTCGAAAACCAACGGTTTAGACCATCCTTCCACCGACCCCCTATATGAAATTGTAGCCGTCCCTGTACTGATGAGGGGTATAGCCTGAAACCATGGCATACAAGTTTAACTTTTGTATAAAATTTCCAAAACTGGTTTTGTTGGTTTACTCAATGATCTGAAATAGTGCAATATCCTCGCAACGACATATAAATATTTCAGAAATATACTCTGGAATTTTTTACTCTGAAGTACACTCATGAACAAAACTTTCGGAACTCAAAAATCATCCATTCTGGTTAGCAACCCCGCAAATAAAGATATTTCAATGAACAAAACTTAAGGAAGTTGTATCTTTCAGCATGTATATCGGGATTCAGACAATAACTCTGAAAGATATTACAGTGACCTTTATTGAAGACATAGGAGATAACCAAGTGTGTATACAATCATGAACAAAACTTGAGGAAGTTGTACCTTTTAGCATGTATATCGGGATTCAGACAATAACTCTGAAAGATATTACAGTGACCTTTATTGAAGACATAGGAGATAACCAAGTGTGTATACAATCATGAACAAAACTTGAGGAAGTTGTACCTTTTAGCATGTATATCGGGATTCAGACAATAACTCTGAAAGATATTACAGTGACCTTTATTGAAGACATAGGAGATAACCAAGTGTGTATACAATTATGAACAAAACTTGAGGAAGTTGTACCTTTTAGCATGTATATCGGGATTCAGACAATAACTCTGAAAGATATTACAGTGACCTTTATTGAAGACATAGGAGATAACCAAGTGTGTATACAATCATGAACAAAACTTAAGGAAGTTGTATCTTTTAGCATGTATATCGGGATTCAGACAATAACTCTGAAATATATTACAGTGACCTTTATTGAAGACATAGGAGATAACCAAGTGTGTATACAATCATGAACAAAACTTAAGGAAGTTGTACCTTTCAGCATGTATATCGGGATTCAGACAATAACTCTGAAATATATTACAGTGACCTTTATTGAAGACATAGGAGATAACCAAGTGTGTATACAATCTTGAACAAAACTTGAGGAAGTTTTACCTTTTAGCATGTATATCGGGATTCAGACAATAACTCTGAAAGATATTACAGTGACCTTTATTGAAGACATAGGAGATAACCAAGTGTGTATACAATCATGAACAAAACTTGAGGAAGTTGTACCTTTTAGCATGTATATCGGGATTCAGACAATAACTCTGAAAGATATTACAGTGACCTTTATTGAAGACATAGGAGATAACCAAGTGTGTATACAATCATGAACAAAACTTGAGGATGTTGTACCTTTTAGCATGTATATCGGGATTCAGACAATAACTCTGAAAGATATTACAGTGACCTTTATTGAAGACATAGGAGATAACCAAGTGTGTATACAATCATGAACAAAACTTGAGGAAGTTGTACCTTTTAGCATGTATATCGGGATTCAGACAATAACTCTGAAAGATATTACAGTGACCTTTATTGAAGACATAGGAGATAACCAAGTGTGTATACAATCATGAACAAAACTTAAGGAAGTTGTACCTTTTAGCATGTATATCGGGATTCAGACAATAACTTTGAAATATATTACAGTGACCTTTATTGAAGACATAGGAGATAACCAAGTGTGTACATTACTCTGATGTTTTTCCATATTGATTGAGCGGTAAATATGCGATTTGTGTTAAAAAATATCAAGTAAGGATATCTTGGGTTGTTTATTTTTTACCATCTTGACGGTCTATCGGTTATCCCAGTTAATCACTATGTTGTTGTTCTGCCCTCTTTCCACTTCATCGCCCCTCAGTCCGACGTGAGGGGTGAAGTGTTTGTGTAATTCTATCTGATATGCCCTCGCTCGAATGGACGAATTGATCAGCAATTTCATACGGAAACTATCACTTTACTTCGACAGTTTGAGCCGGAATCTGGAGCAGAAATTGTTCAACTATTTGATTTTTCTACGTGAAATATTGTTTCCGGTTTATAGGCATTATTGATTCACAAATACACACAAATTGACATGGACCCAGAACTTTACACACTCAAGATATAGGATATTGCGACTGCTGTGATAGAGATGTACGGAGACATCTGAGGCTCTTCATTGGACACAATAACAACAACAGAAATTTGACATGGACCCAGAACAGAAGTTTCACACACCCAAGATAGAGAACATTGCGACTGCTGTGATAGAGATGTATGGAGACTTCTGAGGCTCCTCATTGGACACTACAACAACAGAAAATTGACATGGACCCAGAACTTTACACATCCAAGATAGAGGACATTGCGACTGCTGTGATAGAGATGCATGGAGACATCTGAGGCTCTTCATTGGACACGACAACAACAACAGAAATTTGACATGGACCCAGAACAGAAGTTTCACACACCCAAGATAGAGAACATTGCGACTGCTGTGATAGAGATGTATGGAGACTTCTGAGGTTCCTCATTGGACACTACAACAACAGAAAATTGACATGGACCCAGAACTTTACACATCCAAGATAGAGGACATTGCGACTGCTGTGATAGAGATGCATGGAGACATCTGAGGCTATTCATTGGATACAACAACAACAACAGAAAATTGACATGGACCCAGAACAGAAGCTTCACACACCCAAGATAGAGAACATTGCGACTGCTGTGATAGAGATGTATGGAGACATCTGAGGCTCTTCATTGGACCGAAAATAACAACAGAAAATTGATATGGACCCAGAACAGAAGCTTTACACACCCAAGATATAGGATATTGCGACTGCTGTGATAGAGATGTACGGAGACATCTGAGGCTCTTCTTTGGACACGACAACAGAAATTTGACATGGACCCAGAACAGCAGCTTTACACACCCAAAATATAGGACATTGCGACTGCTGTGATAGAGATGTATGGAGACATCTGAGGCTCTTCATTGGCCACGACAACAACACTACTTGTTTTAAATTAATTATTGAATGAGAAAATATTCTAAGGTCTTCCTATATTCTAAAAGAACGCAGAGGAACTCAAGAAAGATTATGTAACTTAGACTGAATATGTATCTTAATAGCCTCTACATCTGCTAGATCTATTGTAGTAGTTTTTGAATAAATGTTGATCTCTTCAAGGTTTCATACTTATTATATCTTATATCCGTACTGGTAGATATCATGTAAGGTCGCAATATGCTTATTAGTTACTATTACTGTTATTCTCTTGTATGTACCCTACATTTCTACTCGGATAATCTGTATAAGACTATAAAGTCTTAATAAAGTTTGTTGTTGTTGTACATTGCTGATTACTAGTACTATTACTGTCATTCTCCTGTATGTATTCTACATTTCTACTCGGAGATCTGTATAAGACTGAAAGTCTTAATAAAGTTTGTTGTTGATATTATATAAGATCTACAGAGTTTGGGAGATGTTGGAATAAATTAGTAGACGTTGACACGCAACTTGCCACCACAACTAATTGAAATGTCAGACGATCGCATATGGAGAGTAGAATGGAATAAATATACATCTAACACACAGGGATAGACTGTCAATAGTGAAATCTATATTTCGATTGCCCAGCATTTCAAGATTATAGAATGAAGAATGAAATAGTTGTTTGTGAACTTAACGATTTGATTTCCGATAAAAATCATATTTAAAGTTCAATTCATTTTGTAAATACATTCTAAACTTTCTACAAAATCTGGATCTCTAATGTTTTCATGCGTTGAATAATGTAAATAAACTTTTCACCTTGATTGGCGCAAGTATCCCTTGCGGGATATAGCGCTTTGGAAATAAAATAATTGTAATTGTAAATATTAACATCATTAGAATATGTAAATGGATTTAAAATATATGTAAAATACTGTTTTTACACTATCCCAAATACACATTGTATAGGCTATGATAATTATGGTGGGTCGTGTGCGACTGTTTTTACTGTAAGTTACCCACAGTAGAAATTACCACGACCTATTACACTTATAAATGTACCGTATCTCCGTTTGGTTACATGCACTCACTGCTGAAGTTGGAATTTTCTATAATTGGGGTCATAGAAGCAATTTATTCTTCAGAAAAAAAAAGTGGCAAATGCTTTCCCGGGTTGTGTCTGTCTAAAATCGACAGCTTAGACAACTCCTCCACAAAATGTCGGGTTGTTCAATCATCAATGCCAACAGTACCGTTTACCTTCCTCACCCTTCCTATTTCCCACAGTCAAGAGTCTCCTGCTCTCCAAACAAACCTTTTTTTAAAATTTTGATTCATCCAGCTGGCTCAACCTTCCTCGCTGTACATTTCCCAACAGTGAGCTCAGGCGACCACAAAATCCCTAAATGTCAAATACCAGGTTATTCTAATTGCAATGCTCACTTGGAAGAAGGGTTAAAAGAGATATAACTATATATCATAAATATTTTAATACGATTTCCCATATATACAAATATAGATTAAATATAAATAAATAAATGAATAAAGATATAGATCAATATCCAGCAATATCTATAGTCGTCTTTACCAAGCTTTGATCGCATTGTGAATGTTCTTTGGAAATATGTTAGAGGCTGTTTCTACAATCCATGTCTATAAATACAGTTTAATCTCAAGTATAGGTTAAGAAATCAATAATCCTCTTGATATCTACAAGTATAATATAGTAATACACCTATCCCCCGATTTACACGGTAGATACGTTCCTGAGAAAAACGTGTAAATCGGGGGATTGGTGTACACAGAAATAAAAATAAAATGCATTGACAGGTTAAAATATGTAGTCAGCACATAAGCTCGGGATTCCTCGTGAGATGTGTACACAGCGCATGTGTTCAATCACAGTAGCATTTAGTATAGTGCGATAAAAACAAAAACAAACAAAAAAAAAACTTATTTGGAAAACCGTGTAAAAGCGAAAACGTGTAAAACAAGTACCGTGTAAATCGGGGGATAGGTGTACTTGTATATCTTTAATATATAAACGACAGGTGTCAGGATGAAATATTCTTTAATGTGAACAATTTTAGAAGTACAAACTTTTTAAAATCTCTGTGCTTCAACAGGCATTAAGACTATGCTATATCTTCTTGAAAATAAAGATACTTCGGCCAGTACATCTTTTTATAACCTCTATAACTATGAATGCCGGCCAGGCAGCCTCTATCTTTACAAAACTATGAATGCCGGCCAGGCAGCCTCTATCTTTACAAAACTATGAAAGCCGGCTAGGCAGCCTCTATCTTTACAAAACTATGAATGCCGGCCAGGCAGGCTCTATCTTCACAAAACTATGAATGCCGGCCAGGCAGCCTCTATCTTCACAAAACTATGAATGCCGGCCAGGCAGGCTCTATCTTCACAAAACTATGAATGCCGGCCAGGCAGGCTCTATCTTCACAAAACTATGAATGCCGGCCAGGCAGGCTCTATCTTCACAAAACTATGAATGCCGGCCAGGCAGGCTCTATCTTTACAAAACTATGAATGCCGGCCAGGCAGCCTCTATCTTTACAAAACTATGAATGCCGGCCAGGCAGCCTCTATCTTCACAAAACTATGAATGCCGGCCAGGCAGCCTCTATCTTTACAAAACTATGAATGCCGGCCAGGCAGCCTCTATCTTTACAAAACTATGAATGCCGGCCAGGCAGGCTCTATCTTCACAAAACTATGAATGCCGGCCAGGCAGCCTCTATCTTCACAAAACTATGAATGCCAGCCAGGCAGCCTCTATCTTTACAAAACTATGAATGCCGGCCAGGCAGGCTCTATCTTCACAAAACTATGAATGCCGGCCAGGCAGGTTCTATCTTCACAAAACTATGAATGCCGGCCAGGCAGGTTCTATCTTCACAAAACTATGAATGCCGGCCAGGCAGGCTCTATCTTTATAAAACTATGAATGCCGGCCAGGCAGGCTCTATCTTCACAAAACTATGAATGCCGGCCAGGCAGGTTCTATCTTCACAAAACTATGAATGCCGGCCAGGCAGGTTCTATCTTCACAAAACTATGAATGCCGGCCAGGCAGGCTCTATCTTTATAAAACTATGAATGCCGGCCAGGCAGGCTCTATCTTCACAAAACTATGAATGCCGGCCAGGCAGGCTCTATCTTCACAAAACTATGAATGCCGGCCAGGCAGGTTCTATCTTCACAAAACTATGAATGCCGGCCAGGCAGGCTCTATCTTCACAAAACTATGAATGCCGGCCAGGCAGGCTCTATCTTCACAAAACTATGAATGCCGGCCAGGCAGGCTCTATCTTCACAAAACTATGAATGCCGGCCAGGCAGCCTCTATATTTACAAAACTATGAATGCCGGCCAGGCAGCCTCTATCTTTACAAAACTATGAATGCCGGCCAGGCAGCCTCTATCTTTACAAAACTATGAATGACGGCCAGGCAGCCTCTATATTTACAAAACTATGAATGCCGGCCAGGCAGCCTCTATCTTTACAAAACTATGAATGACGGCCAGGCAGGCTCTATCTTCACAAAACTATGAATGCCGGCCAGGCAGGCTCTATCTTCACAAAACTATGAATGCCGGCCAGGCAGGCTCTATCTTTATAAAACTATGAATGCCGGCCAGGCAGGCTCTATCTTCACAAAACTATGAATGCCGGCCAGGCAGGCTCTATCTTTACAAAACTATGAATGCCGGCCAGGCAGGTTCTATCTTCACAAAACTATGAATGCCGGCCAGGCAGGCTCTATCTTTACAAAACTATGAATGCCGGCCAGGCAGGCTCTATCTTTACAAAACTATGAATGCCGGCCAGGCAGCCTCTATCTTCACAAAACTATGAATGCCGGCCAGGCAGGCTCTATCTTTACAAAACTATGAATGCCGGCCAGGCAGGCTCTATCTTTACAAAACTATGAATGCCGGCCAGGCAGCCTCTATCTTCACAAAACTACGAATGCCGGCCAGGCAGCCTCTATCTTCACAAAACTATGAATGCCGGCCAGGCAGGCTCTATCTTTACAAAACTATGAATGCCGGCCAGGCAGGCTCTATTTTTACAAAACTATGAATGCCGGCCAGGCAGGCTCTATCTTCACAAAAGTATGAATGCCGGCCAGGCAGGCTCTATCTTCACAAAACTATGAATGCCGGCCAGGCAGCCTCTATCTTTACAAAAGTATGAATGCCGGCCAGGCAGGTTCTATCTTCACAAAACTATGAATGCCGGCCAGGCAGGCTCTATCTTCACAAAACTATGAATGCCGGCCAGGCAGGTTCTATCTTCACAAAACTATGAATGCCGGCCAGGCAGGCTCTATCTTCACAAAACTATGAATGCCGGCCAGGCAGCCTCTATCTTCACAAAACTATGAATGCCAGCCAGGCAGCCTCTATCTTTACAAAACTATGAATGCCGGCCAGGCAGGCTCTATCTTCACAAAACTATGAATGCCGGCCAGGCAGCCTCTATCTTCACAAAACTATGAATGCCGGCCAGGCAGCCTCTATCTTCACAAAACTATGAATGCCGGCCAGGCAGCCTCTATCTTTACAAAAGTATGAATGCCGGCCAGGCAGGTTCTATCTTTACAAAACTATGAATGCCGGCCAGGCAGCCTCTATCTTCACAAAACTATGAATGCCGGCCAGGCAGCCTCTATCTTTACAAAAGTATGAATGCCGGCCAGGCAGGTTCTATCTTTACAAAACTATGAATGCCGGCCAGGCAGGTTCTATCTTCACAAAACTATGAATGCCGGCCAGGCAGGTTCTATCTTCACAAAACTATGAATGCCGGCCAGGCAGGTTCTATCTTTACAAAACTATGAATGCCGGCCAGGCAGGTTCTATCTTCACAAAACTATGAATGCCGGCCAGGCAGCCTCTATCTTTACAAAACTATGAATGCCGGCCAGGCAGCCTCTATTTTTACGATAATGCTATAACTGTTACTGAAAGAGATTCTTGAATTCATGTACTTTTATTTATTTCAATTTAAAGCGCTATGTCCCCCTAGGGACACTTGCGCTGTCATACATGTATGCTGTCGGGAAAGGAATATGTTAATCTTCTGTATAGATTTGAAACTATGTAAATTTGATTCATTTTTTTGTTTTATTTAAATACTTATGTGTATATATTCGCTGCTAAAAATAAAAATCATCAGTTATAATTTGCTGGCTGAACTCGTGTTGTTGCTTGGCCGATCATTGATAGATAGATACACACACAAGCCCTTTTTATTGGGGCATCCAGCCCTATACATGATTCCCCTCTACGGGATTTAGCAAAGGAAGATATTTCAAAAGTAAAAACTAGAATACAAGAAGTAATAAGGAAAAAGAAAAGAGAGAAGAAAGAAAAAACAACAAAAAAGAAATATAACCATATATACAAAAAATAAACATACAGAGCAAAAGGAGACAGATAGATACCTGCCCTAGAGAAGACAACGAAATCCCGCAGTTTCTTCTTCTAGTCGCTTTTCCCCTACTTAGAGATAGGTAGGTGTTCTTCTCCCGGGACCATAAAAAGAGACTTAGGGCATCTGGGCAGAATAGAGCCTGGGCACTGCGCCGCTGAACGCGACATATGCCTTTACATTTGTCTATACATATATATTTACAATAATTTTAGCTCGTAAAGAATAGCCATATGATATTAACAAGGAGAAAGAGAAAAAAAACGAGAAAAAAGAACTGTGTACAAAATAAAGAAGTGTCTGGCAATATGTACAATCAACATAATATAAATTATCAGTTTCTTAAAAGATATTTGTGTTGCTATATAATTTAAAATATATCTACAAAAGGTATTAAATTTAATATACCTTTCTTTACTGGAAATAAAAATACTTGGATCTGTTACTATTAAATTATTGTCGATTCTATAGAAAAAGATTTTTGAAGGTTTGTTTTTTTTAAAGAATGTTTAGGTAGAGTATGTAAAATCTTTTTAGCATCTTTTAGAATCGTTTCTAAGGACGAATGAATGTACATCGAAGTCTTGCAATGCCAAATCTGTACTGTTTGAGGAATGGTAACATATATCACATCCTAAAGAAATATAAACATTACCTTTTCGACAGAGTTCTGTACCTTTAGGCTTAGGATAGATCACACGATGCTGTTCTAACAAACGTGGCTTGGATAATTTCGTTTATAAAGACACCTCTCCAAAGTCAATCTCAAGTCACAATTTTCGATGAAAAAGATGTCCTATTTCTAGGAGGTTATCAAGATTCGATGGCTTTTGACAGAAATGGGATTTTTCCTATATTGATAAGTCGTTTGATTGCTTGAAGTCCAATTTAGATAGCTTTTTATTTAGATATTGAACCATCAAGCGAAGGTATTGTACTTAATGTGTAAATGTGTATAATGTAATGTGTATAATGTAATGTGTAAATGTGTATAATGTAATGTGTAAATGTGTATAATGTAATGTGTAAATGTGTATAATGTAATGTGTAAATGTGTATAATGTAATGTGTAAATGTGTATAATGTAATGTGTAAATGTGTATAATGTAATGTGTAAATGTGTACATTTAGACAATCTTCAGTGTAATACCTGGCATTGAATCTTCCGTTATATCGGTTAGGGTCGTCTACCGTGACTCCATTGTTGATTGTCATGGTTGATTGATTATAAGGCGATAACGTTTCATCTATATATAAGAAAAGGAAGCATTGAAGCATGAATGTTTCTTTTGAACCTAAAACAAACTTCTACTGTTCTTACTGCGATGAAAATATATTGGGAAGGCTTGGCTCCATCAGTGGTTTCGCCAATTTATTCACTTGTGTTGTGTCGTAATTAGACGTACAGCAACTCAAAATTGACCATGACTCTTTATTTAGCTCGTATTCTTCCGTTCGGCCAACAGAAATGTCTAATTTATATACACATATGTTAACACAAAGCAATAGCGCGCCATCTATACCTATAAAATAAAAGGACCCAAAAGCGCGAATGTATCCTTTATACATAAAACGAACTTCTACTGTCCTTACTGCGATGAAAAAATATATTGGGAGGGCTTGGCTCATCAGTGGTGAACCCTCCCAGCGGTTTCGCCAATTTAATCCACCAGACCGCTTCTCAGAGCTCTAATTCTGTATTGGATCATTCTGCTTTTATATGCTACACTGAAGAATGGAATCTTAGGAATGGGTTTCAAGTAAACTATGGACATAAGCTTATAGGACAGTAGAATTACATTCAAATATTTGCATCGAGCAATGCTCTTCCGCAAACAATAAGGATAAGGCTAGTTAGGCCTAATTAATTATAAGGCGACAACATGACATCCATATATAAGAAATGGAAGCCTTTGCCGGTCCCAAGCCCGGATGAAAAAGGAGGAGGGGGAGCAGTAACAAGCTCACTAAAAAACCTGGGTTCAGCTGGCCCGGCTGATAGTACCCTGTAAGGGCTCCTAATCCAGGGATACAGGATGAGCAGAGTTTGTACTCCATGTTAGGAGCGGCTGTACATGGCATCTGTTCCTCATGTCAGAGAGGGCCATTTATTTTGAAGCTAAATCGGCCTGTCACTGAGTAGTGCTCCCAGTCTTAATGACAAAGGCAGACGCATTCTACTTCACCCAGTCATGATGGTTGTCAAGCTTTACAAGCTTGATACCCTAATATGATTGAGTGGAGATAAGAAAGAAGAAATGGAAGCATTAAAACACGAATGTTGATTTCTTGTAGAGGGTCTCTTACTACAAGGTCTACTACAAGGAAATATCAACATAATACATGTTCATCCCTGACTTTATAATTTAACAAAATCTAAAAGCAATATCAACTAGCAAAATCAACAATCAATATCAACTAGCAAAATCAGGACTAAATATATTTTATAATTTTTATTTCTTTAACTTTATCGGGCCAACATCCCTTAAACAGAAGCATCTAGAAGTATAACTTCCAGCTAATTATACACACGCCTGTTGAAGGGTAGGTTGGCCCGAAAGCTAGGGAATTAAAAATAGTAAAGAAACTTGGCCCTGGAGGAATTGATTATTGCTTCTATTAATTTTCAAATTTATCTTTACTTGGCAGAATGCCATCTAGTGGAACAGATATCAACTAAACGTTGATTTAGACTGTTCCCTGATATTTAGCCAACCCATTTTCTTGTTAAATCAACACCTGGCCTTTTTATTTTTTCTATTATTTTTCATATATCAGGGAATAGGCTAAATCAACGTTTAGTTAATTTCTGTTCCACTAGATAGCGTTCTACCATCTAAAAAGCACATGTATTCGTGGTCAGTATATTCTTTCTATGTTTTTTAATATATATATCATTTTGAAAATAAAGCAATCCATATTTAATTCATTAGATAATAAAAAGGCATATATTGGATTTAATAAAGGTTTGGCGTTCAGCCAACCGAAATATTGGCAAATAAATCTTTTATTAAATACAATATATGCCTTTTATTATCTAATATGTATATATATATATGGATTTGTTTAATTTCTAAAAAAAATTAGTATCGTAATTATACCTATTGAAGGGCTGTTACACCAGAAAGTTTGTATTGTCGTGATAAGAAGAAATTCTTACTTCAGAGAATTGTCTTTTATTTAGAACTAGACGAATGGCCCGGGCAACGCCCGGGTTTTACCCGAGTGCGAATATATTTTAAAAACGTTTTAATTCAAATACTATTCGTTACAATTATATATTTGGCGCCATGGATGTCACTCTTGTGAAACGTCCCGTTCCAAACTGTGTGTTTTTAAAATGTTTTAACTATATATAATCTATAAACTATATATAACAAATAATAACGGTATAAAGAAATAATGAGCCTATAGCCTAGTGGTCATGGCATCTGCCCGGTAAGCGGAAGGTCGTGGGTTCGATTCCCATCCCTTGACACTTTTTTTATTTTATCCATTCTGACCAAACTTCACACAGTGAACTTCACACAGACAGAATAAGGCAATTATATAGGTAGATCTTCATCTTGGCTACACCTTGTATACATCTTGCTTCCTAGGGTTGCCTAGGGTGGCCGCTATAGACAGGGTGGTCTGTGTAGACAGGTGGATGTATCACACAGCTGATAACAGGGTTGCCTTGAGTGGCCGCTATAGACAGGGTGGTCTGTATAGACAGGTGGATGTATCACACAGCTGATATCAGGGTTGTCTAGAGTGGTCGCTATAGACAGGGTGGTTTGTATAGACAGGTGTATGTATCACACTGCTGATAACAGGGTTGCCTAAGGTGACCGCTATAGACAGGGTGGTCTGTATAGACAGGTGGATGTAACACACTGCTGATAACAGGGTTGTCTAGAGTGGCCGCTATAGACAGGGACCACTATACAGTGACCGCTATAGTCAGGGTGGTCTGTATAGACAGGTGGATGTAACACACTGCTGATAACAGGGTTGTCTAGAGGGGGGCAGGGAGGACACGTGTTCGCCGGCAGCCAATGGGCGCGCATTCTATCCGTGAGCTTCAGACAGAATAAGGCAATTATATAAGTAGATTTTGTGATCAGATAATTATTGTTAGTGTAATATATAATATGTATATATGGTTTTGACCAAGGACTTAGTTGTTGTTGTGTGATGTAATCAATATATATCGTGAGATATTCATGTTTTTAGTTCTTATGATAATTCTGTAATAATATTATACAAATATATAACAGTAACATACAATCTCTTTTAAATAAAAAACTACTCTACCTAAGATTATTGAATATTAGGTATAAGAGTACACATAACAGCTAAGAATCTAACCCCTTTCTCCATATATTTTGAGTAGCTCTGATGTTATCTCTAAGGTTTCTAAAATGTTTCGTTCTGATGCAGATGCATCCTGGGATTACAATGACACAGCATGGGTCCTGAACGAATCTTCTACTGTCTTGGTAAGTGTTGTAACCATTCAAATTCCATCTCTTTACATAATCTCTTGAAAAGCCATTACATTTGAGAAACAATCTCTTTGGCTAAAATAGATGAAAACATTTTGAAAATTGGTAATAATACTTGAAAACTTCTGACTTTTCGTTAACAGGGAACAACTAACAAATCTAGAGGTCCATAAAAATAAAGGTCGCCTCTCCCGGCAAAAATAGACATTAAAACTAAGCGCTATCTATTAACCGTCTTCACAAATTAACGGACTCAGGTCAGTGACAAAGCCACAACACAAGCTTTAGCAAACTGAGAAACGTCCACCTAGAGATCATGATTTCAAGCTAATGACCCTCGTCAGTCCAAGGTTTGATTTTATTCCACAATGTTCATAAGAGATCAAATGGAATATTCACAATCTGCCAAAGAGATGTTTATCTGGTAGAGAGGCTAAGCCAAATCTATGGCCTAAATATAGAGGAGAAGGTATATTTGGTGACAGCCTTAATTCCCTCAGAAACGGCGTGCTTAGCCAACTCTCCAGGTATAAGAAGGCAGTCTGGATCTCCCTGCTGGTGATGGTTTGTTGTAGTGGGCCAGGCAACTCGCTAGCAAAACGCTCGAATATATCGTTCACGAAGGATTTCATGATGGACATGGCCTTGTTGGAGATTCCAGTGTCGGGATGGGCCATCACCTTGTAGATGTAGATGGGGAACCACTGCTTTCCCTTCTTCCTGGGCTTCTCCTATTCGGTGGTTTCTGTGCCAGCCTTCTTGATGGCTTTACCAGATGCAGTGAGCGGCATTTTAATCAGTTAGAATGAATTAACTAAATATAGATGGAAATATATATATAAACTCTAGAGGTGACTAATTTATATATATAATATAGAGTACTGTAGGTTCAAGTTTGCTTTTGCTATTATAAGGTTGTTCCAAAAGTTCGTAAAAACCTGCAACAAATTACAAATATATATTTTTGCACCAAGTTGCAGGGTCATCGACCTTGGTTTCCTCTTTCTTGGTGTTATACACCGAGCGGGTTTCCATACTTAAATCAAATAAAGAAGAGTAAAAAAAGTAAATTACCTTTTAAAGTTATTGTGTTTATTTATTTGTTGTCTTCCTCGTAGGTCGTGATTCGCAATCTTCGTCTAGGTCCTCTCTCGCTCCAATAACCAATCAAGATATATGTACAATAACAATATTACAAAAGGAATTAAGCTATAAAAAGGAATGATACCATTTTAATGATACCATTTTAAAAATTAAAAAATATCTACTGCCCTTATTGCAATTGATTTTTTTAAATGTAGATATTGTTTAAATTTTTAAAAGAATCATACGCGTCTATAATAGTTTTATAATACAATATAATGCGGCTTATGATTTTAGAACGACATTTGAAAATTATCCCGCATGTGTTTCTTTTAAACGAAAAATCGAAATTTATTTTAAGGAGAAATAACGATTATTTCTAACCTTAGGGATAAGGTATGAAAGGATGAATTGTGAAGAGTAATGATAAACGGAAAAATAAAGTGTCCAGGGATGGGATTTTTCCGTTTATCATTACTCTTCACAATTCATCCTTTCATACTTCATCCCTAAGGTTAGAAATAATCGTTATTTCTCCTTAAAATAAATTTAGAATTTTCGTTCGAAAGAAACACATGTGGGATAATTTTCAAATGTCATAATAGTTTCAAATTTTCATAACAGATGGCGCGCTAAAGTATTATAATTGTATTATGTATTCGCCGTAATATTATTCGCCAAGCAATAAGAAAAATGACGTTTTAAGAAAGAACATGAAATTTTGGGACAACCTTATATTCTATGAATAGTCTAGTTTCCACATGGCCTGTGCTCTTCCATTGTTAGCATCTGTACTGAAGAATACCAAACATCCGATCGCTGCAAACAACCAAAGTAGCAGAAGATTTGGGGCAATGAGAGTGGGGATTGTCCTACAGGGGCTGACTTCCTGGTCCCAACAGATAAAGGGAAGGAGTTCTGGGAGGATTCACAAGAATGACCTCACTTTTGTCTTCTCCTCCAAAATTAAGGGTGCATTCCACTTCTCTATAGATTGCCTTTTTGATGTGGCTGCGATAGTATCTGCTTCTTATAATTTATTTTCATTTACATTTTTTTTATGCAGAAGCGTTAAAGCTCTTTTAGATTCTTTATATTTAAGGTATTTTTTTTTTTCAAATAAGTAAACATTGATTTATACTAAATCATTGGCTTTCGACCGCTACGACCCGTGTTCGATTCCCGCATTGGGCACTTTTTTTAATTAAAAAAATAAATAAAATGCTCCGATGGCCTCCGATTCTTGCAAAGGTCCAACCCCACCAGCGAGTGCAAGTAACCAAACGGGGCTCTGGCACATATGTAAGTGCAAAGTCGAACTGCTTTTCACATGTGCAGACATGGGGTGCACTTACAGTAAAAGCAGTCGCCTACTTCTACCCACCATGATTATCATGGCCTATACCACATGTACTAGGGATAAGCAAAAGAAAAAAGAAAACAACATAATGCGGTTTATGATTGTAGAACGAAGCTTGACAATTATACCGAAATGTTTCTTTTGAATGAAAAATCGAAATTTATTTTAAGGATAAATAACGATTATTCCTAACATTAGGAATGAAGTATGATAGGATGAATTGTGAAGAGTAATGATAAATGGGAAACTAAAGTGTCCAGGGATGGGAAACGAACCCACAGTGTTCCGCTTACTGGGCAGATGCCATGTCCACTAGGCTACCATGGACATATTTTTCCGTTCGTAAATATATACATGTGATGATTTAAGACCATGGAATTGTTGTAAATAATCTAGATATCTGCAAACACATGTTCCACCACGTGACTGTATATAACTTGTTATTTACTGCAAATATAAAGCATCACATAATATCAATCTGTACCGCGTAAGACTCTAATAAAGTATAGCAACTGTACAGATAGAAGGAATGGAGAATAACAGGAGAAAATTAAGGTTAAAACTAATCAGGCTTAGGTGAGAATAGGAGAGTAGGCCTAGCAAGCCCAGTCCAATTTTTGCGAGTTAGTGGCCCTCCTGGATGATGTAACCTTCCCCCCCTGTTTACGTCAGAAAAGGGCAGTGACCTGCCTGGACCCTGAAGCTATAAAAAGGAGGCCCCAAGCCTCAGTCTTCAGTCCTTAGTTAGTCTTTGTTTCAGCCCCAGTCCGCCGGACGCTTCTATAGAGGTAACTAAACCCTTTCCTGCCAGAAATCTCCTCGTCCCATTCCTTCTTGACGTTCAGACGCTTCTTAGTGGAATCTCTGTTTGCTTATTTCACCTTTGGCCCAGCTGTGTCGCCTTCCACCACGACTGCACGGTAGAGTTGACATCGAGGTTCGTCTAGCATCAGGTAACACTGGGCTCAGAGGTCCCAAGATATCACATACATATATATTTTTACGTCTTCCTGTACGGCTGTTTCTACTGTAAACCGATCCATTGCTGTATTGTAAACAGCGGATAGTCATAATTTATTTCTACAAGAAAGGTTTTCGATGAAATAATTCCTTGAATCAATTTTAATGATGTAAGATATTTTCTCCCGTAGAAGGGCTTTCTTGCCCGAAAACTTGAGAGATTTTTAAATAAAAAAATATTTTTAAAAGAAACTTTTCCTTGGAGGCTTTCTTATTTTAATAAGAAAGGTATTTACAAATTTTACAAATAGCTCAATACAACCGAGATACAAACTATTTACAAATAAAATTCTGACTTAACATCAGGATGATGACATTAAATTTGCAGAGTATAGGCTACCCAGATTATTTTTATTCTGTGACTATACATATATATGTGATATAAAAATATTATTTTATTTAAAATCATATTTTTTCATAGATTCAAATATTCTGTTAAATCGACCGCCAGAGGTTACGCTTCCCCTATAAAAAAAAACTTTTGTACATTATGTAAATAATCTTTTGTTTTTCTTATTCTACTCGCCTTAAGCCAGGCATTACTTTTATCAAATTATGTTCTTTTATATATTCCTTTAGTTCAATTAAATTACTGATCAAAATTATTTCTATTATTATTCTTTCAAGATTTAACCACGAGAGACTGCATCACCATTATCATAATACTCAACATGATCTAAATACAACAGAAAATCTCATTTATCTTTATTTATAACATATATATATGTCGTGATCGAATGGAATCCCCAAGATAAGTTCCAGCCAAGTGAGGAGCGCACCTCGCGACGTGCCGTAGCATTCGCCCGCGATGTCTGCCACGTTTATTTTTGTACAGTTTTTATAGATGAATGAATTTGCATATTTACATTTTAACAAAAGCTTAACATATTTACATACTTATTTTGGCAAAAAGAAATTATACCTCTTGGATATTATGCAAATTATGACATATATACTCATGGACAAAATTAAATGAAGTATAACATATATATATTATTTTATTATTATATTTGTAATTATTTTTTTAAAAGGAGAATGTTCGAATTTACATGTATGAAATATCCACCGTTATATAAGCAAATAAGTAATGAAAACATTTAAGTTTCTTTTACACATAAAATAAACCTCTACTGTCCTTACTGCGATGAAAAATATATATTGGGAGGGCTTGGTTCATCAGTGGTGAACCCTTCCAGTGGTTTCGCCAATTGAATCAATATATGCGTGTGTACCAAAATAAGTACCTCTCCCTTCAATTATACATCAGAATGATGCACTGCGCTTTACTAATTGTAAGAAAGCCTAGGCAAATTTTGCAAGATTAAAAGAAAGAAGACATTATGCAAACTAAGGCTTTAGGAAAAGATCTATGCAAATCAACTTCCACAGATTAAAATTAGGTACAGCGCGTTTCCTATAAAAACTAGGATAACATCAAGTGCAGGAGGAGTCCCCAAGAAGACGAGGCTTTGTGCGCTTCGAGTGAACAGCTGGGATTGTCGCTGTCCTTGTTTTAGTTCCTTTGGCTTTAACTGTTTTAATTGTTTAACTTTCCTTCCTTGAGATATTAGGGCAATCAAGTAGTGAGCCTATTAAATAATTTTACGAAGTTTATCTCTGATTTTCCAGCAAAGTAGGTAGAGAGGATCTACTTGGACAGAACACTAGTGGCGGACTTTCCTAGTATTATCGTTCCGCTACCTAACACTAATGATGATGAAGAATAAGCCGCAACACCAGTTTTGGCAAATTCAGTCAAGAAGACAACCTGTACACCATGGATTCGGTCTTTGGCCCTCATCAGCGGTCTCGGGTCGGTGACAAAGCTACAACACCAGCTTTGGAAAACTGAGAAGCATCCATCTGGAGATCATGACGTCCGAAGGCCTCATAGCTTTAAGGTCTATTTGATGGGAGAGATGAAATTTGTCTTTGTAGATCAATATCCTACCAACAAAACTTCCATCTATATTTTAGCCATAGATTTGTCCCATCCACTTTGCCAGCGCCTCTTTAGCAGATTGTGAAGATTTCATTAGATTCCTTGTGGATCTCTTGGAATAAAGTTTGCCCTAAGCTGAAGAGGGACTTTAGCCTGAAATCATGGTCTCTAGGTGAACGCTTATCAGTTTGCCAATGCTGGTGTTGTGGCTTTGTCACTGACCCGAGGCCGCTAGTTTGCGGCGACAGTGAATAGATAGCGTCTAGCTTGACCTCTATTTTGAAAGGTGAGGTGCCCTTTGTCTTTATTTTAACGACTCCTTATTGTAATTATCATGGCAATGAATAAAACAATATTTTGGCAGAGTGGGATTGTTTCATGATTCCCTTCTCGTAGTATGTTATGAAATCGAAGCCGTCCCTGTACTGATGAGATCCATAGCCCTAACCCATGGTATACAGGTTTGTTGGCTTTGTTCGAGTTTACCTAAACTAGCGTTGTGGAAAATTCACCTATACGAACCTAAATGTTCTGTGTGCAGAAAAGATTAAAGAAATGAATGGTTTATTGAATGCATCATTAGTTAATATATAAGTGTATTATTTTATTTCAATTAATGAAAAGAGAAAAGAGGAGCCTTTGTTTAACATAATTGTTTAACAACATTTGAATGTAATTCTACTGTCCTATAAGCTTATGTCCATAGTTTTCTTGTAAACCATTTCAAAGATTCCACCCTTCAGTGCTGCGTATATAAGCAGAATCGTCCAATACAGTATTAGAGCTCTGAGAAGCAGTCTGGTAGATTAAATTGGCGAAACCGCTGGGAGGGTTCACCAATGATGAGCCAAGCCCTCCCAATATTTTTTTTTTCATAGCAGTAAGGGTGGTAGAAGTTTGTATTATGTATAAAAGAAACATACGTGCTTTTAAATCCTTTCATTTTATATGTATAGATGACGCGTTTTTGCTTTGTGATAATAAAATTTTATCTAAAAGAGCTTTCTACCGTTAAAAGTATGTAATCACTCATTATAGGGATCGTTTTACAAAATGAATTTTGGAAACACACAAAACATGTTTTATAAAGTGTATTAGGGAAGTCGGTAGAAAAGGATGATCTAAACCGTTGGTTTTCGACCGCTACGACCCGGGATTGAATCCTTGCAAAAGTCCAACTTCACCAGAAAGTGCAAGTAATCAAGCGGAGCTTTGGTACACTTGTAAGTCGAATTTTTGAGGATAACTTAGAGTAAAAGCAGTCGCCAACTTCTACCCACCATGATTATCATGGCCGTCACACAAGTCAATAGCTGAGATTGGCGAGGTCACCGAGAGTTAATAATGAAATGAAGAATGCAGGGAATGTCAATTGCATTGGTCACCAGACCGAAACCTCTTAGATGAACAATTCCCAAGATGGAATTTCATTTATAGATCGGGAACAATCTAATGTTAGATATTGCAACAGTACAATATACACTCATAGACATAACTTAAAGAAGTTTGATATTTTGATGTCACTGGTCGTCTATCTTTTTTTTTTATGGAGACAGAGGCAATTTTGTTCATACTTGGTTATCTTATGTGTCTTCAATAAAGGTCACTGTAATATATTTCAGAATTATTATCTGAATCCCGATATACATGCTAAAAGGTACAACTTCCTTTAGTTTTGTTCATGAGTGTATACACACTTGGTTATCTCGTGCGTCTTCATTAAAGGTCAATATGTATCAAATATCTTTCAGAATTATTGTTTGAATCCCGTTATACATGCTAAAAAGTACAACTTCCTTAAGTTTTGTTCATGAGTGTATACACAGTTGGTTATCTCGTGCGTCTTCATTAAAGGTTACTGTAATATTTTTCAGAGTTATTTTCTCAATCCCGATATACATGCTAAAAGGTACAACTTCCTTAAGTTTTGTTCATGAGTGTATACACAGTTGGTTATCTCGTGCGTCTTCATTAAAGGTTACTGTAATATTTTTCAGAGTTATTTTCTCAATCCCGATATACATGCTAAAAGGTACAACTTCCTTAAGTTTTGTTTATGAGTGTATACACATTTGGTTATCTCGTGTGTCTTCAATAAAGGTCACTGTAATATCTTTCAGAGTTATTGTCTGAATCCAGATATACACGCTGAAAGGTACAACTTCCTTTAGTTTTGTCCATGAGTGTATATATATCACAAACTAAATAATTATATAAATTATTACCATGCACTTGAATTATGCTTTTGTAGAGACTTTCTCTAATGTTTACTGGTACATAAATGGTATATAAAAACAGTAAAGCAAAAACAGCCCGAAACGCGTACGTGGTTATCTTTTCTTGATTAATCAATAAACGGTTTTTGGCCAATTCTGGTATAATTAATAATCAACGATTAGTAAATATTTATTCCGATAGATGGCGCAAGCCATCAGAAACATTTAGTTGCACGATCAGGAAATGCCCATTTCTCATAAAAGCAATATGTGTTCTTTATTTGTTTGCCAATATGTCAAATTTATGAATAAACATCTCATCTTAATTTCTATCATAGAGATAAAGTTAATTGAGGAATTCCAAACTTTGTTTTCAATTATACAAGTTAGTTCTAAATTCATAGATTTTATACCAAATATCGAATCTCTAGCCATGAAATATAGAAAGTGGAACAATTAGAATTGCACTTTGAAATCTAATGACTATCATGATCTAATCCAAGTTAAATACCAGGTGTGACGCTAAAACAATAGGAATACACTCATGGACAAAACTTAAGGAAGTTGTACCTTTTAGCATGTATAACGGGATCCAGACAACAACACTGAAAGATATTACAGTGACCTTTATTCAAGACACACGAGATAAAAAATATACACTCATGAACAAAACTTAAGGAAGTTGTACCTTTCAGCATGTATATCGGGATTCAGGAAATAACTCTGAAAGATATTACAGTGACCTTTATTGAAGACACACGAGATAACCAATATACACTCATGAACAAAACTTAAGGAAGTTGTACCTTCCAGCATGTATATCGGGACCACAACTCTGAAAGATATTACAGTGACCTTTATTGAAGATACACGAGATATCCAAGTGTCTATACACTTATGGACAAAACTTAAGGAAGTTGTACCTTTTAGCATGTATAACGGGATTCAGACAATAACTCTGAAAGATATTACAGTGATCTTTATTGAAGACACACGAGATAACCAATATACACTCATGAACAAAACTTAAGGAAGTTGTACCTTTCAGCATGTATAACGGGATTCAGACAATAACTCTGAAAGATATTACAGTGATCTTTATTGAAGACACACGAGATAACCAATATACACTCATGGACAAAACTTAAGGAGGTTGTACCTTTTAGCATGTATAACGGGATTCAGACAATAACTCTGAAAGATATTACAATGACCTTTATTGAAAACACACGAGATAACCAAGTGTATATACATTCATGGACAAAACTTAAGGAAGTTGTACCTTTTAGCATGTATAACGGGATTTAGACAATAACTCTGAAAGATATTACAATGTCCTTAATGAAAACACACGAGATATCCAGTGTGAACAAAATTGCCTCTGTCTTCTCAAAAAAATATTTAAAAGACGACCGACGATATCAAAGAATTTCTACTTCCTCAAGATTTGTCCATGGGGTTATTTATAAACTAAAGAATTATCAAATAGATGAAAAGATTCAAGTAGTTAATATGTCATATTTATAAATTCAATTGCCATCTATCGATAACATTTTGTGAAAAATAAATTTACTGGCGAAAAATCTGGTTCTTTTAATAATAATATCATCAAATATTATCTCTACAGAACTTACTGCAATGATAAAATATATTGAATGAGAGGGCTTGGCTCATCAGTAGTGAACCCTCTCTGCGGTTACGCCAAGAGAGCTCACCATTGATGAACTAAACCCTCTCATTCAATATCTTTTATCATTGCAGTAAGTTCTGTAGAGTTTATATTTGATAATGGTATTATTAAAAGAAACACATTGTGTGTATGCCAAAAAAATTATTTGTTACAAATATATCATATGAAAGAGCTTCTTTCGATAAGGTGTTTTTAGACAATTGACAAATAAAATAATTTTATGGCCATTGTTAGGTTTTTTATTATTATTATTTTTGTATTTTATTAATTAATTATAATTCATATTCATAGAATTTTATTGTTACTTATCATCATTCTTTTTGTTGTTTTTTTTCTTCTTCTGTTTTTTTTAATTATAAATACAACTAAATCGCATTTAATCGTAATGTAATTCTCTTTTGTTGTTTGAAATAAATCGAATTGAATCGAATTCAGTCAGCTCGTTCTTTCTAGAAGAAACTTCAAAGAAAACGTGCTAACAGACATCTTGTCAATACATGCAAAAAAGATAATTATATTAATGCATAACACTGTGTACAATGAATATGGTGCTTCTTCCACCGCTGTAGATTTTTTTTTTTACGTATGACGTTTTTTTTCGTAGATCGTGAAATACGCGGTGTCACTCGAGACCCACTGGCGATCTCCACCAAACTAGGCAGCGGTGTTATTAAAATTGCCTTGAAATAGATCATGTGAATTGTATGCACTATATATAGGCCCAAATATAAACAAGTTGCATATTGATAATAGTAGAAAAAAAAAAAAGAAATAATCAATCTCATTACAAGAATGTAAAATATATCTGTTTAATTATTGTGTGTATATATATGTGTCATTATTAAATGTTGACAGTGAAAGGAATGTATACAAAAAATGCCTAATTAAAGAAATGTCGTGTGAAAGTGTTCATATTATTGTCCAAGACTTGTTAAGGGATGTTTGTTAACGCGAAGGAGTGGGGAGATTGTTAATTAAATGTTTCCGGAAATGTACGAGAATAGCCGAGACAGGACTTTCTATAAAGTTTGTTGAAAGAAAGAGACAATAAGGCTGACCCACATCGATAACTTATCTCAGGTTTCCTCCTTCCTCGGCCGATAAGATGAAATCATTAATGAAAGTGTTCCAGAGATACATATGGGACAGTAGGGTGACTGCCTACCTCCACACTGTATCAATAATGGAAGTGTTCCAGAGATACATATGGGACAGTAGGGTGACTGCCTACCTCCACACTGTATCAATAATGGAAGTGTTCCAGAGATACATATGGGACAGTAGGGTGACTGCCTACCTCCACACACTGTGTCAATAATGAAAGTGTTCCAGAGATACATATGGGACAGTAGGGTGACTGCCTACCTCCCCACTGTGCCAATAATGAAAGTGTTCCAGAGATACATATGGGACAGTAGAGTGACTGCCTACCTCCCCACTGTGCCAATAATGAAAGTGTTCCAGAGATACATATGGGACAGTAGGGTGACTGCCTACCTCCCCACTGTGCCAATAATGAAAGTGTTCCAGAGATACATATGGGACAGTAGGGTGACTGCCTACCTCCACAATGTGTCAATAATGAAAGTGTTCCAGAGATACATATGGGACAGTAGGGTGACTGCCTACCTCCACACTGTGTCAATAATGAAAGTGTTCCAGAGATACATATGGGACAGTAGGGTGACTGCCTACCTACACACACTGTGTCAATAATGAAAGTGTTCCAGAGATACATATGGTACAGTAGGGTTACTGCCTACCTCCACACTGTGTCAATAATTAAAGTGTTCCAGAGACATATATGGGACAGTAGGGTGACTGCCTACCTCCCCACTGTGCCAATAATGAAAGTGTTCCAGAGATACATATGGGACAGTAGGGTGACTGCCTACCTCCACACTGTGTCAATAATGAAAGTGTTCCAGAGATACATATGGGACAGTAGGGTGACTGCCTACCTCCCCACTGTGTCACTAATGAAAGTGTTCCAGAGATACATATGGGACAGTAGGGTGACTGCCTACCTCCACACTGTGTCAATAATGAAAGTGTACCAGAGATACATATGGGACAGTAGGGTGACTGCCTACCTCCACACTGTGTCAATAATGAAAGTGTTCCAGAGATACATATGGGACAGTAGGGTGACTGCCTACCTCCACACTGTGTCAATAATGAAAGTGTTCCAGAGATACATATGGGACAGTAGGGTGACTGCCTACCTACACACACTGTGTCGATAATGAAAGTGTTCCAGAGATACATATGGGACAGTAGAGTGACTGTCTACCTCCACACTGTGTCAATAATGGAAGTGTTCCAGAGATACATATGGGACAGTAGAGTGACTGTCTACCTCCACACTGTGTCAATAATGGAAGTGTTCCAGAGATACATATGGGACAGTAGAGTGACTGTCTACCTCCACAATGTGTCAATAATGGAAGTGTTCCAGAGATACATATGGGACAGTAGAGTGACTGTCTACCTCCACACTGTGTCAATAATGAAAGTGTTCCAGAGATACATATGGGACAGTAGGGTGACTGTCTACCTCCACACTGTGTCAATAATGGAAGTGTTCCAGAGATATACATATGGGACAGTAGAGGGTGACTGCCTACCTCCACACTGTGTCGAAAATGAAATATTTCCAGTAAAAGGATTCTGATATGGGTATTGTGTTTTTTTTTTGTAAATCGCCTTTTTAGATAACTACACCAATTTTTATTTCATACTATTGGAAATACAAAATGTTACATCCAGATTTGAAAGAAAAATTTCAATATATTCTAACCAACTTCTTCTGACATGTAAGAGAACATAAATCCTTGAATTCCAGACTTAAGTTTGGTCATTTACGGTAACAACCTTCAGAATAGTTGCAAGGTTTTATCACTTTGTACTAAGTGCATTTCTCAACCTGCAACTAAAAACCACCAATAACTCCATTAGTTAATCCATTGATGAGATCAACTCATCCCCAGCATACAAAATAAAAAAGCTTAAATTCCACAAACGTGATACCCTAATAGAATTGAGTGGAAATAAGAAAGAAAAGACTAGCTATGTTAAACTTCGCTAACGAATAAAATAATTGAAGAAATGTCTTACTATATTTTAAACGTCGCAACATGAGCGTCCAACCATAGTTCAAGTTGACCTGAAGGATTAGCCCAGAGAAGAAAGAAAACGACCCACAAAAAATCCCCAAAAGACGTCCTTCTATTTACGCCACCAACCATTGTGGTCAAAATTTGAAATTTTCGACTCAGTGACGGGGAAACAAAAGGAGGCATTGTGCCAATTGCTGCATCTCATTGCCCCGCTCTAAAATTGACGCGTTCTTGACCTTCTGGACTGGATAGGCCCTATCTGCATCTATCCATCTATACTTTGGCTTTGAAAGTTGCATAGCTCATCAGTGTTAAACCCATCCAAGCGGTTTTGTCAGTACAATATTCAATAAAGGCACACAAGGCACATTCCTTTTATACCACAGATTCCGTTTTATAATTAGAGAGTATATAGCCTCTCTTAGACAGATAACTTCCCCATATTTTTAATCCATTGTATCCATATTTAGATGAGGGCTATAGCCTGAAACCATGGTATACAGGTTAGGTTTTGCTTGAGTTGTGTCTTTGCATATTTGCTCTTTGCATATTTGTTCTTTGTGTACCACAATTTACATAGTTTCAATTTAACTTAATTTTGCTATAAATAGGACGTATGAATAGATTATATAAAAGGGCGTACCTGGATATGTAAATAATAAATAAAAAAACAATTTTTTTCTTAAAATATTTCGAGAGATTGCTCCCTCTTTATCAATTTATTGTACAGTGAATTTAATTTACAAATTATTGTAGATCACATGAAAACAACTTTGTCATTGGTCAAAAACAATTATTGATAATAATTTTTTGACCATTGACAAATGTGTTTCCATGTGATCTACAATAATTTGTAAATTAAATTCACTGTGCAATAAATTGATAAAGAGGGAGCAATATCTCGTAATATTTTAGGAAAAATATTGTTTTTTTTTTTACAGATCCAGGTACACCCTTTTATATAATCTTAATTAATGGATCGCCTTTTGACTCAAACGTATGAATAGAGTTAAGGAGTCCAGTCCTGCCTAAGAAATAGTCTTGTTGCACTTAAACTTCTTTTGCTACTGTAGATTTTAGCTTGACAAATAAAGAAAATCTGTTTCAAGTATAAGAGTGGTTTCGTGGCCCAGAGAAACATGACAGCTTGAATTTGCGTAAACTGGTGTTGTGGCTTATTCTTTATTATCATTTGTCTTCTTCTTCTTTCTTATCTCCACTCAATCATATTAAGGTATGAATCTTGTAAAGCTTGAGACTTTTGATGGTGTCTGCCGGGGAAGAGTAGAGCTCATCAATGATTGAGTCAATACAGTCAACAATTACAACACTGGTCTACAGCTAATTACCGTTTGCCTTCTTCTTCTTTCTTATCTCCACTCAATCACACTAAGGTATCAATCTTGTAAAGCTTGAGAGTTTTGATGGTGTCTGCCGGGGAAGAGTAGAGCTCATCAATGATTGAGTCAATACAGTCAACAATTACAACACTGGTCTACAGCTAATTACCGTTTGCCTTCTTCTTCTTTCTTATCTCCACTCAATCACACTAAGGTATCAATCTTGTAAAGCTTGAGAGTTTTGATGGTGTCTGCCGGGGAAGAGTAGAGCTCATCAATGGATGAGTCAATACAGTCAACAATTACAACAATGGTCTACAGCTAATTACCATTTGTCTTCTTATTCTTTCTTATCTCCACTCAATCATATTAAGATATCAATCTTGTAAAGCTTGAGACTTTTGATGGTCTCTGCCGGGGAAGAGTAGAGCTCATCAATGATTGAGTCAATACAGCCAACAATTACAACACTGGTCTACAGCTAATTACCATTTGTCTTCTTCTTCTTTCTTATCTCCACTCAATCATATTAAGGTATGAATCTTGTAAAGCTTGAGACTTTTGATGGTGTCTGCCGGGGAAGAGTAGAGCTCATCAATGATTGAGTCAATAGTCAACAATTACAACACTGGTCTACAGCTAATTACCATTTGTCTTCTTCTTCTTTCTTATCTCCACTCAATCATATTAAGGTATGAATCTTGTAAAGCTTGAGACTTTTGATGGTGTCTGCCGGGGAAGAGTAGAGCTCATCAATGATTGAGTCAATACAGTCAACAATTACAACACTGGTCTACAGCTAATTACCATTTGTCTTCTTTCTTATCTCCACTCAATCATATTAAGGTATGAATCTTGTAAAGCTTGAGACTTTTGATGGTGTCTGCCGGGGAAGAGTAGAGCTCATCAATGATTGAGTCAATACAGTCAACAATTACAACACTGGTCTACAGCTAATTACCGTTTGTCTTCTTTCTTATCTCCACTCAATCATATTAAGGTATGAATCTTGTAAAGCTTGAGACTTTTGATGGTGTCTGCCGGGGAAGAGTAGAGCTCATCAATGATTGAGTCAATACAGTCAACAATTACAACACTGGTCTACAGCTAATTACCATTTGTCTTCTTCTTCTTTCTTATCTCCACTCAATCATATTAAGGTATTAATCTTGTAAAGCTTGAGACTTTTGATGGTGTCTGCCGGGGAAGAGTAGAGCTCATCAATGAATGAGTCAATACAGTCAACAATTACAACACTGGTCTACAGCTAATTACCATTTGTCTTCTTCTTTCTTATCTCCACTCAATCATATTAAGGTATTAATCTTGTAAAGCTTGAGACTTTTGATGGTGTCTGCCGGGGAAGAGTAGAGCTCATCAATGATTGAGTCAATACAGTTAACAATCACAACACTGGTCTACAGCTAATTACTATTTGTAAAGTTTTTTTACTGGGGTGAGGAGCATAAGGCCTCCTTCTGATGCACAATACAGAGGGTGTTTCCTTTCAAATGAAACGATTTCAAACGTCCGTTAGAACTTTATTTTTCGAACGTGAATTTTTTTCATGTGTTCTATGTGCTTCCCCTTCTTCTTGGCTATCTCCCTGCATCGGACTTTCCAAGCTGCGAACACTTCCTTGACTTTGGAGAGCGAAACATTCGACCACTCCTCTTGTGCGGCTTTCCAAAGTCCGGCCTCAGTTTTGGGACGTCGGTTGAAGAGCCGTTGTTTCAACATACCGAACCCGTAAAAATCCAGTGGGCTGGCGTCGGGAGACTTCACTGGAATGTCCGAGTTCCTGATAAAATTTAGGCCTAGGGTGTCCTTCATTTCTTGTAGGAACTGTTGGGTTTTGTTGGAGGTATGGGAAGAGGCTTTGTCGTGATGAAGGAACACTTTGTCCATTTCCCCTGGGTAAAGGTCCTTCAGTTGTTCGATGACAGGTTTCAGAACGCATTCTATATAGAATTCTGAGTTCACCTTCACCTTCGATGGAACCTTTATGAGCGGAAGGACTCCACGGCCAGTCATTACCCCGACAACCATGAAACCTTTAGGGAAAGTTTCGGAGCATTGGTGAACCCAATTATCCGGGACCTGATTGCCTCTTTTGATGTAACAGATCTTCCGGATTCCATTGCAATACGTCACATACATCCATGCTTCGTCCAATGTTGCAGTATATTCCGATCTGGAACCGGCCAGGTGTTCCTCGTAGAGCTTCCGGGCATTCGTTGCACGGTTTTTCATGTGGAAAGGGGTGAGCTTGTGAACCTTGCCTTTTCGTCGGGTATCCAGTTCCAAATCTTTGTGAATGATGTTATTTATCGTTTTTAGCGATGTTCCACACATTCTGGAAAGTTGGCGCTGAGATGGTGGATTTTCAGTAGTTGCTAGCCGCTTTACCTTGGAAACCGTGGCGGGGGTCGCACCGGACGTGGTCGATCGACTTGATATTTTTGCCCATTGGATTCAGCTTCCCTTTTCTTTCCGATGCCATTTACTACCCTACATATTGTAGCTTTGCCAACATCTAGTCCTTCTGCTTTTAGCTTTTTCACTATGACGCTATAACTGTTTCCTTCTTTGGAAAGGGTCCGAATTGTTTGTTCGACTTGGAGCGTTAGTCTCTCTCCCCCCCATGTTGCAAAAATCATGATACCTGATGAAAATGAATTCTCCAGAAGATTCTAGATCTATTGGAACCAGTGTCGTGTGCAGCATGCCTGCACGTGCAAAACGCGAGCGCTCGAAAATCGTTTCATTTGAAAGGAAACACCCTCCGTATAAGTCGGTAGATGAGAGGGTAACACGCTCGATTCCCGACAGTCATGAACCGGGATTGAATCCCGCATTAAAATTTGTTTAATATGTGAATAACCTTCACATATTATACACTGTTTGAATTATCATGAACTAGGTTGCTCTTGCTGAGCGGTACCTATTAATGTGATTTTGAACCAGGTGATGCAAATTTAAAGGAAGAGATGACTCTCCACGTACATAAATATCAACCTCCCGTAACTTTATGTTGTATTCTAGCCTGAGGCCCTTGTCACATCGTCAACTTAAACATCCATTTGGTATATTTGGACCGATTTCATAACTCTTTTCGTAGGATTTTATTAAAACGAAGTCACCCCTGTACTGATGAAGGTCATAGCCCGAAACAGTGGTTGTTTTTGTCTGAATTTTCCAAAACTAATGTTGATAACAACTATAATATTCTTCTTATATACTGATTTAGACGAAAAGACGAAATAAAAGAAGAAGAGTTTCTTTTAATAGAAATATATCAAAGCAAGCTTTCGGGCAAACATCACGCCTGTAGAAGGTTTTTTTTACCCGAAAGCTTGCTTTGATATATTTCTTTTAAAAGAAACTCTTCTTCTTTTATTTCGTCTAAAACTAATGTTGTGGTTCAATCTTTATCACACCTAGTAAAGTTTTTTAATAGTGTTATGAGCAGAATGCATCGTTCTGACGTATATTTAAAGGGAGAGGTGCCTCTCTAGGTACATGAATATAATCCTCCAGAAACTTTGTTATATATACTAGATACAGCCTGCACCACGCTGACGAGGATCAACAGCCCGAAACGCTGTTCGTGGTTGGCTCTTTTTGATTTATTAAGAAAATGGGTTGGCCGAATATCAAGGAACAGGTTAAATCGACGTTCACTAGATGGCGTTCTGCCTTAAGTTTGGCCTTAAATACCCATTTCTTGTATTGAATAAAATATTTATTTGCCAATATATCAGTTGGCTGAACGCCAACCTTTGTCAAGGTATTACATTTTGTATAAACAAAATCAGCGTCGCATAGTGTTATAAAACTATGCGGCGCTGAGTTTGTGTATACAAAAATGTAATGCCTTGACAAAGGTTGGCGTTCAGCCAACCGAAATATTGGCAAATAAATATTTTATTCAATCCAATATATGCCTTTTTAATATTTAAAGATATTTCTTTGGCGCAGTAAAACCTTTAGGAGCAAACATCTCCAAAAACGATCACACTCTTGTGTGTGAGATAAAAATAGATGGCGTCTAGTTTTGACGTCTATTTTGACGGGAGAGACGACCTTTGTCTCTTTAGATCAATATCCTCCCGGCAAAATTTCCATCTATAAAAAACATAGTTAATTGACCTATACCAATTAGGAACTTCTTCTATCAGTGATCAGGCGTATCCATGTTTTTAGATCATTCTCTCCCTGTAGTCCTAGATTTTCTGTGTCCAATCTGAGACAATGAAGAGCATAGAGAAGGCTACCATCTACAAGTACCATCTTGGTCGTGAGGTGGGTTACGCCAGCTACTTCATCGACCTGCCCACTCTGTGGAAGAGAACTCTTGCAGTCCATCGGTGGCGGACTCTTTTCCGTTCGGGATACCATTAATAAAGAGAAGTGAGACATTCTATATATTGAATATCCACTCATAGAGACAAAACTTAAGTAAGTTGTGCCTTTTAGATGTATATCGGGATTCAGACAATAACTCTGAAAGATACACTCATGGACAAAACTTAAGGAAGTTGTACCTTTTAGCATGTAATCGGGGTTCAGACAATAACTCTGAAAGATACACTCATGGACAAAACTTAAGGAAGTTGTACCTTTTAGCATGTATATCAGTATTCAGACAATAACTCTGAAAGATACACTCATGGACAAAACTTAAGGAAGTTGTACTTTTTAGCATATATCGGGATTCAGACAATAACTCTGAAAGATACACTCATGGACAAAACTTAAGGAAGTTGTACCTTTTAGCCTGTATATCAGTATTCAGACAATAACTCTGAAAGATACACTCATGGACAAAACTTAAGGAAGTTGTACCTTTTAGCATATATCGGGATTCAGACAATAACTCTGAAAGATATTACAGTGACCTTTATTGAAGACATACGAGTTAACCAAGTTGTGAACAAAATTGCCTCTGTCTCCTTAAAAAAAAAAAAACCGCCGACATTAAAGACTTCTACTTACTTAAGTTTTACTTAAGACCTATTATAAATGTATCCCTACTAGTAACCTCATTGAGTTTATATTTATTATTTTTTAGGTAATCAAATGATATTTCTCCACTATTCTGCCTTAAAATATTTTAAATACATTATAGAATTCAGGAGAAGGGGAACTTTTAAGTAATTATTTCTGTGGGTTTCTATTTTTTTTTATTTGTCCAGTAGAAGAGTTCGCAATACCCGAATGTTTGCTATCTTTTGGTTAATTTTATAATCGAATAAAGAAACTTTGTTGTGTGCGCGGAGTAGTGAAATATAAGGTTATCCCAAAAGTTCGTGTTTTTCTTAAAACATTGTTTTTCTTATTACTTGGCGAATAATATTATTACAGCGAATACATAATAATACACAACTCAATTGCTTTATACATAATACAAATACATCATACATAAAGGCGAATAATATTATTACGGCGAATACATAATAATACCTAATACAATTATTTTATACATATTGTTGTGGGTCGGTGATGCAAAAGAACAGCCAAATAAGTGATTTTATAAATATAGTATTATTATTAAATATAAGGATATATATGATGACACAAGAATAGCAACCGCACACAGCAGTGGAACAAAGGCAGGCTTAAAACTATAAACAAGATGACGGCGGCAGAAGGGGGGGGGGGGGGGGGGGGGGCGTTCCCATTGGTCAGTTATCTTCATGCAGCGCCGCCAAGCGGCCGCGTCCACGCTTCTCTCATCACATACAATACAAATATGTGAGCAATAGTTACCCAGAATTATTTGAAAAATTAAAAATTAAAACAGGTAAATAGTTTCTTTTTATTTATATTGCAAGCTTTCGAGCAATTATACTGCTCTTCAACGGGCGGATATTCTTTGTACAAACTCTAAATAAAATATATACACTGTAAAATTGAAAACTTTTTGTTATTAGCATGTGCTCTCGCGGGCGTGCATCAGACTGTTTCCAGCTAAAGTGATAGATATTATACTGGGATTAAATATATTTACATTCTAATAATTATTAATATTCAGATTATTTGTCAAGGATATTGTTATATTGGGTTGGGAGGTCGATTTTTCTATTAATGCTATTTATTTTTGATGATACTAGTGCTTCTAGAAATAATCGTTGTTGCTTTCTTTCTATGTCTTGATAATGGGTTATTACTTGTTTGAGATTAAATGTGTGTCCAGTGGTGCTGGTGTGTTGATATATTAAGGATCTATTGTCTTTGTATCTTATGTTTCTTTCATGTTCTTTTAGTCTGGTCTCTATTGTCCTACTAGTTTCTCCTACATATGTGGCATTACATTGGTTACATTTGACAGAGTATATTGCATTAGATTTAGATAGGGGATTGGAACTAATATTTTTGGTAATTGGGTTTCTCAGCAAAGAGCCGAGATTGGCATGGGTGCTAAAATAAGTGGATATACCATATTTATTTAACTTATGAGCTATTGTAGTATTGAATTTAGAATAAGGAATGGTACAATGTGTTCGGTATGTTTTGGGTTGGCGGGAGAAGTTTGGATTGAAGGAATGTCTATGGATGAATGAAATCCAAACTTCTCCCGCCAACCCAAAACATACCGAACACATTGTACCATTCCTTATTCTAAAGTCAATACTACAATAGCTCATAAGTTAAATAAATATGGTATATCCACTTATTTTAGCACCCATGCCAATCTCGGCTCTTTGCTGAGAAACCCAATTACCAAAAATATTAGTTCCAATCCCCTATCTAAATCTAATGCAATATACTCTGTCAAATGTAACCAATGTAATGCCACATATGTAGGAGAAACTAGTAGGACAATAGAGACCAGACTAAAAGAACATGAAAGAAACATAAGATACAAAGACAATAGATCCTTAATATATCAACACACCAGCACCACTGGACACACATTTAATCTCAAACAAGTAATAACCCATTATCAAGACATAGAAAGAAAGCAACAACGATTATTTCTAGAAGCACTAGTATCATCAAAAATAAATAGCATTAATAGAAAAATCGACCTCCCAACCCAATATAACAATATCCTTGACAAATAATCTGAATATTAATAATTATTAGAATGTAAATATATTTAATCCCAGTATAATATCTATCACTTTAGCTGGAAACAGTCTGATGCACGCCCGCGAGAGCACATGCTAATAACAAAAAGTTTTCAATTTTACAGTGTATATATTTTATTTAGAGTTTGTACAAAGAATATCCGCCCGTTGAAGAGCAGTATAATTGCTCGAAAGCTTGCAATATAAATAAAAAGAAACTATTTACCTGTTTTAATTTTTAATTTTTCAAATAATACAAATATATTGTCGCGGTAAGAATTACAAACAACAGGCGAAGATAAATTGAACGATGAACGTTTATTGCTTCCAACGAGCAGATTTTTAAATCAAAAAGAAAACACGGATATCTTGTTAGTAGTGAGGAGCGCGGCTCGAGGCGGATGCTCACGGGTCACTGTTAAAAACCTATTTATGTAAACAATACAACAAATAACGCTACAATGCCCTCCTCTCCAAAAGGACAGCGTCCTCGCTGTCAGACGGCAGGCTCATCCTCGGGTAGGTCCAGTTGTTCGTCCGGGTCACGGTAGTTCTTCATTCTCACTACGTGCACAATTTCCTTTGGCTTACGACGGCGGTTAGTAGTGTCTAGGCTTTCGACTTCGTACGTCACATCCGAAATGCGTCTCGTCACCCTATAAGGGCCGAAATATCGTTTTATTAATTTTTCGGATATCCCTATTTTCCGAACGGGTATAAATATCCATACTTTATCGCCTGGCTGATAGCTCACTTCTCGATGTTTGGCGTCGTAGAGTCGTTTATTGCCCTCTTGCGCTCTCAGTAGCCGAGCCAATTGTCGCGTCTCCTCTGCTCGGGTCACTATCTCTCGATTATAGTCCTCTTGATCTTCATCTTTTAAAAGAGGAAACAATGTATCCAACGTAGTTTCAGATTCTCGTCCATGGATGAGGCTGAATGGGGTGAATCCGGTGGTGTCCTGCTTCGCCGTATTGTAAGCAAACGTGATGAACGGAAGAATAACGTCCCATTCCTTTTGTTCGACGTCCACATACATTGACATCATGTCGGCCAGGGTTTTATTAAGTCTCTCAGTGAGACCATTCGTCTGAGGATGGTACGCCGTGGTAAATCTCTGAGCCGAAGAGCAAAGTCCTGTCAGCTCGGATATTAGTTTAGACTGAAAAACCCTACCCCGGTCAGTAATTATTTCTCGTGGTGCTCCATGTTTAAGTACTACGTCCTCCAGGACGAACTTGGCCACTTGCTGAGCGTCTGCTGATGGTAAGGCTCGGGTGATAGCGTATCGCGTCAGATAGTCTGTGCAAACTATTATCCATTTATTTCCTAAATGGGATATTGGGAATCTTCCGAGGAGATCAATTCCGACTCTTTGGAACGGAACAGAGGTGGGTGGTATCGGTTGCAGCAACCCGGGCGGTCGCAAGGGAGCATGTTTACGACACTGGCACTCCCTATAGTGACCGACATATTTTCTTATGCTCCTCAGAAGACCTGGCCAAAAATACTTCCTCCTAATTCTATCGTGGGTTTTAGCCAACCCTAAATGACCGGCAGTTGGATTATCGTGGAGACTTCTGAGGACGTCAGGGCGCAAATGCCTGGGGATCACCAATAGCCACGGTTGCCCCACTGGGTCGAAATTCCGCTTGTAAAGAGCTCCATTGATTATTTTGAAGCGGTTTTGATCGTTCTTCAAACATTCCTCCGATATTCTCACAATTACCAGATCTTTCCGCTGTTCCGCGACGATATCAGTTAAAGCAGCTAATGTTGGTATGTCATCTCCGGATTCCCCTGGGTTATTCGCTTCGATTGGATTGCGTGAGAGACAATCGGCATCTTGATGTTTTCTGCCGTTTTTATATACCACGTTCACATTGTATTCCTGAAGTCTTAAGGCCCACCTGGCCAGTCTTCCCGACGGGTCCTTCAGGCCCGAAAGCCAACAGAGTGAGTGATGATCCGTCACAATTGTAAACGAGCGCCCAAATAGGTATGGACGGAACTTGCCGATCGCCCAAATCGCGGCAAGACACTCCCGCTCCGTTGTTGAATAATTTTTTTCAGCTGTTGACAGCGTTCTTGATGCATATCCAATCGGTTTTTCACTTCCTCCCTGGACCTGGACCAAAACCGCACCAATTCCAAACCCACTGGCGTCGGTGTGCAGTTCGGTCGCATACTTTTCGTCAAAGTGGGCCAAGACGGGTTCCGACGCGAGTGCCAACTTCAAGGATTCATAGGCCTGCCGTTGATCTGGTCCCCATTCGAATCTGGTGTCCTTTCTCAACAACCTGTGTAGTGGTTCAGCTTTTTGAGCAAAATTCTTAATGAAACGACGATAATATGAGCACATTCCAATGAAACTTCTTACATCAGTGAGGGATTTGGGAGTAGGGAATTTGGACATAGCATCAACTTTACCCGGGTCGGGGTGCACGCCCTCTCCATCCACCAGATGCCCAAAAATGCTTAGTCGTTTTGTTCCGAACAAGCACTTGTCTGGATTTAACACAAGTCCAGCCTTTGAGAGACACCTGAGAACTAATTCAAGGCGTCGAACATGTTCGTCAAAGGTGGGTGAAAACACAATAATATCGTCCAGATAGCAAAGGCACATTGACCACTTCAACCCCCTCAGCAAGGTATCCATCATTCTTTCAAATGTCGCTGGGGCGTTACACAACCCGAAAGGCATAACTTTGAATTCGTACAATCCGTCGGGTGTAATGAAGGCGGTCTTCTCGCGATCTGCCTCATCCACCTCAATCTGCCAGTAACCAGAACGGAGGTCCATGGAAGAATAATAACTCGCCCCTCTTAAGCAATCGAGTGTATCGTCAATCCTTGGTAGTGGATATACATCCTTTTTTTGTGATTTTATTCAGGTGTCTGTAATCGACACAGAAACGCCAACTACCATTTTTCTTTTTCACTAATACCACAGGAGAGGACCAAGGACTTTCGGAAAGCTGAACTATACCTCCTTTCAACATTTTGTCGACCTCATTCTGAATGGTTTGACGTTCGACCTGCGACACTCGATATGGACGGCGTTTAATCGGGGGATGGTCCTCTGTATTTATCTTGTGCTTGGCTGTGCTCGTCAGATTAGACGGAAACTTATTAAATTCAAATAAGCCGCTGAAACTCCCAAGTATCGAACATATCCTGGTCCTTTCAAGCATGGATAGATCAGGGCTTATCATCGAGGCAATGTTTGGAGAGTTTTCTTGTCCAAGAATCTCCTGCCGATTGGTGTCCGAAGCATCACCGATGACCGCCAGCTGACCCTCTTCCAGTACCTGTATCTCTCCAATACACATTCCTTTGGGGACAGTTCGATCACATGTGCCGATGTTGGTTATCCAAATTCTCCCTTTTCCATGCTGGACAGCGAAGATCGAGGCGGGAACCATCAGATCATGTTCTAGAAAGAGGATCCTCGAAGGCTCCATTACGACATCACTCACACCGAGTATAGTTTCGCTGATTACGTTTATCTGCTTGGTCGATCCAGCGGGGATTATAAAGCTATCGTCGGCGGCTACAGTTTGGAATATGCTCGAAGAATCCTCTGGTAGTTCTGCTTTTTCTAACAGAATCTCGGCGCTACCACAATCGATTATAGCCCTTGACGCCTCCAGAAAGTCCCAACCGAGAATGATGTCGTGGCTACAACTTGGTAAAACGATGAATTCAAACGGCTGTACTAATCCGTTTATTTCTAAACGTAAAGTACATCGGCCCCTGGAAACGATATATTTCCCGTCGGCAACTCTAAGTGTCATGCCAGCGTCACTGAACATAGTCTTTTTGTGTTGTTGTCTAAAGTGGTCCGAAATAACCGAAAACGAAGCGCCGCTGTCGACAAGGGCAGGAAAAGTTTTATCGTCAATAGTAACGTCAACTATATTCTGTGATAGCTTAGCGGCTATGAGCGGCGGAGGATTTATAATCTCCTCAGCGACCTTACCTCCAGCGAAGGGCGCTTGCTCTAGTTTTCCTCACGATAAGGTGATCGGCCAGATCGTCGGCTTGGCGATATCGAGGGGCGACGTTCAGCTGGGGATCGGCCACGACCTGGATAGGGCGACGGGCTTCGGTAACTTGCGCGGCCTGGGGTTTCATCGCTATTATAGATCGTTCGCGGGCCGTTCTGGACAGGGTGGTATCTCCCCGGTGGCTGTCGATCCACCATCCCTCGCCGCTCTCGGCAGTACCTGGCGACGTGACCCGGGCGTCCGCATTGGAAACAAACGGGAATATTATCCACCGTCCTCCATTCGTCAGTCTTTCTTCGGGCAGTAGTCAGCCTTGTAGGACTTTGCTGCTGGTAATACGGGGTTGGTTTCGCCGGTCCTTCAAAGTGGCGGCGTTGTTCTCGGTAGTATGGACCCTGCTCCGCAATTGGGGTCAGATTTCTCTCAACCTCTTCATGAATAATTTTCTTCAGGGAGTTCACCTCCGGCACTATAGACTCGAAATGTAGGACACTTTTAATTTCTTCTCTCACGATTCGTCGAATCAGATCTTCCAGAGACGAGGAGTTTGGTTGCTCTATACTTGCGACGTTAGGGAGTCGCTCAAACCTTGGTTTCCCGATGCGTCGCTGCTTGCAAGCCTCCACTTTTCGGCACCAATCGACAAAGGCTTCAACAGTATCAATTTCCTTTATCAAGATGACCTGATAGACATCTTCTACCACACCTTTCATTAGATGTGCCACTTTCTCTCCTTGACTCATATCGGGATTCACCTGCCTACACAAGCTCAGAACGTCTTGGATATAGGATTCACAGGATTCTGTACTCTTCTGAGCTCGACTCTGAAGGTTGTCCTTAGCGCGTCTGAGGAGGACGCCGCTATTGTCGAATGTCCGGCTAAACATCTCCTTAAACATATCCCACGAATCCATTCCTTCTTCGTTGTTATCATACCATTGGCCAGCGGTCCCTTCCAAAAAGAATGGTGCGTTCGCCAATTTCATCGTGGCATCCCAGCAGTTAGATCTCGCAATACGTTCGTAATCCTTCATCCATTTGCCACAATCCTCCGTTCCATTGCCGCTAAACACAGTTGGGTTTCTTGTCAAATGTTTGCAAGTATTTTTTTTAACACCCGTGTTAACTCCAGCCGATATTGACATTTTTCTGATTGGCTTATTCTTTTCGTCGAAATCAAAACGTGGTTCTAGGCCTTCTAGGCGACGGCTTCTTCTGACAGAGGTATCCGTGATGGTATCGGTACCCAGCGTCTCCACCACTTGTCGCGGTAAGAATTACAAACAACAGGCGAAGATAAATTGAACGATGAACGTTTATTGCTTCCAACGAGCAGATTTTTAAATCAAAAAGAAAACACGGATATCTTGTTAGTAGTGAGGAGCGCGGCTCGAGGCGGATGCTCACGGGTCACTGTTAAAAACCTATTTATGTAAACAATACAACAAATAACGCTACAATATTATACATAAAGGCGAATAATATTGATATTTCATTTTTTTTGCAAGTGCTTACGAACTTTTGGGACAACCTTGTATTTCATGTAGAATGGCTGTAATTTATCAAGATAGGCTTTGCAAAGAATCAAATGATATTAAATCAAAACGCCTAAACAAAATTAATTTCAATCTCAATCATATTTATCCTATATGATTGTAGAAGTGTTTTTAAAATCTGAAAGTTTGAGAAGAAAATAGATAATAAAGATAGAAACTCATTCTAGGAAGCCGTTTTATATATTATTCTAACACAGGGGTCGGCAAACTTTTGAGTCGGAAGAGTCAAAAATTACAATTTACAAAATTACAAAGTTTTTAAAGAGCAACACAATTTTTTGCCAACAATAAATCTACTGATCGATTGCCCAGCATTTCAAGATTATAGAATGAACTAGTTATTTGTGAACTTAACGATTTGATTTCCGATAAAAAATCATATTTAAAGTTCAATTCATTTTGTAAAAACATTCTAAACTTTCTACAAAATCTGGATCTCTAATGTTTTCATGCGTTGAATAATGTAAATAACTTATGTAAATAAACTTTTCTCCTTGTTTGGCGCAAGTATCCCTTACGGGATATAGCGCTTTGGAAATAAAATAATTGTAATTGTAACAATAAATAACATAAATAATATTTACGTATGGAACTATAAAAAGAGCCGCAGCTTCATATCCAAAGAGCTGCATGTGTCTCGTGAACCGCAGTTTACCGACCCCCTGGTCTAACTTCCACATTCTACTGCGGTGATATAATAACGTGGTAAATTAGGGCTGAGATAAGAGCGAGGAATCTTACTGAGTGAATGTCCTTTTTGCATAGTCTCCAACATCATGGCGTTGTATGAGCAGTGGTAGCTGTGGTGGGGGCCTCAGTTTACCTGCCCCCTTACCCCCGGTGGCTACGTGCCCCCCGCCCTACAGCGATGCGTGCCTGGATCTTCCAGCCCCCTCCTCCTCCACCTCTAGTGACTCCGGTCCACTGGAGTCCCCACCTGCCTACCCTCACCACGGATTGTCCACACGAGGACTGGCTGCCTGTGATGGCCCCTCAACCCCGTCCCTCTAGCTACCAGCTGGTGCTGAGTCGGCCAGATTTACCTCGTCCACTGCCCACATCCCCACCTGGGTCGGACTGGACGTTGGGACCTTATCCTGCCTTCCATGTAAGTCAATATACCTATTGATGATTGGTTAGTAACCGCTGTGTCGTGCCAATCTCCACTTTCTATCAATATTGCCACGTGGAAAATTAGGGAAGACCAACTTCGGGATGAGACAACTAATTTATTTCAGGCAAGAACAAACTATGAGTGATAAACAAAAGATAAGCAAAAGAGGGAAGTGTACAGAGTATAGCAAAATATAAACATTAAAAATAATACTCTGCCAATAAAATAATAAATACTTTGTTACAATATATAATGAAGAGTCTAATTAAGGATGGAATTAATATACAAATATTAGACTTCCAGAGAAAAGTTTCTTTTTTTTTTTACAAATCATTTATTTATAAATATCTCCACAAGAGAAAATATTCACATTTACATATTTTCTCCTGTAGAAGGGATTTCTTTCCCGAAAGCTAGAGATATTAATAAATAAATCTTTTGTAAGGAACTTTTTCCTGGAGGCCTAATGTTTGTATTTTAATTTTATTTACCAGTTGCAAACAAGGCACGCTATATCCGATCTGGATAATTGAAACTATTTACAATAATTGTAGTAGAGTAGATAAAATAATTATCAAAAAGAAAATAAACAATTAAGAAAAAGAGCTTTAAATAAGTATTTTAATATTTATTTAAGGAATTATTATTCGAAAAGGATGTAATTATTTGATGTTATTTCTTTCACCCATTTAGGATGAATTTATACATCAAATAATCAAATTTCTAATTATTCCAGAATTGACCAAATACTCTTTCTTGATTAATCAAGAAAAGCTAACCATGTACACGTTTCGAGCTGTTGACCCTCATCTGCGTGGTTCAAGCTGTATCTTGACTACCATAAAAGCTAGTCTTTGAGGCATCCTTAACAGCTCGAAATGCGTACGTGGTTAGATTTTATTGATTAATCAAGAAAATATATTTATAAATTCTGGAATAATAATAAAAAATCAACGATTTGTTAATATTTATTAGGACAGAAGGCGCAAGCCATCAGCAACTCTTTTAGTTGCACAATCAAGATATTCCTCTTTTCTTAATTCATAATATTATGTAGCCTTATTAAAATAAACTATTTACTCTAAGCAACAAGGATTGGTTATGAATCCATGGTCACGATGGGCAATTTGCCAGACACTTCTTTCTTTTGTACACAGATCTTTTCTCGTTTTTTCTCTCTTTCTCATTGTTAACATCATATGACTATTCTATTATTGTAAATATATGTATAGACAAATGTAAAGGCATACATGTATGACAGTGCGAGTGTCCCTAAAGGGACATAGCGCTTTAAATTGAAAATAAAATAAAAGGGACAGGCAATAGCTATCGTTAATACACTACAGCAAGGGGGTCGGTAGAAGGATGGTCTAAACCGTTGGTTTTCGACCGCTACGACCAGGGTTCGAGTCCCGCATTGGACACTTTTTTCTAATTAAAAAATGCTCCAATAGCCCCCGATTCTTTCAAAAGTCCAACCCCACCAGCGAGTGCAAGTAATTAAACGGGGCTCTGGCACATTTGTAAGTGTAAAGTCGAACTGCTTTTCACGTGTGTAGACATGTGGTGTACTTACAGTAAAAGAAGTCGCCGACTACTACCCACCATGATTATCATGGCCTGTACCACGTGTACTAGGGATAAGGAAAAAATACAGTACAGCGAGAATGATGATTTGAAAACAAATTTTCCCAAAATCTCAGAAACAGAAGTCCATCTCCATCATTAGAAGATGCCACGACCCACTCACCTATTTGAAAACTTTCCCAACAACCTTCAATTTAAAAATGCAACTTCTCCATTGTTTGAACCGCACTCTCTAAAGGAATATAAGTTTTAAAAAATTATCTTCTTTTAACCTCATTTTTTGTGTAAGTGTGAAATTTAAAAACTCCAGAGAGAACTTTTTATCTTTTTAAAGATGCAAGTTTCAAACATCCTTAAAAAAGAGACAACTTTTTTTTTTGCCTAAAAGTTATTTAAGGTTTCCAATTTTTGTTTTGTGTGTACGAGTCTCGTACTTCATCTTCACATATTTTCAAAATAATTATAACTAATACTAATTTTACGGCTTGTTTAGCCACACAATTTGCATATTGCCACTTAGAAAATTAGGGAAGACCAACTTCAGGATGAGACAATTTATTTCAGTCAAGAACAAACTATGAGTGATAAACAAAAGATAAGCAAAAAAGGGAAGTGTACAGAATATAGAAAAATATATACATAAAAATGACCACTCTGTTAATAAAAATAATAAAATTAATAAATACTTTTCTCACAATTTGCATATAGATATACTGTGAATTTAAATTTCACATATAATTACAAAAAACATTACCTTTAGGAAGACAATAAAACTATATAAAGTTTTTATGAATATAACCAGTATATTATTTAGCGAAGAAAGAGACGTTCTTCTAAACGACAGCCAACTTACCTCAGTACAAAGTATTTTAACCAGCGCCATATCAAGTCGAATGGTTGCTCTGTCCCTATATAACTTTTACAAAGCAGTAAACAGAAAAAAAACTTAGATTCATCGTTTTCTCCTCCACTACATGATGGTGATTGATCATTGTGAGGATATCGTTGTAAGCCGGCAATGAGAGAGGAGAATCTGACTGGTGTCTTAATAAAGACTTTGTGTGTTTGTGTGCGTGCTATATCTTTCAGGATAATCTATATATAAGACTGGGGTCTTAATAAAGGCTTGTGTAGAGTGTGTACTATATACGAATTTATAAATTTTATATTTGAAATTTTATAAATAGAGCGAGACTGTCTTCCTCTGTAGATTAAAAAGACCTTCAATATAGTTCTCCTTAAAAGCCAGGTACGGTAGTCACACTAGAAAAAGGCCTACAGTACACGGTGTTACCAAATGGTCACCCTCCCAAGAACTGACCAGGTCCAACGTTGCTTAACTTTGATGATTGTTTCTTGAACTTGATCAACCAAATATCAGATTTTTCCATTGAGGAAATCAACAATTTCTTTATTTAAGTCATCTAATGATATAGCAGAATACTTTCTAACTTTTATTCTTCAACAAATGAGGTCATCTCAATTTCCTCTATCGAAACAGTGATATCAGCTCATTGAATTATTGTCCACTTTGAGTTTTTGCATTTTATAATATGTCTATATGATTGACGTCTGTCGTATCCAAAAAAGTTCATCACAATCTTTCGGCCAGATGTAACCATCTTCTGAACATTTCCTCTAGCGCAAACCATGGTTTAGTTTTTTTAATCTATTTCCTGGATATGCGGATGAAATCCCATCGACAGTCACAATTTGACTTAAAAGTTCTTTGGATCTTAAACATTGCTCTGAAGTGGAAAGTCACATCCTCTTGTAAGCCACCGTGATTTGGCACCTCTCAGGCTGATAACATTTCATCTTCAACTCTCATGAGTAAAATATCAAATACCGTTCCAGTTGACACACGTTTATGGCCTCTGCTACGTCACGCACTCTCGTTCATCGATCCGAGATCGTGGACTTTTATTTGGTAATTACATCTGCTAGGCGTCCTGCGCGATCTTGAACAAATACAGATACTCTCTCGACCTCTTTTAAAATACTTAAATCAATATCTAACTGTAATAATGGATAGAGAAGTATACCTACACTCATAGACAAAACTTAAGAAAGTTGTACCTTTTGGCATGTATATAGATATTCAGACAATAACTCTGAAAGATATTACAGTGACCTTTATTGAAGACACACGAGATAACCAAGTGTGAACAAAATTGTCTCTGTCTCCTTAGAAAAAAATTAGACAACCGGCGATATCAGAATATGAAACTCCCTTAAGTTTTGTTTATGAGTGTATGAATAACATGGCAAATATGGCATTAATATTTTCACATATATGTGTGTAAAATCAAAAAAGGAATATCCTGATCACTAGCACATGAGCTTTTTAGATGACAGAGCGCCATCTAGTGGAACAGATATCAACTAAACGTTAATTTAGCCTTTTCCCTGATATTTGTGTGTATATGAGTATAACCAGGGATGGGCATAGGTGGTGGAGACCTCGACACGTCCACGGCCGGTGTCCGTGGTATACCAGCGGCTGCCCACACCGCCTGAAGAACACACCATACCGGTGCAGCAGATCTGGAGCAAGAGCGACCATCTAGAGGAAGCCATTATTCCCTTCCTCACCAGCACGTCGAGTACCTCCACGACCACCACCACTACCACTACACGGCGGCCCCAGGTGGTGACGTTCTTCTCCAAGTTCGGGTATGAGAAGGAGAACAGCCGTAACGACATCCAGCCCACCACAGTTCCCGTCTGGATCCCGCCCGTCAACCCGTGGAATCTCACCTCCACGGAGGTACCCACCAACTCCTTCAAACCTACTTACACGACGCGCTATGCTGTCACACCCCGCGTCCATTCCTCAGTCGTGTATGCTGAGTCTCTACGGGAGGCGACCACTGAGGGACCTTCTCCTTTACAGATTCCTTCAACTCTTCAGGAAGATCCCAGACCTTCAGTTCCGGTACCTCTTGAAGGTCCCAGAATTCGAAGATCTCGTCCAATTGCTTCAGGAGCGGTGGCTGGACTGGTTGTAGCTGCTCTGTCGCTGGTAGCTCTTGTCACAGGTAACTACATCCAGTATATAAGCGTGATGTTGCAGTAGTCATCTTAGAATAGAGTAGTTCTTGAATAGCCTGATTCTCTTGACTGGACTTATCATAGCTGCACTGTCCCTCCTAGTTATTGTCACAGGTAACTACATAGGTTGTTCCTAAAGTGGTGTCTGTTTGGCCATAACTCAATAAGTATTAAACATTTTTATTCGATTTTGGGCACAAAAAATCAAATATTTAGCAAAATAATGGTATTATTCAAAATATTTTCCAGTGGAGTCTATACATTTCCTCCAGTATTGAACCCACGCTGTAAATCCACTTTGGAAATATGCTGGAGGTTGTTTTCTCAACCATATCTTAATGGCTCGTTTTACTTCCTGTAGGTCTTCAAATCTTTGTCCATTCAGATTTTTCTCATTGGGGATAATAAATAGAAGACACAAGATGCCAAATCCGGGCTGTATTTGGGTTTTTGTAACCAGTGACCATCCCATTTGTCTAATAGCCTCTGAAGTCTGGAAGGAGGTGTGTGGCCATGCATTGTAATAGTGTAATTTGGCCAATTTGAGAAGAATCTGTTTTTTTTTCGAATAACTTCCCCAAGCTTTCATAAAGTTAGAAAATAGCGAGAACTGTTCACAGTGCTACCTTCTAGAAAATCAATATTATACTTCGCATGTCCCAGAAGACAGTTGACATCACCTTTTTGGATGACCTCTGTACTTTAATTCTTTTTCTTAGGTAATCTGAGATGATGCCATTCTAATGACTGTGCCTTAGTTTCTGGGTCATAAAGGTATGCCCAGGTTTCAGAACACAAGTCACTATATTTGAAAAAGAAGTGTCCTTTTGGGCCTCATAGAGATCCAGTAGCTCTTGGCATAGTTGAACCCTTTGATCACACTGAACAGGAGTTAGTTTCCCTGGAATCCATTTTGAACAGAATTTCCTATAACCTAGATGTTCAATCATTGTTTCTATTACATTAGATCCAACATTTTGTATATTACACAACTATCTGATAGTTATTCTACGATCATGAAGGATAAGGTTATCAACCTTGTCTTCAGGGTTGGTTGATGGCCTCCCACTACCTGGTTTGTCATCCAAAGAAGTCTCATCACCACTTCAGAATCTTTTCATCCATCTTTTCATATTGCTTACGACAATTATGGCTTCTTTGTAGACAATTTTCTGTGTGTCTCTGGTGAATCTCTGACGCTGAACATCCCTCCATTTCCAAAAGTCCAATAACGGCTCTTTGTTTCTGTCTTGATTCCATACTTTTATTTAAGGTATCTAAAACAAAATGGATAAGATAAGGTTTTACTTGACAACATATTAAAATTTAAATGAAATAGGTGAAATATTATTCGATTTATGGGCAAGCAGGCATTACTTTTAGAACGCCTCTTGTACATCCAGTATATCGATGTGATGGTACAATAGTTCATCTTAGAGTAGTTCTTGACGGTGTGGTTCTTGACTAAACTCGTCATAGCTGTCGCTGGTATATATAGCTCTTGTATCTTGATAATTATTGATGCTCTGGGTTACTAAAGTCTCCTTAGCTCGTGTCAGTCTCACCCGGATGGGAACAGGTGGCGCCGCCTACATCTTCCACCGGTGGCGACAACAGAGGAACAGCCCGGGACCTGCCAGACGGTCCCCAGCCCAGCTAGGACCTTTCCTGGACGATGGGACGCTGTGGTCCAACCGGCGGGAGAGGATGACTGCTCTTCCCCAGGTATATTGGTCGCGTTTCTTGGTGTCTCCCTTACTGTGCGTCATATAGGATGATCCATGTTCCTGCAATATTTCTTCAATAGGACTCATCTTTGGTTCTTCTGCCCCAGGTACATTGGTCGTGTTTCTTGGTATCTCTCTGACTACATGTTATATAGGATTATCCATGTTCCTGCAATATTTCTTCAATAGAACTCATCTTTGGTTCTTCTGCCCCAGGTACATTGGTCGTGTTCCTTGGTGTTTCTCTGATTGTACGTTATATAGGGTGATCCATGTTCCTATAATCTCTCTTCAATAGGTCCCATCTTTGGTTCTTCTGTCCCAGGTACATTGGCTGTATTACTTGGTGTCTCCCTGGCTGTACGTTATATAGGATGATCCATGTTCCTTCAATCTCTCTTGAATATGCCTCATCTAGGTTCTTCTGTCCCATGTTTATTGACTGAGAATCCTTGATATTTGATAACCTATGTGAAGACTCATGTTTACTTTTTTTCAATATACCTTTAATATGCTCTATCCTTTGGTTTTTCTGACCTAGGTATCATAACTGGAATTCTTTGAGGTGTCTGTCAACATACAAGTATGTTTTGTTTCTTCTGCCTCAGATATATTGGCTGATTATCCTTGAAGTTAATAACATATATGATGTTATCTCTTAAATATCTCTTTGATAGGTCAAGTCCTTCGGATATTCTGAATCAGGTACATTGTCTGTAGACCCCTGAAGTCTCTGACTAAAACATATATGATACCCATGTTGCATCAATCTTTCTTGAATAGGCCAAGTTCTCTTTTGTTCTTCCAACCAGTAGATGGAATCCTTGAGGTCTGACAACATATGTAATGACCCACGATTCTTGATTCTTTCTTGAGTAGGTATCATCCGTTGGTCCTTCTGTCTTTGTTGGATTCTTTAAAGTCGGTCAACCACCTCAGCGGTGCTTCACCCACGACTTTTTGATCTTTTTTAAAATATGTTACATATTATGCCTTATTCAATAAAATGAAATAGGTATCTCTTAATCGTTCAACTATGCGTTGATTTTTAATTATTCCAGAATTGTCAAAATACCCATTCTTGATTAATCAAGAAAAGCTAACCACGGACTGTTGTCCCTCCTCAGCGTGGTGCAAGATGTACCTTAACGACCAAAATACTTGGTCATTTAGGCATCCTGAAAAATCATGAAACGGGTAGTTAAGGATAGAATTGCGTGAGAACAGCAAACAAATTCAAAGTACAATTTCACTTTTGTACTATTTTTCCACATTATGCCTTTTGTTTTGAGAATATATAATAAAGAGAGAGATAGATTGAAACTGATTTATTACAATGTCCATATAAGATTATATAAGGTTAAATACAGAATATATATAAATAGGAATAAATAAGATTATATAATGATAAATATAGGAATAAATAGAGAGGGAGATTGAATTCGAACAGTTACAACAAAAATGTGATGTTTAACAATATCTCATGAATACACGTCACTAATTAGGTCTAATGTTTCTAATTACGACCTGAATTGTGTTGCATAGAACGGCAAATCTTTGAGATTTGAAAAGTTAACTCATTGTAAGGATCCCGTTATGTTATAACTATTGCTGACTAAATATATAAGTTCATTCCTAAGGCTTTCTCGTTTTGCTCCATGACCTTAATAACGAACGTGTAGAATAAATGATGTTGTACTCATATTTATTACTGTGATGTACCCATCCTTTTGTTTAGCCACGTAATATTGTGATATTTTAAGATGATGATTAAGGATTAAGAGCAATGTTATGAAATGTTTAAGACCTGGTGGCAATGTGAGGAGCAGATAGTGGGGTCTGACAAGAATTTTAAGAAACGAAGATCCGACGTTAATAAGGAAAACTATGAAGGCTTTCTATCAGTGGATAAGTCCATAGATGCCTGCAACAAATCAGAAGAGAATGGAACGAGTAAAAACGATGAAAACCTGGCAACATAAGGGAAACTATGATGACCTGCTAGTAGTGAGAGAATACCATAGAGGGATGCAAGTAATCAGAAAAGTGTGAAATTTATATAAAAAACTGCAATATGTAAAAACTATTAAAGCCTGGCCTTTAATTAGGGAAACTGAGATGACCTCTTGTTGTTTCTTATCCCCTTGTGTACATATTACCCAAATTCCGCGAGTCCATGTTCCTGAAGCTGTTTTATGATAAGCAGTAGCCTCTCCAAAAAGTCCTGTTTAGTACATCTAATGCAAGCCAAAATGTTTTCTGGAGATGCAGGCGTCAAGATACATTTTTGGACAAGTGGGGTAGATTTTGTTATTATTTTCTATCTTCAATGGCTTGCGATAGCCTGTTCTAAATCTTGTTAGTGTTGTTTGATGCTGTCTGAAGTTCAGAGTTCCTCCTAGTGACCTGCTAGTAGTGAGAGAAGATCATAGAGAGGCCTGCAAGTAATCAAAAGATAGTAGAATCTAGAGGACAATATGTAAAAACGATTAACACTTGGCATGAATGTAAGTCGATGATACTGGCAATGATGTAAGAAGACAATGGCGACACCAGTCAATGATGGATCTCCAGTAATGGAAAGAAACGAACAAGTTCTGACAGTACATGTAATATGACGATTTGGTGACATGACAATTCCAAGACATCAATAACGGCAAAGAAGAATCAAACGTCGTGACTGAAGATCTTAACCTTCAATCAGCACAAGGTCAAATACCATTAACCTCCATTCTCATATTGCACAAACGAAGGTGAGGTAACATTTTTTATAGATTTCAGAATGTATGTTTCGTAAAATAATGCTTGACACCAAAAAAGATCACCAAATATTAGTTTAATACAGTTTTAATAGTGCTACGTTTCTAGAAGTACACACACTTTGCAAATATACAAATAAAATAATGTAATTTGAAGCTATGACATGTTGAAATTCTTGGTCTTTGTTATTTTTAAATAATATCTTTAAAATATTTTATATAAAAAGAATATGTGTCAATTAATTTAATAGAATTTTACTATCAGTATAAAAAATTGTTTTGAGTTTACTTTGCACATATACGGCTGTTTCAAGTGATTGCAATTTAGTCGTGGATGCAAATTCTAATATAACCTATTTACATATTCTGAATATTAATTGGGCATTTCGGGATTTTTTTTTTGCTTATCCCTAGTACACGTGGTACAAGCCATGATAATCATGGTGGGTAGAGGCAGGCAACTGCTTTTACTGTAAGTTCACCACATGTCTACATATGTGAAAAGCAGTTCGACTTTGCACTTACAAATGTGCCAGAGCCTTGTTTGATTACTTGCACTTGTTGGTGGGGTTGAACTTTTGCAAGAATCGGGGGCCATTGGAGCATTTTTTTTTTAAATCAGAAAAAAAGTGTCCAATGCGAGAATCGATCCTTGGTCCAATGAAAGTAATTGAAAACTGCGAAGCAAAAATTATAATTTTGAATTTATGAAAAGGCCACAACTTGGGCAAGAAAAGGCCGCACGTTCGCCACCCCTGGTTTAGACCATCCTTCTAACGACACCCCGTTGGGAATAACAATCAGAAACAGGATTGAGTAAAAAAAGAGGCTATCAGAGAAAATGAGAGTTTTTTTCTATTAAATAAGATCAAAAATGATAAGATCAGGATTCCATCCTTCAATGTAGCATATAAAAGCAGAATGATCCAATACATTATTAGAGCTCTAAAGAAGTGGTCTGATAGATTAAATTGGCCAAACCGCTGGGAGGGTTCACCACTGATGAATCAAGACCTCCCAATATATTTTCATTGCCGTAAGGACAGTAGAAATTTGATAAACATTCGCGTCTTAATGTTTTCATTTGCTATATATAGAGAGTCTTTTCAGATATCCTTGTACCTTTAAATGAATAATGGTATAGTACAATCAATATGATTGGTTTATGAACGGTTGATTGTAGGGTATCGTCTCAGAGATATCAAATGATTACTGAAGTCATATGAGAAGATATGTCTAAGAATTCAAGGTAAAAACGGCTGAAGGAACTGAGGAGGGAAGAGGCGGAAACGTTCAGCCAGGATCCCCTATCACGGCTGCATTGTTGTCGCGTCACGGCTCTTTGACATTGGGGACAGCCGGAGCGCCCTTGAAGTGATGGGGATTGTTTGGGATTCTAGGTATGGTCATTGCAGATAAGCAAGATACCAGATGTTATTTGGGGTAGGTTGGTCCAAATCTACGATGTTATTGTTGTAATGTGTATGAGTTGTCTGAACAAACTCGCTACGACTTACAAGCTGAACTGAATGTTTATTCAATCTAGCAATCTTCTTATATACAAGATAGAGATAAAAAGGAAATAATTTACATAAGTTTAAAACAATTGACAAATGGAATAATTTTGCATAGCCAACAATAGGTAACAATTATAACACTTAACAAAGGTTATTTACATATCACAACATGTTTCCCCTCTGCTACAACAATTAAAGAATGTCACGAATCTAGACAACCATCAACAATCAGATCAGGCAAATCAAAAGGCGGTTGACATGCATCCCCTCTGTTTAAAAACCAAATCTTTGTGGTTTTCTTAACTCTCTTCCAAACCTTGAAAACCGGGGCCTTCCGGATGGTTCTGGTGCAATCCCAGCGGATGTAGTCGCGCCTTCCCTCTGGTCAATATTGGTCTCTTCACTTGACCGCTGTATCGGGGCTGTGGATGACTCGCCCATCGTTGGACTGTAGCACTGCGGATGTTGAGCTTCTGGGGAGGCGGTAATTGGTTCTGAAGACAACTGGCTTTTCTCGTAGCCTCCATCCCTTGGCCTAATAAATTGTTGATTTCTTATCAACCTATTTCCCGATGGTGTCACAACTTCAAAGCTCTGAGGAGAATCAGCCTGCGCTGAAATCTTCACCGGTGTCCATGTCTCCCTTGGATGTATTTGACACCATGCATCCTCTCCTACATTGACCTTGGGATAGCTTTTACTATTTCTGTCATACTGCTCTTTCATTGAGCTCTGTCTTTTTCTTTTGGCATTCTCTATACTTCTCCAATTAGTTTGATAGGGTCTATATAGCGGTGTAATTCTGGGGATCTGACATCGAAGGCTCCTCGATAAACATAACTGTGCGGGTGACGGTAGATCATTTTTTGGTGTATTTCTATATGCCAGAATAGCCAGATATGGGTCGGACCCTTCATCTCTACATTTGATTAGTTGATTTTTTATTGTTTGAATGTTTCTCTCGGCCAGACCATTAGATCTATGAAGGTGTGGACTTGAAAATAGCTGTTTTATACCCCATCTTATACAGAAGTCAGTCATAATCTCTGAGCGAAACGGTGGTCCATTGTCGGACATCATGGTTTCCGGAATCCCGAATCGTGCAAACGTTTCTCTCAATTTATTTTTTACATTAATCGCCGTAGGTGGGTCCAATGTAAATACCTCCGGGTAGCCACTATATCTGTCGACCACTAACAAATGGGGCTTTTTCTGAATATAAAATATGTCCAATGATACTGTCTGCCATGGATAATCTGGAACTGGGAAAGGTTTTAACGGCTGCCGTATTTTTGATTTCTGATGTTTTTGGCAAAGTTCACAATTTTTTACTTTTTCAGCAATGTCGATGGACATTCTCGGCCAAAATAAAGATTCTCGCGCCAAACCCTGAATTGCAGATATCCCTTGGTGCGATTGGTGCAACAAATTAAGCATAGCATTCCTTTGTGTCTTCGGAATCACTATGGCCGATCCTATACATAATAGATCATTCCATAAGTACAAACGGTGTCTGAAATCGAAAAATACTTTGGCATCTTCATCGACGTCTTTTTTGCATATAGGCCATCCCTCAATCACATAATCGATTACTTTAACCAAAGCAGGATCCTCTCGGGTATCTTTCTGCATCGCTACCAGTTTTTCGTCCGAGATATTAACACGTACCATCTTGACCATTCTTTTGTCTTCAAGAAAAGGCGTTGGTAGTTCGTCCATGGGGTGAGTATCCCTGGATAGGGTATCAGCCACAATCAAGTATTTTCCTGGTTTGTACTGCAATTTGAAGTCAAATGCTATAAGCTTCATTACTAATCTTTGTAGACGCGGTGATATATCACTCAGCGGTTTTTTGACTAGAGGCAATAAAGGCTGGTGATCCGTCTGGACAACGAAAGTGTGTCCTGACAATAGATATTCGAACTTTTTGCATCCATAATAAACACTCAGTAACTCCTTCTCAATCTGAGAGTACTGTTTCTGCGAGTCGCTAAATGACGCGGATGCGAATGCTAAAGGTCGATCTTCCTGTAGCATAGCAGCTCCCATTGCATCTTTGCTGGCATCACACTGCAAAATCAGCATCTTGCTTTTGTCAAAATGTGCCAACGAAGGAGCATTCCTCACGCATTCCTTAATATGATCGAATTCCCCATCCTGTTTAGGCCCCCAATGCCAGACAACATTCTTTCTTAATATTCCTCTTATATTGGATGTGGACGCAGCTAAATTTGGAATGAATTTTCCTAAGTAATTATAAAGACCCATGATTCTTTGCAGCGACTTTTTATCCTCTGGCCTTTTAAAGGTAATTAATTTATCAATCTTATTTGGCTCTGGATCAATTCCATTTTGTGATATCACATGGCCCAAGAAACGAACTTTCGTTAGACATATTTGAGCCTTTGTTAAATCAAATTTGATATTTTTTTCTTTTGCTTTTTCTAGAATTCCCTTTAATTTTTTATTGTGCTCTTGAATGGTATCCGCATATATCAGCAAATCGTCTACATATGTAATATTTTGAAAGCTATCCCTAAAGATATTCGTCATTTTCTCAACAAAAATTTGTGCCGATATTTTCAAACCAAATGGCAATCGGTTATATCTGAATTTGCCAAATGGCGTGGTCATCACCAACAGATCTCTGCATTCCTTTGCAACCGGAATATGCCAATAGGCTGATTTCACGTCTAACACGGTATAATACTTAGCTTTGGGTATCTCGTGCAATAGTTCAGCTGGAGCCGGAGTCTGGAAATGTCTTCCCACAAGGGCCTCATTTAATTTCCGAGGATCCAGGCATATTCTGATTTGACCAGATTTTTTTTTTACAACGACCATAGGATGAGACCACTCTGTTTCATGATATATTTTTGTTACGATTCCTTGCTTCACCATCTTTTCCAATTCAGACTGAACTTCGGCTCCGAGGCTTGTTGGGATGCGCCTGGGAGGGACTTGCACAGGAGAATATTCAGGCTTTGTGTAAATCTTACATTCCGAGTTGATTAATCCTACTCCTTGAAATACTTCGTGGTATTGTTCGAGGATTTTTTGAGTTTCAGAACACAATTTCATTTCATCCGTGTTTATATGATTAATTCGCCTCAGTATTTCAAGCCTCTCGCAAGTATCGCCCGTGATAAGTGTCTGCGCTTCAACATCGGCTACGATAAATTCAAACATTCCTTTCTTTTCACCATATTGGCATAGCACATTGCATTTGCCGACGATAGGCAATTCTGTATTTCCATATGCGAACGCCTTTAATGACGTGGGTCTGATTTCTGGTCTTGATGGCCATTGGTTCATTACTTTATGAGGAAGCACATTTATCTGTGCGCCAGTGTCCAAATGTACCGTGGTCTTCTTGCCATTAATTATTATTACCGCGGACCACTTGTCCGACCGAACAGTCTTTACAGCAACCTCATTAAGATTTATCTCGTCACAGGATTCTTCAGCTTCACTTTCCGCTAAGAGATTTCTTATACGTTTTGTTCGGCAAACTACTGAGAAATGATTGGTTTTTCCGCATGCATTACATTTCTTCCCATATGCTGGACACTTTCCATACTTGTGTCGTTGTCCACACCACTTACATGGTTCTATTATTCTTTCTCTTCTCGGGTTTATACCGCTTGGTCCTGCTTCTGCATTTTCCATTCGAATTGTATCTTTCACCCAATTACGTTTTTCAATTTTTTCAATCATTTTTTGCTCATTCAACGATGCTACTTGTGAACATGTTGACTCGGAGATCACAGCTATCGAAATTGCCCTTGGTAGTGTCAACTGTGGATCTTCTAACAATTTTCTTTTCACTTCTCGGTCAAGTATTCCAATTATAAGGCGATCCCTTATGAGAGATTCTGTTAAATTCTCGAATTCACATTCTTGTGCCAGATGCTTTAATTCTGTGACGAATTCCATGATTCCCTGTTTTTCCTTTTGTACACAGGTAAAAAATGCATTTCTCCTTTGAATCGTATTTTTGAAGGGCTTAAAATGGTTCGTAAGCATATCAAGCATTTCCTTTACATTTGGGTAGGTATCATTTTCACTTATGTGAAATGTTTTGTATATCATCACTGTTTTCTCACCAGCAATATGCTTCAAGATTGCTCGCTGACGCACCAGCGGCATGCTTTCTAAATTTACCGCTATTGCAAAAATTTCAAACGACTCTCTCCAGGTTTCCCATTTTTTCTCGTTGCTGTACGGGACAAATTCCGCCGGCGGCTTGATTCCTTCCATTCTACTCAATGTTGAATTAATCTGTTTTAATTCGATACTTTTGTCGACTGCGCCATGTTGTAATGTGTATGAGTTGTCTGAACAAACTCGCTACGACTTACAAGCTGAACTGAATGTTTATTCAAGATATACAAGATAGAGATAAAAAGGAAATAATTTACATAAGTTTAAAACAATTGACAAATGGAATAATTTTGCATAGCCAACAATAGGTAACAATTATAACACTTAACAAAGGTTACTTACATATCACAACAGTTATGACGACCATTTTGGCTTCTTTTTCAAAAGATAGGTAGCTATCCTTTTCTTAAATAGTCCTGAATCAACACCTGGACGTACCGAACTGTATTCCTTTCTAGAATTGCTGATGGTCAAATGAAAAGGTCCCTTTTTGAAGGTCCAAGACATTTGATCAAATGTGAGGACTTGTGCTGGATAGTATTTACATTTTTGACATTTTGGTATGCCTTACCTTTCATCTTTGAAGAAAGACGCTTTGAGGTGACCTGTTATTTCATGAGAGAATGGTAATATCACATTTAGGATTTCTCTCGAATTTTTACCTTTGTACCATTTTGATCCATGATATTTTTAATTCGGGCCATTTTAAACTTCTTCTTCTACCTATCCTCTGCTTAGATTGTCTTGAACCAATTTCTGGAGTTTCCGAATTTATTAAAACTAAATAATTTACATAGTGTAATATCATCCGCGGATCACGAGAACCAATCAGGTGAGACTTTGCACAAGCAAGGAATGTATAAAAGGCACGGCGGGATGACCGTTGCGGGGGATTAGTAGAGTTGGTGAGATTAGCAGGGGATTGATAAGAATCAGGTTGAGGAAGATAGCAGAGCCTAGGAGATAGAATTCTCGAGCTCAGAAGAATAAAGGGATAAAGAAATCTATGGGAAGCCTCTTTTAGGAATTGAAGAAAGTGAAAGAACTCAAGTTGAGGAAAATCCTGTTGAAATTTGAGGAAAGTGAAAAGGCAGAAGTTGATAAAAAGCCCACTGTAGAAACTAAGGAAAGTGAAGAAGCTAAAGCTGGCAAAAGGATTGATTGGCAGAATAGCCGGATACTTGCTCCAACTGAGATAAGTTCAATTTTATGCATCATTGAATCATAGTAAAATAAAGCCCATTATATTTAAAATCGCCAAACCCTGTCGTTCAATTTCCTCAAGTTTACCACCCGCCTATCGCTACAATAGTTAGAGACACAAAAACTATCTATTTAAATTGGTCATTTGTTTATTCATAGTTTTCTAAATTCATTCTTTTTTTTTTCTATATATTTTCAAATTCCCTACAGAATTGTTTTTCATTCTAGAAATGATGATGATCAAATGTAAAAGTCCCTTGTTTAGGGTCCAGGACATATTATCAAATGTTGAGGATTTGGGCTGGATAGTACTCATATTTTTGCCATTTTGGTACGTCTTACTTGAAGAAAAGCGTTTTGAGGTGCCCTGTTCTTTCATGAAAGCATGATAATGTTTTTCCTATTCAGGTTATGTTCAAGGGTTTGTCTTGAATTTTTATTATAGTTCCATGAGATTTCCATAGTGACGACAGTTTAAATCATTGTTGAGTATGTGCCATAGTGAACAGAGTTAAACTCCATTGTTGGGGTTGCCATAGTGACCGCAGTTAAACTCCATTGTTGGGGTTGCCATGGTAAACAGAGTTATACATCATTGTTGAGTATTCCATAATGACCGCAGTTAAGCTCCATTGTTGGAGTTGCCATAGTGAACAGGGTTAAAAACACATTGTTGAGTTCGTTTTCAAAGAATTAACAATATTTCAATTTTAAAAAATTCTAAATTATTTAACAAAATCCTCTTATTAATTTAATCTAAAACCAACACTTCATAAAGAAAATTCATGGGACAAATGTATTTTTTCTATTAATTTTACAAGGTTGTTCTAAAAGTTGATAAACACTTGAAAAAAAATTAAATACCAATATTATTCATCGTTATGTATAATGTATTTGTATTATGTATAAAGTAATTGCATTATGTATTATTATGTATTCGCCGTAATAATATTATTCGCCATGTAATAAGAAAAACACGAAATTTTGGGATAACCATATATTTAGATAAAAGAATGTAATATATGAGAAATTTTCAAAGATTTTCCTAAAGTCGCAAGCTCACAAACTTTTGGTTTGTTGCAGAGAACAATGAGGGAAGTAACCCGGCCATTCCCCATATGAAATAACAGTACTACAAATCATACTAGTACTACATCAACAATACTCCACCCAGTATTATTCTACTATAGTATTGGCCAGTATGGTGTACCTTGTCTACTTTAGCAACAGACGATCTTATTGTAAAACGACATTTTAAAATTATCCCGCATGTGTTTCTTTTCAACGAAAAATCCAAATTTTTTTCAAGGAGAAATAACGATTATTTCTAACCTTAGAGATGAGGTATGAAAGGATGAATTGTGAAGAGTAATGATAAACGGAAAAATAAAAGTGTCCAAGGATGGGAACAGAACCCACAGTGTTCCGCTTACCGGGCAGATGCCATGTTATTTTTCCGTTTATCATTACTCTTCACAATTCATCCTTTCATACCTCATCTCTTAGGTTAGAAATAATCGTTGTTTCTTCTTGAAATAGATTTGGATTTTTCATTGAAAAGAAACACATGCGGTATAATTTTAAAATGTCGTTTTATAATCACAAGACCATCTTATATTAATACTTAGCAATAACACGACTTATATATTCAATAAATGTAAACATTAAGACACATTTCATTGCAGTCTGGACAATAGAAGTTTGATTTATTTGTGAAAAAGAAACATTCGCGTCTTAATATTTTCATTTATTATGTATAGAGGATCTTATAGTTCAAAAATAGAATACCTTTCTTTACAAATATGTAAATATAATGACACAAAATACAATTGTAAAATGAGACAAATATATGCAATAGATGGTGAAAATATTTTAATACGTCCCATATATTGAGAATAAAACTTTTTATTAGTTTTTTAGCATATATCATTAAAAAAATTCATCTTTTAAATTTATCTTTCGTATTTACATTGAATTTAATAAATTTTACGTCATCTATATATATATAATGTTTTTTTATGTAAAAATGTCAATATATTTTCTAATCTAGCTTTTGAATACTTCTTGAATATATGAAATCTTTTGTTCATGTACATTTTAATAAATGCTCTAATAAATCTTACACTGCTTTAATTTATCGTTGTCTTTTTGTTTTATCACATCACACTCTTAGGAACTCCGCCTTTGCCTGTCCCAAGCCCGGATGAAAAAGGAGGAGGGGGAGCAGTAACAAGCTCACTAAAAAACCAGGGTTCAACTGGCCCGGTAGCTACATGCTACTGAATAGGGAAACACCAAAGAGAAGAATATGGAAAAATGACCTCAAGGACTGGAGTGAGCTACATGCTGCTAAAGAGGAAGACCAAGAAGAATGTGGACCAACGACTTCAAGGACTGGAATAAGCTACATGCTGCTAAAGAAGAAACCTGAAGAATATAGACCACAAGAAGTGGATTAAGCTACATTCTGATAAAGATGAAGACCCAGGATAGAACTGCACGTCTACCAACATTCGTATGAAAGAGACACGTCAAAAAGAAACATCTACATGGTGTCTTGACCATATTAGACATGCAACGTTGACCTTCTCACTGACACCGATGCTCTGAGAACACTTGCACGCTCCATTGACGACGTTGTCCACCACCTGATCAGCTGACAATGATAGCAGACGACTTTTGTTGTCTAGTTGGTGATAAGCTACTCGTGTACAGTACCTGCAGCAGGTAAGTGTTTCCGTCTGCCATCGATACTGGAAATTGATTTATCACGGTATAGATAGAAACATAGATCACCTACACCCAACTTTTTAAACATATACCGCTAGCCAAAATACACTTTCAAGCAACCAGGCTACTGTTGAGACATCTTCTACTGAAATTTTAGTTATTTGATAAACTAAAGAAACTGTTTTGTGCGTGTTATTAAAGTTTAAAACACATTTAAACTTTATATATTTTATTCAATGAAGATCTAAATTACATAAACATCACATTTAATTATATATCATCTCGAACAAATACAAGGTATGTCCCATAAGTTCCCGGACTGGGTCCATAAAAAATAAATAAATGAAAAATGTAAATAAATTTGACTGTTTATTATAGAAAAAATATCTGGGAACACGGTGGTACCAATATCGAGGCGGTACGTGCGCGTGCGCCAAAGTTATTCTAATTTATTTAAAGGTTACACCTTGGGCTGCGGCGATTTTACGATGGAACAAAAATTGAAGCAGAGGATTTGCATAGATTTTTGCGTGAAACTTCAAATATCAGCAACCGAAACTTTTGAAATGCTTAATAAAGCATTCCCCAATGACACCCCAAAGAGAACAACTGTTTTTAAATGACATTCTAGATTTAAAGCTGGCAGAATTTCTATTGAAGATGATCCTCGGCAAGAACGCCCAAAATGTGCAAAAAATCACAGATTTGATAAAAGAAAATCCTCGAACCACTTTGCTGGAGCTAGAGCAAGACACAGGCATCTCTAAAACAACTATTGGAAGGATCGTAACCAAAGATTTGAAGATCAAAAAGACTCCTTCAAAATTCATCCCAAGATTCCTCACTAATGAGCAAAAACTGTGTCGGCTTGCAACCTGTGAGAGCATGTTGGAAATGACAAGAACGGATCCGGAATGGAAAGACAAGATAATCACAGGCGACGAGACATGGGTCTATGACTATGACCCTGAAACCAAGCGTCAATATGCCGAGTGGAGAGGTCAGGGTGAGCCTAGACCAAAAAAATCCAGGATATTGAAATCCAGAAACAAGGTGTTGCTGGTCGCTTTTTTGGATAACAAGAGCATTGTTCATCACGAGTATCTTCCTGCAGGCCAAACGGTTATTAAGGAAATGTATTTGGACATTCTTCGCCATCTAAGGGAAGCGATTCGAAAAAAAATGCCAGAAAAATGGCCTAATGGTGACTGGATCCTACACCATAACAATGCCCGCCCTCACACAGCGCACTTGGTGACGAGTTTTTTTTGGCTAAAAACGGGACAGAAATCCTACCTCAACCACCCTATTCCCCAGACATCGCACCAAATGACTTTTTCCTGTTCCCCAAACTTAAAGCAGTTCTAAAAGGAAGACATTTTGACACCAGGGATGACATAATAGAAAAATCGCTGTTGGCATTGAAGAGCATTCCAAAAGAGCTCTATAAAAACTGTTTCGACAATTTGGGGAAACGATGGCGCTGGTGCGTTCAAGCAAGGGGGGATTACTTTAAAAAGTTTTAATATTTTTTTAAAAAAATATCTTACCTTTTTTTTTTATGGACCCAGTCCGGGAACTTATGGGACACACCTTGTATATATCATAACTACATAATATTAAGCCAACTATTTTTAGTTTTGTTTTCGTCACCGGTCCAATATTTTTATTTTCACAGACTAAATTATGAGATTAATTTATAAATGAAAAATATGTGCAAAACAAATACAACAACAACAAAACAGCTTTATTAGGGCATCTTGCCCTGTACAGATTCGCCTTTGAATTACTGACAATATTCAACACAAGAGAAAAAGGAGAGATGGAGTATTTACAATTAAAGTATGGCAAATATTTTTATTGTGCCCCTGTTCTTCTCTCTTCCACGAGTGCAATTTTATTTACAACCGATTTTTGGTAGTTGAACAGTTCTATTGCCCAACTTTTCTTATCTGAAACAGTTTTTATTGTCTTTAATGAGTTCAAATGTGGTCTCGGAAGACTTTTCAGGATCTTTTTTCTCTCACCTTCCAGATCTCCGCACTCGGCAGTAAAATGGTATATCTCATCGGTTATCTGACCTCCGCATAACTTACAGTACAAATCTTCTTTCTTAATTACGTAGATATGATTTTCTTTGATCAATGTTGATATTATCCTGATCTGTGCAATAAAACTCACTAAAGCTGAGGACAGATTGCATGAAAAATAATGTTCTGGAATGAATGAATCATAAAGTAACCTATAGTTTGAGTATGTTTTCGTAAGAGATAATTTTGCCAGATCTTGCTGCAATAGCTGTTCAATTTTTATTTTTAGTATATTCGGTAATTCGATCTGTATGTCATCATAATTTAACCTATAGTTTAGCCGTGTGAGTCCACAATGATTGATGATATCCATGATATTTTTACAGAATCCTATAGGTTTTTTTGTCATTAAGGAAATTTCCTTCAATCTATTCCAGCATAGCTTAGGTAGTCTATTTTCTTCCATTTCCTGTAATATAATGAAATATTTCATAATTAGTTTGATCGTTGTAAAAGTCAGAGATAATCTGCCTGTTTCCAACCTTACAATATACCCCGGTATATATCTTGGCAGATTCAGAAAGTTTTTGATAAACGTATTCTGTATTTGGTCTATAATATCGGTATTGTCCCAAGCCCACACAGGGGCCGCATAGAGTAGTATTGATTTAATAACTGAGTCAAATAAATTCAGTGCAACTTTTAATGAATTAATTTTTTCCCTTTTTATCAGTCTAATAGTTGCATTTATTGCCGTATTTGCTTTGGCTTTATAAAAGAGGGCTACCTTTTTGCTATTATTAGTGGTAGTGAATGGAAATCCCAAATACATAATATTGGACGCAACAGTCAGTGGGATGTCCCCCCAGTACCAGTTTTCGTGTCTTGCCGGTCTTCCTCCATTTCTAAATACCATCACCTTGGACTTATTTTCATTTAAAACTAATTTGTTATTGTCCAGATAAGACTTTAGTAAATTGATGCAAAACAAATAAACAACTTTATACATCAGAAACCTTTCAGCATCTCATTGCCGTACTAAAAAGAGTGGAATTCCTATTATCTTGGAGGGACATTTTCCAGTGATATAGATTCCTCACATATATATATGTATATATATATATGTAGTAATGTAGTGTTGTTTATACTGTAGGATGACTGTAGTGTGGCATGTTGGTTGCAGTCGTGGTAGCCACAATGTTTAGAGTGGGTTCAGGTGTGAATGGGATTACACAAAAGGACGAGACATGTTGGATGTCACCACAGAGATGGCGAGAGAGTAAGTGAAGCCGACACCGGTCAGGGGAGATCTCTCGAGATCTTCAATCCTCATGTCTCAAAGCGGACTAATCTGTTTGAGTAAGAAAGGGGGGCACCTGGGAACCCGACTTGTTTTTCGGACCTTTTTCCTCTACAGGCGCTGACTGTCACTCACTCGAAATTTTATTTCTGTCACCTTGGCAATTACATTATAACTATACAACACATGGGGATATATGTATATTGGAATATATTATAACATGTATATGTATGAAAATTCGAAACTATTATAGACGCGTATTATGATTCTTTTTTAAAAATAAAACAATTTATACTGCCCTTACTGAAATGGAAAAATTAATGGGAAGGCCCCTGGCTCATCAGTGACAATGACAATTAAAATAGACTTTATTGACATGCTAGTCAATATTTACACTCCATCAAGAGTTAAGAAATATTCACAGTCTTCTTTGAAAGTGGAAATTCACATCAGGCGGAGCCCTCTCCGAGGGGACGTCTTGATCTCATCAGCAGCTACAAAGCTGCCTTAAAATCGAAAATCCGTTGAGAGTGATTTGATCGCCGCCCCGAGCGCGCCCGATGACGGTGTCAAGGAAGTCCGCGAGAATATTCCTTTATTTCCGCGGTATGTTGTGAAAAAGATTCCAAGCGTCCTCGGGGCGCAGAACCGCATTAATGATAGATTCCTCATTGGTCCACTCCAATATGGGTCTTAAGATGGTTCTGTGATTCAAATCCTTGAATGTGTCAAGGAGCCATTTCTTGCGGTCTTCATCGGTCTTTGAAACTGCGGCTGGACTGGTCCTAAGCTCCGCCTTGACCTGCCTTAATATTTTGTATAGTTTAATCTACCATACCGCGCTGTTATATTGCATTTTTTTTATCTTCCTTTTATAGTGATACTGATGCTAGACTCTTGGAATGGGTATTTTATATGAACTATGAACATAAGCTTTGAGGACAGCAGAATTACATATAATTATAAATATATAATATGCTTCGAGCAATCGCTCTTCCACAAATATCAATTTGTGTCTTTTATTGGAAAAATTATGTTATGATGCATTAGCGCGCCATCTATTATGAAAATTCGAAACTATTATAGACGCGTATGATTCTTTTAAAAATAAAACAATTTCTACTGGCCTTACTGCAATGGAAAAATCATTGGGAGTCATATATATACATGAAATAGTTTAAACATTTACACGCAATTATCCACATAGGATGTGAGCAATATGTATGTATGTTATATAAAAGTATTATTTTATTTTAAATTATAATTTCATAGATTCAAATACTCTGTTAAATCGACCGCCAGAGGTCACACTTCCCCTATAAAAACTCATTGTTGTTGTATCCCGATGGCTGGCTCAAACCTTTTGTACATTATGTAAATAAGTTATTCATTTTTTTATTCTTACGCCTTAAGCTAGGCAGTACTTTTACCAAATTATGTCTTTTATATATATTCCTTAGCTCAATTAAAGCAACTTCTGATCAAAATTATTTTATTATTCCCACGACTGCATCACCATAGCATAATCTCAACAATTCCAAAATCAGCAGAAAATCTCTATTCATTTTTATATAACAATAAGTCGACTGGATATTTACCTGTTATTTTTTTAAATGGCAAAAGAAAAATTTTCAAATTCAACTATGCAAATCCTTCACCTAAAAATGGTTCATTTACTAATATGCAAATTCTTCTTAAATCAAAAATAATCCTCTGCAATCAAAAATAGACATTTTCACCTACAAAAATAGCTCATTTCAACCAAAAATAACCTACTTCAACAAGACATAGCCCAATTCAATCTCCAATCAAACATAGTCCACTACAATCAAACAAACATGGCCATCTCCAAACAAACATAGCCATCTCCAAGCAAACATGGCCATCTCCGGGCAAACATAGCCATCTCCACAATCAACCATAGCATTCTTCACAAACAACCATAGCTTCAACAAGTCATCTCCATCTACAGCCAACTCCAGCCATCACACCTTCCGCCTAACACCAGCCATCTCCCGATATCTTCAAATCCAGCCCATCTTCCATTTCAAGGTACCTTGTATCTACCTTTTGCAGAATTTACCCCGTTTTAACTTTTTATTCCTTATCCATGATTTACACTAGTTTCAATTGCTTGTTTATCGTTATTTCCCTTTTTGTTAAATCAATCTCAAATATCAATTTTGTCATAGCTCTTTTTGCCCTTTTAATTCTATCACACCCTTTAATCCTCGTAAAGCTTATTTTCCTTTGTATAATTAGTTGCTAAATTTTTCTCATTCCATGTTTTACCTTTAAACCTTTGCATTTTAAGCTATATTAAATTTTAACACAACACCTCTTAATGTTTTTAAACCTTGTTTTGCTCTGCATGGTTTGTACCTAAATTTAATATTTCTTATTCCATATTTTTACCTTTAAATCTTTGCATTTTAAGCTGAACCATTTACAACTATCATTTTTTAACACCATGTGTAGGGCGGTCGGCCAGGAAAACAACAACCAATCAATAAATCTTTCTCGCATATCATAAATCTTTATTAAAAAATAGCTAAACTTCAATGTTTCTCATATTTTTCATTTTTTCTTTTACAATTTGTTCCAAATTCCATATTGCTTATCATATGCCCTTTATTACATCTAACTCCTAGTATATAGGTTGTCATTGTTTCAATTTGAAAAAATCTACCCCCATTACTTATTTCATATGTAATTAATAACTAAAAGCGTTTTTGCCAATATGTAAATTTAGCGAGACCAACATAGGCAAATCTTAACTCTTATTTTTATCCTCCTTGATTCTTTTTTCTTCAAATGATCATTCTTTTGTCCTACCATTACTTTCATCTTTACATATTCATTCCTTGTTTTCACATTTTTCCCGACGGGAATCGGTGGAAGGATGGTCTAAACCGTTGGTTTTCGACCGCTACGACCCGGGTTCGATTCCCGCATTGGGTACTTTTTCCTGATAAAAAAAAAATGCTCCAATGGCCCCCGATTCTTGCAAAAGTCCAACCCCACCAGCGAGTGCAAGTAACCAAACGGGGCTCTGGCACATTTGTAAGTTGCAAAGTCGAACTGCTTTTCACATGTGTAGACATGTGGTGCACTTACAGTAAAAGCAGTCGCCTTCTACCCACCATGATTATCATGGCCTGTACCATGTGTATTGAGATAAGAAAGAAGAAGAAGACATTTTTCCTTTTGTACATAAACTTTGTCTTCAACTTATTGCTTTTTTTTCATAAATGCCTTTTATCATCAAATATTTTAGCATTGCCATATATATTTTGCCAATTATTTTTCATATTGTGTTAGAGTTTAATTTTATTATTACTCTGTGTGAATGTTTATATTATGTTTGACCAGGAGTGACTGGTCACGTGTGTGTATTATTTTGTATATATTTTGAGTTTTTAAATAAAGTGTGAGTGTGAATAGTTTTCTTGGTCGTGCCTTTATTCTCTCTTTGGCTAAAGGTTGGATTCACCATTAGGGTGTCATCTAGGGTAGTTCAAGAACTGACACAGTCCTCTAAAGACCTGGCCATATTTCTGCTGAGCAAGAGAATTTCCTCAACATTTGGTCCCTCGAGCCGGTTTCTGGAAGAGAAACGGCCAAAAGGTTTAATCTAAAGAAAAGGCCAAAGAAGACAAGGCTAAAAGAGATAAGGCCAAAGAAATAAAAGCCGAAGAAATTAAAGCCGAAGAAATTAAAGCTTAAGAAGGCAAAGTTGAAGAAAATTAAGGTTAACAAAATAGATTGGCGAAGTTTAGCGAATATATGTAAATTGGCCTTAATTTAAATTTAAGTAAGAAATTCAAGATGGATAAAATTAAGAAATTAAGAACGCGGCTGCGATCCTCGGCGACAAAATATATAAACGAAATTGAGACTGAATTTGAAAAAGAATATCCTTCTCGGGACTCTATCTTGGTCGTGTTCAAATTGCTGGAGACTAATGTGGGCCGGCTAAGGAGCACGAATTCCCAAATTGAGGGGTTAATTCTGGACGATGAGAACACCACTGTGCAGGAATTGGAGAAAGAACAGGATTTGGTCGACCAGTATGAAAGAAACTTTCTGCTAATAGAAAAGAAAGTAGCCGAATATATTGATCCTAAGGGAAATGACCCACAAGGCCAAGGGGATGTGGCTTCAATTGGGAGTAGCCCAGAGAGGAGTGCCTCATGCAGACTGCCAAAAATCGCGTTAAAAGTGTACGATGGCACCAGTCTCGAGTGGCTGGGATGGTGGTCGCAATTTGAGGCCATACATGAGAATCCAAACCTGTCTGAAGTGGATAAATTCCAATATTTGATCCAGTCGATGAAGGTTGGAACAAGAGCAGAAAGATTGGTCAAGAGCTATCCTTTGACAGAGGCTAACTACCCCAAGGTAATAGAGGCTCTCAGGGATCGCTTCGGCGACAAGGTGATCTTGACCGAGGTGTATGTGAGACAGTTGTTAAAACTGGTCATTAATAACGTAAGAAAGAAGAATATATCCTTGGAAAGTTTATATGACCAGGTTGAATCACACCTAAGGTCTTTGGATTCCCTGGGCGTGAATGTGCAGCAGAGCTCTTCCTTTTTGTATCCACTCGTGGAGTCCAGTTTGCCAGAGGAGTTGATTAGAATCTGGCAGAGGAGTGCAATGGCTGGCTATGATAAAGACGAAAAGGAATTAATCCCATCGGTGGACCAGAGGCTAACTTCTCTGTTGGCGTTTGTACGAAGAGAAGTTAAGGGTGAACAAAGAATTGCCTACATTAAGGATGGATTTGGGGAATCATCACGTAAGAGAGACACCGGGCATTATGTAACAGGGTTACATACGGCAAAAATAGGAGAAAATGCCGTGAAGAGGGTTCCCTGGTGTATAATCTGCCACGGGAACCACTGGATACAATCTTGCCCTAAATGGTGTTCAATGCCGGTCCCAGCGCGAGCGGAGGCATTAAAGAAGGCGAATGCATGTTTTAAATGCTTACGCGTGGGACATACGGGAAAAACATGCAGGAGCACTATAAGATGCGCACAATGTCAGGGCGGCCATAACAAATTCCTGCATCGAACGAATACAGTGTCTCGAGAAATTCAGGATCCAAATGATCGGGAGATGACTAGCCCCAAAAATTCTCCTGCACCGATTGATGCACAAGAGGTGGAATTTGCCGGAATGCATTTACGAACAGCCATTCCTAAGGCACTTTTGGCCACCGCCTTGATTCGGATTGTAAACCCCCATGGAAACGGGGTAGTGGTGCGAGCATTGCTGGATCAGGGATCTCAGTCATCATTTATACAACGAGATCTTCTGCAGCATTTAAGTGTTCCAACATGCGGAGTAAATGTCCAAGTTTATGGAGTAAATAATATTAAAGGAGAACATGTTAAAGAACTAGCTTCGTTTGCATTGGAATCGCTGACAGAACCAGGATGGACCTTGCCGATGAAGGCATTAGTGGTGGGAAGAATGACAGGATTATTGCCAACTAAAGACCTATGTTTGGCTATACCATCCAGTTGGAAGGTCCTACCGCTAGCCGATCCCCAATTTGAGAAATGTGGAAAGGTGGATGTCATCCTGGGTGCGGATGTCTATGGAAGATTGCTCCTCCCCGACCTTAGGTTTTGTGACAAAACCCATCTATGCGCCCAGAACACCAGGTTGGGATGGGTAATTTCTGGGGAATTGCCGAAGGGAGATCGGACGAGGCCGCATTTGGTATATAATATTCGTGTCAAATATGAGGACCACCTGGATGAGTTGATACAGCGATTTTGGGAAGTTGAAGAAATCCCCTCAAGGCCGACAGAATCAGAAGAAGATGAGTTCTGTAGGAATTTATATAAAAGGGAGGTTCAGCGAACACCGGGTGGGAGATATATAGTTCCCTTGCCCTTTGATCCACGGGTTGGAATGCAGGATTGCTTCGGAAACTCCCTGGACTTATGTGTCAAACGGCAGATGGCCCTGGAAAGGCGCCTAGTTCTGAATGAGCAGCTGGGAAGGGATTATTATAAGTTTATGGAAGAGTACGAAGGATTGGGACACATGACCCAGCTGACCGAGATCCCAGTTGGTGATCAGGCGGAACATTGTTACCTACCTCATCATGCAGTCCTTGGAGGCCAACCTGATAGAGGGAAATTTAGAGTGGTTTTTGACGCATCTGCAAAAACCAAAAATAGATTTTCATTTAATGATAGACTTTACACTGGTCCAAAACTACAAAGAGATATATTGTCTATCCTGATGAATTGTCGAAGACACGGAATATTTATTATGTCAGATATAGAAAAGATGTATCGACAGATTTTGGTCCGTCCTGGCGATGCAGAAAGGCAGAGAATTATATGGAGGCGAAGCTCGCAAGATAAATTGATGGCTTATAGACTTAATACTGTTACCTATGGTACTGCTGCAGCACCCTTTTTGGCAATGAGAACCCTATTAAAATTGGTAGAGGATGAAGGGGCTAAGTATCCTCGAGCCTCTAGAGCAATCATAAAGGATACTTATGTAGATGACATTATTACCGGTGCAGATGATCAAAGAGATGGAATGGCGTTGCGTGATGAACTCATCGAGTTGCTTAGATGTGGAGGATTCACCTTGAAGAAGTGGTCGTCTAATGAACCGACGATTTTGGGCAACATTGCGAAAGAGCATTGCGCACAAAAGATCACATTTGAACAATCCAAGGTTATAAGGACATTGGGGTTGGGATGGATCCAAGGTGAAGACTGTTTTTTTTATATGACGTTCAGTCGTTGGAAAAGACATCGGTGACTACCAAACGCGAAATGCTTTCCTTTATCGCCAAGTTATATGATCCCTTGGGATGGTTGGCACCTGTCCTTGTAACAGGAAAAATAATGGTTCAAAGGTTGTGGATAACGGGATTACATTGGGATGAATGAATCATTGATTGGAATGGATGAATCATTGATTGAAACATGGGCTAAATTTAGAAAGGAATTGAATTTCATAGGAAGTGTGAGAATACCCCGATGGTTGGGTCTCGGAAGGAATACCCAGGGAGTGCAGTTGCATGGATTCGGTGATGCCTCTGAAGACGCCTATGCGGCAGCCGTTTACATAAGAATTCCCACTGATGATGGGGTTAGTGTAAAACTGTTGGCATCAAAGACTAAGTTGGCTCCCATTCGGAAGATGTCAATTCCACGCTTAGAATTGTGCGCAGATCTTCTCCTGACCAGACTAATGAAATATATACTGGAAGAGTTGAATATCAAAATGGAGAGTGCTACCTGTTGGTCCGATTCTACTATAATCTTGAGTTGGATAAGAACTATGTCTAGAAATCTCCCCACTTTCATCGGCAATCGTGTGGCGGAAATTCAGAGTTGTCCACAAATCAGGGAGTGGCGCTATGTTCCCACAGGAGATAATCCAGCGGATATCGCCTGGTGAGGAATTCTGGGGTCCGAGCTGAAATAGTCTTCCATCTGGTGGACGGGACCTACCTGGTTGTCAGCGGAATCAACAGAATGGCCCAGAAAGCTTCATGTGTTTGAGAACCAAAGTCAAACTGAGCTCCTGAGTGTTCATGCCATCAGTGAAACACCTTTCTTGGTGGCTATCGGAGCGATGAGCTCAACCTTTACTGGATATATCCGAAAGGTGGCCTGGATATTGCGTTTTTGCCATAACTGCCGCTACAGCGCGGAGCGATATCAGTCGCACTTAACCACAGCTGAACTGAGAAATGCTCATAGGAGAATACTTCAATCAATTCAGTTCCAGCATTTCAGGGAAGACATAAGAAGTTTGACCACTTTAGGATCAGTGAAGCGCACGAGCAAGATTTATGGTTTAACACCGTTCCTCGACGATCAAGGAATCCTTAGAGTCTGCGGTAGATTAAAATGGGCTCCATCTATGACATATGAACAAAAACATCCTGCGCTGTTGCCTTCATCGGGACAGGTGGCTCAGATGATTATTCAAGCGGTTCATATGCGGACTTTGCACGGAAGTGTGCACCTGATGCTGTCCACAATGAGACAGAAGTATTGGATGCTGAGAGCAAAAGATCAGGTGAAAAGATGCATTCGAGAGTGCGTGACATGTTGTCGATACAATCGCGTCACTCAAGGCCAGCTAATGAGCGATTTACCCAAGGAGAGATTAACACCGGGTAAACCCTTTTCAATCAGTGGTGTAGATTATGCTGGACCTGTGAGCCTTCGATTGTCCAAGGGTAGAGGCCGAAAGACTGAAAAGGGCTACATCTGTTTATTTGTGTGTTTTGTGACCCGAGCAGTACATCTTGAATTGGTTACAGATGCCTCTACGCCCACCTTCATGTCGGCTTTCAAGCGATTTGTAGCACGAAGAGGACATTGCACTCGACTATATAGTGATCAAGGAACAAATTTTGTAGGAGCTGCACGACAGTTACGTTCATGTTTCTATCTGGCTCAAAATCAATTAAAAGAACTAGCTGCCGTGTTAGCTAATGATGGAACTGAGTGGAGGTTCAACCCTCCAGGAGCCCCCCATTTTGGTGGTCTATGGGAAGCTGGGGTCAAGGCTTTGAAGTATCATATGAAGCGAATTATTGGGAACAATTTGCTGACATATGAAGAACTGCTGACCGTTCTGGTTCAGATCGAGTCTTGTTTGAATTCGAGACCTTTGTACTCAATGAGTGATGATCCTAATGATCAAGGGGTATTAACTCCCGCCCATTTCTTGCTTACTGAGCCATCCTCTTGTGTCCCGGAAGATGACCTACTATTGGTAAAGAATCATCTCCTAACAAGATGGCAGTTGACTCAGAGAGTCTTGCAACATCTGTGGAAAAGATGGTCAAGGGACTACTTGAATAACTTGCAACAGCGCAATAAGTGGAAGACCATCTCTCCCAATATCGACATCAATACGTTAGTATTGATAAAAGAGGAAAGAATGCCCCCAGCAAGGTGGCTTATGGGCAGAGTGGTGGAGACACATCCTGGGAAGGACGGCCTGGTGCGGATTGTCTCGGTGCGGACATCAGTTGGAGTGCTCCGGAGACCTTTGGTGAAGCTGGTGCTGCTTCCGGTGGCCCCTCAAAACCTTGATGTGACCCATCAACTCGGGGAGGAATGTTAGAGTTTAATTTTATTATTACTCTGTGTGAATGTTTATATTATGTTTGACCAGGAGTGACTGGTCACGTGTGTGTATTATTTTGTATATATTTTGAGTTTTTAAATAAAGTGTGAGTGTGAATAGTTTTCTTGGTCGTGCCTTTATTCTCTCTTTGGCTAAAGGTTGGATTCACCATTAGGGTGTCATCTAGGGTAGTTCAAGAACTGACACAGTCCTCTAAAGACCTGGCCATATTTCTGCTGAGCAAGAGAATTTCCTCAACATATTGTTTTCAATGTTCTTCATATTTTCATTTTATGTTTTTGTAATAATCATTCATTTTATTTTTCTTCTTCATTTATATGTGTATTTTCTGTCTATTTCCAATCTATTGGTTCACAATAAGCCAATACGATTAAGGAAACCACCTTTTAATTTCCTTTTTGTAATTTTTCATGCATTTTATTTTTCTTCCACATTTTTAATATTATATATGAAAAAATAGTACAAATGTAACATTGTACTGGGATAAGGTGCATAAATTAAGAAAAAGGCATCTCCTTATCGTGCAACTGAAAGTTGCTGATGGCTTGCGCCATCTATCAGAATAAATATCAACAATTCTCGTTGATTTTTAATTATTCCAGAATTGGCCAAATACCCATTCTTGATTAATCAAGAAAAGCTAACCACGGACGCGTTTCGGGCTGTTGGCCCTCATCAGCGTGGTGCAAGCTGTACCTCAAAGTTGCACGATAAGGAGATGCCTTTTTCTTAATTTATGCACCTTATCCCAGTACAATGCTACATTTGTACTATTTTTTCACATTTTGTAGCGTTCTCACGCAATTCTGGCCTTAACTACCCGTTTCATGATTTTTCAGGATGCCTTAATGACCAATTTTTTGGTCGTTGAGGTACAGCTTACACCCCGCTGATGAGGGCCAACAGCCCGAAACACGTCCGTGGTTAGCTTTTCTTGATTAATCAAGAATGGGTATTTGGTCAATTCTGGAATAATTAAAAATCAACGAGAATAGTGGATATTTATTCCGATAGGTGGCGCAAGCCATCAGCAACTTTCAGTTGCAAGATAAGGAGATGCCTTTTTCTTAATATTATATAAGTGTATCATTTTTTCCTTGTCTTTTTCCAATCTATTGGTTCACAATGCGCCAATACGATTATGGAACACCTTTTTTTTTCTCTCTCTCTTACATTTTCACTCTATACCACATTTTCACTCTTTACCACATTTTTGTTATCATTATTCATATTATGCATTATTTTGTACTTTCCTGTCTATTGGTTACCACATTTAAAACCAATATGATAAGTAAATATCACCTCTCACCTTTCTTTCTACTCATTTTATCTTTTTTTTTAAAGCTATATTTTTATCACTTTTCTCTGAATGTACCCATATTATTTTCTTCATAGAGGGGAAATGTTATATAAAAATACATTTATTAAAAAAAAAATTATAATTTCATAGATTCAAATACTCTGCTAAATCGACCGCCAGAGGTCACTCTTCCCCTATAAAAACTCGTTGTTGTTTTATTCCAATGGCCAACCTCTGCCGACCACGAGGCAAGATCAATGTCTTGCCCAACTGCCAGAGCTAGAGCTGCAAAGTTCTAGTCCTCACGCCTTTTTCCTGCCTCCTGACCTCCGCGGACCCAATCCGGCCTAACCTGCCTCTTCCCTGACGGTGATCCTGTCCTTAGCCTCTCCACCCTGGTCATAGTGGTTTTATATATTCCGCTTTACGCGGCCATTGGGGCTCAAAAATCATTTATTTTGGTTAGCAGCCCCGTAAATAAAGATATTTTCTCTATCCCAATGGCCGGCTCAAAACTTTTGTACATTATGTAAATAATATTTTGTTTTCCTTATTCTACTCGCCTTAAGCCAGGTATTACTTTTATCAAATTATGTCTTTTTTATATATTCCTTTAGTTCAATTAAATTACTGATTAAAACCATTTTTATGATTATATTTTAAAGATTTTTAACCACGACTGCATCAACATAGCATAATCCTCAAGATGATCAAAAATCAAGCAGAAAAAAAACTTTTTTATTTATAATGTGTATATATTCATATTTTGATTTCTCAGGAAGCCTCTTGGATGCCATCTTAGATGGCAAAGCGCCATCTAGTGGAACAAAAATAAACTAAACGTTGGATTTGGGTTTATTCCATGATATTCCCATTATATCCCCATTTTCTTGAAAAATCAAGAAAAGTCAACCAAGAATGCGTTTCGGGCTGTTGGTCCTCATCGGGGTGGTGCAGGCTGTATCTCAATATGTCGCGGAGGTAAACTCCGATATGGCTGTACCACTAGAAAACTTGCCCTGCAATGCTTCAAGAAGTTGAAGACTCCAGAAATAACTTTGACAGTTTTAAAAGCCTTGTAAAAGAGATATGTTTATTGTATCAGCTTGTAGCGCGCTCTCCTCTAGCCAAGAGCTCTTCTGTCGGCAGCATCTCCTTTTATAAAGGCAAAAATACAAACAAAATATATAAAATATCTATTTACATATATAGAAGAAAGCAAAGTATATTTTTACATATAGGAGAAATATTTTTCAACAAAATATATGAAAAAGAGGCTTCCTGAGAAATCAATATATGAATCTATATATATCTATATGGATTTATAATACAATATAATGCGGCTTATGATTGTAAAACGAAAATTGCAATTATTTCTTTTGAACGAAAAATCGAAATTTATTTTAAGGAGAAATAGCGATTATTTCTAACCTTAAGGATGAAGTATGATAGGATGAATTGTGAAGAGTAATGATAAACGGAAAAATAAAAGTGTCCAGGGATGGGAATCGAACCCAGAGTGTTCCGCTTACCGAGCAGATGTCATGTCCACTAGGCTACCCTGGACATATTTTTCCGTTCGTAAATATTATATGGTTTTTATTTATTAAACACATCCTATGTGTATATTTGCATGTATATGTTTAAACTATTTTATATACATAGTTTTTAAATATATATACAAATTATTTCTGGTTTTAAAGAGAGAGTGAAGTTATTTAAATATATATGGTCCTGTGATTATTTGCGAAGCATTCGTGGTAGTTTAAAGTGTTAAAAACGCACACAGGAGACAGAATCCAGAAGCAAGAATCCGTAAGGAGTAAGTCGAAGAGGAAAGAGAGAAGTCCTGAGAACCACCCTGGGAACAATCGGCGTGGAGACCGCCTTAGAGAGCACTGCCTCCTTGATAATCAAATCTAGGGAATTTTACACTATTCTCAGTAGGCTAAAATAGTGAACGAAGAGGGGGGAATGGACAGTGACCCCAGTTCCTCGAAATGTCAATTTATAGACTGACTTTACTATGTGCATATAGCTATGGATACTTTCATATGTAAATAATACTATGTAATGGATGCTATGTAGTTAATAATAATGTCTGAATAAAGAGTTTTAAAATGTCAATTTATAGAAAACAGGACATGTAGTCAACTAGGGATGGGTTCTGACCAGCCAATTTTCCTCTCATTATACTTCTACATAGATTGTCTTTATTTACATATCTCTCTATAAGATACATTTCTTCACGTGATCTAGTATGACATATTAATTATAAAGCGATAACGTACCATCTATATATAATAAATGGAATCATCAAAGTACGAATATTTTTTAAAATATAAAGCAAATTTCTACTATCCTTACTGCGATGAAAAGAAGATTCCACCCTTCAGTGTATAATATAAGAAGTATCATCCAATACAGTATTAGAGCTCTAAGAATCTGTCTGGTAGATTAAATTGTCGAAACCGCTGGGAGGGTTTGACTCATCAATGGTGAACCCTCCCAGCGGTTTCGCAAATTTAATCTACCAGACAGATTCTTAGAGCTCTGATACCGTATTGGAAGATTCTGATTATATATGCTACACTGAAGGATGGAATCTTTTTTTCATCGCAGTAAGGACAGTAGAATTTTGTTTTATGTTTAAAAGAGACATTCGTGCTTTTATGCTTCTATTTATTATAGTATGACATATATATTGCTATATTTTCACTTATTACTGTGTATGTGCAATCAAGATGTTTTTAAGAACCTGTCTCATCTGTATGAAACCTTCCAGAGATTTCGCCGGTTTAAATTACCAGCCCGCTCTATGGCTGGATACGAACGTTAGGCATGTGCCTATATTCTTTGTCTTGTGGGTTGAACTCAGTCCTGTTGGAGGACAAACTACTTTTCTGCAACCATCATATAATGTCCACCCAAGGCTTACGATTGTCTCCAGGACATTGAGGGAAGTCTCAGCGTTCAATCCTAAGGCCTCGTTCAATGATGTAATGAGGCATGGGATCATCTTCACTGCTTGTGACGTCAAGGACAATCACTGAAGCAAGAAATATCGTGTTTATCACGACAGGTACCTCTGAAAGGCCTTTACAGATCCAACTATCGTTCCTTGGGTTCTTTATTTGGTCGTGATCAAAGTTATTTTCACCAGGGAAGCACCTTTACATGTCATAAGTGTCATGTTTCATGGTTTTAATGATATTAACAACATTTTCTTTTATTCATCATATTTTCAGTAACCAACTGGCTTTTCCAAAAGACAGGAAATAGACAGGAAGAAAAAAACAGACTGGCGATATTAAAGAATTTATACTTTCTTAAGTTTCATCTATGAATGTAGTTACTACTTGAAAGGTAATTAAAGATTATGAACCCCTACCCCTGAGGTGATATCGTAAAATACACATAACTAGGGTCCCTTGAGTATTAAACGCCCACTACCCGCGCTGTCCATCAAGACAAATGTAAAGTTCTAGTCACGGCAAGTTACAGAGGTCAACCAGTTGACCAGGAATGCTGACAAAGAATATAGGATGCTGACCAGCTATACAGGATCAAGCTAAGACAGTCCAAGTAGTAAGGCTGTCTGCATTCTGTTCTTCAGAAAAGCTGGGCAGTTGAATAGATGGTGATCTACTGTCTGTGGTTCTTCCAAGCCATAATAGCAAATTGGATCCGTACCACGATTCCAGAGAGAAAGATATGTCAAGAAGATAACCATGGGAAACTATGCAGATAGGAATGTTGACATAATTAGATTGTGGTGTGATAATCATTATTCGGATAAAACTGTGATTTTTATATTTTCCACAAAGTAAAAAAAGTCATTTGTCATTGTTTATATATAGGTAGGGAAGATTAGAGAATTACAGGAGATAGAAGAAGCTTATCTGATGTAATTGTGTAACAATGTCCTCATAAACACAATGTTGACCCTTGTTATCACATCTGTACCTTGTTATAGTGATGTTTGTGATGTGTCTCAAGTGTTGTGTATGTAATCATGTCCTTACGCAAGGGCGTAAAGCCAATTTTTGGCTTGTCAAAAGTGGAATGTGGCTTATTCCTGTTGCGTTTGGCTTCCACCAAAACTTCAATGGAGTCTTCATTTTTTGAGGATTTCGTAGAATTCCTTAGGCTGTATAACAAACAGCTATTTGTGTGAGTGATCTATTACCTGCTACATTTGGAGGTCTGCGGATTTCCGGATACTGCTGTTTTCTGTAGCCTCCCGAACTGTTGGATCCCTCTAGATAGCTGGACTTTCCCAACTGACGGTTCCCGTTCCTATACTTACCAGGTCTTTGTGCATCAGCTTCAGAGACGCTACCACTCAGTATTGATTTTCATTTCGTCTAGTCATTGAAAACATACGATGTCGCCATCGTGTCGCGAACATTGGTGACCAACGACACAATTGCCATCAGCTTGTTACTCGCATCTGTCTGATCTTTCAATAACCTAGTTTCTGGGACAATAGGAGACACCGTGATTGTGCTTGGTCCTCACCTTGACTGTTATTTACATATCATCGCGTCGGCCAAAGTCTACATCAATTTTTCTAAGTCTAGGTATAGAAATTATCTATAAAATTAAATTTAAAATAAAGTTCAAAATATGTTTATAAACTTCAGCTCCGCTAGGAGGCGGCACGTATAGGCAGCACGCAACGTCGCTCTCGGTAAGTGAACTGTCTGACTAAAATATTTTCTCTATTTTTACTAAAGTGCAAATTCAATCTATCTGAAATGAAACCTACATATCCAATATATCTTACCATCATAATTTTATGTCTATTAGACAAGAATTCTGAGCCAAATTTCCATACTTTCAAGCCGGATACATATGGCGGCAAAAAGATTTGCTTATCACGTGTGAATCTTTCACTCTCAAAATATTTCCGAAACTTTCACCTTATATGTGTAGTTTTAATGCTCTTAATATTAGCTGGCATTGAACAAAACCCAGGCCCTAAGATGTCCAAACAAACGACGTTGGAAGCAAGCTTAGATAGGGATAAAGATATCAAAGATCTGATAAATGCACTCACCAAAAGGCTGGATAGCTGGGGTGAGAGGCTGGAATCCCGTCTTTCGGCAATCGACGATAGAGTAGAAAATATAAACCAAAGACTGCAACAACTAGAGGAATCTTCTGCCGTTACAAAGGCAGCACTCTCTCAAAACTCCAAAAAAATAAAAGACTTAGAAGACCAGCTTGAACACTTGGATGCAAAGAGCAGAGAAAGGAACCTCATTTTTTACGGAATAGAACAAGATAATAACGAGGACTGCCGAGAACGGATACGGAAGGTTATCGAAGAAAATATGCAAACAACGGAGAAGATAAACATCACGCGATGCCACCGATTATCCAGAAAACCTGGTGCACCGATCCTGATTGAAGTCCCAGAACAAAACGATAGATTAACTCTATTCAAAGCTGCTCTCAATTTAAGAGGAACTAAGATATCACTATCGAAAGACTATAGCATGAAGATGAGAGAACAACGGCGCGTTTTGAATGTCAAAAGAAGAGAACTCGTCGAAAAAGGTACTCTAGCTAAGCTAAGGGACAATAAATTATTAATTAATGGCATAGCATATAAGGTCTGTGATGGACAAATTGTAGATGCCAATGGACATTCATTGTAGCAAGCAGTTAGGAAACAATCACTTGTAAATAGTCAATCCAACGATACCTTTTCACTGACCTGCTGGCAGAGACTATCAATAGATCATCCAATCTTTCCGCCAAATAGGAAAACCCGAAATACATGCTCAGTTAATCATCGCCACTCAAATTACCCTACAAATAATAGTGTCTTAATAAAGGTTTTTTTTTTTTGTTGTTGTTGTTTATTACCTTCTCCTTTTGCTTTTCTCACTTTCTACGTCTCTTTGATACGTTTTCTTTAATTAAATTTCTCTCCTCTAGGTGGTTCAACACGAATCTTCCCAGGACTTTTATTTGTCTTTCAGTAAAGAAGGTCAGGAATGTTATCTGTGTATAAACAACCGCCCTAAGGGAGTTGTCATTATCTCGACTGTCAATCTTTTACAGGGGAAAAGGAAAATTCTCTTGGAAAATCTTACAACTGTTATCTGACATTAGTCGTTATCGGCGAGATAAGAGCGAACCCCCTGGTGCAAAAAGATTGTTCGATTGTCTCAGAACTGCTACCGAATAATTCAACAAGACCTGACATGATATAATGTTTATTCCTTCCTTGCTTTAATTTCTTATATATTCGCTTTCTATGAATGAAAATATTGTTTAAAAAATCTACGCTTCAAATTTTTATAACCTTCATTCATCAGCTGAGAAAGTATTTTATTGAGACGAAAAATCTTGGTGTATGTATCATATGTAAATTCCAGTGTTTTTTTTTTTTTTTTCATTTTTTTTATTTTGTATCTTTTTTCCTCTCGGATTTACCCTTTTAAATATGTTAATGAGCTCAATTGTCTTAATTATAATGTATAAATTTCATTATCTCAATATTGATTGTGATTAGCTTTTGCTTTTTTATCTTCATTTGCGGTGAATCCGTGGCAAATCCATGTATAATAAATTTCTTTTCCTCCAATTTACCCAGACTAATCTATTAGCTTGATTGTTTTATAAAATGTTTCCACTATAATGTACCATTAAGGTACTATTATTATTATTTTTTTCCTGTATGTATCCTACATTTCTGCTTGGAGAATCTGTATAAGACTGAAAGGTCTTAATAGGGTTTTTGTTGTTGTTGTTGTTGTATAATAAATTTCTTTTCCTCCAATTTACTCAGACTAATCTATTAGCTTGATTGTTTTATATAATGTTTCCTGTATATACCATCCATATTTCCAAAATTTTTTTATTTTATTTATTTATTTTTTTAAAATTCTTCTTATTTCTTTATTATTTCTTATAATCTGTATATATTTACCATATGTATATATTCTTTCACCATTTTTATTTCCCACTTTCTCCGTTTTGTAACCCCAAGGAGAATCCTCTGTAAGACCTGTGTGTCTTAATAAAGGCTTTTGTGTGTGTGTGTGTTTATAAACTTCAATGATAAAAATACATATTATATGTATAGGAAAATATCTAGTTGATACAATTCGAATGTAAGTCGCTTACAAATTGAGTAGAAAACGATCATTATATAAAGATGGCGTCTAGTTTTGACGTTTAATTTAACGGGAGAAGAGCCCTATGCTTTTTTCGATCAATATCCTCCCGGCAAAATTGTCATCGATATTTTGGCCATAGATTTGGCCCATCCACTTTGTCAGCTAAACACCTCTTTGGTAGATTGTGAAGATTCAATTAGGTCTCGTGAGGATCTCATGGAATAAAGTCTGTCCTAGGCTGACGAGGGCCATTAGCCCGAAACCATGATCTCTAGGTGGACGCTTATCAGTTTGACAAAGCTGGTGTTGTCGATTTTTCACCTACACGAGAACGTTAATTGGCGGCGATGGTCAATAGATGGCGTCTAGTTTTGACCTTTAATTCGACGTGAGAGGAACCTAATGATGTTTTTATACTAAATAACCGTTATCATAAAGATAGAGGCTGCCTGGCCGGCGGCATTCATAGTTCTTCAAATAAAAGATACTTCTTTAATCTGAAGAACTAAATAACCGTTTTCAGAAATGGCCAGTACCTAGGTGTAGAGGCATGGAAGTATTGTTGTCGAATCATCGCGACGATAAGAACATAATGCAAGCGATTGCCGGGCGGATAAACTCACCAAACGGTGATAAGCCACAGCGAGTTTCTCCATAGTCACCGCTTGGAGTGATTCAGCCTTCGCTGCTAGGACTTCACGGTGGCTGTATAGAACACTTTCCCATCACCAACCCGAGTCCAGAGTCAGTTTTTGGAGGCAATCAATACATTTTTAAGTCATTTTATTGACCTCCGTCAATCGAAAATCATACACAAAGAGTTAAGAATATATTGTAACAAAGTATTTATTAATTTTTATTATTTTTTTATTAACAGAGTGGTCATTTTTATGTTTATGTTTTGCTACTCTGTAAATTTCCCTCGTGGCTTATCTTTTGTTTACCATTCATAGTTTGTCCTTGCCTGAAATAACTTGTTGTCTCCTCCTGAAGTTTTTGTCTTCTCTAATTTTCCACGTGGAAATATCTTAAGGGAAAGCCTATACACACGACTATTTAAAATTATATACACTCAAGAATAAAACTTAAGGAAGTTGTACCTTTTAGCATGTATATCGGGATTGAGACAATAACTCTGAAAGATATTACAGTGACCTTTATAGAAGACAAACGAGATAACTAAGTATGTATACACTCATGGACCAAACTTAAGAAAGTTGTACCTTTTAGTATGTATATCGGAATTCAGTTAATAACCCTGAAAGATATTTGATATGCAGTGACCTTTATTGAAGACACGCAAGATAACTAAGTGTGAACATATTTGCCTCTGTCTTAAAAAAATAGACAACCGGCGAATATAAATATGAAACTTCTTTAAGTGTTGTCCATGAGTGTATATTCGAGAAAGCTTCCCAATACCAAAATGGCTCAAGAAAACCTTGTAGACGCCTTTGATGACGCGATAATGGTCAAAGATGGCGGTTAGTTTTAGCCTTTGATGGGAGAGGTGACATTTTATAGTTCATTATCTTAACGGCAGATCTTGGAACCTAAACTTATCACAAGCCAAGTTTTATCTGTGAAAACACTTCCTTCCTAACCTTGGAACCTAAACTTATCACAAGCCAGGTTTTATCTGTTAAAACACTTCCTTCCCTTCCTAACCTTGGAACCTAAACTTATCACAAGCCAGGTTTTAGCTGTGAAAACACTTCCTTCCCTACCCAACCTTGGAACCTAAACTTATCACAAGCCAAGTTTTATCTGTGAAAACACTTCCTTCCCTACCTAACCTTGGAACCTAAACTTATCACAAGCCAGGTTTTAGCTGTGAAAACATTTCCTTCCTAACCTTGGAACCTAAACTTTTCACAAGCCAGGTTTTAGCTGTGAAAACATTTCCTTCCCAACCTTGGAACCTAAACTTATTACAAGCCAAGTTTAAACTGTGAAAACATTTCCTTCCTAACCTTGGAACCTAAACTTATCACAAGCCAGGCTTTATCTGTGAAAACATTTCCTTCCTAACCTTGGAACCTAAACTTATCACAAGCCAGGTTTTAGCTGTGAAAACATCTCCTTTTCTTCCTAACCTTGGAACCTAAACTTATCACAAGCCAGGTTTTAACTATGAAAACATTTTCTTCCTAACCTTGGAACCTAAACTTATCACAAGCCAGGTTTTAACTGTGAAAACATTTTCTTCCCAACCTTGGAACCTAAACTTATCACCAGCCAGGTTTTATCTGTGAAAACACTTCCTTCCCAACCTTGGAACCTAAACTTATCACAAGCCAGGTTTTAACTATGAAAACATTTTCTTCCTAACCTTGGAACCTAAACTTATCACAAGCCAGGTTTTATCTGTAAAAACAATTCCTTCCCAACCTTGGAACCTAAACTTATCACAAGCCAGGTTTTAGCTGTGAAAACATTTTCTTCCCAACCTTGGAACCTAAACTTATCACCAGCCAGGTTTTATCTGTGAAAACACTTCCTTCCCAACCTTGGAAATTATCACAAGCCAGGTTTTAGCTGTGAAAACATCTCCTTTTCTTCCTAACCTTGGAACCTAAACTTATCACAAGCCAGGTTTTAACTATGAAAACATTTTCTTCCTAACCTTGGAACCCAAACTTAACACAAGCCAGGTTTTAACTGTGAAAACATTTTCTTCCCAACCTTGGAACCTGAACTTATCACAAGCCAGGTTTTAGCTGTGAAAACATTTTCTTCCTAACCTTGGAACCTAAGCTTATCACCAGCCAGGCTTTAGCTGTGAAAACATTTCCTTCCCAACCTTGGAACCTAAACTTATCACAAGCCAGGTTTTATCTGTGAAAACACTTCCTTCCCAACCTTGGAACCTAAAATTATTACAAGCCAGGTTATAACTGTGAAAACACTTCCTTCCCTTCCCAACCTTGGACTCTAAACTTATCACAAGCCAGGTTTTATCTGTGAAAACATTTTCTTCCCAAACTTGGAACCTAAACTTATCACAAGCCAGGTTTTATCTGTGAAAACACTTCCTTCCCTCCTAACCTTGGAACCTAAACTTATCACAAGCCAGGTTTTAACTATGAAAACATTTTCTTCCTAACCTTGGAACCTAAACTTATCACAAGCCAGGTTTTATCTGTAAAAACAATTCCTTCCCAACCTTGGAACCTAAACTTATCACAAGCCAGGTTTTAGCTGTGAAAACATTTTCTTCCCAACCTTGGAACCTAAACTTATCACCAGCCAGGTTTTATCTGTGAAAACACTTCCTTCCCAACCTTGGAAATTATCACAAGCCAGGTTTTAGCTGTGAAAACATCTCCTTTTCTTCCTAACCTTGGAACCTAAACTTATCACAAGCCAGGTTTTAACTATGAAAACATTTTCTTCCTAACCTTGGAACCTAAACTTAACACAAGCCAGGTTTTAACTGTGAAAACATTTTCTTCCCAACCTTGGAACCTGAACTTATCACAAGCCAGGTTTTAGCTGTGAAAACATTTTCTTCCTAACCTTGGAACCTAAGCCTATCACCAGCCAGGCTTTAGCTGTGAAAACATTTCCTTCCCAACCTTGGAACCTAAACTTATCACAAGCCAGGTTTTATCTGTGAAAACACTTCCTTCCCAACCTTGGAACCTAAAATTATTACAAGCCAGGTTTTAGTTGTGAAAACACTTCCTTCCCTTCCTAACCTTGGAACCTAAACTTATTACAAGCCAGGTTATAACTGTGAAAACATTTACTTCCCTTCCCAACCTTGGACTCTAAACTTATCACAAGCCAGGTTTTATCTGTGAAAACATTTTCTTCCCAAACTTGGAACCTAAACTTATCACAAGCCAGGTTTTATCTGTGAAAACACTTCCTTCCCTTCCTAACCTTGGAACCTAAATTTATCACAAGAAGGTTTTAACTGTGAAAACACTTCATTCCCTTCCCAACCTTGGAACCTAAACTTATTGCAAGCCAGGTTTTTACTGTGAAAACACTTCCTTCCCTTCCTAACCTTGGAACCTAAACTTAACACAAGCCAGGTTTTATCTGTGAAAACACTTCCTTCCCAACCTTGGAACCTAAACTTATCACAAGCCAGGTTTTAACTGTGAAAACACCTCCTTCCCTTCCTAACCTTGGAACATAAACTTATCACAAGCCAGGTTTTATCTGTGAAAACACTTCCTTCCCTTCTCAACCTTGGAACCTAAACTTATTACAAGCCAGGTTTTAACTGTGAAAACACTTCCTTCCCTTCCCAACCTTGCACTATAAACTTATCACAAGCCAGGTTTTATCTGTGAAAACATTTCCTTCCCAAACTTGGAACCTAAACTTATCACAAGCCAGGTTTTATCTGTGAAAACACTTCCTTCCCTTCCTAACCTTGGAACCTAAACTTATCACAAGCCAGGTTTTATCTGTGAAAACATTTCCTTCCCAAACTTGGAACCTAAACTTATCACAAGCCAGGTTTTATCTGTGAAAACACTTCCTTCCCTTCCTAACCTTGGAACCTAAATTTATCACAAGAAGGTTTTAACTGTGAAAACACTTCCTTCCCTTCCCAACCTTGGAACCTAAACTTATCACAAGCCAGGTTTTAGCTGTGAAAACACTTCCTTCCCTTCCCAACCTTGGAACCTAAACTTATCACAAGCCAGGTTTTAGCTGTGAAAACACTTCCTTCCCTTCCCGACCTTGGAATCTAAGCTTATTACAAGCCAGGTTTTTATCTGTGAAAACACTTCCTTCCCTTCCCGACCTTGGAACCTAAACTTATCAAAAGCCAGGTTTTAGCTGTGAAAACACTTCCTTCCCTTCCCAACCTTGGAACCTAAACTTATCACAAACCAGGTTTTAGCTGGGAAAATATGTCCGGGAGGGCCAATCACCAACCTTGGGACCTAAACTTATCACCAGCCAGGTTTTAAATATAATACCGGAGATAAATGAACTTATCTTGTGATTCTTTGGGATTCCTACAATTGATGAGAAGCGATAAACCTCGGCTTTATAGCATCACAAAAAGAAGGGTAATCTACTATATTAGTGGAAATAGTAAATGTCAGACAGTGTGTTCTAGCTTCCCTTCCTTATATTTCAATTGCTAATCTCCTCGATTGAAATAGAATCATCTGGCACACAAGGGCGTCATTTGCCTAGATTATTTATATCTAAAGTGGTGTCTCTTGGTGTCTTGTCCATGGAGCAGATCAGATCGGTACTTGCACCCTGATCAAAATACCGGCCAACTGAGGTGCCGTATGGATGTCCTCTTCAGGATTGATGTCTGCCATATAGAGTGCTGCAAGGATGGCCGGGTATATATGGTCCGGAGTGAGTTGGGTGTTATGACAGTTATCTCAAGTGGTACGAGCCATGATATCATGGTGGTTAGATATCGACTGCTTTTACTGTTACTGTACCAAATGTCTAGTAGATGATAGAATGTATAAAAGATCATCTTCAATTGGCTGGGAGGATTCACCACTGATGAGCCATGCTTCTCCCTCTTTCAATTTTTATTCATTACAGCCCTTATGGCTGTAAGAATAGGTTTTAATATTGCTGCACCAGGTTGTCGGTTAGCAGACTCTTCAGTCTTGATTCTTTCCTCAGACATGTCTTGTATCTTACTAGAACGTGTTTCAACCATCCTACAAGGTTAGATAAGTGAATAATGAGATAACTTTAAGTAGCCTCCAGAAAAGAATATTTATTTCTCACATCAAAGTTTAAAGAGTTGTGTATTCACACAATATATCAAAATACAAATGGAGATTTTATAGTACAAAATCTGCTTATAATACATACTTACGTTCTGTTTATTAAAATAAATAAACATAAAATTTGAATTTAAAATATATACAAATATTACAAATAAAAAAAGTCCATTTACCATGATGCAACAATAAACATGTTTTAAAAATAACGCTTAAAATAAATTTCTAATTTTAAGCATGTAGAAGGGAGTTGAACTTTTCAAAATTACAAATTTGCCAGTGTCCTGTTTGGTTACTTGAATTCACTGGTGAGGTTGGACTTTTATATGAATTGGGGGTCTGGGGGGCATTGAAATATTTTCGGTAAAAAGTGTCCAATGCGGGATTTGATCTCGGGTCGAAGCTGTTGAAATTCAGCGGTATATATATGCTCTTCCTTCATCAATATATCCTCAAGGAAAGTAAATTTTAAACAGAATGAATACACAATTGGAAATTTTGAACTCAAATTAGAGATCGTTTTCAGAGAATCACTAGACGAATGACCTGGCTTCGCCCGAGAATTCCTCCGAGTGCAATTCCCTTCATACTGAAAGTACATCAATAATAAAAAGTAGAAGTGCCATAGAATAGCAATACAGAAGTAACACATAAACCACAGGCAAAAAGTGTGTGTGATGGCAAAAATCTATTATACAGGGTGTACCAGGTAAATTGGGAATTTCAACAATGGTATTTTAACTGAAATTTTTTGCAAGTAAAAATTGAAATATCCGAATGAAATTTGACACAGTATTAGATAAAAGGATATAGTTTTTATTTATTCAATGTAGTTTCCATTATTAGCTACAACAGTCTCGAGGCGAGTGCGGAATGAAGCACAGGCCTTGGCGACGATGACCTTGTCCATTTGGGTCATCACCGTGTGAACTGCTTTCTTGACAGACTGGATGGTGGTATGAGGAGCTTTGTTGACATCTCTCTCAACAACGCCCCATACATAGTAGTCGAGGGGATTGCAATCTGGAGAATTAGGGGGCCAAATATCAGGACCCCAGTGACTAGGGACGTTAAGTGTCAGCCACGATTGTGTCTTTTTTGCCTTATGGGCTGGAGCTGAGTCCTGTTGGAAGACATACTTCCTTCCTGCGGCCACCATGTCCATCCAAGGCTTCACAACGGTCTCCAGAACATTGATGTAGGTGTCAGCGTTCATCCTAAGGCCCTTCTCAAAGAAATGGGGAGGCATGACATCACCTTCACTGCTGATAACGCCAAGGACCATTACGGAGGCAGGAAATTTCGTGTGCATCACGACAGGTATCTCTGAGGGGTCTTTACAGATCCAGCGATCATTCCTGGGATTTACCTTTTGGTCCACGTCAAAGTTCTTTTCGTCAGAGAAGAACCTTAGCATGCCAAAAGAGTCGTGTTTCAGGTTGTTGAGGAGGGCAGCAGCCTTTCCTTTTCTGTTATTCTTCATATTCTCAGTCAGCAACTGACCTTTCCGAAGGGCATAAGACTTGAGACCAAGGTCCTCATGGATAGTTCTGACAATTGTCATAGAGCCAACGTCCATTTCCTTGGCTATGGCCCTCATGCTCTTCCCAGGGTTTCCATCAATCTTCTCCTTGACATTTTTGACAAATTCTTCGCCTCTTACCCTGTCCGATCGACGCGAGTGCTTTTTCCTTGTAGCTATCCCCTCTTTGTTACTGTCGGCCTCATCAAACTGCTTCTTGACACGATAAATAGTGGTTTTGGGCAACTTAAGAAAATCCACTATCTCTTTGGGGCTCCTTCCGGCGCGCAGAGCAACGATGATGGCAGCTCGATTTTCAAATTCTCGGTTACTCTTCATCACTACACTGCGCACACATGTACTGTTGCATTTTACATGAATATGGCTACGTAATGAAAAAAAAAACAAGTTTTTAATCTCAAGTAGTTTTTGTTTTATGGACTGTCAAAGTTAGTCCCAATTTACCTGGTACACCCTGTATTAGTGTTTATGTATTTGATTTAATTATTTTCTTGCAATCCATTTTAAACTCTGTAAACTCTCTTTTGACTATTAAATAGATGTCAATAAACTATTTTTAATTGTCAATTGTCATTTATTTGTTTCAAAATCAATATAGTTTAAATAGATGTCAGATTTTCCACCTAACCCCCGAGGTACCCGTCCCAGCGCATTAACCCTTGAAATTGCCTGAGTTGAGTAAGTGACTGCGATGACCATCTTCTCAGTAATAATAAGAAAAAATAGGTTTATAAAAAAAATAATAATCCAAAATACTGGCATGTAAATATTTTTCTGTGAAAAATAAAAGAGTACATAGAAATTAGGTAAAAATATGTACTTCCTAATGACTGCGACTGCATTTTAAACGATTTTTTTTAAAGAGATAAAAAAACAAAGACAAAAAACAAAGTTTTATCTTTTCAGTTGGTTTTCATTTCTATACATATTGTAATATATAAATATAATAGTTCTTCATGTTCAGAGCGGCTTATATTTTTCTTTTGTGTTTATAGATTACAAGCACAAATATACATTCTTGGACAAAACTTAAGGAAGTTGTGCCTTTTTAGCATATATATATTATATATAAAAAAAATTCCTGCTGATTTTGGAATATTAGAGTTATAGAATTATTAGCTGTTGCTTGATTTTGGTATCCATGAGTATAATACAATATTGTTCTGTAGTCGTGGCAATAATAATAATAATAGTCTTGATCAGAGATTTCTTTAATTGAGCTAAGGAATATACATAAACATGATTTGGTAAAAGTAATGCCTGGCTTAAGGGGTAAGAATCTAAAAAAAATTAAAAACTTATTTACATAATGTACAAAAGATTTGAGCCGGCCATCGGGAAACAACAATAATGAGTTTTTATAGGGGAAGAGTGACCTCTGGCGGTCGATTTATCAGAGTATTTGATTCTATGAAATTATAATTTTAAATAAAATAATATTTTAATATAACATATATATTTTGAACCTTTATTACAACAACACACAAAAGAAAACTATTTTATTATATATTTTCATCATTATTTTTTTAAAAAGGAGAACGTTAGAATTTACTCTTGTATGGAAAATCCACCGTTAATATAAGCAACTAAGGAGTAGTTTATGCTTAAAATATGAAACTTCTTTAAGTTTTGTCCATGAGTGTATATATGTAATATATATGCAAATTTCCTTTAATAATATTGTACTTAGAAAATTAGGAAAGACAAACTTCAGGATGACACAGAAATTTGAGGCACCATTCAGAATTGATAAAATACAAAAGAATTAATGAAGGAAATTTACTCAGAGTAATAAAACAAATAAACATCAAAACAAATAAACTGTTAATAAAAAATAATAAATAACTTTGCTTCAATATTAATGTATTTATTCAAAAATCATTTTGTTGTTGATTCTCTAAATTTTGCACACGTTACTATGTGTTATTTACAATTTAACAAATTTCTCGTCTGGTATAGATGTAATAAGTGTTTAACCCACATGATATAAGCATTGTTAAGAAAGAATCAATAGGGAATTATGAAATTATTAATAGGCCATGATAATCATGGTGGTTATCATTACTCTTCACAATTCACCCTTTCATACCTCATCCAAAAGGTTAGAAATAATCGTTATTTCTCCTTGAAATAAATTTTGAATTTTCGTTGAAAAGAAACACATGCGGGATAGTATTTCAAATGTCGTTTTGCAATCACAAGCCGCATTATTTGTATCATAAATTACTTTATGTATTATTTACGAACGGAAAAATATGTCCAGGGTAGCCTAGTGGACATGGCATCTGCCCGGTAAGCGGAACACTGTGGGTTCGATTCCCATCCCTGGACACATTTATTTTTCCGTTTATCATTACTCTTCACAATTCACCCTTTCATACCTCATCCAAAAGGTTAGAAATAATCGTTATTTCTCCGTGAAATAAATTTTGAATTTTCGTCGAAAAGAAATACATGCGGGATAGTATTTCAAATGTCGTTTTATAATCATGGTGGGTAGTAATTGCGACTTCTTTTTGATGTAAGTACATCACATGTCTACACATGTATAAAGAACAGTTAGACTTGCACTTACAAATTTTCCATAGACCGTTTGGTTACTTGCACTCACTGGTGGGGTTAGACTTTTGCTAGAATCGGGAGTCATTGAAGCAATTAAAAAATGATGAAACTATTGAAGAACTTGTCAAAGAGCCCAGAATGTAAAGGAAAGATTCAATCTTGACAGGTCATTGATTTCTAGCGTGGAAGCAACAATGAAAGATAACTTTCTTACCTGTTATCTTGGCTTCAGATAGCTTGGAGATAATAATGGGTACTGTAAGCTTTTTGTTTCTAGCAGACGAGCCTACGCTGTCGTCTGAGACAGGTAGGTGATGTATTATTTGCATATAAATATACTAGACGAATGGCCCGGGCAACGCCCGGGGTTTACCCGAGTGCGAATATATTCTAAAAACGTTGACTTGGGTGGTCGCTATTAACAGGGTGGTCTGTATAGACAGGTGGATGTATCACACAGCTGATAACAGGGTTGTCTAGAGTGGTCGCTATAGACAGGGTGGTCTGTATAGACAGGTTTATGAGAGAGGCACAAACTTACAGGTTGTTGACGCCGCAATCCCCAGAGAGAGTGTTTTTTGTTGCATCATGCTGTGACTCACACGACGACCCAAGGTCAACAGGGGTGGAGCAGCAAGCTTAAGCCTATCACCGTCTGGCGGCGCTGCTTGCGAGTTATATCTACAATTCTGCAAATAACTCTAAGGATATTCAAGATATTCAAGAAATTATTTTTCGAAAACCTTTCCGGGGATATACCTAATAATATCCCAGAATTTCATGGCGATTGGATGTATGGTTTTTGAATAACAGGGTTGTCTAGAGGGGGGCAGGGAGGACACGTGTTCCCTTGCAGCCAATGAGCGCGCATTCTATCCGTGAGCTTCAGACAAACAGACAAACAGACAGAATAAGGCAAATATATAAGTAGATTATGATACATTAGCGCGCCATCTGTTATCAAAATTCAAAACTATTATAGACGCGTATGATTCTTTTAAAAATAAAACAATTTTTACTGCTTTCACTGCAATGGAAAAGTAAGAGCAGTAGAAATTGTTTTATTTTAAAAATAATCATACGCATTTATAATAGTTTCGAATTTTGATATAAATATATGCAAATCCAATCATATTATAGAGTAGAAATCAGTCTTGGAATATCTTAAGATGTGACAGTATTTATTGATGACGTCAGTACGACTAGTCAACAAATCAACCCAACTATCTACAGCTAGAGAATATCGAGCAAGCAAGCTAGGTAACTAAATGATGATTTTACAAATATAAAGTAATAAATCTGTTTTTAATATTTTCATTGAATAATTAAATTAAATAATAAAATATAAATAAAGGAATATTATGGAATGTATGTATGCAATATATTATGGAAGAAAGGGAGCCTTGCACGAAAGCCTATCCGATCGTCCTCTTAGACTGCTAAAAGGTACAACATCCTTAAGTGTGTCTTCAATAAAGGTCAATGTAATATCTTTCAGAGTTATTGTCTTAATCCCGATATACATGCTGAAAGGTACAACATCCTTAAGTGTGTCTTCAATAAAAGCCACTGAGTATCAAATATCTTTCAGAGTTATTGTCTTAATCCCGATATACATGCTGAAAGGTACAGCTTCCTTGTGTATTCAATAAAGGCCACTGTGTTTAAAATATATTTGAGAGTTATTATCTCAATCCCGATATACATGCTAAAAGGTACAAAATCCTTAAGTGAGTCTTCAATAAAGGTCACTGTAATATCTTTCAAAGTTATTATCTGAATCCCGATATGCATGCTAAAAAGTACAAAATTCTTTATGTGTCTTCAATAAAAGCCACTGGGTATTATATTTCTTTCAGAGTTATTGTCTTAATCTCGATATACATGCTAAAAGGTACAAGTTCCTTAAGTGAGTCTTCAATAAAGGCCACTGAGTATCAAATATCTTTCAGAGTTATTATCTCAATCCCGATATACATGCTAAAAGGTACAACATCCTTAAGTGTGTATTCAATAAAAGACACTGTGTATCAAATATCTTTCAGAGTTATTGTCTTAATCTCGATATACATGCTAAAAGTACAACTTGCTTAAGTTTTATCAATAATGGAAGACACACTTTCTTTTAAATACAATAAAAGAATGAACTCACTACCATGTCAATCAATGATAAAGAAGTTGAAATACATTGACAGTCAGTCTACCGTAGAACTTACTAAGACACGATATGTTGTAGACACTATCTAAGAGATAATATAAGGGATAACGCCACCTACTATCCAATTATTTAACAGTACCAAACAAAGGTGCAGGTAGTCACTATCAAATAACGTAGCGACAACCTATCTGTTGACAGAGGTCGCTACCACACACATTGAAGAATATCACCACAGTTAGCTTTGCAGTCAATGACATCTGAGCTAACTGCATTCTGCTTACAACCAATAGTCTATCGTTAGAATAATTTATCTAATCAAAAATATCTATAAAGATAGAAACGCAGGTTCTCTGATAATTCAAACTGATTTCACACCCAAATAGAATCTCAAAAACAATGTTTAAACAACAGGATAACCAAGGTAAGTGCACTATGCTCTCAACCAAAATGTTCTAGTCTAGGGGTCGGTAACTGCGGCTCCCAAGCGACATGCAGCTCTTTGGATGTGAAAATGAGGCTCTTTATATAGTTCCATACATAACTATTATTTATGCGAGTACTATTCATTGTTGGCAAGAAAAAAATTGTCGCTCTTTAAAAACTTTTAAATTTGGTAAATTGTAATTTTTTACTCTTCCGACTTAAAAGTTTTCCGACCTCTGGTCTAGAGACAAGGCCAAACGGTCTTTCCTGAAAGTGTTTTCTCATCAGAGACACTGGTTTGGTTGATAGACTCTCTTTATCTCATATCTATTTCTTTTTTTTTTGCGAAATCTAATAATAATCATTGTACTCATTATCATAACTCAAATAGTGCGGACATTTTGTTGGCAAGAAAAAATTGTGTGACTCTTTAAAAACTTTGAAATTTGGTAAATTGTAATTTTTTACTCTTCCGACTTAGAATTTTGCCGATCCATGTTCTATTCCATCACTAAAGAAAGATTTCCAGCCAACGAAAGAAATTTATAAAGAGAAAAATGCATCGTCTTGATTGAGAAACTGAATGTTACTGATGGTATTCACCATCTATCTTAATATATAATATGATGCATTCGCCTGCTATATTTTATAAGAAATTGAAACTATTTTTTACGCTTATGATTATTTTTTAAAATATAATTTTCTACTGTTTTTATTGAAACAATAAAATAGTGGAAGAGTCTGAGACTTATTGCAATGATAAAATAATAGGAAGGCTTGGTTCATCAGTGGTGAACCTTCCCAGCGGTTTCGTCATTTTAATCTCATGACCGTTTCATTATTGTATTGGACTGAGTTCTTATATACCCTGTACACTTGCTATTGAAGACAGTAAATTGGTGTGTTGACCAAACTATAGACATATACTTCCAGGAATCTAGAAATCTATATTATAAATAAGAAGAGATTTCTATTGATTTTTGATTATCTTGAGGATTATGCTATGTTAATACAGTCGTGGTTAAAATCTTGAAACTATAATAATAAAAATAATGAAAATTAGAAATAGCTTTAATTGAGATTATGGAATATATAAAAACATAATTTGATAAAAGTACTGCCTGGCTTAAAGCGTAAGAATAAAAAATGAAAAAACTTATTTACATAATGTACAAAAGGTTTGAGCCGGCTATCAGGAAACAACAACAATGAGTTTTTACAGGGGAAGCGTGACCTCTGGCGGTCGATTTAACAGAGTATTTGAATCTATGAAATATAATTTTAAATAATATTTTTATATAACATATATATGTAAATTAAAGATATAATACATAGAGAAACGCTCTTCGGCAAAATCACAAATTAAAAAAAAACTGTTATATATAATTAAATATATAATTATATATAACATATTTTATTTCCAGGGGGGAAATTTTTACTCTATTGTTGACACGTAAGATTCTTTTTGAATTGAAACAATTTCTACTGTCCTTACTACAATGATAAAGTAAAATGCCTGGGTCATCAGCGGTAAACTCTCCAAGCGGATGAACCAGGCCCTCCCATTATTTTACCATTGCAATAAGGGCAGTAGAAATGGTTTTATTTATTTTTTAAATCATACGTGTATGTCAAAAAGTATAAATTTCTTATAACAGATGTGCGCTAATGCATCATATCACTACTTTATTTTACCGCTATTTTTCTTTTAAAAATCTATAATTCAAATTATTTATCTCTATGTACCAAGTGTAAAGCTTAACCTGCAACAAAACACATCATTTACTGCATTAGCTCATCCATTGATGAGCTCTACTCATCCACAGCAAACACCATCAAAGTTTAGAGAGAAAAAGATTGAGATTTTCACCGTATCAAACTTTAAAACAAATTTTATTATTTAAAATTTATTCTCTTAGTATTATTCACAAAATAATACAAGTACACTTTTGCTAGAGTTCAGTTTGAGATAACACAATGTGTTTAATACATACAATAAAATATAATGACGTTGGTTGAAACACTTTGAAAGTTCTTCAGTATAGGTGATGGTGGTATAATTAAGTGAAATTTAAATAATTCTCTATCAATGTCTTCTATCAATTTGGATAATTCACAATGCATTATAGAATGTACAAAGAAGATTTAGCTTGAACATGTAAATGGATCATGAAAAGATTTCTTTGTATAGATTTTGTGGAGAGGCTGCTTGGTTGTGTTCGTTGGTAGAGCTCGTTTGATAAGTTCCTTCTGCTTGGAAGAAAGGGATCTTGGGAAGGTGACATTGAAGAGAATGATAAGGTCACCCATCATTTTGGAACTTCCTTCTATCGGCATTCCTTCACCAGAGATTACTTTCTTGTAAGATGGTCTGACCACTTCTGTAATGGGGAAATGAAGCTCACGGTCATCTAAGGTTGTCAGGTTAAGAACAAAGCCTGTCAGAGCGTTCACTAAGAATACCTCTGTGGTATGTACCAGGTTGTCACCTTCTCTGGTAAATCGTGCGTGAGGTTTTGTCTTCAGCGTCACAATCACATCACCAGCTATGAGTCCCATTCCTTCATCGCCATAGTTGGAAAAGACAAACTCCCGGTCGGATGAACATCCTGGTTTGACTTGGATTTCAAGACAGATTTCCTTAACGGTCGTTGTACGACGATCTGGATTGAGAATCTTCTTTGAAATTGGAATCGTCCTATTACAACCTTTATACAGGTCTTCTAGAGTAACTGACAATTCCATATGTACAGGATTTCCTTTCTTTAATGCAACAGGTTCTGCAGGAGGTTCTAATTCCGTTATAGGTGAATTGATGCTGAGATTTGCACAGACACCGAAGAATTCTTTCAAAATTCGGTCACATTCACCGTGAAATGAATAACGCCCGGATAAAGATTGATTCTCAACTTTGACAGTGATGCCTTTCCGAAGGCCTTCAATACCATAATGATCATAAATAGTCTTCCAATGCTTTTGACTTAAAACATCGTAGGCTTCGCAGACTTTGGTGAACTGTTGAGCCACGTGAGGTTCGCTTTTTCGCCGAGGATGGAGCCGCAGCGCCAGTCGCCTGAAGGACATCCTAATATCGTTCTCAGATGCATCTGGCATTAGGCCCAGCAGGCGGTAATAATCCTCGGGTGTCTGCATCGAGGGGTGGAATTTTTTAACTCACTGAGTCTGGAAACTTGAGATATCATCGAGGGAACGGGCCGCGTGAATTGAGCTGCCAGCTAGCCGTTCAAACTGGATAATCCGCCAAGTTTAGCCTCTTCGGTTTATGCACTACCGTAATTCTGTCAATACAGTATATTTTATTTCTTCCGACCTTATCATTCTCTTCAACGTCAACTTCCCAAGATTCTTCATTCCATCGTTGTTTCGTCAAATATATTTGGTTCTAATCAAAATTAAATAAAAATATACATGCGACAAGGCTTTTAAAATGATCCTAATTAGAATGAAAAGGTGTTTTTAAAATAATTTATTAAAATTTGTAAGTTTTAGAGTTCAATACTCTTTTACAGACCATTTCCTCAAATCTCTCTGTCTATGGACATTAAAAAAAAAAAACAGTTTCAAACGCGTAAGGGTTTTGAAAAAGTGTTTTTTTTTAAAGGTTTATACCTTTATATAACAAAAAATAATAATGCTATAATGACATTCGATTCTTACAAAAGTCCAACCTCAACAGTGAGTTCAAATAATCAAACGAAGTTCTCTGTAAGTACAAAAAAAAACAAACTGCACTTTCAACATAGGTAGATATCGTTTTGAAAATAGAGTAATCCATAAATAAATATTCAATTGAAAAGGCATATATTGGATCAAATATATGCCTTTTTAATTAATAGGTAGACATATGGTGCACTTGCAGTAAAAGCAGTCTCTAAATACCCCCACCAAGATTATCATTGCCTGAACCGCGAGTACTAATGATAAGTATTTTATCATTGCAGTAAGGGAAGTAGAAAATATTTTATTTTAAAAATAGTTACAATTTCTTATAGCAGATAGAAGGGGGTTGATATGTTTGTCTAACGTTACATATAAATCTACAAATGGGATATTTTATCTAGATAACATCGAATGGTATTTATTTTCCTGTTAACTATTTATTCCTGTGTTATTCCTCATTAAGGTCAGTTTACATATTTCCTCATTCAATACCAACCCAGAGCCAATCCTTCTCTGACCCAGAACGGAGGTAAGTGGCTGACATGGCTTTCCTTTGGCTAATTGACTGACAACCACTAATACAGGAGATCTTAACTTAGTCAAGCTGGTAAATCGTCCTATATAGGTATGCGCCGCTTAACGACAATCTCATGTTTACGACATATTCATTATATTCCATCGCTTTAAAGGAGAAATTACAGAAAATATTTCAAATAATTAATAAACTTCTCGGCAAAAGTTTCATTTATAATTTATATAAATTATAATAAATAGTTAATTAAAAGACATATATTGGATCAAAATATCATTTATTTTACCAATATTTCAGTTGGCTGAACGCCAACCTTTATCAATACCTTTATAACACCTTGATAAAGGTTGGCGTTCAGCCATCTGAAATGATATTTTGATCCAATATATGCCTTTTTAATTAAAGATTTATTTATGGATTGCTCTATTTTAAAAATAATAAATATTATATTGATTTATCAAGAAAATAGATTTCCAAATTATTATGGAAATAACCTAAGTAAACGTTTAGTTTATTTTTATTCTACTGGCGTTCTGTTATCTAAAATGCTCATGTGAATGGTCAGGAGATATGCAATTTTTATTTTTGATGATAGAATTGTAAATGGAAATGAAGAGACTGAAGTTACAAACAAACAACACGACATTTATTCACAACGATGATTTAAAAGAATTTTGATGAAGTGGCCAATGGGGTAGTGATCTCCTTGTATGGAGATCTCAGCGGGGCTCAGCAGGGGCTGACGTCAGGTCTCCCCCGAAGACGGCGGTGATGCTGGAGGTAAACAGCCAAGGCCAATATGGCCAGGACCACGGCTTCCACCACGGTCAGCAGGAGCTCCGGGCGGTCCAGGAACGGACATCCATCCTCTTGGATGGGGGACACGGGGGACACAGGGGCAACAGGGCTCCTGATCGGCATTGACTCGCCGATAGTCGCGATCAACATGATCAGTATAAGCACAGCCATCGCTTTGTCAAGGCAGTTCTTCGCTACAAGTAACAAGTTCAACTGGGGATAATGTAGAGTTTCCATTGTTGAGTTCCATGGCTGCTTATATTGGAATAATACATAGGGATGGAACGGAGGGAGTTCATATAGCATTTTATGAAGTCTTATCCACGCCTGAAATCATCTTTCTTATTTTTTTTATAGTGTCCGTTGAAGATCAGGTTTTGTTTGAAAGCTTGCAACACTTAAAAATAATGAAATATTTTGCCCTACAGTATAACCTCTCTCTAAAGGACAACACCTAGTGAAAATGCCAAATTTTTTTTTTCCTTATCCCTAGTACAAATGGTACAGGCCATAATAATCATTGTAGGTAGAAGTAGACGACTGCGCTTACTGTAAGTACATCACATATCTACATATGTGAAAAGCAGTTCGACTTTGCACTTACAAATGTGCCAGAGCCCTGTTTGGTTACTTGCACTCGCTGGTAGGGTTGGACTTTTGCAAGAATCGGGAGCCATTGGAGCATTTTTTAAATCAGAAAAATGTGCCTAATGCGGAAATCAAACCCGGGTCGTAGCGGTCGAAAACCAACGGTTTAGACCATCCTTCCACCAACCCCCTACAATGCTAAAGTGTCCTTTAGGGAGACGTATGTTTCTTATAATATAGAGCAGTTAAAAATTGGTTAAAATGTGGGAATTTTGGTGCCGAAAACTTTTTTTTTTATAAAAAATGTCCGCTCATGAAGGTGTTCAACTGTATATCTTATAACACCTCCATCAAATCTTTAAAAATTAGAGTCTCCTCTCCCGTCAAAACTACAGAGTGTGTTCACACTTATAGGAAACAAGTTTTATTATAAAATATTAAAAATTAACACCATATTTGAAAATTTTCAAATGTTCTATTTGAAAGCCTCTTTGTTTATTTACAGAACGGCACGTGATTTTCCACGATAGCAGACACTTTCTGATCATGGTCATACTCAAAAGATCCCATTCTTCCTTTACCACTTTCCAGAGACCTTCAATTGCCCTAGGGTGTCTCTTTCCAAGTGCTCTTTTAAAGCATCCAAAAATGCAAAAATCCATCGGGGCTAAATCAGGAGATTTTACAGGGGTTCTGTTCTTTGGAATAGTGTTGATTCCTGTTCTTTGCCTTAGATCTTCCAAATAAGCTTGGGTTGAAGATGAGGTATGACTTGTGGCGTTATCATGGTGAAACCAGACTTTGTTGCTCTGTTTTCTATAGATAGAGGGAATATCATTTAAAAATATAGGTTCTAAAATGTTGTTTTGATAGTACTCCGAGTTTATTTTGGCATTTCTTTCAACTTTTCTTATTTTTAATTTTCCTTCATATGATATACCGAATGCCACCATAAATCCTTTGGTGTAACTTTCGGCACATTCCTTCAACCAAATTGGCCTAGATTTTTCCACCCTTTTTTGATAATATATAGCTCTTTTTCTGTCGCAATCGGTTAAATATACCCATGCTTCGTCATGTGTAACAATAAATTTCCATCTATCAGCAGCCAAGAAATTTTCATAAAAATATCTGCTGATAGTGTGTCGCTGACGAATATGGCTCTGAAACAATTTGTGAACCGCATGTTTTTTTGTAGCTTTTAGGCCTAAATCTTTATTTATTATTTTATTTATTGTTGACACTGATGTTCCTATTAATTTGGCTATATCTCTTTGTGGCATAGGATTTTCTTTTGTAATATATTTTTTCACTTTTTTGACAGTTGCAGGAGTTCTCACAGATATAGGGTGATAATCTTTGGTCCATTTCTCCGTAGGTGCTTTGAATAAAAACTTGATATTTTTGTCGTGAATAATATTATAAATACCTTTTGTAGAAATGTTGATATCATCTTGTTTGCATATTTTAATTATGTCGAAATAGGTAAGATTAGCTCTGGAAAGTGGTAAAGAAAGAATGGGATCTTTTGAGTATGACCATGATCAGAAAGTGTCTGCTATCGTGGAAAATCAGGTGCCGTTCTGTAAATAAACAAAAAGGCTTTCAAATAGAACATTTGAAAAATTTAAAATATGGTGTTAATTTTTAATATTTTATAATAAAACTTGTTTCCTATAAGTGTGAACACACTCTGTAGATGCCATCTATTGACCGTCGCCGCAAGCTAGCGTCCTCGTGTCGGTGAAAAAGCGACACCAGCTTTGGTAAACTGAGAAACGTCCACCTAGAAACAATGGTTTCGTGCTAATGGCCCTCGTCAGTCCAAGGCAGACCTTGAAGTCTCCAGGTGGGCGCTTCTCAGTTTACCAAAGCTGATGTTGTGACTTTGTTACAGACTCTCGAGGCTGCTAGTTTCCGCGGACGGTCAACAGATGGCGTCTAGTTTTGACATCTATTTTGACGGGAGAGGTGACTCTCCATACGCGGAGATAACTATCCCATTGGCCACCTCGTCAAAATTCCTTTAAATCCATGTTGTAAAGATATCTCATGTTGTTGTTTGTAATTTCAGTATCTTCGGGAGACAATTGACAATTAACATACTTTATTGACATTTGTCAATACAAGGTTAAAGTGCAAAATCCGCACACATCAGGGTAAAAATTAACAAAAATTAAAAAAACATCAAAATTAAATATATATACAACAGACTGATTTCTCAATGAAAGGACGTCTGGAATTGAGCTTCACAAGCCACCTTAAATTCGAATAGCTTCTGGGTTATGTAGTGGTCACTGTCCCCAATACTCGCTATTGCACGGTCGAGGAGCTCCATGAGAATGATTTTTCCTCGTGTGTAAGGCTGACCAGGATCTTCGGGAGAGGTGACCTTCAGTTTTATAGATCCTTTTCCTCTCAGAAAAATTTCAACCTCCATCAAATATATTGAACAGAAGGATCTTTCTAACACATTCACGCATTGGTAACAATAAAGTTGAATGAAATTGTTTTATGAACTTCCTAAAGGAGATGATAGTTGAGTTATCCTACATACGTCCTTTGCTTTTATGGCTTCATATCATCTAAAAATGTTTATCTGAACGGTTAGGAGATATTCCATTTAAATTTTTAATCTATTTGGAAATATATATTTAGAAAAAAATGAATATATAGGATTTATAATTTCTTTATTTTCAGGATATTTTGAAGGGTAATTCTCGCCTCTCTTTATCGAGGATGTTTGTGTTTTGAATTAAACCACGTGAGCATGTGCACCACTCTCGCTCTGCAAGATGAACGAAGGTACTATCTCTGTGATTTAAATATTAGCCAATAATCATATATTAACATATAGGTAACCCAAGTAACTCCTGGAGCGTATCCATAGATCACCAACTACACGGGCTGGCCTGTGGTTTAGGAATCTGTCTTGGTAGCCTTAGCGAACCAGTTCAACAAATGTTTCCCAGGCCGGTTTGTTTCATGGTAGATTCAACAGGGCAGTTCCATTGAATGAGAGCAGTCCAAGAAGTTTAGCCTTCTGGAATTTCTATAGTGGAAATGCTGGGTAGCATATATATATATATATATGCCATAGAGATTGTCGAACTTGAAATAAGATTTAGTCTAAAAAGAACCAAGAACTCTCGGGAGACGATGAATGCAACTATCAGTCATGCTAACAATATTCAGGTGAAGAGCCATTCCAATTTGAGACGTTTCATATGTAACAATGATATATTACACCCAATATACGCAGTATCTAAAATTCCCCAGGTTTCAAGTGAACCATGTTTTGTAACGACTTGGATTTCACACCGGCTGACCTGGATGTGGTTCCAGGCATGTCATTCTCCCAGCAGACTGCCTACGTCCAGAAGAGCTATGAGGACCTCAGGGAACATCCGCCTAAGAAGGGAAAAGAGATTCTAGGACTGAAGGACTATTTCGTCATTGCCTTACTTTGCTTCAACAACCTTCTCATGTCTTCGTCCTACTCCCTGCAAGGCCCATTCTTTCCCAAAGAGGTGGGTGATTGGTCCTCGTAGGTTCAATTTTTCCTAAGGAGGTAGATGATCGTCCATGAAAATTCATTCTTTCCCAAGTTTTATACTTTCCCAAGGAGGAGTAGGTGATGGTCCTCGGAGGTCCATCCTTGCCTAATAAGGTAGGTGAATGGTTCTCGGAAGTCCATCCTTGCCTAAGAAGGTAGGTGAATGGTTCTCGGAGGTTTATCCTTGCCTAAGAAGGTAGGTGAATGGTCCTCGCAGGTAAATCCTTGCCCAAGAAGATAGGTGAATGGTCCACGGAGGTCCATCCTTGCCTAAGAAGGTAGGTGAATGGTTTTTGAGGTCCATCCTTGCCCAAGGAGGTAGGTGATAATCCTCGGAGGTCCATCCTTGCCTAAGAAGGTAGGTCCTTCAGATCCATTTTTCTGATGCCCAACAAATGTCTTTCGATATTTGCACATCAGTCCGTAAGAGAATACAGCCATATTGATTTTTCCAGTGGTTCATTATCTTCAATCACTTTCACATATTCCTCAGAATCCTTGCTCACAACCTCCTCGAAAATTTCTTTTATCATTTCTTCAAGCACCTGAAGTTTGTAAATGTAAATGTTTTGAATAACATCGATATTTTTGGTATATTTGAATAATAAAATTCTTAGCATTTAAGCATATTTAACATATTTATGATGAAGGAAGAATCAAGGATTGATCATTCTACACTCTCTGTACGTCTGTATATGTATAAATAGAATTATTATAAATATTATGAGGTTATACTTATAGTGATTGGCTAAACTCTCATATGAATGCTTTGTTCAAATAGGTTTCATTAGATATTCGTAAATAACTTCACAATGAATGCAACATATGAAGCAAAATATAACAAACAACGTGATCTCTGTATGGTTCAAAATGGGACGTAAAAGAACGTCATATAAATTTAGTTTAACAATGGAACATTTAAAAACTAAATATAATTCCTACTGCAAAGATAAAAATATTGGAAGGGCCCGCTTCTCTCGTCATAGACATTCCACACATTCTGAAATTTCTAATATGAATGTATCGCCCCCCTCTCACACACACACAGTAATGTGAGGTCACATCACCTATGTATATGCATTGCCTCAGTAATGTAAGGTCCCATCACCTAGGTATATAAGTGATATCCTGTCGACTCTCGCTATACTGTGGTATCCGAGAGGGTGAAAACTGTAGTAACCGAGAGGGAAAGTCAGGGTGTGGAAAGTTTTCCAGTACCTCTCTGTACTTTGAAATACCTTTAACAGTTCTCACAGAGTACAGGCAGTCGTGGTCAAGGCAGAGTGGAAGACTTTGGAATTTCCACACAAAAAAGGAAGGGACACAGTTGTACTAGGAAAGTTCTGTGAACAGATAGAGTCGAGCTAGGAGCGGAAGATGGAGATGGTTAAGAAGAAGTTCTTAATTGTCTACGGCATGGTCAACCATTAGAAGAAGAAGTGAAGAGGGCTTCCGCGGATGGTGAAGTGACTCTATATTTTCGGCTAGGGCGGAGGTTTATATACTTTGCCGAGAGGAAGTACTGGGTTTCAGCGGATGCAATAAGGGCGTGGATCGGAAGAGATGTCATTGTACACTCTATTCCTGGCAACTTCCTGACATCTGTTAGGCCTTGTTCTTAAAGTTGTTGGACTTCTTATACTCCAATCTCTTTTTGCTATTTAGCTCAACTCTTAATCTATTACATAGTTTCATTTTATTATTCTCAGTTTGTACAGAGTACATTACATATGGTGATGTAATGACACATGTCAATCATGTGTATAATCATTTACAGAGGTGTTTATTATACAACACGACCATCTTGTTATATTATACAATATGGGGTTGTTGGTTTAAATTACCATATATATATTTCCTCAGTAATGTGTGATCCTATAACCTATGTATATTGCCTCAGTAATGTGTGATCCCATCACCTATGTATATTGCCTCAGTAAGGTGGGGTCACATCACCTATGTATATTGCCTCAGTAAGGTGGGGTCACATCACCTATGTATATTGCCTCAGTAAGGTGGGGTCACATCACCTATGTATATTGCCTCAGTAACGTGATGTCACATCACCTATACGTGTGCCACAGGCAGAGCTGAAAGGAGCGACTCCAGCCCAGTACGGTTTCATCTTTGGGGTGTTCGAGCTGGTGGTGATCCTGGTGGCTCCAATCTGCAGCAAGCTGGTGATTTTCTCCCTCATGTATATTCCTGTGGTTTTGCCTTTCCTTTGTTTCCTTCGGACTTCTCAGTTATTTTACCCCTCATCCCTTATCAACTGGTCTATCTTCTTTTTTCGCTCTCTTCCGATTTGCTCTTTATTTCTGTCATTTTAGACTTTATATAATTCATTCAAAATTGTTGTTCTTTCCATTTTCTTCAGTCTTTTTGTATGCCATATTCTTTTTCCTTTTTTGACCTTTCTGACGTTTATCTGTCTCTTTTTTGTGTGTTGTTCTTTCTCATCTATATTGTTCTATTTTGACTTTTTTTCTCTTTCTTTTGCGTGTTTTGTCTTCTTTTTCTCTTTACCATAGTTTTCTTTCATCTTTCTCCAACTAGCTTCCTAACTCTCATTTTCTTAGCACAAAGCAATAATGCACCATCTATATATATAAAATAAAAGGACTTAAAAGCACGAATGTTTCTTTTATACACAATACAAACTTATACTGTCCTAACTGTAATTTTTTTCCATAGAAGTAAGGACAGTAGATTTTGTATTGTGTATAAAAGAAACATTCGTGCTTTTAAGACCTTTCATTTTATCTCGTTTTCTTAGTTTCTCCCACATAATTTCTGTCTTTATAATCTTACAGAAGGTAACAAGAGCATGTTTCGCAGGTGGTATATGTTAGGCCGCACTTCACGGCGAACCTTGGCATCTTCCTTTGCGGTCTATCAGCCATTGTCTTTGGGTATGTATTATCTCATCTTCTCTTAAATCATATTCTTCAATATCATTGTGATTTTAAATAATAGATTCGTCTACAAAATTGTTTTTTTTTCTTTTGAAGCCTTAACTAATATTCAGATTTATCAAAGTGAATGTACAGTAGAACCTCCCTGTAAAGGATACCTAATAACAGAGCCAATGTGTCCTTTAGGGAGAGGTGTCCTCTTACCGGAGAGTTGCTAATTAGTAAAAATGGTAATTTTGCAAATGAAAACTGTCCTTTGTAGAGAGGCGTCCTCTATCGGAAAGGCCACTCATGGAGGTTCTACTGTATCAGGTTTCCGGGGATAAGAAATGAAATAAACTTATCTCTGGAAGCCTGATATTTTCACTTTGATATTGAAATAAGGAATTATTTTATTGTACTATAAATGTTTATATAATTTAATACAAAAATTATATAATTATTTCGCATTAAAAATTATTAATAATTCTTCTAAAGGTCGAATATGGTCTTATAACATATCAGCTTTAGTATCAACAAATATTATGACTTAGTCATTCATAGGCAAAACTTAAGAAAGTGGAAAGGCATTGATATCGCCGTTGTCAGTTTTTTTTAAAGAGACAGGGGTAATTTTATACACACTTGGTTATCTCGTGTGTCTTCAATAAAGGCCACTGTAATATCTTACAGAGGTATTGTTTGAATCCAGATATACATGCTAAAAGGTACAACTTCCCTTGAGTTTTGTCTATAAGTGGTCATTTTTGTCTCTGAAAATCTAAACACAAGCAAAGCCTTTTATTAGGGCTGTAGCCCGCATATATACAGGTTTCTTATGAGCAAAATAAGATTTTTTTAATAAAACGATGATATAGAATAATTTGGAAACGTTCAGAGACCATACACGCGTTTTGGGCTGTTGGCCCTCATAAGCGTGGTACAAGCTGTACCTCAACGATAAAAAAGCCTGCCATTTTTTCTTCAATAAATATCAGTTAGGGCAAATTAGAAAAGCGTGATATAATTGTCAGTATGTGTGGTGTTCCATGTTGCAGCTTCATCAAATACTCCCCTCCAGGCACCACCTTCATCGCCCTGGCCTTCCTCATCAGGATCTTCGAAGGCGTGGGCATGGCACTCTTCACCAACTCTGCCTTCAACATTGTCAGCACGGAGTACCCGGACTATGTGACGGCTCTCTTCGTGAGTCTCTTCTTTCTCAACATGGCGTCGTATGTGTGACAGTGTCGTATATATGTCTGGCGTTGTATGTGTGACAGTGTCGTATATATGCCTGGCGTCGTATGTGTGACAGTGTCGTATATATGCCTGGCGTCGTATGTGTCACAGCATAGTATATATGCCTGGCGTCGTATGTGTGACAGTGTCGTATATATGCCTGGCGTCGTATGTGTGACAGTGTCGTATATATGCCTGGCGTCGTATGTGTGACAGTGTCGTATATATGCCTGGCGTCGTATGTGTGACAGTGTCGTATATATGCCTGGCGTCGTATGTGTGACAGTGTCGTATATATGACTGGCGTCGTATGTGTCACAGTGTCGTATATATGCCTGGCGTCGTATGTGTGACAGTGTCGTATATATGCCTGGCGTCTTATGTGTGACAGCATAGTATATATGCTAAAAAAGAGCAAGCTTACGAGAGAATAACGGCTCTTTGACGGGATCTTTTAGCACAATTAAGACCATCATCGCTCGTTTTTAATATTTAATAAAGTTATGCATTTCCATGTTGTGTAATGTTATCAACAACAACAAACAACAAAAGGCTTTTATTAGGGCCCATTGCCCCGTATGGATTCGCCATACAACATAAAATAATACAGTAATTTTTTTCTCCCTTTCCCCATGCGCACGTGAGCCTTTGTTTGAAAAGGGATTTATTTACACATATGTTCTAAAACTTTCCTCGCTACCTCTTTTGTGTATAAATCTATTTACAATTGATCTGTAGAAATTATAGAGTTCTTACTGCTATATTTTTCTTTTCTGAAATAGTTCTCAGCGTCTTCGGTGGTTTGCTAAATCTCCAGAAGGTGTTTTTAAGAGTGTGTAATGTTATCAAATATTTTATATTTAAATTCTTCTAACCACTTTTTAAAATATTAACCTTAATATCAATACTCTACACTTTTTCTTTATATCTATGGCACATACATATTTAAATAAACCCATCAGCATCCTCTACAATTGTTAGGAGAATGTTCATGGATGGAATGTGTGCGGTGTGTTTGGAATTCTCTTGCTCCCAGCCAATGTCTTCAGGAGGATGTGTTACAGGCGCTTCTCGAGGGAGGGTTCGGAATTGGAATCACCATCGGTCCTCTCATCGGTGGACTGCTGTATGAGGTGACTCTATATTTACATATATTCCTTTAAATTTGCATATAAAAATTGTACGATTTTAAATAAGGGTATGTTCATTTCATCATATAGCACGACTTGAGTTCACAATTTATTAAATTACTCCATCATTTCGATTTAAGGTGAAAATATAGGCCATCCATGAAGGATTTTTCTTTTGATATTACACTCATGGCCGAAATTTGATATTTGACGAGGTCGGTCGGTTTTTTTAAGAAGCTAGAGGCGATTTTGTTCAGACTTGGTTATCTAGTGTGTCTTCAATAAATATCACTGTGTATCAAATATATTTCAGAGAGTTAATTAAAACTCAAAATCAACTAATGGACTCAACGATTATTGGTTGAATAAGGTCACGTGATTGTGAAGAGCCAATCAGAACTAATCCTTCACTATCACATGAATTTAATCAGCCAATCAGTGCGCAAATAAAGCGAATATCATTAATGTAAATACACTCATGGACAAAACTTAAGAAGTTGTACCTTTTACCATGTATATCGGGATTCAGACAATAACTCTGAAAGATACACTCATGGACAAAACTTAAGGAAGTTGTACCTATCAACATGTATATCGGGATTCAGACAATAACTCTGAAAGATACACTCATGGACAAAACTTAAGGAAGTTGTACCTTTCAGCATGTATATCGGGATTCAGACAATAACTCTGAAAGTTACACTCATGGAAAAACTTAAGAAGTTGTACCTTTTAGCATGTATATCGGGATTCAGATAATAACTATGAAATATATTACAGTGACCTTTATTGAAGACACACGAGATAACCAAGTGTGAACAAAATTGCCTCTGTCTCCTTTAAAAAAATAGAAAACAGGTGACATCAAAAACTTTCCACTTCCTTAAGTCTTGTCAATGAGTGTATTACCTCATATCATAAACCTTTGCCGATTGTTTTTAAGGAGAGAGGTGCATGTAGAGTTCTATAAGCGAATGTTTCTTCCTTAACCTTTGTCAATGAGTATATTTATAAACAATAAGCTTATTTTAATACAATATAATGCGGCTTATTATTGTAGAACGACATTTGAAAATTATCCCGCATGTTTTCTTTTGAATGAAAAATCGAAATTTTATTTTAAGAATAAATAACGATTATTTCTAACCTTAATGATAAAGTATGAAAGGATGAATTGTAAGGAGTAATAATAAACGGAAAAATAAAAGTGCCCAGGGATGGGAATCGAACCCACAGTGTTCCGCTTACCGGGCAGATGCCATGTCCACTAAAAATTTCGATTTTTCGTTCAAAAGAAACACATGCGGGATAATTTTCAAATGTCGTTCTACAATAAGCGTATTCTTGATATAAAAATATACTTTGAAATTAATTTTTTAAGTAGAGCGATGATATTCAGCATGTTACTTTATTAAATTTCGGCAATTTCGACAAGCTCTCGAACTCTGGCGTATACTGTAGTTGATAATATAGCTGATGGTAGTATAAAAGGTTTTACAAACTTCAATTTAAAGTCATAACACCTGCACCTTTTTGGCCTTTACACCTATCTTATCGATTCAGGTGAAAAATTGCCACAATACCAGTTATCACAAAGAATCCAAAATTGATTTAAATCTCCTGAATATTAATCAAATAAATGCTACATATTTCTAGAGATGTGTTTATTTATCTTTATTGAACGTAATCTCGAGTTTTCAGGCATCTCTGCCCTTCTACAGGAGTACATGGAAACACCAGAAAACTCGATATTACGTTCCATAAAGAAACTCATATCCAGAAACCTGTATCAATGATTTGATCAAAGATTCCAATGTCACAGCACGTATCCCTGTATAATGCTATTACAGAGTGATTGTTATATCGTGTCTACATTGTCACAGCATGTCAACAATGTCATTCAACCTCTGTGTTCCAGGTTGGAGGCTTTGTCCTTCCGTTCTTTGTCACCGGCTGTGTCATGTTGCTCGGAGGTGGAATCCAAATCTTCTTGCCTCTTAAAAGTAAGACTCCTCCTTATTTCTCAAATTCTTCTTTTTATATTTTCTACTTATATCCACTCAGTTTTCCATCAAATTTATGATAAAACCACACACAAGAAGGGATCTATGCTCTTGAAAATAAATATAAATATACCTTAAATTTCTAATGAATATCCGAAATATCAAGTTAGGTGAAACTACCTTCATTAAAATTTTAATGGAAACCGTATCTTATATTTTTCAAACTTGTCCGTTATATACCTTATAAAATAGGAAGTACAATCGGAATACAATTTTCAGAACAAAAGAGTAGTTTTAAAATTACTGTAAAATTTTGTGTTTGAAAAAAGAAACGTTCGTGCTTTATATTGCTTCCATTTCTTAGATATAAAATTATGCAAGAGACTTAGAGCCCTGGATTCTCTTTTGATATTTTAAAATATATTGATTTTTCGAAACAAAGGCGATAAAAACGTGGTGATTTTCTTTTATTGGTAAAACACAAGCAAGAATGTCCATAGTTTTTAAAAATATTCTCCATTCACCTGTAAATATGTAAATCCCTTGCTTTTCACTTTTCCATAGCATGTAAATTTCCCTTATTATTCCATAGCATGTAAATTTCCCTTATTTTTCCATAGCATGTAAATTTCCCTTACTTTTTCATAGCATGTAAATTTCTCTTACTTTTTCCGCTTATAAAATTGGCACTTTTGTTTCCTGCCCAGTTGTAACCTGAGGAAGGGCATTCTTGCCTGAAAGCTTGTGTTTTACCATTAAAAGAAAATCACCACGTTTTTATCGCCTTCGTTTCAAATATTATTGCGTGGCTACGTCATGTCTGATATTGATTTTTCGTTGAAAAGAAACACATGCGGGATAGTTTTCAAATGTCGTTTTACAATCACAAGCCGCATTATATTATATTGTATTATAAATTACTTTATTATATACGAACGGAAAAATATGTTCAGAGTAGCCTAGTGGACATGGCATCTGCCCGGTAAGCAGAATACTGTGGGTTCGATTTCCATCCCTGGATACTTTTATTTTTCCGTTTATCATTACTCTTCACAATTCACCCATTCATACCTCATCCCAAAGGTTGGAAAAAATCGTTATTTCTCCTTGAAATAAATTTTGATTTTTCGTTGAAAAGAAACACATGCGGTTGTAAATTTCCCTTATTTTTCCATAGCATGTAAATTTCCCTTACTTTTTCATAGCATGTAAATTTCTCTTACTTTTTCCGCTTATAAAATTGGCACTTTTGTTTCCTGCCCAGTTGTAACCTGAGGAAGGGCATTCTTGCCTGAAAGCTTGTGTCTCACCAATGTCGTTTTACAATCACAAGCCGCATTATATTATATATTGGTGTGTTCATGTAGATTGTTAATAAGGTAGATACATGGTTTTGTGGAGTGTGTAGATATGAGTATGAATTGTACAGGGACCGCCTTGCCTCATGAAACTGGCAGTTGGAAGAAATTTTTGGGTGACCCTGGCTTGCTCTTGGCCGCCCTAGCGATTGTTTCAGGGTGTATGGTGGCTGGCTTCAACGGTGCCACACTCGAACCCTACCTACGTCAGGTAACTTTCACATCTATCTAGCACAGACACTGCACACTTCTTGAATAGACTCATTTCCTGACCACTTAAATAAGATTTCTTATTCGAAAAAGAAAAAAAAAACAATATTAAGGTAAAGGGTTTCTTTTAATTTTGATTTTCGCAAGTTTTCGAGCAAAATATCTGCTCTTCAACGGGCATATACTTCTATATACAATATCAAGATGAACTTTGTACAGTAATAATTGAAAATGTGTTATTGGCATGTGCTCTCGTGGGTACATTTAACAAATTTTCAATTATTACTGTACAAAGTTCATTTTGATATTGTATATAGAAGTATATGCCCGTTGAAGAGCAGAAACTTTGTTCGAATGCTTGCGAAAATCAAAATTAAAAGAAACAATTTACCTTAATATTATTTATTATTTCGTTTTCGAATAATTTCTGGGTAACTGTTTCTCACATATGATTTCTTATCATAGTAGAACGCCATCTATAGCGCCATCTCTAAGCATAAGCTTATTTAAGTGTTCTGGAGATGAGTAAACGTTAATTTACCCTTATTCTGTGATATTGGTCACAAACAATCTTAATAATTAATCTTAGAATTACAATATTTACATATAAAACCAACTTCTACTGTCCTTACTACGATGAAAAAATACTGGGAAGGCTCTGCACATCAGTACATCAGTGGTGAAACCTCCCAGCGATTTCCCCAATTTAATCTACCAGACCGCTTCTTAGAGTTCTAATACTGTATTAGATGATTCTGCTTATATAATGCTGCACTGAAAGGTGGAATCTCAGAAATGGTATTCAAGCAGGCTTGACTCATAAGTGGTAAAACCTCACAGTGGTTTCCCCAATTTAATCTACCAGACCGCTTCTTAGAGTTCTAATACTGTATTAGACGATTCTGCTTATATAATGCTACACTGAAAGGTGGGATCTCAGAAATGGTATTCAAGCAGGCTTGACTCATAAGTGGTAAAACCTCACAGTGGTTTCGCCAATTTAATCTACCAGACCGCTTCTTAGAGTTCTAATACTGTATTAGATGATTCTGCTTATATAATGCTGCACTGAAAGGTGGAATCTCAGAAATGGTATTCAAGCAGGCTTGACTCATAAGTGGTAAAACCTCACAGTGGTTTCGCCAATTTAATCTACCAGACCGCTTCTTAGAGTTCTAATACTGTATTAGACGATTCTGCTTATATAATGCTACACTGAAAGGTGGGATCTCAGAAATGGTATTCAAGCAGGCTTGACTCATAAGTGGTAAAACCTCACAGTGGTTTCCCCAATTTAATCTACCAGACCGCTTCTTAGAGTTCTAATACTGTATTAGACGATTCTGCTTATATAATGCTGCACTGAAAGGTGGAATCTCAGAAATGGTATTCAAGCAGGCTTGACTCATAAGTGGTAAAACCTCACAGTGGTTTCGCCAATTTAATCTACCAGACCGCTTCTTAGAGTTCTAATACTGTATTAGACGATTCTGCTTATATAATGCTACACTGAAAGGTGGGATCTCAGAAATGGTATTCAAGCAGGCTTGACTCATAAGTGGTAAAACCTCACAGTGGTTTCGCCAATTTAATCTACCAGACTTCTTAGAGTTCTAATACTGTATTAGATGATTCTGCTTATATAATGCTACACTGAAAGGTGGGATCTCAGAAATGGTATTCAAGCAGGCTTGACTCATAAGTGGTAAAACCTCACAGTGGTTTCGCCAATTTAATCTACCAGACCGCTTCTTAGAGTTCTAATACTGTATTAGACGATTCTGCTTATATAATGCTGCACTGAAAAGTAGAATCTTAGAAATGGTATTCAAGCAAACTATGGAAATAATCTTTTAAGACAGTAGAATTACATATAAATATTTAAAAATAAAGAAGGCATCTCCTGAACACGAGCACATGTGCTTTTTAGATGGCAGAGCGCCATCTAGTGGAGCAAAAATAAACTAAACGTTTATTTAGCTTGGTCCGTGATTTTTGGCCAACCCAATTTCTTGATAAATCAAGAAAAGCCATCCACGAAAAAAAGCACATGTGCTCGTGGTCAGGAGATGCCTTTTTTATTTTTAATATCAACACCTGACCCACTTATCTTTTATTTTTTTCTATTGTTTTTTCATATAAATATTTGCATCAAGAAATGCTCTTTCGCAAACAATAATTTTGAAGATCATTTATTGTTTTGAAGTTGATTTGGAAAAATATAGCTAGATCAATCAATGATTTGTTCAATTCACGACGTTTAAATGACTCGCTGTCTATGAGGAGAAGGAGTCGGCCTGCCACTGAGTAGTGCTTCCAGTCTTAATGACAAAGGCAGACGCATTCTACTTCACCCAGTCATGATGGTTGTCAAATACCATCAAGGGTCACAACTTGATACCCTAATGATTGAATGGATATAAGAAAGAAGAAGGAGAAGGATAGCTAGTCACTGAAGAGAAACAAATTATTGCATGATATAGCTATCTTTTTCAAACAATAATTGTGAAAAAAATAGTATAAAATAGAAATTATACTGGGATCAGGTGACCAAATAAAGAAAAAGGCATCTCTTGATTGTGCAGCTAAAAGTTTCACGCCATCAGCAACTTTTTGTTGCAAGATCAGAAGATGCCTTTTATTAATCAAACAATTATTGTTTTATATAGACAATTAAAATAATTTTATTCACATCTTGTCAATACATGCAAAAGTGCACAGTCTGCACTATTTAAAAATAGATATTTATATATATGTATGATACTATGTACAATGTATATGGCGCCTCTGCCAGTGCTGCAGAGTTTGGTGGAGAATCACCAGCAGGTCTCAAGCGACACCACGTATTTCGCGATCTACGAAGAATACGTTATTATATTACGTTATATATTATACGTTATATATATGTTATATATAAAAATATTTTTTCTGCGTGATTTTAATTATCTTGAGGGTTATGATATGGAATTATTTGCTGATTCTTTTTAGGACTAAATGGTATTGTTAATGCAGTCGAGGTTAAAAATCTTGAAAATAAAAATAGTTAAAATAATGAAGATTATAAATAGCTTTAATTGAGCTTATGGGATATAGAAAAAACATAATTTGACAAAAGTACTGCCTGGATTTAGGCGTAAAAATAAAAAAATGGAAAACATATTTACATAATGTACAAAAGGTTTGAGCCGGCCATCGGGAAACAACAACAGTGAGCTTTTATAGTGGAAGCGTGACCTCTGGCGGTCGATTTAACAGAGTATTCGTATCTATGAAATATAATTTTAAATAAAATAATATTTTAATATAACATATATATATTAGATAATTGTTATATATAGATAATGCGTTATTTCTTTATATTAATAAATGGGTATTTAAGACCAAATTTTACGTAAATAGACCATAAAATAACAGCCGATTGTTTGTCCCCCAGTTCAATATGACAACTGCCATCGTCTCTGTCTTTTTCGTCATCAGCGGAGGAGTGTATGCCGTCTTCGCCCCCATCTTGGGCAGTTTGTTGGATAAAGGGGTAAGTTACATCTCCCAACGTACATTTTTTACATGTTCATGGAAGTGATTGAAACTACTTTATTTCAATGTTCATATAAGATTATAGAAGCATAGGGCGCCTCTCCCGTCAAAATTAACGTCAAAACCTGACGCCATCTATTGACCGTCGCCGCAAACTAGCGGCCTCGGGTCAGTGACAAGGCCACAACACCATCTTTGGCAAACTGAGAAGCGTCCACCTAGAGACCATGGTTTCAGGCTAATGGCCCTCGTCAGTCTAGGGCGGACTTTATTCCATGAGATCCACACTGGATCTAATGGAATCTTCACAATCTACAAAAGAGGTGTTTTTATGGCAAGGTGGCTGGGCCAAATCTATGGCCAGAATATAGATAGAAAATTTTCCGGGAGGAAATTGATCCATAGAAGCATAGTTTGCGGCGACGGTCAATAGATGACGTCAGGTTTTGACGTTAATTTTGACGGGAGAGGCGCCCTATGCTTATATGGATCAATTTCCTCCTGGCAAATTTTCCATCTATAAAAGATTGCATATCGTTAAATACCGAATTGAGTAAATGTGAATAAAATAATAAATATAGATAAATATTTCTACAGGTAAACTCCGTATAATTGGTACAATTGTATAACGAATCACAAGTTTTTACGAAGGAGCTTCTTTTATAAAAGAAGCTCCTTCGTAAAAACTTGTGATTCGTTATACAATAGATAAATATATGTAAAATTTGAAATAGATAAATATACAGTCTTCATTGGTGGAGCCCACCGCGGGAAAGACTCCGCCACCAGGAAACAGCACAATTCGATGCTCCTTGGAAGAGACTCTACATTCTTAGTATTCATCCTTTTTCCACAACTAAATTTTATGCAAAAATTTAAAGAATAATCGTTCATTATATAGAATATTTCTATTTATGTAAATATCTACATGTATATATGTCATAATATTTGGAAATATATGAATAAAATGGCTTGTGTGGGAGTACAAGGAAAGAGGGAAGATTGCCGGTTTAAAAAACAACCCTTTTGGTAAACAAGTGTCAAGTCTTCATTCTCCCCTAGGGGATTTATCTTACTTAAATAGGTTGAAAAGCGGCTGGATGTGATGATCAGAGGACAGTTCTCACCGAGGTTGTCTCGACACCAGTTGTTCCCAGGGAGGTCCTCAGACCTTCTCTCTTTCCTCCCCGATCTACTTCCCACAGGTTTTTGCCTCTGTATCCTGTCTCCTGTGTGTCCTTACCACTCATCACACAACCACCACGACTACTTCAAAAATCACTACATAAATATTGTAAAGTAGCTCTGTAACCCCAGCCACAGAAAGCTCCGTGGGACACCTGTCAATCATCACTGGACTCCGGGGGGACAGGTGTGAGGGGTTCTCGGAATCTTATCGGCAAATAAGGAAAACGGGACGCCTCGGTGGCTAATCACTCTCATTATTATTATTTTACCTTGGGATAAGTTGTTATATTATCTGACTATCTCTCTCCGTATAAATACCTCTTGTATATAATTTTATTGGAGAACTAAAAGGTAAATATCCAACTTTATAATAAATTTATTATTCCCAAATTTGCTCTTGCTTTATTTATCTCAGCGACATTCTAGTTTCCTGTATTCGCATAATAGCCTGTTGAAGGAGGTCATAGTCCAAGCTCTTTAAATCTACTTTTGGTCTCTTCCAAAGATATCCTATGATTTCTTCTTTTATATTTTGACATGTTATGAGATCTGTGCTGTTCCAGGCTAATCCCTACATCTTCCTCTACAGCGGCTGTCTGATGCTGATCATTTTCTACATCTTCGTTGGGCCCATCCCTTTTCTGCCATTCCCACCGTGAGTGCCTTGATTCTACCTCTTTAAATAAGCTTGATCGAAATGCCAATGGATATTATCCAATGGACTGAACGCCTTTAAGTCGGAATTCAATTTATAGATTACAGCTATATTGCCGTGTGTCCTTGTTATTTCGTTGTGCAAATAACGGACTCCTTTGTGGAGACCATGATCAGATCTTCCTTGGACTGGTTAGACCAGGGATCAGCAATCTTTTGAGTAGGAAGAGTCAAAAATTACAATTTACAAAATTTCAAAAAATTTAAAGAGACACAAAAAGTTTATATTGCTAACAATAAATAGTACTCATATAAATAATATTTACGTATGGAACTATATAAAGAACCGCAGCTTCACATCGAAAGAGCCGCATGTGGTTCTCGAGCCGCAGTTTGACGACCTGTGGGCTAGACTGAACCTGGAGTGGTCGCTTGTTCTCAACCTGGTTGAGGAAATACAAGGACATCAAATCAACCCCAGACAACCTAGGTACCATTCGGATTGACGCTCGATATATTTTTACCTAGTATTTAACGATTATTTTTGTAGATTTTGTCGATGTTTTATATACAGTACAAACTGACTGAAGATTCTTAAAATAATTGCAAAAGTTATAAATACGAGGGGCATCCAATAAATAAGTTTCCCTATTTTTTTTCGGCGAACGAAACGTTGTAAAAATTAGTTAGTAGGTAAGAAATGGTCACTAGGATGCGTTGGAAGCTGGTGACCTTTCAAAATCACTCTACTCGTACGCGCAAGTCCGTAGCGCTTCAGTTTCCATGGAGCTACCACTGGTGAACGTGTCCACTTGCGAACTCCGTTCTGTAATTCGTTTTTTCACAGCGAAAAATGAAACTGCGGTCAATATTCATCGCAATTTAGTGTCAGTGTATGGTGAAGGATGTATGAGCATCCAAATGGTTCGCCGATGGCGTTCATGGTTCTTGGAAGGACGGCAAAACGTGCATGATGACGAGCGAAGCGACAGGCCCATTACTGCTACGGACAATGCAGCCGTGGCTGCTGTTCGGAATGTGGTGGAAGCAAATCGCCGCGTCACCATTGACGAAATAATGATTCGACTGCCTCCTGGAATCGAAATTGGATGCTCTTCGATTGGAACAATCATGTCAGATGTTTTGAATTTGAATTGAAAACAGGCGGAGGCGAACCACTGGCTACGAAGACAGGACACGGCTTGGTACAACAGTGGTATCAAAAAATCGCTACAACGGTACCAAAAATGTTTGGACAGAAATGGTGATTATGTAGAGAAGTAGTGTATGAGTTGTATAATGAAAATAAAATAACTGCATAATTGTAAATAAAGTTGTTTATTTGTTACAAAATAGGGAAACTTATTTATTGGATGCCCCTCGTACAATATATCAATATCAGGAAAATTGCGTATCACATGTCCAGCAAACGTAAAAATGGAAAAAATACCCTCTTTATATTAAAATTAGATTAAAAATCTCTATATAGCTCAGGTAATCTTGCATAAGCTACATGTAACGCTTCACGATTTTGCGTGTCATCCTTGCGCAGGGGCCATGCTAATCTTCTCTGTACCGCCCCCAATTTTGGTACATGTATCGCCAAACAAGCGTAGATGTAGCAGCTTGTCAACTAAAATGTTATAATGGATCTGTTGTTTGAGAAACACTAGAAGTTGGAGATTTGACCAGATATCGTGTTTCCCAGGAACCAGTGGGTGATTGCAGCCTGTTTGGTAGCCATGGGACTAGGAATGGCCTTCAAGATTGTGTCAGGCCTCTCTCTCATCTTCTTCAACACCAGGTAAGTAACGTCTAAGTGGACCGATGTCCTGTACTGACGGGGACTGTGCAGGGAGCGAGGACTCCCTCAAGACCTGGCGACACAAGCTATGATCTCCACCACCATGTTCACCTGCTGCTCTTTCGGGTCAGTACCTCCTGGACTTTTTTTTAAAACTCTAGCAGCGTTCTAAATCTTTTCAGACACCAAACAGACCTATCCAATTTGTAAAAACATTTTGCTGTGTGTGACCAATAGTTATCATTTGAAACAGAACTTAACCTAGTTATAAAAGTGAGAGAGAGAGAGAGAGATAGAGATTGAAACTGATTTATTACAACGTTCATATAAGATTATATATATAGGTAAATACAGAATAAATATTGATAAATAAGATTATATAATGATATATTTATGAATAAATAGATATAAATATATAAAATAATTTATAGATATACATATATAAAAATATATTTAATTAAAAAGCCATATATTGGATCAAAATATCATTTATTTTACCAATATTTCAGTTGGCTGAACGCCAACCTTTATCAAGGTGTTATAACATTTTAAAGTGTGCCAACAACAAACTTAGCGCCACATAACGTCAACAGCATTAAGTTTTTAAAATATTTTGTTATATTCAATGGGGAGAAAAAAAATTATATATATATTTATATTATGGACAAAATAAATTTTGTAAAATATAGGTGTGAATATTTTGAAAATTAACAATAACGCCTATTTTATATTTAAAATTAAAAATTTTAAATATTTAAAAATAGGCGTTATTGTTAATTTTCAAAATATTCACACCTATATTTTACAAAATTTATTTTGTCCATAATATAAATATATATATAATTTTTTTTCTCCCCATTGAATATAACAAAATATTTTAAAAACTTAATGCTGTTGACGTTATGTGGCGCTAAGTTTGTTGTTGACACACTTTAAAATGTTATAACACCTTGATAAAGGTTGGCGTTCAGCCAACTGAAATATTGGTAAAATAAATGATATTTTGATCCAATATATGCCTTTTTAATTAAAGATTTAATTATGGATTTCTCTATTTTCAAAATAAAAATATATACAAGGTCTTCTTCATTGGTGGTGCCCACCACGTGAAAAACTCCGCCACCGATTGACTGCGAGAGTTCTTTCCCACAGAGTGGGCAGGTCGATGAAGTAGCTGGCATTACCCACCTCAAGACAAAGATGGTATTTGTAGATGGTAGCCTTCGCTAGACTGGTTAACTTCATTGCCTCGGGATGGAGAGAGAATTAGTATATATATATTTTTGATAAATCAATTATTTTTAAAATATAAAATCTAAAATTAAGGCATTAAAATAAAAAAAAATTATCTATAAGAGCCGTAAATAAACACCGGCTTTTCGTTATTGCTTATTTCTGTACTCCTGTAAAGAAGGGTGGTAATTCCTGAAAGCTTGAGATTGCAATAAAAATGAAAATAAAATCACCTCCAGAAACCTGTTACCCTATTTAATTCATATTCAGTAGATTCACATCTATTGCATAGTATTTTATTTATTACCAGTTGCAAACAAGACACGCTATATCCGATCTGGATAATTGCTCATAAAACTATTTACAATAATTCATATTGTAGTAGAGTAGATAACAGAATTATCAAAAGAAAATAAAAAATTAAGAAAAGGAGCATTGAATAAACATATACATTAAACAAATAAGCAACAACATAAACAAATAGAAGAAACCGCAAGGTAGTTATTTACAATATGTTAAGCAATAATGGAAGTTGATTTAATGAAGTTATCTGTAATGTATCGTGGAGAGAGAGAGAGAGTTGATCAAGTTGAGCTATTTACAATGAGTTATATTCTAAATTAACTTTATAATTATTTACATTGATGTAAATCAAGTCGCATAGTAGTGTAGTTCCTCAAGCTGTATGAAGCTGTCTATTTATAATAAAAAGTCTGCAGAACCTATTAAATTTCGTATATCTTTCCCTATTACAAGCTATTTGACCCAGATAGGTTCTTTCCATCTTGCTCTGCTGTCTTAGGTTTGACACCAGTGGGTATGAGTTCAGAATTTGTTCGGGGATTTCTTCTTCCGCTCCACAAGATCATCTGGGCGAATCTATTTTTCTAATTCTGAAGAGATATGATTTAAAGTTACCATGACCCGTAAAGTATTGAAAATTGTAGACATTTGGTTTGACAAAGTTTAGTGTTTTAGAGGAGATGAAAAACGTTTGAAATTATTGTTGGATTCTTCATAGTGTATTCCTGTAATTTTCTTTCATTATAGTTAGCAATTTCTTTTCTGTTCGATAAATTAAAGCTAGTGTAGCCTATTTCATTTTTCAATATGTTCGATTCTATGTAATCTGTGAGTTTTGGTATTTGTGTTAGTATATATGTACAGTTTGACGATGTTGTGGTATAGGCATGTATGCAGTGTTTTAGAATATTATACTGATGGGAATTTAGTTTGTAAAACTACATTTGAAATACTATCCCGCATGTGTTTCTTCTCAATGAAAATTCAAAATTTATTTCAAGGAGAAATAACGATTATTTCTAACCTTTTGGATGAGGTATGAAAGGATGAATTGTGAAGAGTAATGATAAACGGAAAAATAAATGTTCAGGGTAGCCTAGTGGACATGGCATCTGCTCGGTAAGCGGAACACTGTGGGTTCGATTCCCATCCCTGGACACTTTTATTTTTCCGTTTATCATTACTCTTCACAATTCATCCTTTCATACCTCATCCAAAAGATTAGAAATATTCGTTATTTCTCCTTGAAATAAATTTTGAATTTTCGTTGAAAAGAAACACATGCGGGGTAGTTTTTCAAATGTCGTTTTACAATCACAGGCCGCATTATATTATATTGTATTATAATTTAGTTTGTCTTTGGCTTTCTTGCTTATAAATGGAAACCATATTGTTTGACCATATGTTACTATACTATTATATAATACTATTGTTTTATGGGTAAAAGGAACATTCGTGTTTTGATGTTATCATATCCTATATATATATATATAGATGGTGCCGTTATTGGTTTAATACCTGTTCATAGAGATAGAAAGTTAAGGTATTTTTAAATACAGACGATGCTGTGTGTAGAGCTTTCATTGGTCCATCTCTTGGAGGTGTTCTTGTGGAGCATCTTGACTACCGCTACGCCACTTTTGTTCTTCTCATCATCGAAGTTTCCACGGTAAGTTAATTAGGTTATATATATATATATATAGTGTAGAAACTATATAACAAAATTATAACAGTGATTCTAATTTTAAAACTTAAGGAGCAAACTGATAATAATGATAACTTATATCAATTAGATTTGATTAGATTAGCAAGCTAAATCTAAATTAATTATAATAATAAATAGTTATTTAATTTTATAGTCCAGTTTTGTATTAAGATTATCTTCACTATTATGATCATTTAAATTCAAATTATAAAATTTGTAAAATGTTATTAATTTGTAGATAGAGAGAGAAAAAAAAAATCCTTTACTTCTAATACATCATCAAGTTAATTATATATTTATAATTAATAACAATAAAAATTAACAACGTAACGTCTTTTACATCGGCTTTTACACGTCATTTAGACATACTCTAATCCTATATATAGAATAATCGAAGTGAGAATATATATAATAGTTAGAAAAAAGAGAGAAAGACAGAACCATGCACTTTTAATCAAACTAATAATAAGGAAAAAAAAAAGTTTTGTAAAGAAGGTAGATAAGATTGTTAGTATATATATATATATTTTTATAATTTTATATTTTATCCTTTTTTTTTTTAAGATTTTTAAAGGTTTTTTTTATTTTATAATATGATTATAAATAGTTGTATTTAGTAATATATCTATAGTATGAATTAACATTTGTTATAAGTTTGGATATTATGTTTTGAAACCCTAATGGTAGACCAGACATACACAAAAAACTTTAAATTGAAATAAATTGGAAAAAGAGATCTGCTGGACCGGGGATCTTCAGATAAAAGCCCAACGACATTTCACCCCTTCTTTATTATGTCATAGATCTCTTTTAAACCGGATTTTATGTGTTAATATTAAGTTGTTTCAGTGAAATATTTAAATGAACATATATAACAGATACAAGTGTTAACAAATTCAAACTGTAAACCTACCTCGACCGCGGCGTCCTCCATTGTGAATATCTATTTCTGGCTGACACATGTTGAGGGGGGGGGGGACATTTCAAATTTAGACCATTTATTCAGAATTTTTTGAACAACAAGAAAATTAAAGAAGAAAGGAAAAATAGTTAAGGGAAGAAAGCTGAATTTCATAATCTTTACAGCTAGTTATATCAAAATAACTGATTCAACACTTATTCATCTTTTAATATTCCTTTAAAAAGGCAAATTATAAGAGTTTAATAAAGCTATTAATTGTGCAAATTCACCTTTATTTAACTTCCATTTTCCTCCCCAGAAATTGAAGATTAAACAAAATGAACTATATACTATAACACTTTAAAAATCTTGTGAAAAAATCTTTTAATCAGTTATTTAATCAAAGTTTAATTAACTGTTAAAGATTATAAATTTGTATTAGTTATTATTAAGAGAAATTATAGAAAGTTGATTTCATAAATGGATATTTCCATTTATTTTTTTTAAATATTTTATAATTGATATACTGTTTAAATATTTTACTTGTTTGATACTAAATTTGTTTTTAATAAATTCCATGTTTAAATTTTTAACATCTTCTATGAAATTATCTAATATATTATTTATTCTATAAAATCTTAGAAACTGACCATAATATATACCCTTACAGCAATTTAATGATATATTAGAATTCATATTACAGTATTTTATAATATTGAAATTATAATTACTCTTTTTATTATAAACTCTAACAGCACTATTTGTAAGGTCTATATTCAAGTCTAAAAAGTTAACTTTTTTGTTTCTATAAATTTTTTCATTGTTCTTAAGTTTCAAGTATTTAGGATATATTTCAAGTATTAATTTTTTAAACTGTGGATTATTAAATATTATTATGTCATCTACATATCGGAATATTTGCCAATTAATATTATTTTGTAGAAAGTATTCTCTTTCGTACCAGAACAATATTAGATTGGCTAATAACGGAATAGAAGAAGTTCCCATGGGAACGCCTTCTGATTGAATATATATTTTATTTTTAAATTCTATATAGTTAAAATTTAAAAATGTTTCCAGTAGAGTTTTTGCTGTTTTAAGATCTAATTTAAATGTTTTATATCTGTTATGAATAATTTTAATGTAGAAAGTTTTGTCATTAATGAATTCATTAAATAAATTGGTTATTTTATTATTTAGATCTCTTAAATTTATTTTAGAATATAGGTCCTCAAAGTCAAATGTGTGTACTGTTTCAATGTTTGTCCAATTGTTCATTAAATAATTAATGATTTTTTTATTTGAGTCGATAAATTTATAATTATATTTATTAGTTAATTTATTTATAATAAATTGTAGTGTTGAAGCTAATTGTATATCAATATTTTTTATGACTGAATTTATACCAGATGTGATTGTTCTGAAAGAAATAGGTTTTTTGTGTAGTTTAGGAATTATATAGAACTTTGGTATGTTTGGATTTTTGTGGTTATTATAAATTTTTAGTGAATTTTCAACATTTTTGATGTTTTTTTTTATTTTTGTGCCTGTAGTTCAAGCAAAAGTGTATTTATGATTATTATCAATTTCCTTTTTTAGTATATCGTGGTATAGATTTTTACAAATTAAAGATAAATTATTGGAACATTTATCTATAGGAGTGATAATATAGTCCTTCTGTAAATTAATTATATTTTCTTTAAAAGAAGGAATGTCTGAATTAGGTTTTGTGTATTTAAGTGTATTATTATAATAATTTATAATTTCCTTTTTAATATTATGTTTCCATTCCAGAAAAGTAAATTCTGGAATACTGTATTTTAAACTAGTTTTATTTATGAAAATATCTATATCTTTTAATATAGATTTAATTGTATTATTATAATTGTGTTTAATTTGAGGTATATATTTATACCCTTTATTTAAAATTTCCTGATATTCTGGATTTAAAAAAGAAAAATTGCTAGTTAATATATGACCTGAGAACTTATATTTATCAATATAGTTGTTGCAATTACATTTATTTTTTTTAAAATTTGCCAAATTATTAATAAATTGGTTATAATTGCAAACTAAATTACCTATATTTTTGTTGTATCTCCAGATTGTTTTGAAATTTAAATTTTTTATAGGGAAAAGATTATTGATGATTTGGTTATTAAAAATATCATTAAATTTAATATGATTAAATAAATTGTTATTAAATTTAATGATAATATTAATGTTATTAGTAGCTTGTTTAATTTTTCTGTATTTAAAGATGTCGTGTGTGATATCTATTAATCTGTTAGTCAGATTATGAATTTTAATATATTCTATGAGTTTGATAAATTTATTATTATTTAGTTTAAATAATGTTTTAATAAATTTATCGACGAAGTTGTTAGTGTACATTTGTTTTGGGTCCAGTAATTCTTCAAATTCAATGTAACCTAATTTATTGGTAGTTTTACCTCTAGTTTTATTAGGTTTAGTTTTAAATTCATTTTTTTGTATTTGCAACTGATTTCATAGGTTGAAATTTCTTCTGTTTGTGGTTTGTATGTGTAGTTTAATTCGTCGTTAAGTCCATAAGGGAATAATGTGTTGTGTTTATAAATGTAGTTGTTTTCTAATAATAGTCGTTGTTTTTTGTTTTGACATATGTCTAGTATTTCTATCTTAAAGTTGTTAAAAGTATGTAATTGATTGTGTTCTTTCATATATATATTACCAATTGATTTTTTAGCGTGGTTTCTATGTAGGTTTATTCGTATATTTAATGGATTACAAGTTTGTCCTATATATGATAGTTGGCAAATTTGGCATGTTAATTTATAAATAGTATTTACTAATTTACAACTAGTTGTTTGAAAAGTGTCATGGTTCTTAAGAGAGGGACAAGTTTGACAATTTTTTCTTAGGCAATTCTTAGCGAGTTTAAATTAACATAAAAGAGGTGCTAACACTAATATGTTTGTAGTTTTTTTTAGTTTTTTTAGTTTGTTATTCTTATGAATTTTTAAATATATTTTTCTTAATTGTTTTTGTGGTGATAAAATTTGTATGAAGATTTATTTATATTATATTTTTTATATATAACATAATATACAAATTAAATTATATTAGATATTCTAATATAAATAAATCTTCATACAAATTTTAATTATCTTTCATTGTTTGATTATTAAAAAGTAAATTATAAAAGTAATTCTAGAAAAAATAACTTCAGAACTTTTGTTTTTTTCAGTGTTTAGTTAGTTTAAAGATGTTTTTTTTATTAGTTATTCTTAAAAATATAACAGATAACAAACAGTAATATCTATATATTTATAGATTAATTATTCAATTTATTACAAATTTTATCACCACAAAAACAATTAAGAAAAATATATTTAAAAATTCATAAGAATAACAAACTAAAAAAACTAAAAAAAACTACAAACATATTAGTGTTAGCACCTCTTTTATGTTAATTTAAACTCGCTAAGAATTGCCTAAGAAAAAATTGTCAAACTTGTCCCTCTCTTAAGAACCATGACACTTTTCAAACAACTAGTTGTAAATTAGTAAATACTATTTATAAATTAACATGCCAAATTTGCCAACTATCATATATAGGACAAACTTGTAATCCATTAAATATACGAATAAACCTACATAGAAACCACGCTAAAAAATCAATTGGTAATATATATATGAAAGAACACAATCAATTACATACTTTTAACAACTTTAAGATAGAAATACTAGACATATGTCAAAACAAAAAACAACGACTATTATTAGAAAACAACTACATTTATAAACACAACACATTATTCCCTTATTGACTTAACGACGAATTAAACTACACATACAAACCACAAACAGAAGAAATTTCAACCTATGAAGTCAGCTGCAAATACAAAAAAAATGAATTTAAAACTAAACCTAATAAAACTAGAGGTAAAACTACCAATAAATTAGGTTACATTGAATTTGAAGAATTACTGGACCCAAAACAAATGTACACTAACAACTTCGTCGATAAATTTATTAAAACATTATTTAAACTAAATAATAATAAATTTATCAAACTCATAGAATATATTAAAATTCATAATCTGACTAACAGATTAATAGATATCACACACGACATCTTTAAATACAGAAAAATTAAACAAGCTACTAATAACATTAATATTATCATTAAATTTAATAACAATTTATTTAATCATATTAAATTTAATGATATTTTTAATAACCAAATCATCAATAATCTTTTCCCTATAAAAAATTTAAATTTCAAAACAATCTGGAGATACAACAAAAATATAGGTAATTTAGTTTGCAATTATAACCAATTTATTAATAATTTGGCAAATTTTAAAAAAATTAAATGTAATTGCAACAACTATATTGATAAATATAAGTTCTCAGGTCATATATTAACTAGCAATTTTTCTTTTTTAAATCCAGAATATCAGGAAATTTTAAATAAAGGGTATAAATATATACCTCAAATTAAACACAATTATAATAATACAATTAAATATATATTAAAAGATATAGATATTTTCATAAATAAAACTAGTATAAAATACAGTATTCCAGAATTTACTTTTCTGGAATGGAAACATAATATTAAAAAGGAAATTATAAATTATTATAATAATACACTTAAATACACAAAACCTAATTCAGACATTCCTTCTTTTAAAGAAAATATAATTAATTTACAGAAGGACTATATTATCACTCCTATAGATAAATGTTCCAATAATTTATCTTTAATTTGTAAAAATCTATACCACGATATACTAAAAAAGGAAATTGATAATAATCATAAATACACTTTTGCTAGAACTACAGGCACAAAAATAAAAAAAGACATCAAAAATGTTGAAAATTCACTAAAAATTTATAATAACCACAAAAATCCAAACATACCAAAGTTCTATATAATTCCTAAACTACACAAAAAACCTATTTCTTTCAGAACAATCACATCTGGTATAAATTCAGTCATAAAAAATATTGATATACAATTAGCTTCAACACTACAATTTATTATAAATAAATTAACTAATAAATATAATTATAAATTTATCGACTCAAATAAAAAAATCATTAATTATTTAATGAACAATTGGACAAACATTGAAACAGTACACACATTTGACTTTGAGGACCTATATTCTAAAATAAATTTAAGAGATCTAAATAATAAAATAACCAATTTATTTAATGAATTCATTAATGACAAAACTTTCTACATTAAAATTATTCATAACAGATATAAAACATTTAAATTAGATCTTAAAACAGCAAAAACTCTACTGGAAACATTTTTAAATTTTAACTATATAGAATTTAAAAATAAAATATATATTCAATCAGAAGGCGTTCCCATGGGAACTTCTTCTATTCCGTTATTAGCCAATCTAATATTGTTCTGGTACGAAAGAGAATACTTTCTACAAAATAATATTAATTGGCAAATATTCCGATATGTAGATGACATAATAATATTTAATAATCCACAGTTTAAAAAATTAATACCTGAAATATATCCTAAATACTTGAAACTTAAGAACAATGAAAAAATTTATAGAAACAAAAAAGTTAACTTTTTAGACTTGAATATAGACCTTACAAATAGTGCTGTTAGAGTTTATAATAAAAAGATTAATTATAATTTCAATATTATAAAATACTGTAATATGAATTCTAATATATCATTAAATTGCTGTAAGGGTATATATTATGGTCAGTTTCTAAGATTTTATAGAATAAATAATATATTAGATAATTTCATAGAAGATGTTAAAAATTTAAACATGGAATTTATTAAAAACAAATTTAGTATCAAACAAGTAAAATATTTAAACAGTATATCAATTATAAAATATTAAAAAAAAAAATAAATGGAAATATCCATTTATGAAATCAACTTTCTATAATTTCTCTTAATAATAACTAATACAAATTTATAATCTTTAACAGTTAATTAAACTTTGATTAAATAACTGATTAAAAGATTTTTTCACAAGATTTTTAAAGTGTTATAGTATATAGTTCATTTTGTTTAATCTCCAATTTCTGGGGAGGAAAATGGAAGTTAAATAAAGGTGAATTTGCACAATTAATAGCTTTATTAAACTCTTATAATTTGCCTTTTAAAGGAATATTAAAAGATGAATAAGTGTTGAATCAGTTATTTTGATATAACTAGCTGCAAAGATTATGAAATTCAGCTTTCTTCCCTTAACTATTTTTCCTTTCTTCTTTAATTTTCTTGTTGTTCAAAAAATTCTGAATAAATGGTCTAAATTTGAAATGTCCCCCCCCCCCCGCAACATGTGTCAGCCAGAAATAGATATTCACAATGGAGGACGCCGCGGTCGAGGTAGGTTTACAGTTTGAATTTGTTAACACTTGTATCTGTTATATATGTTCATTTAAATATTTCACTGAAACAACTTAATATTAACACATAAAATCCGGTTTAAAAGAGATCTATGACATAATAAAGAAGGGGTGAAATGTCGTTGGGCTTTTATCTGAAGATCCCCGGTCCAGCAGATCTCTTTTTCCAATTTATTTCAATTTAAAGTTTTTTGTGTATGTCTGGTCTACCATTAGGGTTTCAAAACATAATATCCAAACTTATAACAAATGTTAATTCATACTATAGATATATTACTAAATACATCTATTTATAATCATATTATAAAATAAAAAAAACCTTTAAAAATCTTCAAAAAAAAAAAGGATAAAATATAAAATTATAAAAATATATATATATATACTAACAATCTTATCTACCTTCTTTACAAAACTTTTTTTTTCCTTATTATTAGTTTGATTAAAAGTGCATGGTTCTGTCTCTCTCTCTTTTTTCTAACTATTATATATATTCTCACTTCGATTATTCTATATATAGGATTAGAGTATGTCTAAATGACGTGTAAAAGCCGATGTAAAAGACGTTACGTTGTTAATTTTTATTGTTATTAATTATAAATATATAATTAACTTGATGATGTATTAGAAGTAAAGGATTTTTTTTTCTCTCTCTATCTACAAATTAATAACATTTTACAAATTTTATAATTTGAATTTAAATGATCATAATAGTGAAGATAATCTTAATACAAAACTGGACTATAAAATTAAATAACTATTTATTATTATATATATATATATATATATAAATTATGATTATTATTAATAAGAGACATTTGTTTAGTGCATATAATCTATTTAATTCAAATTTTATTCGCACTATAAAAATCTACTCCCTACTATAACACCAGAACAATATTTGATCAGAGATCTCCCATTACCTGTAAAAAGAAACATTACATAAGTAAGAATACTCTCTACACTGTTAAAAGAAACTCAAGCTAAAATATTTAGCTTAAATGACCGAATATGTCCATTATGTAATTAAAAAAACCGAATCAGAACTGGAGCACCACATGTTTTTCTGTTTAAAGTTAAGAAGTGAAAGGGAACTTATTTTTTACAAAATTGTATCAAATCATATTGCTCTGGAGGCTTTATTATTTACACAAGATACAAGCATACATAAGCCTTTACTAGCCTCTACTTGTCTTTGTAAAAATTCTTCAGTTGAAGAACAGAGGTTTTAAAAATTTGAAGCGGAACTTATTTACAGTATTTTCACTCATTACAAAGGTTCTAATATCGTCTGTGTATCTACAGGAGATGCTCTACGTGGTCTATGCCATCTACAAGAAATGCAGACGACCTCCTCATCCTGAAACTTTGCCAATTCTCAGGCAATCTATCAGCTATACTTCCTAGCCCCCGGCGATCCATATGCTCATTCTATTTTATAGTCATATTGATTGTATGTAATAAACTACTGATTTTTTACAATATTCATCTCTTCAATTTACTCATCATTCTACACTCATAGACAAAACTTGATAATGTGGAAAAAGGAGGAGGGGGAGCAGTAACAAGCTCACTAAAAAACCTGGGCTCAGCTGGCCCGGCTGATAGTACCCTGTAAGGGCTCCTAATCCAAAGTTATAGGATGAGCAGCGTTTGTACTCCATGTTAGGAGCGGCTGCACATGGCGACTGTTCCTCATGTCAGAGGCGGCCATTTCTTTCGGAGCTAAGTCGGTCTGCCACTGAGTAGTGCTCCCAGTCTTAATAAAAAGGCAGACGCATTCTATTTCACCCATCATGATGGTTGTCAAATCTTCCCACTATGCTGCATCGGCCGTCGGGCAATTGTATTGACTCATCCATTGATGAGCTCTACTCATCCCCGGCAGACACCATCAAAATCTCAAGCTTTACAAACTTGACACCCTAATATGATTGAGTGGAGATAAGAAAGAAGAAGAAGGAGGATGTGGAAAGTCTTTTATATCACCGGTCGTCTGTCATGAAGGCGACAGAGGTAATTTTGTTCACACTTCGTTATCTCGTGTGTCCTCAACAGAGATCACTGTGTATCAAATATTTTACAGAGTTATTGTCTGAATCCAGATATACATAATAAAAGGTACAACTTCCTTATGTTTTGTCCATGAGTGTAAATACTCTAATCTACATCTAATTAATTGTTAACGTGTAATTTCTATCAAATCAATTTCATATTTATTGTACGACTCATTAATGTTTCTTTTACTATAAATCATAATAAACTACATCTACAGACATTACTGAGATTCCTAGAAAAGATCAAGTGAGAAGCCCTCTTATCTATTTTTTTCTAACATTGTAGTAAAGGTCTGTAGGTGTAGTGTACATACAGTACAAGCAATCTCAATCCATTAAACATAATGATTATCACGGCCTGGTATACTTACAGTACATTAGGCACAATCCTCTGCTCATCGTTATTATCATAATTGGTACCGTGTACATCAAGAGTAACACAACAAATTATTAATTCTATTGACGTTATGTGGCGCTGAGTTTGTTGTTGACACATTTTAAAATGTTATAACACTTTGATAAAGGTTGGCGTTCAGCCAACTGAAATATTGGTAAAATAAATGATATTTTGATCCAATATATACATTTTTATTTAAACAACAAACTATATTCTAAATAAATCAGATATAAATGGTTGACAATACAAAGTTATGAGAGGATGGTAGTCATGCTCCAAATTTGGACCAACTCTCTTTAAAAATGTACAGTGGACCCTCGGTTTACGAGCACCTTGGAGTACGAGCTTTTCGCAGTACGAGCAAATTTTTTTGAAAAATTTTACCTCGGATTACGAGTGAAATTTCGGATTACGAGCAACTCGTGATGGTTGCCCATAATCGTGATGGATGAAAATTCACTGGGATCCCTCCCTTCAGATCAGATTCGGGAAATATGTAAAATGTGGGAAACTGTGCAATTGTTCGTAGCAAGAAGAATTGCCCGAGTTTCAATTATTAAAAATAAGAAATTAGTTTCGCACTACGAGCGTTTTGGAGTACGAGCATGGCTCTGGAACGGATTATGCTCGCAAACCGAGGGTCCACTGTATTTCAAATAATGCATTTAAGTTTATCGCCATGAAAAACGTAATGTTAGTGAGCCACAAGACCAAATTTAGCAAATTCAGGCAAAATTCCAAACTGTATACCATTGTCTCTTGGCCTCTTTACCTCGAAGGATGTTCAAGCAACCCCTATACTGATGAGAGTCAAATCCCGAAACATGTATACCTGTTGGCTTTTTGCTTATGAATTGCTCAGAAGTCAAGTCAGAGCCAAAAATTCATCTATATTAGAACAAACCCCCCCCCCCCCAAACATCCATCAATGTAAAATGTCTTTTATACCACGAAAGGTCACTTCTCCTGTCAAAATAGATGTAAAATCTATTCACCATTTCTCAAGCATCTCTGAAAGCTGTCAGATTCTGTTTAGTGACAAAGCCACAACACCAGCTTTGGCAAATTCAGAAACTTCACTTTGAAATAATCCTGTTAAATCTGTAATCCACTGTTGTTCCTTATCTGTTTATTTCACGTCTACCCGAATACAGAGATCTACTTTTATTGAAACTAGAATAGAATTTCTTTCTAAAGGACACTTTGGCTCTACAACTAAGTGTTGTCCTTCAGAGAGAAGGGAGTAGCCTCTTACCAGGGAGTTGCTGAATATTAAAAATGGTAATTTTTGGTGATAAAAAGTGCGCTTTACAGAGAAATGTGTTCTCTAGTGGGAATGTCTTCTCATGGAGATCCTACTGTAATCTCAAAAAGAAGACACTCCCACTAGAAGACACCCCTCTCTTCAAAGGACAGTTTTTATCACCAAAAAAAGCACTTTACAGAGAAATGTGTTCTCTAGTGGGAATGTCTTCTCATGGAGATCCTACTGTAATCTCAAAAAGAAGACACTCCCACTAGAAGACACCCCTCTCTTCAAAGGACAGTTTTTATCACCAAAAACTGCACTTTACAGAGAAATGTGTTCTCTATTGGGAATGTCTTCTCATGGAGATCTTACTGTAATCTCGAAGAGAAGACACTCCCACTAGAAGACACCACTCTCTGTAAAGGACAGTTTTTTTATCACCAAAAAAGGCACTTTACAGAGAAATGTGTTCTCTAGTGGAAGTGTCTTCTCATGGAGATCATACTGTAATCTCCAAGAGAAGACACTCCCACTAGAATACACCTCTCTCTGGAAAAGACAGTTTTTTATCACCAAAAAAGGCAATTTACAGAGAAATGTGTTCTATAGTGGGAGTGCCTTCTCATGGAGATCATACTGTATTCTCAAAGAGAAGACACTCCCACTAGAAGACACCTCTCCCTGGAAAAGACAGTTTTATCACCAAAAACTGCACTTTACAGAGAAAGGTGTTCTCTAGTGGGAATGTCTTCTCATGGAGATCCTATTGTAATCTCAAAAAGAAGACACTCCCACTAGAAGACATCTATCTCTGTAAAGGACAGTTTTTTATCACCAAAAAAGGCACTTTATAGAGAAATGTGTTCTCTAGTGGAAGTGTCTTCTCATGGAGATCATACTGTAATCTCCAAGAGAAGACACTCCCACTAGAATACACCTCTCTCTGGAAAAGACAGTTTTATCACCAAAAACTGCACTTTACAGAGAAAGGTGTTCTCTAGTAAGATTGTCTTTTTTCAGGGAGATCCTACTGTAATATCCAAGAAAAGACACTCCCACTAGAAGACACCTCTCTTCAAAGGACAGTTTTTTTATCACCAAAAACTGCACTTTACAGAGAAATTTGTTCTCTAGTGGGAATGTCTTCTCATGGAGATTCTACTGTAATCTCCAAGAGAAGACACTCCCACTAGAAGGCACCTCTCTCTGCAAAGGACAGTTTTATCACCAAAAACTACACTTTACAGAGAAATGTGTTCTCTAGTGGGAATGTCTTCTCATGGAGATCCTACTCTAATCTCGAAGAGAAGACACTCCTACTAGAAGACATCTCTCTCTGTAAAGGACAGTTTTTTTATCACCAAAAAAGGCACTTTACAGAGAAATGTGTTCTCTAGTGGAAGTGTCTTCTCATGGAGATCATACTGTAATCTCAAAGAGAAGACACTCCCACTAGAAGACACCTCTCTCTGTAAAGGACAGTTTTTTTATCACCAAAAAAGGCACTTTACAGAGAAATGTGTTCTCTAGTGGAAGTGTCTTCTCATGGAGATCATACTGTAATCTCAAAGAGAAGACACTCCCACTAGAAGACACCTCTCTCTGTAAAGGACAGTTTTTATCACACACACACACCAAAAATTACTATTTAGGAGCTTCCTAGTAAGAGTATACCCCTCTCTTTCCAAAGGGTACTGATTCTACGGTAATCTCCATTTGTTTTGCTCCATATTTTACCACGTTGGCAACAGCCATCTAAGCTTGCAGATAGACCATATGGTATAATTTCATTTGTAAGTGCAAAAGTCGAACTGCTTTTCACATATGTAGACATGTGGTGTACTTACATTAAAAGCAGACGCCAACTTTTACTCACCATGATTATCATAGCCTGTACCGCATGTACTAAGGATAATAATAATACCATTGTATAACTTTGTATAATCCGTCTCATTGTACTTTCCTGCCAGCTGTGGGTATTACTCCCTATGCACCTGTCCTAGCTTGACACAGATTCTTCAGAATACTACTTGTTAGGCGGTAAGAATCAAAGCTCTTTGCACGCTTTTTAAAAATTAATAAATTTAATTGCTATCTATCGATAAAATTATTTAACGATACATTTATGGCAATGTTTCATTTTTTATACAGTAAAACCTCCCTGTAAAGAACACTTAATTTCAGAGCTAAATTGTAAGTATGCGGGATTCAATCCCGGTTTATGGCTGTCGGGAATCAAAGGCTTTTAACCCCTCGTCCACCGATTTCTTTAGTATTGGACTTGTTCCAAAATCACTATATTAGGTACCACTCAAAAAGAGCAATCTAGTTTATGATAATTGCAACAATGAATGTGAAGGTTACTCACCTATTAAAACAAAGTTTCTAATGTGGGGTTCGAACCCGGTTCATGACTGTCGGGAATCGAGGGTGTTACCTACTCGTCCACTGACTTCATGGGTATTGGACGGTTCAAAATCACATTAATAGGTACCGCTCAATAAGAGCAACCTAGTTCATGATAATTTTAACAATGAATAATATGTGAAGGTTATTCACATATTAAACAAATTTTAACGCGTGATTCAATCCCGGTTCATGACTGTCGGGAAGCGAGGGTGTTACCCTCCCATCCACCGACTTAATTATGGTATTGGACTGAGTTCTTATAATACCCTGCATTTGATATTGAATACAGTGAATTTGTGTTTTAAACAAACTATGGTCAATGCTTACAGGACTCTAGAAATTTAAATCTAAATTAAAGATATAATACATCGAGCAATGTTCTTCAGAAATTTAACAAAAACCTTGTTAGATAACATTTAAAATATCAATATTAACTAGCGCTATCTACCGATAAAAATTATAAACATATTTTTATGTCCATAGTTCATCTAAAATACCCATTCCAAGAGTCTAGAAAAAGTACCACTATAAAAGGAAGATCGAAAAATACAATATAACAGCGGTATGGTAGATTAAACTGGCGAAACCGCTGGGAGGGTTCACCACTGATGAGCCAGGCCCTCCCATAAATTTTTCCATTGCAGTAAGGGCAGTAGAAATTGTTTAATTTCGAAAAGAATCTTACGCGTCTATAATAGTTTCGAATATTTTATTTGAAGAAAGTTATTTTATTGTTGACGCCTATGATTATTTTTGAATTGAAACAATTTCTACTGTCCTTACTGCAATGTTAAATTAATGGAAGGGTCTGACTCATTAGTGGTGAACCTTCCCAGCGGATAAGACAGGCCCTCCCATTATTGTATCATTGCAGTAAGAGCAATAGAAAAATGTTTTATTTCAAAAAGAATCATAGGCATCAAAAATAGTATAAATTTCATATAACAGATGGCACCCTAAAGCATCATCGTAAAAATAGAGGCTGCCTGGCCGGCATTCATAGTTCTAGAAAATAAAAAAGATTTACTGGCCGAAGTATCTTTAATTTGAAGAACTATAAATGCAGGCCAGGCAGGCTCTATCTTTAAGAACTGGCCGAGGTATCTTTAATTTGAAGAACTATGAATGCCGGACAGGCAGGCTCCATCTTTAGGAACTGGCCGAAGTATCTTTAATTTGAAGAACTATAAATGCAGGCCAGGCAGCCTCTATCTTTAGGAACTGGCCGAAGTATCTTTAATTTGAAGAACTATGAATGCCGGACAGGCAGGCTCCATCTTTAGGAACTGGCCGAAGTATCTTTAATTTGAAGAACTATGAATGCCGGACAGGCAGGCTCCATCTTTAGGAACTGGCCGAAGTATCTTTAATTTGAAGAACTATGAATACCGGACAGGCAGGCTCTATCTTTAGGAATTGGCCGAAGTATCTTTAATTTGAAGAACTATAAATGCCGGACAGGCAGCCTCTATCTTTAGGAACTGGCCGAAGTATCTTTAATTTGAATAACTATGAATGCCGGCCAGGCAGCCTCTATCTTTAGGAACTGGCCGAAGTATCTTTAATTTGAATAACTATGAAGGCTGGCCAGGCAGCCTCTATCTTTAAGAACTGGCCGAAGTATCTTTAATTTGAAGAACTATGAATGCCGGACAGGCAGGCTCCATCTTTAGGAACTGGCCGAAGTATCTTTAATTTGAAGAACTATGAATGCCGGACAGGCAGGCTCCATCTTTAGGAACTGGCCGAAGTATCTTTAATTTGAAGAACTATAAATGCCGGACAGGCTGGCTCCATCTTTAGGAACTGGCCGAGGTATCTTTAATTTGAAGAACTATGAATGCCGGTCAGGCAGCCTCTATCTTTAGGAACTGGCCGAAGTATCTTTAATTTGAAGAACTATAAATGCCGGACAGGCAGGCTCTATCTTTACAATAAATGTTAATATTTATTTTACTGCTACTTTTCTTTTGAAAAAAAATATATAATTAAACTTATTTCTCTATGTGAGAATTCGTAACTATTTTAGACGCGTATGTTTCTTTTAAAAATTAAACAATTTTCTACTGCCCTTGCTGCAATGAAAAATTAATGGGAGGGCCTGGCTCATCAGTGGTAAAACCTCCCAGAGGTTTCGCCAGTTTAATCTACCATACCGCTGTTATATTGCATTTTTCAATCTTCCTTTTATAATGATACTGATGTTAGACTCTTAGAATGGGTATTTTAAGTGATCTGTGGACATAATGTTTTGAATTAAGCATGTGCATTAGCATGTGCACCACTCTGCCTCTGCAAGACGAACAAATGTACTATCTCTGTGATTAAAATAATAGCCAATAATTATATAATAACAACTAGGTAACCCAGATAACTCCTGGAACGTATCCATAGATCACCAACTATACGTGCTGCCCTGTGGTTTAGGAATCTGTCTTGGTAGCCTTAGTGAACCAGTTCACCAAGTGTTTTCCAGGCCGGTTTGTTTCTTGGTAGATTTAACAGGGCAGTTCCATTGAATGAGGTCATTCAAAGAAGTGTAACCGTCTCGAATTGCTTTAGTTTAAATATATATATATATATATATATATAGTGTGAAAACTATATAAAAATATAATAGTGATTCTATATTTAAAATTTAAAGAGTAAACTGATAAGAATGATAATTTATATCAAGTAGATTTGATTAGATTAGCAAGCTAAATCTAAATTAATTATAAAAATAAATAGTTGTTTAGTTTTATAGTTTAGTTTTGTATTAAAATTATCTTTATTACTTTGATTATTTAAATTCAAATTATAAAATTTGTAAATTGTTATTATTTAATAGAGAGAGAGAGAGAAAAAAAAATCCTTTACTTCTTACACATCATCCATATATATATATAATTAATAACAATAAAATTTAACAACGTAACGTCTTTTGCAGTCGGCTTTTACACGTCATTTAGACATACTCTAATTTGTATATAGAATAATAGAAGTGATAATATATTTAATAGTATAGATTTTAGTAGTTATAGAGAAAAGAGAGAAAGACAGAACCATGCACTTTTATTCAAACTAATATAAGAAAAAAACAATTTTTGTAAAGAAGGTAGATAAGATTGTTAGTATATATATATATTTTTTTTATAATTTTATATTTTATCCTTTTTTTTTAAATGATTTTTTATTTTTTTTTATTTTAAAATATGAATATATCTAGTTGTATTTTTAGTAATATATCTATAATATGAATTAACTTTTGTTATAAGTTTGTTTATTATGTTTTGAAACCCTAATGGTAGACCAGACATATACAAAAAAAAATAAATTGAAATAATTAGTGGAAAAAGAGATCTGCTGGACCGGGGATTTTCAAATAGAAATCCAGCTGACATTTCACCCCTGCTCTATTATGCCATAGATCTCTTTTCAACCGGATTTTATGTGTTAATATTAAGTTGTTTTAGTGAAACATTTATATATAAAGATTTAACAACTACAAGTGTTAAGAAATTCTATCTGTAACCTACCTCTTCTGTGACGCCTTCCTCTGTAAACAGCTATTTCTGGTTAACATCTGTTGCGGGGGGGGGGGGACACATGTTCCTCCCTTCCAAATTAGAATGCTTTCTCAGAAATTTCAGATTAATAAGACAACTGAATAAGAAAGAAAATAGTTAAGGGAAGAAAGCCAATCTTTATAATCTTTACAGTTAGTTATATTAATATAACTGATTCAATTATTATTTATCTTTTAATTTTCCTTTAAAAAGGTAAATTATTAGATGATTTATAAAGTTATTAATTTTGAAAATTCATTATTATTTAATTTCCATTTTCCTCCCCAGAAATTGGAGATTAAATAAAATGAATTCTATACAATATTATTTTTAAAATCTTGTGAAAAAATTTTCAAATTAGTTATATAATTTAAGTTTAATTAACTGTTAAAGATTATAAATTTGTATTAGTTATTATTGAGAGAAATTATAGAAAGTTGATTTAATAAATGGATACTTCCATTTATTTTTTTTTAAAGTATTTTATATTTGATATACTGTTGAAATATTTTACTTGTTTAATACTAAATTTGTTTTTAATAAATTCCATGTTTAAATTTTTAACATCTTCTATGAAATTTTTTAATATATTATTTATTCTATAAAATCTTAGAAACTGACCAAAATATATACCTTTGCAGCAATTTAATGATATATTAGAATTTATATTACAGTATTTTATAATATTGAAATTATAATTACTTTTTTTATTATAAATTTTAATAGCATTATCTGTAAGGTTTATATTTAGGTCTAAAAAGTTAACTTTTTTGTTTCTATTAATTTTTTCATTGTTCTTAAGTTTCAAGTATTTAGGATATATTTCAGGTATTATGTTTTTAAATTGTGGATTATTAAATATAATGATGTCATCTACAAAACGGAACATTTGCCAATTAACATTATTTTGTAGAAAGTATTCTCTTTCGTACCAGAATAGTATTAGATTGGCTAATAAAGGACTTGATGAAGTTCCCATGGGAACGCCTTCTGATTGTATATATATTTTATTTTTAAATTCTATATAATTAAAATTTAAAAATGTTTCCAGTAGAGTTTTTGCTGTTTTAAGATCTAATTTAATTGTTTTATATCTGTTATGAATAATTTTAATGTAGAAAGTTTTGTCATTAATGAATTCGTTAAATAAATTGGTTATTTTATTATTTATTTAATTTGATTATGAAAAGGTAAATTATAAAAGTAATTTTAGAAAAAATAACTTCAGAACTTTTGTTTTTTTCAGTGTTTAGTTAGTTTAAAGATGTTTTTATTAGTTATTCTTAAAAATATAACAGATAACAAACAGTAATATCTATATTTTTATAGATTAATTATTCATTTTATTACAAATTTAATCACCACAAAAACAATTAAGAAAAATATATTTAAAAAAAATTTCATAAGAATAACAAACTAAAAAACTAAAAAAAACTACAAACATATTATGGTTAACACCTCTTTTATGTTAATTAAAACTCGCTAAAAATTGCCTAAGAAAGAATTGTCAAAATTGTCCCTCTCTTAAGAACCATGACACATTTCAAACGACTAGTTGTAAATTAGTAAATACTATTTATAAATTAACATGCCAAATTTGTCAACTATCATATATAGGACAAACGTGTAATCCATTAAATATACGAATAAACCTACATAGAAACCACGCTAAAAAATCAATTGGTAATATATATATATGAAAGAACACAATCAATTACATACTTTTAACAACTTTAAGATAGAAATACTAGACATATGTCAAAACAAAAAACAACGACTATTATTAGAAAACAACTACATTTATAAACACAACACATTATTCCCTTATGGACTTAATGACGAATTAAACTACACATACAAACCACAAACAGAAGAAATTTCAACTTATGAAATCAGCTGCAAATACAAAAAAAATGAATTTAAAACTAAACCTAATAAAACTAGAGGTAAAACTACCAATAAATTAGGTTACATTGAATTTGAAGAATTACTGGACCCAAAACAAATGTATACTAACAACTTCGTCGATAAATTTATTAAAACATTATTTAAACTAAATAATAATAAATTTATCAAACTTATAGAATACACTGCGTGACATTGAAAATGGAACACCAAGAAATAGTGGCCAGAAAGTGATGAAACTCGGCAGACAGAGAGAGACAGGGACGAACAATAAGTGATCTTTATTTCAAAATGATAGTCATAATACAGAGCGAGAACGGCGTCGGCTTAGTAGCAAGTAGGACCACCGCGGACGGCGATGCACGCAGCAACACGTCTAGATAGAGAGTCAATCAGAGTACGAATGGCGTCCTGAGGGATGGCTCTCCATTCCCTCTCAACCATTTTCCACAGTTCGTCTTCTGAACGCGGCTGTGGCAAGGCATGCAAACGGCGTCCAATGATGTCCCAGACGTGCTCGATTGGTGAGAGATCAGGAGAGTACGGTGGCCAGGGAAGCATCTGTACATCTTGCAGAGCTTGTTGGCTAATGCGAGCAGTGTGCGGTCGGGCGTTATCCTGCTGATAAAGGGCATTGGGTACCCCCTGAAGGTAGGGGAGTGTCACCGGTCGCAGCACATCATCAACGTATCGTTGGGCCGTCATAGTGCCCTGAATACGAAGTAAAGGTGACCTGGAATCATACGCGATTGCGCCCCAAACCATGATTCCACGTTGTCGCACGGTGGGGCGTTCCACAATTGCTGCCGGATTGGACCTTTCTCCACGTCGACGCCACACGCGTACACGGCGACTATCACTGGACAAGCAGAAACGCGACTCATCTGAGAACACGACTCTGTGCCATTCCGTCATCCACGTCGATCTAGCCCGGCACCATTCCAAACGTTGGCGCCTATTCGGTGGGGTCAATGGCAGTCTTCTTAGCGGACGGCATGAGTGCAAGCCATTAGCAACCAATCGACGGGAAATGGTTCTGGTCGAGATGGAATGATCTAGGGTGTCTTGCACATGTTGCAGGATGGCGGTACAAGTGGCTTGTGGGGCCGCCACTGCTTGTCGAAGGATACGCCGATCCACACGTGCTGACGTCACTCTGGTTGCACCAGCATTCCTATAAATTGCCACATTTCCTTGTTCCAACCATCTTCTCCACAGTCGGTGCACCGTGGACGCACCAAGGTGTGTATCAGCTGCGATTTGACGTATGGACCAACCTGCCCTTTTCAGTCCGATCACCATGCCCCTCGTAAAAGCGTCTGTCTGCTTGAACTGCCTCCGTTTACGATGACCTGGCATTCTCTGTTATTACACGTGTCTTTTGACACAAGAACAAAATGTCTACAACGATTTTCCTTGAAGAAATAATGACACGAATACTGTCCTTTCTGCAAGTTCCTTCCCTTATATCTTACTCCATGTGCGCACGAGAGCTGCGCATTTTACATCATTTGCATAACTCGGTTAGACGCGTCTACCCTGAAATTTGCATAATTTTCTGGCCACTATTTCTTGGTGTTCCATTTTCAATGTCACGCAGTGTATATTAAAATTCATAATCTGACTAACAGATTAATAGATATCACACACGACATCTTTAAATACAGAAAAATTAAACAATCTAATAATAACATTAATATTATCATTAAATTTAATAACAATTTATTTAATCATATTAAATTTAATGATATTTTTAATAACCAAAACATCAATAAACTTTTCCCTATAAAAAATTTAAATTTTAAAACAATCTGGAGATACAACAAAAATATAGGTAGTTTAGTTTGCAATTATAACCAATTTATTAATAATTTGGCAAATTTTAAAAAAATTAAATGTAATTGCAACAACTATATTGATAGATATAAGTTCTCAGGTCATATATTAACTAGCAATTTTTCTTTTTTAAATCCAGAATATCAGGATATTTTAAATAAAGGATATAAATATATACCTCAAATTAAACACAATTATAATAATACAATTAAATCTATATTAAAAGATATAGATATTTTCATAAATAAAACTAGTATAAAATACAGTATTCCAGAATTTACTTTTCTGGAATGGAAACATAATATTAAAAAGGAAATTATAAATTATTATAATAATACACTTAAATACACAAAACCTAATTCAGATATTCCTTCTTTTAAAGAAAATATAATTAATTTACAGAAGGACTTTATTATCACTCCTATAGATAAATGTTCCAATAACTTATCTATAATTTGTAAAAATCTATACCACGATATACTAAAAAAGGAAATTGATAATAATCATAAATACACTTTTGCTAGAAGTACAGCCACAAAAATCAAAAAAGACATCAAAAACGTTGAAAATTCACTAAAAATTTATAATTACTACAAAAATCCAAACATACCAAAGTTCTATATAATTCCTAAACTACACAAAAAACCTATTTCTTTCAGAACAATCACATCTGGTATAAATTCAGTTATAAAAAACATTGATATACAATTAGCTTCAACACTACAATTTATTATAAATAAATTAACTAATAAATATAATCATAAATTTATCGACTCAAATAAAAAAATCATTAACTATTTAATGAACAATTGGACAAACATTGAAACAGTACACACATTTGACTTTGAGGACCTATATTCTAAAATAAATTTAAGAGATCTAAATAATAAAATAACCAATATATTTATTTAACGAATTCATTAATGACAAAACTTTCTACATTAAAATTATTCATAACAGATATAAAACAATTAAATTAGATCTTAAAACAGCAAAAACTCTACTGGAAACATTTTTAAATTTTAATTATATAGAATTTAAAAATAAAATATATATACAATCAGAAGGCGTTCCCATGGGAACTTCATCAAGTCCTTTATTAGCCAATCTAATACTATTCTGGTACGAAAGAGAATACTTTCTACAAAATAATGTTAATTGGCAAATGTTCCGTTTTGTAGATGACATCATTATATTTAATAATCCACAATTTAAAAACATAATACCTGAAATATATCCTAAATACTTGAAACTTAAGAACAATGAAAAAATTAATAGAAACAAAAAAGTTAACTTTTTAGACCTAAATATAAACCTTACAGATAATGCTATTAAAATTTATAATAAAAAAGTAATTATAATTTCAATATTATAAAATACTGTAATATAAATTCTAATATATCATTAAATTGCTGCAAAGGTATATATTTTGGTCAGTTTCTAAGATTTTATAGAATAAATAATATATTAAAAAATTTCATAGAAGATGTTAAAAATTTAAACATGGAATTTATTAAAAACAAATTTAGTATTAAACAAGTAAAATATTTCAACAGTATATCAATTATAAAATACTTTTAAAAAAAATAAATGGAAGTATCCATTTATTAAATCAACTTTCTATAATTTCTCTCAATAATAACTAATACAAATTTATAATCTTTAACAGTTAATTAAACTTAAATTATATAACTAATTTGAAATTTTTTCACAAGATTTTTAAAATAATATTGTATAGAATTCATTTTATTTAATCTCCAATTTCTGGGGAGGAAAATGGAAATTAAATAATAATGAATTTTCAAAATTAATAACTTTATAAATCATCTAATAATTTACCTTTTTAAAGGAAAATTAAAAGAAAAATAATAATTGAATCAGTTATATTAATATAACTAACTGTAAAGATTATAAAGATTGGCTTTCTTCCCTTAACTATTTTCTTTCTTATTCAGTTGTCTTATTAATCTGAAATTTCTGAGAAAGCATTCTAATTTGGAAGGGAGGAACATGTGTCCCCCCCCCCGCAACAGATGTTAACCAGAAATAGCTGTTTACAGAGGAAGGCGTCACAGAAGAGGTAGGTTACAGATAGAATTTCTTAACACTTGTAGTTGTTAAATCTTTATATATAAATGTTTCACTAAAACAACTTAATATTAACACATAAAATCCGGTTGAAAAGAGATCTATGGCATAATAGAGCAGGGGTGAAATGTCAGCTGGATTTCTATTTGAAAATCCCCGGTCCAGCAGATCTCTTTTTCCACTAATTATTTCAATTTAATTTTTTTTGTATATGTCTGGTCTACCATTAGGGTTTCAAAACATAATAACCAAACTTATAACAAAAGTTAATTCATATTTATAGATATATTATGTTATGTCTTTATATTTAAATTACTGACATTTGTTTACACACAAATACAAAAACAATTTATTCTCGAAAACATCTTTTGATTACCACATGGATGATGATGATAAAAAAAGAATATAAAAAATCAATGATAATTAATACACAACAACTCCTCCCCATTAAGTCAAACACCAATCAGATGTCAAAAATCTTAGTAGGCTTCTTTATTCTTGAAGACCTCCTCAAGACAGGCTGCGGAGTCACTGCAGGAGACTCTATTGCTGGAGCATCTTGGGTTTCTTCGCTCTCAGGTGGCACTTGTGGAGTCGACGATGTAGAAGGCAAGGGTTCATTTTCTCCACAGCTCCTTACCTGATCCAAGTGTCTATTGATAACTCTTCCATCATCAGTTTCCACTTTAACTGAGACAGGGCCTGTTTTCTCACAGACCACTCCAGGTAGCCATTTAGGACCATGGTAATTTCTAGCCACAATCTCCTGTCCTTCTTCCACCGCTCTATGGGGTCTCCATGTTCTCATGAATTTTTCTTCTTGTTTATTCCTCTCCTCAGAGACAATTTCTGGATGACATTTATTCAGAAGACATTTTAAATTCCTATTCATTAGAAGCTGAGCTGGAGATTTTTGGGTTGTGTTATTGATAGTTATTCTCATTGTCAAGAGAGATCTAGCCAACCTGGTTGACCAATCACCATTGTCATTTTTTCTAAGAAGATTTTTCAAAGTTTGTATGGCTCTCTCTACCTGGCCATTAGAGGCAGCGTGATATGGAGCACAGAGAATGTGTCTTATACTGTTTCTTTTTAAGAATGTCTGAAATTGATCGGAAGTAAAAGAAGTTCCGTTATCCGAAACAATTACATCTGGCAAACCATGAGTAGCAAACATTTCTCTTAAAACTTTAATGGTAATTTCAGCAGAGGTTGATGGCACGATTTTTGCTTCTGTCCATTTTGAAAAAGCATCTACTGCTACTAAAAATAATTTTCCTTGAAAGGGACCAGCATGGTCGATGTGTAATCTTGACCAAGGTCTGGAAGGCCAAATCCAGGGGTATACACTAGTCTTTGGTGGATCATGACTACAAGACAAACAGATTCTACAATATATTAGATACCAATCTCTCAATGTCCTTGTCCATATTAGGCCACCAGCATAATCCTCGAGCTAATGCCTTAGTTCCCACTATACCAACATGGGTGTCATGCAAGAGATTTAAGATGTCTCTTCTCAACTTTTCAGGAATTATCACTCTGCTCCCCCACAGCAAGCAATCTTTGTGAACTGAAATCTCACTAGACCTGTTGGAAAAATCTTTAAATTTCTCCTCATACCTCTGCTCAGGCCACCCATTCATTGCCCAAAATTTTATCCTAGACAGAATAGGATCCTTATTAGTTAACTTTGCAACTTCAGAAGAACTAACAGCAGCATTTTCTGACTCAATGAAAAATACTTCAGGTGGGTTTGGAACTTCACTTGGTGATTCATTCAATGGAAGTCTACTGAGTGCATCTACATTCCCATTTGTTCTTCCTGGTTTATATTCTATATAGTATGAATATGCAGACAGAGTTAGGCACCATCTTAACATGCGAGGTGATAAAACTTGAGGTATCGGTTTACTAGGGTTGAAAAGGCCAATTAGAGGTTTATGGTCTGTCAAAATTTTGAATTTCCTCCCCAGAAGATACTGATAAAATTTAAATACAGCAAATATTACTGCCAATGCTTCTCTATCAATCACAGCATATCTTCTTTCAGTTTTATTCAAGGTCCGGGAGGCGAATACAACTGGTCTTTCAACTCCATGATCTACTTGGGACAATATGGCTCCAATGCCATACTCAGAAGCATCACAGCTGACCAGAATAGGCAGATTATCATCAAAATGAGCTAGAACAGACTCAGAACTGATTAAGCTTTTAGCTTCTTTAAAGGCTCTTTGATGCTCTCTGTTCCATTTCCAAGGATTATTACTGTCTAAAAGTCTATGAAGAGGTTCAACTACTGTGGCTTTATTTCTTAAAAACCTCTCATAATAATTTAAAAGTCCTAAAAAAGATATCAATTCTTTTTTATTAGATGGTGGTCTGGCATCTTTAATTGCTCTCAACTTTTCTTCGGATGGATGAATTCCTTTATTGTCAATTTTCATTCCTAAAAATTCAATTTCTGGAACATAAAATTTACATTTATTTCTTTTAAGTCGGAGTCCTGCTTCCTTGAAACGCAAAAGAACTTTTTCTGTTTTTTTCTTAAGGTCACCACAATTTATTCCTGATATAAGGACATCGTCCAAATAAACTGCTACTCCATCAATCCTCATTAGAAGAGTGTCCATAAATCTTTGGAAGGTTCCGACTGCGGAATTCAATCCAAAGGGAAGACGTTTAACTCTATACAATCCTCTGGGCGTATTAATGGTAAGAATTTCAGAAGATTCATCATCCACCTTTAATTGTTGATAGGCTTGGGCCATATCTAATTTAGTAAATACCTTACCACCTCTTAGCCTGTCCAAAAGTTGTGGAATTGTGGGCAGTGGATATTTATCTGGGTTGGTATATAAGTTAACTGTTGTCTTGTAATCATGACAAATCCTTATTGTTCCATCATTTTTTAGAACCGTAACAATTGGTGATGCCCATTTAGAAAATTTTATTGGTTCAATAATTCCTTGCTCTTCCAGGGATTTCAGCTTTTTATCCACTAACTCTCTTAGGGCAAAAGGCACTGCCCTGGCCTTTACAAATTTTGGCACAGCATTTTCAGGAAGATCAATGTGAATTAAAGGGCCATTGTAAGCATATATTTCTTCCTTGAACAATTCCTCGAATTCAGGAGATATCGGATTACTTCCATTTATATTCAAGAAATTTATTTTTAAATGGAACGCTCCGAACCATTGTCTTCCTAGAATATTAGGACCCAGTCCATCAGCCACCAAAATTGTCATGCTTTTTGTGCAATTTGCGACTTTAGCCATCACATTGAGTTTTCCTAGAATTTTTACCTTATCTGATGCCCATGTTCTTAAAGAAACATCAGATTTACTAAGTTGCGTCATTTTCCAGTACTTTAAATAGGTTTCTTTATTCAGTATTGAATACATACTACCTGAATCTATTAGCATTGCTATTTCATTTCCATCTAAATTTGCTGTAATGTAGAATGGACAAATTTCATCATCTGTTTCGAGGCTATTCAAAGATGGATCACTAAAACTATTATTTTTATTATGTAAATATGTAAGGTTATTTGCTTTTGTTAAACAAGCCTTTTGTAAATGACCTATTTTGCCACACTTAAAACATTTAGCATTTTGGAATTTACATACTTTTGGCAAGTGGTTGCCCTTGCAACGAATGCAAACCAGTTTGTTTACACTTATTTTAAAACTATTAGAATTGACTTTATTTGGCTTAAACTTAGGCGATTCAAATTTATTTAATTTACTAATTACATTTAATTCTGGCATTTTTTCCTGTAGAATACTTGCATCTGCACTAGCCAATTCATCACACAGTGCCAAATTCACAGCTTTTTCAAAGGTTAAATCTTTTTCAGACAATAGTCTTTTAACCAGAAATTCATTTCTCAGGCCACATACCAGTCTATCCCTTAAGCGATCATCTAAATCAATAAATACACAGTTTTCGCTTAATTTTCTTAGTTCAGCCACATAGGCGGATACAGATTCTGTGCCTTGATTTCTTTTATTGAAATGGTATCTTTGTACAATTACGTTTGGTTTAGGGCAGAAATGGCCAGTCAATAGCTTGATCAATTCGCTATAATCAATATTATTTAAAGGCTTAGGTGCGGCCAATGATCTTGCCAAAGAAAAAGTTTCAGGACCTATTAAAGTCAATAATATTGCCTTCTTTTGTTCAATTTTTTCAATGCCATTTGCCACGAAATAAAAATTAATTCTTTCGAGATATGCAATCCACCCTTCAGGCTTAGATAAATCGAAATTTTCAAGCTTGCCAAAACTCGCCATTTTAAAAATATTTCTACTTAAAAACTTTAAATATTTTATATTTAAAATTACTTACATATTCAATTAAGAATCGACATCCTCGTCGCCAATAATTGTTATGTTTTATATTTAAATTACTGACATTTGTTTACACACAAATACAAAAACAATTTATTCTCGAAAACATCTTTTGATTACCACATGGATGATGATGATAAAAAAAAGAATATAAAAAATCAATGATAATTAATACACAACATATTACTAAATACAACTAGATATATTCATATTTTAAAATAAAAAAATTTAAAAAATCATTTAAAAAAAAAGGATAAAATATAAAATTATAATATATATATATATATATATACTAACAATCTTATCTACCTTCTTTACAAAAATTGTTTTTTTCTTATGTTAGTTTGAATAAAAGTGCATGGTTCTGTCTTTCTCTCTTTTCTCTAACTACTAAAATCTATACTATTAAATATATTCTCACTTCTATTATTCTATATACAATTTAGAGTATGTCTAAATGACGTGTAAAAGCCGACTGCAAAAGACGTTACGTTGTTAAATTTTATTGTTATCAATTATAAATATATATGGATGATGTGTAAGAAGTAAAGGATTTTTTTTCTCTCTCTCTCTATTAAATAATAATAATTTACAAATTTTATAATTTGAATTTAAATAATCAAAGTAATAAAGATAATTTTAATACAAAACTAAACTATAAAACTAAACAACTATATATATATATATGAAAAAAACAATAGAAAAAAATAAAAGATAAGTGGGTCAGGTGTTGATATTAAAAATAAATAAGGCATCTCCTGACCACAAGCACATGTGCTTTTTAGATGGCAGAGCGCCATCTAGTGGAGTAAAAATAAACTAAACGTTTATTTAGTTTACTCCGAGATATTTGGCCAACCCAATTTCTTGATAAATCAAGAAAAGCCATCCACGAACGCGTTTCGCGCTGTTTCTTGATTTCTCGGGAAGCCATTGGGTCCAAAAAATCTTTTTGGTCGCAATGGTTACAGCCTTCTCCACGCTGACGAGCGCCAACAGCGCGAAACGCGTTCGTGGATGGCTTTTCTTGATTTATCAAGAAATTGGGTTGGCCAAATATCTCGGAGTAAACTAAATAAACGTTTAGTTTATTTTTACTCCACTAGATGGCGCTCTGCCATCTAAAAAGCACATGTGCTTGTGGTCAGGAGATGCCTTCTTTATTTTTAATATATATATATATATATATATATATATATATATATATATATATATCTCAAATTGTTGCAAATGATCCTGCCGACGTATGGATAAACTGGCAGTCGTGTACGTGAGGCGAGTGTTGATGTTCTTCCCACACGCGGACAACAAGAAGCAGAGGCAGGGCTAGATGTTAGCACCGAGAGTGATCGGGGACAGCCCACGGGATAGAGGTAGAGGCCATGACACAAACTTGGATGCCTATCACCGAGACATGGAGAGAGATTGAGATTGAAACTGATTTATTAATCGTTCATATAATATTATATAGTGTCAAATTTAAAGTTACAAAAAATAAATGTATATTTACACCAGACATGAGCCTTCTCTGAAGGGACGTCTGGACAATGTCAAATGTTCAAGGCCGCCCTGAACATGGAGAGGGAGAGAGAGAGAGAGAGAGACGGTTTTGAAGGTTAAACATACTTTAATGTTCATATAAAATTATATATAGTGTAATGCAGAAAAAAGAAGGTATTTTCAGCCGGTGATGTCTTCCTCCATTGGGAGTTGTTTTTTCCTGGTCGACGAGCTCGGCCCAGTTGGTAGAAGGTTTGCCTATTCCAGGCCCAGGTTGCTCTGTTTCCCCAACAAATGCCGCAGAGGCCTGAAGGGCGCTGATAGCATCAGCAAGTCCAAATGGCAATTAGCTTTCAGCCAAGGCCATTGTAGAGTCGGTGGGGAATTCCATAAAAAAATTCTAATATTTTTCTTCTCTTCGGAGGCGGTTAAAATGCCAGCAAAGTTTGCCGATGGACCCACTGTAGAACATACTGCTGACCCCCTGCTCAAACCTGCTGACAGGGGTCGTCTATCAAAAGTCCCTGGAGGGGGCCCCATCTGGGGCTATTTCCTCTCTCTCTCTCTGCCCCCAGCTGACAGACCACTCTTTGGCTTTTTATTTTGACGTCACCATTTTTAGTTTAAATACAAATAGGGGTGTACTGGTTATATTAATAAAGATATAGCATATATACAAAATATGGGGGTGGTAGCAAATAGCAATGAATGCATCTATCAGTCATGCTAACAATATTCAAGAGCCAGAACCAGTTTGAGGAGTATCATATGTTTACATGATATATTAAACCCAATATACGTAGTATCTAAAATTCCCCAGGTTTCAAGTGGACCATGTTGTCTGAAGACTTGGATTTCACCGGCTGACCTGGATGTGGTTCCAGGCATGTCGTTCTCCCAGCAGACTGCCTACGTCCAGAAGAGCTATGAGGGCCAAAGAGAAAATCCGCCTGAGAATAAGAAGGAAAGGATGATCCTAGGACTGAAGGACTATTTCGTCATTGTCTTACTTTGCTTCAACAACCTTCTCATGTCCTCATTATACTCCCTGCAAGGTCCATTCTTTCCCAAAGAGGTAGGTGATTGGTCCTCGCAGTTTCGATTTTTCCAAAGGGGGTAAGTGATCGTCCATGGAGATCCACTCATGCCCAAGGAAACCAGTAGATGGTCCTTGGAGATCCATTCGTGCCCAAGGAGGTAGGTAGATGGTCCTTGTAGGTTCATACTTCCCTTCAAGGAAGTAGGTAGATGGTTTTGGAGGTCCATTATTGCCTAAAGAAACAGGTATATGATACTTTAGGTCCATTTTTGGCCAAGAAAGTAGATATATGATACTTTAGGTCCATTTTTGGCCAAGAAGGTAGATATATGATACTTTAGGTCCATTTTTGGCCAAAAAGTAGATATATGATACTTTAGGTCCATTTTTGGCCAAGAAAGTAGATATATGATACTTTAGGTCCATTTTTGGCCAAGAAAGTAGATATATGATACTTTAGGTCTATTTTTGGCCAAAAAAGTAGATATATGATACTTTAGGTCCATTTTTGGCCAAGAAAGTAGATATATGATACTTTAGGTCCATTTTTGGCCAAGAAAGTAGATATATGATACTTTAGGTCCATTTTTGGCCAAGAAAGTAGATATATGATACTTTAGGTCCATTTTTGGCCAAGAAAGTAGGCATATGGTACTATAGGTCCAATGCTCTAATACTCGACAGCATGCACTTCTTGTCTTAATTCTTTCACAAATGTTCGCTATTAAGAAAACCTCTTCAGATATTTTCGCATCAGTCCATAAGAGAATACAGCCATAATGGTTGTTCCAGTGCTTCATTATCTTCAATAAATTTCAAACATTCCTCAGAATCACCTTGGTATATGTATTGCCTCAGTATCGTGATGCCACATCACCTAGGTATATTGTTGCATCATGGCTAATGAACCTATTTTATTTTAATTTGTAAAATTATTTTTCATATATTTTAAATTCAAAATATATTTAATTATTTTGTTAAACAGAATATATGTATTATAAACAGAATATATGTATTATAAACAGAATATATGTATTATAGAATCATCATTTGTATTTAGGTAAACTGTGTGACTTCACTGCTCTCTTTGATGTGAGAAAATAAATAAATTATCCTGGAGGCTACTTAAAGTAGAGTTATCTCATTATTCCCTTATATAAATTTGTAGGATGGTTGAAACACGCTCTGGTAAGATGCAAGACCCAGCACAGGAGAGAATCAAGGCTGAAGAGTCTGCCAAGCCGCAACCTGGTGCAACAATATGTATTGCCTCAGTAACGTGATGTCACATCACCTAGGTATATGTATTGCCTCAGTAACGTAATGTCACATCACCTAGGTATATGTATTGCCTCAGTAACGTGATGTCACATCACCTATATATGTATATTGCCACATTAATGTGGGATTCCATCACCTATGTATATTGCCACGGTAATGTGGGATTCCATCACCTATGTATATTGCCTCAGTAACGTGATGTCACATCACTTATATATGTATATTGCCACAGTAATGTGGGATTCCATCACCTATGTATATTGCCTCAGTAACGTGATGTCACATCACTTATATATGTACACTGCGTGACATTGAAAATGGAACACCAAGAAATAGTGGCCAGAAAATTATGCAAATTTCAGGGTAGACGCGCCTAACCGAGTTATGCAAATGATGTAAAATGCGCAGCTCTCGTGCGCACATGGAGTAAGATATAAGGTAAGAAACTTGCAGAAAGGACAGTATTCGTGTCGTTATTTCTTCAAGGAAAATCATTGTAGACATTTTGTTCTTGTGTCAAAAGACACGTGTAATAACAGAGAATGCCAGGTCATCGTAAACGGAGGCAGTTCAAGCAGACAGACGCTTTTACGAAGGGCATGGTGATCGGACTGAAAAGGGCAGGTTGGTCCATACGTCAAATCGCAGCTGATTCACACCTTGGTGCGTCCACGGTGCACCGACTGTGGAGAAGATGGTTGGAACAAGGAAATGTGGCAATTTATAGGAATGCCGGTGCAACCAGAGTGACGTCAGCACGTGTGGATCGGCGTATCCTTCGACAAGCAGTGGCGGCCCCACAAGCCACTTGTACCGCCATCCTGCAACATGTGCAAGACACCCTAGATCATTCCATCTCGACCAGAACCATTTCCCGTCGATTGGTTGCTAATGGCTTGCACTCATGCCGTCCGCTAAGAAGACTGCCATTGACCCCACCGAATAGGCGCCAACGTTTGGAATGGTGCCGGGCTAGATCGACGTGGATGACGGAATGGCACAGGGTCGTGTTCTCAGATGAGTCGCGTTTCTGCTTGTCCAGTGATAGTCGCCGTGTACGCGTGTGGCGTCGACGTGGAGAAAGGTCCAATCCGGCAGCAATTGTGGAACGCCCCACCGTGCGACAACGTGGAATCATGGTTTGGGGCGCAATCGCGTATGATTCCAGGTCACCTTTACTTCGTATTCAGGGCACTATGACGGCCCAACGATACGTTGATGATGTGCTGCGACCGGTGACACTCCCCTACCTTCAGGGGGTACCCAATGCCTTTTATCAGCAGGATAACGCCCGACCGCACACTGCTCGCATTAGCCAACAAGCTCTGCAAGATGTACAGATGCTTCCCTGGCCACCGTACTCTCCTGATCTCTCACCAATCGAGCACGTCTGGGACATCATTGGACGCCGTTTGCATGCCTTGCCACAGCCGCGTTCAGAAGACGAACTGTGGCAAATGGTTGAGAGGGAATGGAGAGCCATCCCTCAGGACGCCATCCGTACTCTGATTGACTCTCTACCTAGACGTGTTGCTGCGTGCATCGCCGTCCGCGGTGGTCCTACTTGCTACTAAGCCGACGCCGTTCTCGCTCTGTATTATGACTATCATTTTGAAATAAAGATCACTTATTGTTCGTCCCTGTCTCTCTCTGTCTGCCGAGTTTCATCACTTTCTGGCCACTATTTCTTGGTGTTCCATTTTCAATGTCACGCAGTGTATATTGCCACAGTAATGTGGGATTCCATCACCTATGTATATTGCCTCAGTAACGTGATGTAACATCACCTATATATGTATATTGCCACAGTAATGTGGGATTCCATCACCTATGTATATTGCCTCAGTAACGTGATGTCACATCACCTATATATGTATATTGCCACAGTAATGTGGGATTCCATCACCTATGTATATTGCCTCAGTAACGTGATGTCACATCACTTATATATGTATATTGCCACAGTAATGTGGGATTCCATCACCTATGTATATTGCCTCAGTAACGTGATGTCACATCACCTATATATGTATATTGCCACAGTAATGTGGGATTCCATCAGCTATGTATATTGCCTCAGTAACGTGATGTCACATCACCTATATATGTATATTGCCACAGTAATGTGGGATTCCATCACCTATGTATATTGCCACGGTAATGTGGGATTCCATCACCTATGTATATTGCCTCAGTAATGTAATATCACATCATCTATACGTGTGCTACAGGCAGAGCTGAAAGGTGCGACTCCAGCCCAGTACGGTTTCATCTTCGGGGTGTTCGAGCTGGTGGTGATCCTGGTTGCTCCAATCTGCAGCAAGCTGGTGATTTGCTCCCTCATGTATATTCCTGTGGTTTGGCCTCTCCTTTGTTTCCTTCGGACTTCTGAGTTCTCACCCCTCATCCCTTCTCAACTGCTTTATCTTCTTTTTTCCCTCTCTTCCGATTTGTTCTTTCTTTCTGTCATTTTAGACTTTATATAATTCATTCTGCATTGTTGTTCTTTCCATTTTCTTCAGCCTTTTTGTATACCGTATTCTTTTTTGACCTTTCTGACGTTTATCTGGCTCTTTTTTTGTGTGCGTTGTCGTTTCTCGTCTAAATTATTCTATTTTGAATATCTCTCTCTCTTCTTCAAATTTGTGTTTTACCTTTCGCATTCTGCTTATGTTTTGCCTTCTTTTCCTCTTTACCATAGTTTACTTTCATCTTTGTGCAACTAGCTTGCTATCGCTCATTTTTCTTTGTTTCTCCCTTATAATTTCTCTGTATTTATCATCTCTCAGAAGGTAAGAAGAGCATGTTTCGCAGGTGGTGTATGTTAGGCCGCACTTGACGGCGAATCTTGGTACCTTCCTTTGTAGTCTATCAGCCATTGTCTTTGGGTAGGTACCATCTCAGCTTATTTTAAAACATATTCTTCAATGTCATTGTGATGTTATCTAATAGATTCTTCAGAAAAAAATATTTTTTCTTTGGAAGTATGTACGAGTTTAACTAATATAAAGATTTATTAAAGTGAATATACAGTAGAACCTCCTGCTGTGTGAGCGTCCAGTACACTTTTTAGTAGTTCTAAGCGTAAGTGCTTTGGAATAACTAAAAGGTGCTGGTTTCCCAGGGTTTCGGAATTATTTTGTATAAGGTTCCTTTTAACATTTCATATCCTTTCAATTTGGCACCAAAGCTTTCTGTGTTTCCTCTATCAATTTACTAATTTCAGGGTCTTTTCTTTGTTCAGCCTCGAAGCACGTCAGAGCAGTTATTGAGGGTATATCATCATCCTCATCATTGTATGCTTCTTCCGATTCAAGTTGGAGAGGATTTCGAGAAAGACAGTCGGCATCTGGGTGTTTGCGTCCACTTTTATAAACAACCTTTACATTGTATTCTTGGAGTTTTAAAGCCTATCTTGCTAGTCTTCCTGTCGGGTCCTTCAGGTTAGATAACCAGCAAAGAGCGTGGTGGTCAGTGACAATGACAAACTCACGACCAAAAATGTACGGTCGAAATTTGTTGATGAATTATATTGCGGCCAAGCATTCTCTTTCCGTTATTGAGTAATTCTTCTCGGCCTTAGATAAAGTTCTTGAAGCATAACCAACTGGCCGCTCTTTCCCATCGTTGATCTGTACGAGGACATCTCCAATTCCATAATCGCTGGCGTCAATGTGAAGCTCGGTTGGCAGTTGTTCTTCGAAATACAGGCAAGAACATGCTCAGACATCGATGCTTTTTTCAAGGAATCAAAAGCATCCTGTTGATTGGAGTTACACGTGAATTTCTTATCTTTTTTAAGGACTTCATGTAAAGGAGAAGCTTTTCAGCAAAATTTTCGATAAATCTACGATAATACGAACATATGCCAATGAAGCTTCTCACATCTGTTATAGATTTTGGGGTCGGAAACTTGGCGATAGCTTCAATCTTTCTGGATCGGGATAAATACCTTTACTATCGACGAGGTCTCCAAACACTCTGATTCGTTTGGTTCCGAAAAGGCACTTTTTGGGTTGAGGCGCAGCTCGGCTTTATTGAGACATTGTAGTATGATTTCAAGCCGGTGAAAATGTACGTTGAACGATTTGGAATACACCACGATGTCGTCTAAATAACAGAGGGCTATCGTCCATTTCAGGCCTTTCAATATCTTGTCCATCATGCGCTCGAATATAGCAGGGGCATTGCACAGGCCAAAGGGCATGACTAGGAATTCGTAGAATCCGTCAGGGGTAATAAAGACAGTTTTTTTTCTCTATCTGCTTCGTCAACTTCTATTTGCCAATATCCTGAACGAAGGTTCATTGATGAATAAAATTTGGCCCTTTTCAGGGAGTCAAGTGTATCATCGATTCGGGGGAGTGGGTAAAAGTCCTTTTTAGTAACTTTGTTTAGTCGTCTGTAATCGACACTCAAACGTTTGTAATACCCAGCATCTTCACCAGTTGTCACGGTAGTGATGACAAGTATTGCAAACGTTTGAGTGAGAATGATTTATTGATTAGAATGCAAACTTTTTTAAAATTTAATTTACAAGTGATAATTTACAAGCATGGTAAGGGGTGATGACTAGGCAAATATTTATGATGATAAACAACAGAGTATTCAAAAAATTATTCTGTGGCAATATTTATTTCATAAAATATCGCAATCCGAAAAAAATCAGGTGCTCAAATAAAAACGGCACATCTCGAATAGAGAATAAAGGGTTTGTTTCTTGATATTACGAGGATCAACGTTCGTCTCTTTTCAGGAATTTTCTTTCATTCTGATCTTCAAAATATCAAGCAATAAACGTATTATTCTCAATCCAAGATGTGCGGTTCATATTTGAATGATGAAAATTATTAGCAAAGAAAAATATTTTCAGGAATTCAACTAATTTGTTGTCTATTCCGTTATATAGGTAATACTTAAAATATCAGAGTTATTCACCCAGGGGGTTGGCAATTTCATTACATCGTCTGTATATCTTTCGGCATAAACATGTTCATAAACAAGACCTGCCTCATGGTCAAAAGAATTAAAATAAAATTATAGACAACCAACCATTAGAAGTATGAACTTCATCAATATGTTATTTTCTGATTAGTGTCTTAATGACTAAACGCGTAAATTTAGATAAATTCGCGATGCTATTCTCTAAGCATCCTTTATCTACAGCAAATATGTCTGAAAACAAGTATGTATACTAGCAGAAATTTTCTTTGAAGTACAAAAACAATAACAATTAAATATCAAGTGAAAATAGTACAAACGTGAAAATGTATTGGGATTAGGTGAATAAAATTTAAAAAAGGACATCTGGTCGTGCAACTAAAATTTGCTGATAGTTTAACCATTTGTCAGAATAAATATCAACTGATCGTTGATTTTTAATTATTCCAGGATTGGTCAAATACTATTACTTGATTAATCAAGAAAAAATAACTATGTTCCCGTTTTGGGCTGTTCACCTTCACAAGGGTGGTACAAGCTGTACTTCAAAGACCAAAAAAAGCCTGCCCTTTTTTTTTTTAATTAAATATCATTTAGTACAAATTTTTTAAAAAAGCGTGATATAATTGTCAGTATGTGTGGTGTCCCATGTTACAGCTTCATCAAATACTCCCCTCCAGGCACCACCTTCATCGCCCTGGCCTTCCTTATCAGAATCTTCGAAGGTGTGGGCGTATCACTCTATTTGAACTCTGCCTTCAACATTGTCAGCATGGAGTACCCGGACTATGCCACAGCCCTCTTCGTGAGTCTCCTCTTTTTCAACATGGCGTTATCTATCTTGCATATTTCCAATATTCCTTAAATCTTTCTTCAATATTAAAAATAAAGAAGGCATTTCCTGACCCCGAACACATGTGCTTTTTATATGGCAGAGTGCCATCTAGTGGAGCAAAAATAAACTAAACGTTTATTTAACTTTCTTCGTGATATTTGGCCAACCCAATTTCTTGATAAATCAAGAAAAGCCATCCACGAACGCGTTTCGTGCTGTTGGCGCTCGTCAGCTTGGAGTAGGCTGTACCACTGCGACCAAAAAGATTTTTGGTCCCAGAGGCTTCTTGAGAAACCAAGAAATGGGTATTTAAGGCCAAATTTCTTCAATATGTTAATTGTTTTCCTCGTATAGACTACAACTGATTTAATTCAACTAAATTTGCATACCAACTCAGATGTTATAGAGGGTGGCCATCGGCAGTCCGCTTCAGCCTGTCTCTCTCACAGTCTCTCTCTCCATGTCTCGGAGATAGCATCCAAGTTTGTGTCATGGCCTCTACCTCTGTCCTGTGGGCTGTCCCCGATCACTCTCGGTGCTAACATCCAGCCCTGCCTCTGCTTCTTTTGTCCGCGTGTGGAAAGAATATCAACACTCGCCTCACGTACACGACTGCCAGTTTATCCATACGTCGAAAGGATCATCACATTTGCAACAATATTACAGAAAGTCGACAGGATAACTGAGGACATCGACATGCAGAGGATGACAGAGGCACCTGTGGTCAGCGGCGCAATCGTGTGGATGCTCCTTCTACTTGCCCTTCACCTTGACGATCCAGTAGACCATCTCAAAGACGCCATGCGAGGACTAGCTGTACCTCGCATCGAGCAGGTCATCATCGCCCCAATCGACAGCTCCTGCGCCACGAGGACCATCCTGCATCGGCTCGAACAAGCAGACAAGATTCGTCGAGAAATCCTGGCATTGCCCCGCCAACCAGCATCGACGATGTCCCATGGCAACCACCGCAAAAAGGATCACCAAGCCTCAACGCAGCCCACTCCACAAGAACCATTCAAGACATCCATCTGATAGGAGAATTTTCTCTAAAGAAGTAATTATTGTAACACTATCTCCGTTTTTTTTTCGCACTGAATTAACTACTCATCGATACCCTATTTATAGCAATAACATTATTATTATAATTTCATCAAGTCATTATTTTACCTGCCCCATTACTATTTCAATTAATCAATTATATTATTCTTTATTATTATTTTGTATGCCCTTCATTAGCAATGCCGTCAGCCATCAACAACTATTTTTTTTCTTCAATTTATATTTTCAATTATGTCAAGGCTTATTACACATATATTATAACTTCAACCAACTTTCTCATCATTTTAAAACTTTTAATATATTGACAACGTCAATAATATTTTTTAATAGTTTAAGATATTTGTTCTATTGCGTCTTTCTAATTTTATCGTTGACGTATCCTAACCTACCCTGCCCATACATTCTCATGCATTACCCCAAGGATTTCCTGTTCGCCAATTTTTTTTTCATTGATTAATCCAACTGAGAAATCCTTCCTCGCTATATTGTTCCTAGGGCCTCCAATCCCGGAGCCAAATAATGATCCCGAAATCCCGGGATTCTGCTCGAAAAATCCCGGGATTACTGGTTTGTGCATGAAAACCAGCGCAAAAATATATTTTTCTTATCTAGCATTTTGGTAATCAAACAGATGATGAGATAGCACACTTTTGACGTTTTGTTTATACAGCTGCATTTCGGGTCTTTTTTTTTCTGAGAGATTTGAAATTATTTTAATGCAATAATAACGGAGGGTTATTCGGCAAGATCTTTCCAAAATGGCAGCCTCTAGAATGAGAGTATGCAGCAGTATACATGGAGGGGGCCCCAGTTTTTGTTGACATGCAAATAGTGGCTTCTTAGATAGTAGCGGCATCCCTTTATTTTTGTGGCGGACCTGCGTGTAACATGGACCTGCCACTAACCTCTTATCTAGGCTCCTAATTGTTTATATTGCCACGTTTTTATTTTTAAAACGCTCATTTTCTGCTTTGTAAAACTTTAATTTTAAAGTTCATTATTTTAAAAGTGAAATGTTTGTTAATGAAATAGACATCTTACCTAAACTCACTTTATTGCCGCTTTACTTTACAAACCATTTGTTTATGTCTATTTTTACATATCGTTTTTATTGAGTTTTTACTAATTTTGCATGTACATCATTGACTTTTAATGAATGAGAAAAAGAAATTGAAAATAAACATATGAAAAATTAAAGTAACATTTTAAAGGAATTTATGTACAATTGAAAATTGTTTTTGTAACGTCTCAATATATATACACTACGTGACATTGAAAATGGAACACCAAGAAATAGTGGCCAGAAAATTATGCAAATTTCAGGGTAGACGCGCCTAACCGAGTTATGCAAATGATGTAAAATGCGCAGCTCTCGTGCGCACATGGAGTAAGATATAAGGGAAGGAACTTGCAGAAAGGACAGTATTCGTGTCGTTATTTCTTCAAGGAAAATCATTGTAGAAATGTTGTTCTTGTGTCAAAAGACACGTGTAATAACAGAGAATACCAGGTCATCGTAAACGGAGGCAGTTCAAGCAGACAGACGCTTTTACGAGGGGCATGGTGATCGGACTGAAAAGGGCAGGTTGGTCCATACGTCAAATCGCAGCTGATACACACCTTGGTGCGTCCACGGTGCACCGACTGTGGAGAAGATGGTTGGAACAAGGAAATGTGGCAATTTATAGGAATGTCGGTGCAACCAGAGTGACGTCAGCACGTGTGGATCGGCGTATCCTTCGACAAGCAGTGGCGGCCCCACAAGCCACTTGTACCGCCATCCTGCAACATGTGCAAGACACCCTAGATCATTCCATCTCGACCAGAACCATTTCCCGTCGATTGGTTGCTAATGGCTTGCACTCATGCCGTCCGCTAAGAAGACTGCCATTGACCCCACCGAATAGGCGCCAACGTTTGGAATGGTGCCGAGCTAGATCGACTTGGATGACGGAATGGCACAGGGTCGTGTTCTCAGATGAGTCGCGTTTCTGCTTGTCCAGTGATAGTCGCCGTGTACGCGTGTGGCGTCGACGTGGAGAAAGGTCCAATCCGGCAGCAATTGTGGAACGCCCCACCGTGCGACAACGTGGAATCATGGTTTGGGGCGCAATCGCGTATGATTCCAGGTCACCTTTACTTCGTATTCAGGGCACTATGACGGCCCAACGATACGTTGATGATGTGCTGCGACCGGTGACACTCCCCTACCTTCAGGGGGTACCCAATGCCCTTTATCAGCAGGATAACGCCCGACCGCACACTGCTCGCATTAGCCAACAAGCTCTGCAAGATGTACAGATGCTTCCCTGGCCACCGTACTCTCCTGATCTCTCACCAATCGAGCACGTCTGGGACATCATTGGACGCCGTTTGCATGCCTTGCCACAGCCGCGTTCAGAAGACGAACTGTGGCAAATGGTTGAGAGGGAATGGAGAGCCATCCCTGAGGACGCCATCCGTACTCTGATTGACTCTCTACTTAGACGTGTTGCTGCGTGCATCGCCGTCCGCGGTGGTCCTACTTGCTACTAAGCCGACGCCGTTCTCGCTCTGTATTATGACTATCATTTTGAAATAAAGATCACTTATTGTTCGTCCCTGTCTCTCTCTGTTTGCCGAGTTTCATCACTTTCTGGCCACTATTTCTTGGTGTTCCATTTTCAATGTCACGCAGTATATATATATATATATATAAAATGTAAATAATAAAGTTTATCAAATAAAATTTTAAATCTTAAATATAATTTAAATCAAGTTGATATTATAGAGTGAGTTAAGATGGATTTATATATTGATATAACTATATTTAAAACTTTTAATAATAATAATATTTATATATAAAAAGGAAATTCTATTAGATTAGCAAGCTAAATCTAAATTAATTATATAAGATAAAAGTTGATAATTATTTTTGTGTTTAAGTTAGATGAGATTAAAAAGTTCTTTATATGTATTATATTTATATCTTATTTAGGAGAGAAAAATGTAATAAAAGTAATTATATGTTAGAATAATATGTTTTATTTTAGATAGAAAAAAAAAATTTGAAAAATAAAAAGAAAATTTAACAAGAAAAGAAGATTTAACAACGTAACGTCTTTTAGCATCGGCTTTTACCCGTCATTTAGACATACTCTTAAAATAAATAGGAATAAAGAAGAGATTTATAATGATTATATATTTATTTTTTAGTAAAAGAGAGGAAAGAGATAAAGAACCATACACTTTTATTTCAAACAGGTAGAGAATTGAAAGGTTGTTAGTATTTTTTTAGTTAATTAATAGTTTTTGTAATTTTTTTATATAATTTTTTTTTCCTATATAATTTTAGATTTTTTTTTTTTCCTAAGAGTAAGAATAATATGAAATAATGTTTTTGCCTAGTTAAGGATAGATAAACATATTTTAAATCTTTGCCTATTAGAAATTATTTTTTGGAACCTTAATGGTAGACCAGGACATTACACAAAAGGAGATTTGGAAAATCTATTGGAGAGAGAAATCTGTGGTACCAGGGCTCTTCAGATGAAAATACCACAACCCATTTCACCCTTACTTCATTATGGATTGATTTCTCTTCGACCATTAAACTGTATAATTAAATTAATATTAGATATCATAGAAGGAGGTTGTTTACTTACTTATTCAAAGTGGCGTCTGCCGCTCCTTCGAGACAGCGCACATGTGTGGATGTAACATCTGTCTGTCAGGGTCCCGCGACATTGTTCTAAAAGTAACCTTCCCTTTTCTAGGAAATCTTATTTTTAAAATTGTTAGAAGTTAGAAAAGCTGTCAGAAAAGAATCATTAGAAATTTTAAAGATTGTGAAAATATGTATTAAAATTTTGTTTTCATTGATATAAGTTACATTTTTATTAAAATTATAAATTAATTGAATAATAAAACATTTATTATGCTTCAAATTCATTTATATTTGTTTTCCAGTTCCCTCCCACAGTAACTGGAGATCAAATTGAATGAATTTAATGCTTTATAATCGTTATTATATAATTAATATATTTAAAGTCATAGGAAATAATTATTTGCTATAGATGTTAGTTGAAATAATTAATAATTTGTTTTAATAATAAATATAGATTGTTGTATGTATATCTGTTTATTAATCTAACCAACAACTTATATTCTACTCTTATACTAAAACAAATGATAGAATTACTGAATATATTTCCTATGACTTTAAATATATTAATTATATAATAACGATTATAAACTCTTTTTTTTTTCTTTCTTTTTATTATCCGGTTCATCATTTTTATCTTTTTTTTTCATCATTCAAGCCGGGTGCCGTCATCATTGGCAGCAGTACATCTCTTGCTTTCACCTCTCTCTTTCCAAATGCCTCGACCTACTTATATAGTAGGGAGTTACAAGTCTGAACTGATGATGCAAACGGAACATATTGAACGTTCTGTTAATGAAAACAGTACCTCACTAACACAAGTTCGTACTGCATTGCAGAACTTATTAAGCTATTTCTTTGCAGGAACATTCTCAGACATCCCATATACCCTCATCAACCCTCTGCGTTAACTTATAACCTTAGTTCAACTTAATAGCTTTAGGCTTTTCTTTTAGTTATTTTTCATACAATCGGTTCTCAATTTTTTTTCTATAAATAAATTACTTTTACGACATTTCTAATCTTATTTTGCATATTTTCTGAATTTTATAATTTATTCTTATGTATTTTTATTTCATCAAATTCTATATCTTATTGAGACGTCATCATTATATTATTGTCCTATTTCATACTCCTATATTAATAATAATTTTAACTAATTTGTGCCCAAATTATTTCTTTTGATTTTATAATAGGTTTGTTAGGTCATCATTCATGTTATTTCATTTCCCCCAAACAAACCTTCATCACCGGGGGCACATTCTATAGTATATTTTAAACTGTATTAAAATGTACACCGTTTCTATTTTCTACCACCCCCATATTTTGTATATATGCTATATCCTTATTAATAATACCTGTAAACCCATATTTGTATGTAAAACTAAAAATGTTGACGTCCAAATAAAGATCCAAAGAGCGGTCAGCTGGGGAGAGAGGAGGAAAATGCCAACGCCCATGTGGGGCCGGCCCCCAGGGACTCTTTATAGACGACCCCTGAAAACAAGACAAGTTTTGACAGGGGGTCAGCAGATGTTCTAGAGGGTGGCCATCGGCAGTCCGCTTCAGCCTGTCTCTCTCACAGTCTCTCTCTCCATGTCTCGGAGATAGCATCAAAGTTTGTGTCATGGCCTCTACCTCTGTCCCGTGGGCTGTCCCCGATCACTCTCGGTTCTAACATCCAGCCCTGCCTCTGCTTCTTGTTGTCCGCGTGTGGGAAGAATATCAACACTCGCCTCTCGTACACGACTGCCAGTTTATCCATACGTCGAAAGGATCATAACATTTGCAACAATATTACATATATATATATATTAAAAATAAAAAGGCATCTCCTGACCACGAGCACATGTGCTTTTTAGATGGCAGAGCGCCATCTAGTGGAGCAAAAATAAACTAAACGTTTATTCAGCATGCACCGTGATATTTGGCCAACCCAATTTCTTGATTTATCAAGAAAAGCCATCCACGAACGCGTTTCGCGCTGTTGGCGCTCGTCAGCGTGGAGAAGGCTGTAACCACTGCAACCAAAAAAGATTTTTGGTCCCAATGGCTTCTTGAGAAATCATAAAATGGGTATTTAAGGCCAAATTTGCGTAAAGACGCTTAACACATGAAAAACAATAGAAAAAATAAAAGATAAGTGGGTCAGGTGTTGATATTAAAAATAAAAAAGGCATCTCCTGACCACGAGCACATGTGCTTTTTAGATGGCAGAGCGCCATCCAGTGGAGCAAAAATAAACAAAACATTTATTTAGCTTGCTCCGTGATATTTGGCCAACCCAATTTCTTGATTTATCAAGAAAAGCCATCCACGAATTTTTAATATCAACACCTGACCCACTTATCTTTTATTTTTTCTATTGTTTTTTCATGTGTTAAGCGTCTTTACGCAAATTTGGCCTTAAATACCCATTTTCTGATTTCTCAAGAAGCCATTGGGACCAAAAATCTTTTTTGGTCGCAGTGGTTACAGCCTTCTCCACGCTGACGAGCGCCAACAGCGCGAAACGCGTTCGTGGATGGCTTTTCTTGATAAATCAAGAAATTGGGTTGGCCAAATATCACGGAGCAAGCTAAATAAACGTTTAGCTTATTTTTGCTCCACTAGATGGCGCTCTGCCATCTAAAAAGCACATGTGCTCGTGGTCAGGAGATGCCTTTTTTATTTTTAATATCAACACCTGGCCCACGTATCTTTTATTTTTTTCTATTGTTTTTTCATCTATATATATGTGTGTCATAATATATGCTCTTCCAGGATTAATAAAACAAACCTACAGTCAACGAGAGAGAGAGAGATGGGCAGCTAAAGCGAGACACTTTAGACATCACGACATTCCAAAGGGGCGGTAAAAGGGGCCCGCCCGTCAACACCTGGGGACTATTTTGGTAGTCCTGTGGTGGCCACACAGGCAGTCATTCAGCGGTGGCGCTCGCTCTCTCTCGGATGGCTTCCAAATTCCTCTACCAATTTGTGGCGTGATTATTTCCTTTTCCCACATTATCACTATATTGTCACATCGAAAGTCGACAGGATCTTATCACAGAAGAGTCGACAGGATAAGACCTGACCGGGAAACAAATCCCTCATATACCAGAGTATGAAGAAAACAAAAAGCAATACCACGATGATCGAACAAACCCACAACCAAGTTCCACAAGAACCAACGACCGACTCTACTGTAGCCGCTTCCCTTCGAACTCTCACCCTCTGTCTCGACCAACTTTTAAACCGTGAGTCTGAAGAAGCAATCACCTACGATGGAGATGAACCTGCCGCACACTTCTTCTCACAACTTGAGTCTCAGCCGAACTTCCACAACTTAGAGCCAGCACGCCAAGCTCGAAAGGCTCTATCATCACTCAGAGGCGAACCTCGCAAAATTGCACAAGACTTAGCTCTATTCAATAAGACTTATGAAGAGGTCAAGGAGTCACTCTGCGCCGTCTATCCCCGACGCCCTAGCTTCACTCTTCAAGAGTTCTATGAACTTAAATGTACATCGATGGCCGAGATCGAGACCTACTACAAGAACAAGGTCCGAATAGGATTGGCGATCAACCTCCCTAAGAGTGCCATCGTGCAAGCACTATCCAACGGTTTGCCACGTAACTATGGCAACCTTTTAAAGATGGCACAATCCTCGGGACCAGAAGAATGGTTGTGCTTAGCCCAACAGCTGACCTACGAAGGGGATAACACCAGCACTAAAGCTGCCCAACAACGATCACCGCGCCAGAGCAGAGCACCTTCCACCACCGTGGACAAGACCCCACCATATCCTTGCCGTTACTGTGGCGGACAACACTGGCACGCACAGTGTCAGCAGCGAGGGCCCTACCAGCGGACTTTTCGGACCTTTACACCTGCGGTCCACAGCGTCGAGCAACCCCAAAGATCGACTGGGCCTGCAGGTGTCTACGAGACCGCAGCAACGACGAGCTCGGGAGAAACCAAGTAATGCCAGCTTCGGCAGCAGAACTCCTCCGAAGCTCAATGAACCTACCTGCACCCTAAACCAGCATACGCCTGTAAGTGCAATTATTTTAACCCCTATCATTCATTCTTTAAAGATGCCATTCCTAATTGACTCTGGAGCCAATGTTTCCATAATTAGTTTAAACCAATTTGAATATATTAAAAATGTTAATAGTTTCATTTGTTCCACCCCTATTAACAATGATGTTATTATCCACTCAACATAACCCCTGTAAAACTCAAAATTATTTCCGATAAGGTTATTTCCCTCCGACCATACCGAAATCCCTATGCCTACCAGAAGGAAATTCAGGACCAGATATCTCAACTTCTAAAACATGACATAATCACCCCCTCCTCTAGCCCATATTCCTCTCCTGTGACACTCGTTCGCAAACGCGATAACACCATGCGTCTCTGCATTGACTTCCGCCGCGTGAACGAACTAGTACCCTCGGATTTGCATCCTTTGCCATTGATAGAAACGGTACTGGATAACCTGTCGAAAGCCAGAGTATTTAGCACCGTTGACATAAGCAATGCATACTATCAAATCCCCATCGCGGAGGAGAGTCAACCACTACTCTCTTTCGTGACTCAACAAGGGCAATATAATTTCAAACGCTTACCCTTTGGATTCAGATCAGCACCCCAAATTTTCGAACGTGTGATTACCCAGTTGATCCACAAACACCACCTCTCTTTCATAGCCCATTATTATGACGACTTCGTTATTTTTTCTGACTCCTCAGAACAACACCTTACGCACCTTCGACTTTTCTTTAAATTCTGTTTAGAGGAAAATCTCCAACTTAACCTTAAAAAATGTAATTTTTATCAAAATGAAATAGATTTTCTCGGCTACCACATCACCGCAGGGACTTACACACCTAATATTAAAAATACCGAAATCATCAACGCTATTAGAACCCCTATCAATATTAAAACCCTACAATCATTTTTAGGAGCCGTCAACGTATATCATAAATTCATCCCAGAATATGCTAGACTTCGCCACCCCTTAAATCAATTACTAAAAAAGAACGCCAAATGGCTTTGGAGCCCGAATTGTCAACAAGCCTTTGATAAATTGAAGCAACACCTCACAACACAACCTGTGTTACATCTATTTCAAGAAGGGCTCCCATGCCAAGTCTATTGCGACGCTTCCACGCAGGGCATCGCAGGTGTACTCAAACAAGTACATCCTGACGGTAACATCTACCCTGTACAATATTACAGTCGCGCGTTGCGTTCCTATGAGCGTAATTACACTATATCTGAACTGGAGTGCTTAGCCATTGTAGAGTGCGTTGACAAATTCCGAGTGTACCTCCTAGGTACAAAGTTTATCATCTACTCGGATCATCACGCCTTACAATGGCTAAAGACCATAAAAGACCCCACCGGACGCCTCTTTCGTTGGAGCCTTCGACTCTCAGCTTACGACTATGAGGTCAAATACCTCAAGAGCTCGCGTCAGTACGAGGCGGACCTACTCTCCCGTAACCCTTTCTGCGGATTCCTATCCACAGGTCAAATAAAAGATCATCAGGGCGAATTACGGAGGGACACAAGGTATATCCTCAATGACAAGGACCTTATGACCATCACACGACGGGGTGTCACTAAAATAATTGTTCCACCATCACTCCGTGGCCCTCTACTACAACGAGCCCATCGCGATTTCAATCACCCCGGCATTTCGCAGATGACCAGACTGATCGAAGCCCAATACTATTAGGACGGCATGACAAATGACATCATGACACATGTAAGAACCTGTTCAGTATGCCCATTAGTCAAACCACCAAAAGGACCTATCTACGGAGAATTGGGACAACTCCCCCCAGCGGTCCTGCCGTACGAACTAGTGTCACTAGATACTATTTCTGGATTCGCGAAATATGGAAATTCTCAAACCTTCTTACATGTCGTAGTGTACCATGCCACACGGTACGCGTGGGCATTTCCATCGCGGTCCACCAGCATTCTCACCTATACCCAAGTGATTAAAAAGGTGATGCAGTTTGGTTCTCCTAAACGACTTTTGACGGATAGAGCCCCTGCCTTCACCTCTCCGAAATTTCGTAGATTTTTGATTAGACATAACATTGGCCAATTTCTCACGACAAGCAACAACCCTCAGGCCAACGGATTAAGTGAACGACTAAACGCCACGATTACTGGCAAACTTAAACTGTTACGCCTCCAACAACCTAAGACGGCCTGGACCAAACTACTACCTCAGGTCCTTCAGGCTTATAACCATACCCCACATTCTGTGACCGGGTTTCCACCGTCATACCTTTTGTTAGGTAGTTTCCCGCTACAACTATCCGAGCATGTACAAAACTACCCAAAAATCGACGACGCCAGAGAATTGGCCTATCAAAGGACACACGAACGACACTTGCGCGACAAAGCGAGATTCGACCAAACACATAGAGCTTCCGATTTTGAAGTAGGCGATCTCGTTTTGGCAAAAACATACCACCATCCAGATACCGGTAAACTGGCACCTTTCTTCTCAGGACCTTATGAAATACTGGAGATAATTTCCCCTTAAATCGTACGGATCAACCGCTCCAACCGACCTCTAAGTCGTGAGACAGATACAATTCATGTCAACAAATTAAAACACTATACGGAAAACGAACAATTTATTTCACCGCCCGTAAATGATCGAGACCAACCTAAAAATACCTTAAATTTCCCATATAAACACTTCAATCACACTCTAATCCATACTAAAACGGCTATTAACTCACGAAAGCAACATGACTACACTTACAATCAAGATGATCAAAGATATTTGAACCGCTTATCCCCTGAAATCTTTACCAATTACTAACCTGACAACGAGACTTTACGAACCTAGTAGTATCTAAATAATTAAGGTAGAAAGGCCCAGGGTAAGTTTCCCCTCACTCTGTCCGCCTATATTCTACCTTTGCATCTAGAACTATTTTATCTTCGAAAATTAAATATAAGTCCATTCGACTTCCTCACCTACACACGGGACTTTCCCCTCGGACTCGCTATTCTTGTTATTAATTATAAATATATATGGATGATGTGTAAGAAGTAAAGAATTTTTTTTCTCTCTCTCTCTATTAAATAATAACAATTTACAAATTTTATAATTTGAATTTAAATAATCAAAGTAATAAAGATAATTTTAATACAAAACTAAACTATAAAACTAAACAACTATTTATTTATATATATATACATTGGCATATATATATATTATATATATTGTATATATATTGTATATATAATATATATTGTATATATATATTGGCATTTATATTAAATAAAATGTTTATTTTATTTTTGATCCAAAATATGCTATTCAATTAATATATATATATATATATAGATATATATATATATATTGTTGCACCCAGTTGCAGCTTTGCAGGGTCGTCGACCTTGGTTTCTTCCTTCTTGGTGTTATACACGTTTCCCGAGCGGGTTTCCATAGTCAAAGCAAATAAATAAGATTAATTAAAAATAAATTACCTTTTAAAGTTATTGCGTTTATTTATTATTGTCTTCCTCGTAGGTCGCGATCCGCAGTCTTCGTCTAGGTCCTCTCTCGCTCCAATAAGCAATAAAGATATATGTACAATAAAATATTACAAAAAGAATGAAACTATAAAAAGGAATGATGATAATCTAAATAATCTGTTTCAAATAAAAATAAATAAATTTATAATATAAATTTTAAATATATTAAAAATAATATTATAAATAATTTTTAAAATACGCGAATTAATCATGATGCAACAATATATTCTATCATATGTAATATAGTATAATAACCAAAACTGTAAAAACAATTTAAATCGCCAGTTCGGCCATCATGTATTACCAAAACGCCAAAATAAAATTTCGAATGAATGACATCCGGCACTAAGACAGGAAACAGGTCCTTAAAACATGTCGGGGTTCCCAGGTTTCCTTCTTGCTCAAACAGATCAGTCTCTCTGGAGACACGATGATTGACAGACCCTCCTACACAGATCTGCCTTGACCGGTGTTGGTATCACTCTCTCGCCATCTCTGTGGTGACATCCAACATGTCTTTGGTGCAATACATTCACGCCTGAAACCACTCTGAACATTGACGCCACAACGACTGCATTTAACCAACCACACTACAGTCATCCTACAGGATCGACTACATTATAACATTTATATTATGATGCAATAGCGCGCCATCTGTTATGAAAATTAGAAAAACGTTTAATTACAAAAAGAATATTACGCGTCTAAAATAGTTTCGAATTTACATTATAACCTATATATATGTTATAGATTAGAATTTTTTTTTGTGTTTGATTGTTGAAAAGAGGTGCAGTCGTGGAAAAATAAAAATAATTATTTACCTTTCAAGCAGATTTTTATTTTGAATCTCTTGAAGTAAAAATACACATAAAATTATTTATATCACAGGAATATAGAATTTATATAATGAATTCTATAATCGTGAATAAAAGATAGGTAGGGTTAAATATACATATTTACAACAATAATAATTAAAAGTGATATTTTTTTGAATATATGGTCAAAAATGCAGAACAGTCAACGAATGAAAAAATAAAATATATGTTTTAAAAAATATATATATATATTTGTATTTTAGATTATATAATATATATACATAAACCCATCAGCATCTTCTACAGTTGTTGGTAGAATGTTCATGGATGGACTGTGTGCGGTGTGTTTGGAATTCTCTTGCTCCCAGCCAATGTCTTCAGGAGGATGTGTTACAGGCGCTTCTCGAGGGAGGGTTCGGAATTGGAATCACCATTGGTCCTCTCATCGGGGGACTGCTGTATGAGGTGACTATATTTACATATCCCCCTTTAAATTTGCATATCAAAATTTTACGATACGTAAAAGCGATTTGTTCATTTCATCTCATTACACCATTTGTAAGTTGACAATTCAATAATTTGATCATTTTTAATTGCATTAAGGTGAAAATATTGGCCATCCAGGAAAGATTTTTATTTGATGTTACACTCATGGACAAATATTAAGGAAGTGGGAAGTCTTTTATATCGCCAATTTTCTTTTTCTTTTTTTTTTAAGGAGACAGAGGCAGTTTTGTTCAACTTTGGTTATCTCGTGTGTCTTCAATAAAGGTCACTGTGCATCAAATATATTTAAGAGTTAATTAAAACTCAAAATTTACTAATGAACTCATCGATGATTGGTCGAATAAGGTCACCTGTATCATTTATTTGGTCTAAGATTTGAATGTCACAGCACTTATCCCTGTATAATGCTAATACAGAGTGATTGTTATATCGTGTCTACATTGTCACAGCATGTCAACAATGTCATTCAACCTCTGTGTTCCAGGCTGGAGGCTTTGTCCTTCCGTTCTTTGTCACCGGCTGTGTCATGTTGCTCGGAGGTGGAATCCAAATCTTTTTGCCTCTTAAAAGTAAGACTCCTCCTTATTTCTCAAATTCTTCTTTTTATATTTTCTACTTATATCCACTCAGTTTTCCAACTAATTTATGGTAAACCTCACACAAAGAGGGACCTAAGCTTGGGAATAAATTTCAATATCCTTTAAAATTTTAATGAATATTAGGAATATCAAGTTTGGTTAAAATTTTAATGGATACAGTATTCTTCAAACTTGTCCCTTATGACTTCTAAATTGGGAAGTACGATTGGAATACAATTTTCTAAATTACAAAGTAGTTTTAAAAATACTGTATATGCCATATACATATGGTAATTTAAACCAACAACCCCATATTGTATATAACTTATAACAAGATTTTAATGTTGAATAGTAGAAACACATCTGTAAATGGTTATATGTATGATTGACATGTGTCATTACATCATCATATGTAATGTAATTTGTACAAACTGAGGATAATAAATAAAACTCTGTAATAAATTAAAAGTTGAGCTAGAGAGATAGAAGTCAAACACGTCTAAATTCGAGATAGATGGAAGCCACAAAGCAACATCTAAAGATAGATTGGAAGCTGTCAGGACGGCGCCAGTAGAATGTCACCAGACGACCCACACTCTTCACATCTGGTGACATGCAAAACCCCCTTTCTCAGAAACGGTATATAAAGCCCCCGTCCTAGCTAAAAATACAGGTAGTTCACCATCTGCGTCAGCTCACGTCGGTTGTGCCTCAGGTCCATCTCATCCATCACGTAGACCTGTAAGAAACTTCTATCTCCCCATCTTTCGCTCCTAGCTCAACTTTTATCTGTTCACGGAACATTCTTAGTGCAACTGTGTCTTCGTCTTTTGTGTGGACATTCCCAAGCTTTCCACTCCGCCTCGACCACCACTGCCTGTACTTTGTGAGAACTGTAAAAGGTCTTCCAAGGTGCAGAGATGTACTGGAAAACTCCCCATCCTGACTGTTCCTCTCGGTCAACACAGTATAGCGAGAGTCAACACTTTATCATCACAAAGTTAGTCGATAGGATTCTACAAGAGGCTACACCAGACCTCACCAGATTTCTAGTCGACAGGATAACCAAAACGAAGGATACCAAACGAAGAAGGCCAGATAGTCCAGATAGGAAGCGAGAAAGAGCAAAGATGGAGGAACAAACCGACTATTCCAACGAAACGACCAAGCAATCTCTCCCCAAAAAGAGATATTTACGGAAGAAACGCCGCCCCAAGGGACCTCCGCAGACCCGCTAACATACACCGCCAACGCCAGAAGCAAGCTGACCACCCCCAACGACACAGTCGAAAATCACGCAAGTCATGGAAATCGAGGAGCTGAATAATGCAAACCCGGTGAGAAGTTCTCCACCTTCGACCTGACATCGTCGAGACAATGCTCAAGGCAACAAGCCACAAACAACTTTCCAGAAGTTACAAGCTTCTACAAGCTTTACATGGAGCGACTCTTCCACGTCAGCAGGACAACTAATGACCAAGCTTCCTGACTGAACAATCATCACACAATTGTAAGCTTTTAAAAAACCTACCTTAACTTTATCCTCAAGTTCACAACTTGATTCCTCATAATTTTTGTATTTATATTTTCACCTTAAGCATTTAAAAATCAATTTTTACCTTTTTATATCATTTTTATTTATTTTAAAACTTTCACACTCTCATTTATCAAATTTACTTTAATTTTTAATCAGATTATAAATTTCAAGTTATTACTCTCAATTTTACTTTTTAAAAAATTCATTATTATTTTTCCAAAATTTCTAATTCATCATAATTCTAGACCTTTTTTTTGTTTTTCATAATATCTTATTTTCATGCCAAAATATCAAATGTCAATCAAATGTTAAAATCATTGTCATGTTCACCATTTTAAGTAAGCGCCCAATTCAAATTATTCTTGTCACTATCACGATATTGCCCTTTTAAAAGGATCATTTTAACTACCATAATCAACGCGCGATTTAAAAATTATATTCAAATTTTAAATATAAATTAACATAGGAGGGGTGGGGGGGTGAAACAATTTCGTAATTTCAGAAATCTTTTGTGATTTCTCTCTTGAGAGACAATATCTCAAATACATAATAACTATCCTTCCCCAAAACAAGTTAAAAATCCAACATAGTCACACTCCCTCGTCTTTTCTTTTTACATGCACGGTTGGTCATCAACGCATTTTTTTCAACAAACCTATCAACACCCTCACACATCACTCTCTCCAATTGGCAACAATTAATAGCGCGCGACTTAGCAACAAATCAATTTCGAGCCACACAAGCTCCATATCGTCGCAACAAAATTTCGCATTAAACGTGCCATATCCACTAACAAAATAAATATTCTCAATACATGTTTGTACAACCACCACCCATGACTTTACTAAATTTTTTATTTATGGTGAAACAGGTTAGATTTTGTACCAAACTATGACTTCGCGTGACACCTTTCCATTCAATTCACTTCACAAGTGTCACAAGGCAACACAACAAAATTTTACTCACTTTTCAGGCCAAAGACGCCTTCACGCCTGTGACACCACATCTCACCTCAAAGCGTGTCCACGTCGAAAGTCATATCTTTCACTCACTTCTAGCCTGAAATCATCGTATAACAATCTTACTATATCTAAACAACTTCGAAAACACAACCACTTACGAACATCGAGAAAAATATATTTTCAAATAGGCAAGAAAATTGCCAAACTTCAACAAAAGAAGAGAGAGAAAATCCGTTTCAAGTAAAGGACAAACATAGCAAACCATCCCACATGTTTGACCATACCAGAAATAGAACCCCCCGGCAATTCCCGTGAAAAACAGGAGGAGTGACCCCAGTAATAGGATCCCCCGAATCTATTTCAGTTACATATCCCCGTCCAACGTCCTATCCCCCTCAAGGCCGATCTTGACCGCTAGCTTCATGATCGCCATTTCAAACACATGTTTCACACTAACCATTTAGGTTTTCTTACACATCTCACCAACGCCTTAATCACAACACAACATATATTAAACATTTTACATGTTAATTGATATCACCAATTAAAACAATTTGGTTAAGTCTTATATAGACTTTATAACGCGAAAGAGAAATCATTCTCTAAATACCAGCATTTTGGACAAATGACAATGTCATTACACTTATTCCCAATTTCAGAGAGTCAAAAACACCGATGTTTACCAATGGGATATGATCTAGTTACACACCACAGTTGTAACTTTTCTTCAAAAGAGACCATTTTTGTTCAATTTTCCACTACCCATCATTTATCCAATCATTAATAACCTTTAATTACATTCTTTTTTTTGTATAAAATCTTTAAATTTTAACTATTTATTTTTTTACCTTTCGTTTATATAATCAAATTTTTAAGCCAACATGATTTTCAAAAAAAAAACTGTAATAAATTTACTTTTATTTTCATAATATTATTTTAGTATTGCAAAACATTTAATTGTTTCAAAAATCATTTTATTTTCTTAATAATTATATCTTTTATATATTACATGTTTGATTTTGTCCACTTACACTTTTTTTTATCCGCAATCATGGCGTCTGCCAAGACGCTCATCTATAGGCACTTCCTCGGCACGGAACTGAGGAGTGTACAAGAAGACCCCCTCCTTGTCTGGAAGAGGACTCTCTCAAGGTGGGGAAGCCTTCCTTGCTGAAGATATTTGTATATATATTCCCCTACACTTTATATGCCCATTTACTCTTTTATATTTTCTCCCTTGTAAAATTTGATTGAAAGAATCAATAAAATTGTTTAATTTGTCATTTGTCAACATTTTTATTCACTATATTTTATATTTGTTTAAATAGCTTTATTATATGACATTGTTTATCATCAACTATCGGGCATACAACAATCGTTTTCAGCAATCATATTCTTTAACTAATTCCCTATACTTTACTAGAACTATCTTTTTCAGCCATTGCTTCAAACCATCGTAGAAAAACGGCAGTACTGCTTGACAATTTTTTTATTTTTTAATTTCGTATTTCAACAAACTCTTTGAACACAGTTCCCCAGATTTAATAATCCCAACTTCTGGCCTGAACACGCTTCAAGAGTTTATTTCATTTCATCCGCAGAGCACATCACCAACGCATGCACAAAGCGTTCACTTTTTTCAACTTTCAATTTTTTTTACCTCTAGCGGACCACAATCAACCTTTGATTTCGAGTCAAATCAGATCAACTACTGTCGCTACAATTCTACTTATCGCATGGCTCTACCACCCCTTTCAATCATATTAATTCTTTTCTTCAACAACTTTTCAACCCAATAACCCTAAAATTGTAACAAAACACTGTAACCCTTATATAGGATCTCAAGTGAAACATTGCCTGAGAAGACGCTCAAGTCTATTTCCTCGCTTTGCACCTGGATCTAAGTATTTGGTTTACATGTGCACTCCTTACAATTGCATATTCTTCAACTACTAACCCTTACCAGCGCCCGCCAATATTCTCTTAGAATGTGAATTTTTATGTCATCATTTTATTTTAATCATCACTTTTTAAAAATCAAACAAAAATTGCATTTTTATTTCACTTTTATATATCCAAACAAATCATCTTGTTATAGCCCTTTTTACCCTCACAGTTTAAATTAATTAAAAGAAATTTTAATTACTTACCTGCGTTAGAGAGGCTTTACCCGCTTAAACCCGGATAAACCCTTTCACTCCCGGGGCCCATCTATGGTAATTTAAACCAACAACCCCATATTGTATATAACTTATAACAAGATTTTAATGTTGTATAGTAGAAACACATCTGCAAATGGTTATATGCATGATTGACACGTGTCATTACATCATCATATGTAATGTAATTTGTACAAACTGAGGATAATAAATAAAACTCTGTAATAGATTAAGAGTTGAGCTAGAGAGATAGAAGTCAAACACGTCTAAATTCGAGATAGATGGAAGCCACAAAGCAACATCTAAAGATAGATTGGAAACTGTCAGGACGGCGCCAGTAGAATGTCGCCAGACGACCCACACTCTTCACATCTGGTGACATGCAAAACCCCCTTTCTCAGAAACGGTATATAAAGCCCCCGTCCTAGCTAAAAATACAGTTAGTTCACCATCTGTGTCAGCTCAGTCGGTTGTACCTCAGGTCCATCTCATCCATCATGTAGACCAGTAAGAAACTTCTATCTCCCCATCTTTCGCTCCTAGCTCAACTTTTATCTGTTCACGGAACTTTCTTAGTGCAACTGTGTCTTCGTCTTTTGTGTGGACATTCCCAAACTTTCCACTCCGCCTCGACCACCACTGCCTGTACTTTGTGAGAACTGCAAAAGGTCTCCCAAGGTGCAGAGAGGTACTGGAAAACTCCCCATCCTGACTGTTCCTCTCGGTCAACACAGTATAGCGAGAGTCAACACTTCATCATCACATACACATATTCATCAATATGCATTTTTTAAATCAAAAATAGTTGAAGATTAAAAACTTACTTGCTTTAATCAATGGCTTTTTAAAGTAGTAGTTTTATAAACACATATTGGTTGTTTCAAATTTCTCTATATATATATATTATATAAATTTAAAAAATAAGATTGGATTGATTTCTGTTGTTTTGGATCATGTTGAGGATTATTGTAATGGTGATGCAGTCGTGGCTATAATCTTGAAAAGTAAAATAATGAAAATAGTTTTGATATGAGAGATTGTTTTATTTGAACAAAAGTAATATATATATGAATAACATAATTTGATTAAAGTACTGCCTGGCTTAAGGCGTAAGAATAAAAAAAGAAAAGCTTATTTACATAATGTACAAAAGTTTTGAGCCGACCAACGGGGAAGAACAACAATGATATTATATATAGGATGCATGACCTCTGGCGGTCGATTTAAACAGAGTATTTGATTCTATGATATATAATTTTAAATAAAATAACACCCTAATATAACATATATATATATATATATATATATATATATATATATTGATGTCGTGTTAGAATTAATTGTTGTAGAGCATGTTAGCCCGAAATCTAGAAATATGAAATTTTGTAAGAAACTTAGCCTTGGATGATTAATTGGTATTTTCAAATATATTGGTGTATTCATGTAGATTGTTAATCAGGTAGATACAAAAAAGGTTGGAATGTGTAGATATCAGTATGAATTGTACAGGGACCGCCTTGCCTCAGGATTCTGGCAGTTGGAAGAAATTTCTGAGTGACCCTGGCTTGCTCTTGGCCGCCCCGGCTATTGTGTCAGGCAGTATGGTGGCTGGCTTCAACAGTGCCACGCTCGAGCCCTACCTACGTCAGGTAACTTTCACATCTAGCTAGCACAAACACTGTACACTGATTTGAATAGACTCATCCTGAACGCTTAAATAATATTTTAACATAGCAGAGTGGATTCATGTGAGGTTATAGCTTATGTGGATGATGTTCTTATGATAATAAGATATGTGAAACAATAGAACAAATTGAAAATACTCGTATATCGCGGATGTCTATAAAATATTGTCAAGTAGCCCTGCAATCCCAGCCACAGGAAGCTACATGGGAGACCTGTCAATCATCACTGGACTCTGGGGGGGGATAGGTGTGAGGGGTTCTCGGAATCTTATCGGCAAATAAGGAAAACGGGACGGTGGCTTACCACTCTCATCATTATTATTATTATTTTACCATGGGATAAGTTGTTATATTAGCTGATTCTCTCTCTTCCTATAAATACCTTTTTTATATAATTTTATTGAAGAACTAAAAGGTAATTACCCACCTTTATAATAAATTAATTATTCCCAAATTTGCCCTTGCTTTATTTATCTCCGCGACAATGTACTACCTTTGGATTTTCTGAAGTTCAATAAACACAATTATGTCGATTGACATGACCATTAAATTTATAAATTGCCTCATCAGTCCAAAAATTCTCAAAAATAAAATCTATGAATTTTATATTCAAAACAATCTGTTAAGCTCGAGGCAGCACGGATTTATCAAGTCTAAGTCAACTATCACTGCTTTGAATACTATAATCGATGTATTAATGGAGCATAAGCAAAAAGAACTGTCTGCACTAGTTACAATAGATATCTCGGGGGCTTTTGATAATGCCTGGTGGCCAGCGATCATCAAAAGAATAGACTCAGATAATTTACCGGAAAAACTGATCAAAATTCTACAATCATATTTAAATTCCAGGTTCATTTCTTTCAGTTACGACAATCTAACAACTTCAAAGCCAATTACTAAGGGGTGTCCTCAGGGCGGTCCGCTTTCTCCACTTCTATGGACAATTTTGTTGAATGATTTGCTGATGAATTTTCAGGTGCCCAATTGTGAGTTGATTTGTTATGCGGATGATATTTCGATCATATGCTGGAATAAAGACCTAGCATCACTAAAAATAGTTATAGAGGAAGCCTTAAATACTATCGAATTGTGGTGTATTAAGAACAAGTTATAAATCAGTTCCGAAAAAACAAACATTTTATATTTGCATAATAAAGAGAAGATCCCAGTTAAATTTAAGAGTGGATTAATTTCACCAGTACAAAAAATAAAAATTTTAGGAATAACAATTGCAAATCATAGAAGAAAAAACAAATTGAATTTTGCTTTTCATATATAGGAAATAGTGAGCAGAACTCTAAGAATAAAAAATTTTCTATTCTCTCTGTGCAGAAAATCATGGGGTTTGAGCTCCCATAAAAGAATTACATTGTACAAATCTTTATTCAGATCAACTTTAATATATGGATCAGAAATATGGTTCAAATTTTTAAATAAAAAATCGATACAAAAATTAAACTCAATGCAATATCAGATATTAATATGGAGCATTCAAGCTTACAAGACAACTTCGCACAACTGTGTTCACAGTTTGGCTAACACTCCATTGATTGCAGATTACATTGAAGCAAAAAATATGAAATATGACTTAAATAACTTATCGTTCGAGGACAAGCAAAAATACAAGATCGATATTCCCTTTATAATTAAATCCTATATAGACGAAAGAATGTTGCTCTTACTGAATAATACAAACGAGACATTTACAAGTTTTTTCAACCGGGGTATTCCAAATTATTTTCGCCCTAATTTCCACAACACACAATTTGTAACCAACCATGGTAATTTCGGAAGTTTTCTGGAAAGAATCCGCGCATCGGAGGATCCGGGCTGTTTTTGTGGATGCCGCATTCAAGATTCCACTCACCTTTTATTTAAGTGCCCAGCATTTCAAGACTACAGACTCAATAACTGTATCCTCTGTACCGATCCAAGAGAACTGATATCCAGCAGGGATTCATACATTGTATTCAATAGATTTTGTAAATTTATATCAAAGTTTTTAAATAATCTCAAGTGTTAGGTATAATTAACTATGTGCTGTATATATGATTTTTTTCCTTTTTTCTTTATTTGAGGTGTGTTTGGATTAAATTACCTATGTATATAGTATGCTTGTTGGAAATCAATTTCAAGAATATGTAAATGCCTTGAGCATATGTTTTTGGATATGTAAATAGATTCTCCCTCTCTCTCTCTCTCTCTTGTATTGCTTTCCTTTGGGCGCCAGTGTCCTTGGCGGGACATCGCGCTTTGTATTTACAGTTGAATAAAGTTGAATAAAGTCCATATTATTCGATTAGGTAAATTTCCATCATTTTGTATCGTTTCAAGCATTTTTCGCAAAATTCCATCCTTCTATCCCAATCATCTTCATGAAGTGTATTGTTGTGATATGTGATGGATTATCATATGCTATGAATTTTGTCTATTTGATATGTTGTAACTATTTTTATGTAAATATTATTTTATCTTTCAACGCTATGCAAATCCATGGCGATCCTTCAATATGTAAAACTCCTCGCTGTATAAAAGAGAACTAAAAAATGGTGAAATAAATTCTTTCAACCGGACAGTGAGTGGTTGTCACCTCTAGTATTTTTAACATAAATATAACATGGCGCAGCCGACAGGATGAATATTTTGTTTTTAAGCTTTGTCTAGGTCTCTAAAAAGAAAAGAGCAGAATTACAAAACATGGAAAATATTAAGCCACCTGCCGAATTTGTGCCATATAATGGTGAGAAGAAATGGGAAACTTGGCGTGAAGCATTTGAAATTTTCGCTATAGCTGCAGACCTGGAGAGCATGCCATTGGTACGTCAACGAGGCATTTTGAAACATATTCTTGGTGAAAAAACGATGTCGATATATAAAACATTCAGAGTAACAGAAAATGAAGCTTACCCAAGTATTAAAGAGATGCTCGACATGTTGTCAAAACATTTCAAACCCTTTAAAAATATAATTCAAATTAGAAACAAATTTTTCACATGCGTACAAAAGGAAGGGCAAGGTATAACTGAATTCGTTACGGAATTAAAACAACTTGCCCAGGAATGTGAATTCGAGGAAAAGGCTGAATCTCTCATCAGGGATCGTTTCATAATTGGAATGATAGATCAGGAAGTAAAAAGAAGTTGTTGGAAGATCCCCAGTTGACCCTACCAAAAGCAATTTCTGTAGCCACGATTGCCGAGTCTGTTTGCTTACAAATAGCGTCATGGGAAGAAAAACAGGCCATGATTGAAAAGATTAACAAAAATACCTGGGAGAAAAATAGAAGTCGAGTAGAAAAAGCTAAAGCAGGACCCAGTATTGCAAACACTAGAAATGAATGCAAGTGGTGTGGACAGCAACACACATATGGTAATTGCCCAGCATACAGAAAGACATGTAACGCATGCGGGAAATTAAACCATTTCGCAGTAGTTTGTAGGACCAAACTCATAAAAAACCTTATAGCGGAAAATGAAGGCGACGAATCCTTCGAAGGAGGTATCAATGTAAATAAGGTTCTTGTTAAGACCGTTCGGTCGGACAAATGGTCCGCTGTGATAAGTATAAATGGCAACAAGACGTCTGTACATTTGGATACTGGTGCGCAGATTAATGTGCTTCCTCAGAAAGTGATAAGCTTGTGGCCAGCAAAGCCAATAATCAAGCCCACGTCGTTAAAGGCATAATGCCTATGGACATTCGGAATTACCTATCGTGGGGAAATGTGAAGTGTTATGCCAATATGGTGAAAAGAAAAGCTTGTGTGAATTTATTATTGCTGATATCGATGCGCAGACACTCATCACAGGCGACACTTGCGAGGAGCTTGAGATTTTGAAACGAATCAATCAAATAAACTCGCATGAAATTATTTTACATGATCAAACGAAAAAAATACTCGAACAATTTCATGAGGTGTTTCAAGGAGTTGGAGTAATAAACTCTGAATGTAAAATGTATACAAAACCTGAGTATCCGCCTGTACGTGCCCTTCCAAGACGCATCCCGGCAAGCTTAGGAAATGAAGTTCAGTCTGAATTGGAAAAGATGGTAAAACAAGGAATAATTACGAAGATTTATCATGAAACAGAGTGGTCTCACCCTATGGTCGTAGTGAAGAAAAAATCGGGCCAAATTAGAATATGTTTGGATCCACGCAAATTGAATCAGGCCCTGGTGAGAAGACACTTCCAGACTCCGGCTCCATCTGAATTATTACATCAGATTCCCAAGGCTGATTATTATACCGTGTTAGATGTAAAATCGGCCTATTGGCATGTTCCGGTTGCCAACGAATGCAGAGATCTGTTGGTGATGGCTACACCATTCGGAAAGTTCAGATATAACCGATTACCATTTGGTTTGAATATATCGGCGCAAATATTCGTGGAAATGATGACAAATATTTTTAAGAACAGTTTTTGGAACGTCACATATGTAGATGACTTGCTGATATACGCAGATAGCATTGAAGAGCATAATGAAAAATTGAAAGGTATACTAGAAATAGCAAGGAGAAATAATATCAAATTCGACTTGACTAAAGCTCAAATATGCAAAAAGGAGGTTAGTTTTTTGGGCCACATGATTTCGAAAAATGGAATTGATCCAGAGCCAAATAAGGTCGACAAAGTAATCAACCTCAATAAGCCAGAAGATAAAAAGTCGCTTCAGAGAATCATAGGTCTTTACAACTATTTAGGAAAATTTATTCCGAATCTAGCCGCGTCAACGTCCGACATAAGAGGAATATTTAAAAAAAATGTGGTCTGGCACTGGGGCCCTAGACAAGACATCGAATTCCATCACATTAAGGAATGCGTTCGAAACGCTCCTTCGTTGGGCCATTACGACAAAACTAAGACGTTAGTTCTACAATGTGATGCCAGCAAGGATGCTATGGGAGCTGCTCTGCTGCAAGAGAATCGACCGCTGGCGTTTGCATCCGCATCATTCAACGATTCTCAGAAACAGTACTCACAGATTGAAAAAGAATTATTGAGCATTTATTATGGATGCAAAAAGTTCGAATATTTATTATTAGGACACACGTTCATAATCCAGACGGATCATCAGCCTTTATTACCACTTATCCAAAAACCGTTAACTGATATATCGCCTCGACTGCAGAGAATAGTTATGAAACTCTTTGCTTTTGATTTTAAATTGCAATATCGGCCTGGAAAATGCTTAATTGTCGCAGATACCCTATCCAGGGATACTCATCCCATAGACGAACTCCTAACTCCCTTTCTCGAGGACAGAAAATGGTCAAATTAATATCTGCCAATATCTCGGACGAAAAACTGATTACTCTACAGAAGGATACCCGAGAAGATACAACGCTGTTAAAAATAATCCACTACGTTATCGAAGGGTGGCAAATAAGCAAAAAATATGTAGATGAAGATGTAAAACCCTATTATGATTTTAGACACCGTATTTACCTATGGAATGAGTTATTATGTGTCGGATCGGCAATAGTGGTTCCTGGAACACAAAGAAACTACATGCTCGAATTATTACATAAATCTCATCAAGGGATATCAGCAATTCAGGGTTTGGCACGTGAATCTCTTTTCTGGCCAGGAATGTCCATGAACATAGCTGAAAGAGTTAAAAGTTGTGACATTTGTTAAAAATACCAGAAGTCTAAAACACGGGAGACGTTAAGATCTTTTCCAATTCCGGATTATCCTTGGCAGACAGTCTCTATGGACATATTTTATATTGAAAGAAAGCCTCATTTATTAATTGTGGACAGATTTAGTGGTTACCCGTAGGTTTATGCATTAAACCCGCCTACTGCGACCAATGTCAGAAACAAATTAAGAGAGACATTTGCACGATTTGGAATTCCGGAAACTATTATGTCCGACAATGGACCCCCGTTCCACTCAGAGATAATGACAGACTTTTGTACAAAATGGGGCATAAGGCAAATTTTCTCAAGTCCACACCTTCATAGATCCAATGGACTAGCAGAAAGGAATATCCAAACAATAAATACTTTATTGAACAAATGTAAAGATCAAGGATCCGACGCATATCTGGCCCTGTTGACCTACAGAAATACTCCAAAGAATGACCTACCGTCTCCGGCACAACTATGTTTGTCTAGAAGTCTCCGCTGCTTCATCCCAAGAATCACCCCGCTATATGGCCCGTGCAAAACCAATCAAAGACATATAGAGAATGCAAAGAAAAGAAGACAAAATTCGATGAAAAAGTATTACGACAGAAGCAGTAAAATCTACCCTAAAGTCAGCGTGGGAGAGGAGGCCTGGTGCCAACTGTCTCCAAAACAGGCATGGACACCAGTGAAGATTACAGCTCACGGGAATTCGCCTCAAAGTTTCAAAGTCGAAACACCATCTGGAAAGGAATTCCTCAGAAATCAACAATTTCTAAGACCAAAAAATGGACCATCCGGAAAAGGGGAATCGCCCTCCTTGGGGACCTCGTTCTCAGGTGAATCGTCTCCAGTAGCGGCGGACACCAGCAGTTGGCAGAGAACTACTGAAGAGGAGCCAGTTGCAGGACCATCTACAACTCCAATACAACGACAACCAAGTGATGGGATGGCTGTGCCCTCTGAGAACTCATCTGTAATGCCCCGGTTCTCTAGGTTCGGTAGAGAGCTGATGAGACCACAAAGGCTTGGGTTTTGAGGAAGGGGAAACGTGTTGTGATATGTGATGGATTATCATATGCTATTAATTTTGTCTATTTGATATGTTGTAACTATTTTTATGTAAATATTATTTTATCTTTCAACGCTATGCAAATCCATGGCGATCCTTCAATATGTAAAACTCCTCGCTGTATAAAAGAGAACTAAAAAATGGTGAAATAAATTCTTTCAACCGGACAGTGAGTGGTTGTCACCTCTAGTATTTTTAACATAAATATAACATCTATGAATTAATTTAGGATTATAGGGCTTGTAACCAAGACTTTTAGCATTTTTGGTTGGAAGTTCTGGATATTTTGTTTAGCGATCTTGAGACAACTTCCTTGCTGATTTTTGAGGACTAGCTTCTAAAGATGCTTTAACTAGGTTTGTATTAGTTTCACAGGTAGCAGAGTGTGGTCTTCCTGATCTAAGGAGATCTGCCACACTACCGGTAGTTTAAATTTTTTTTAATTATTCTTGTTACGGTGATTTAGAAGGTGCAGAGGACTAAAATTATTTAAGCATCGACGTCATAGAGTTGTTAAACTACCATGTTGATAATAGAGTTTGCTAATTTTAATTATTTATTTAATATCGAGGGATGACATTTTCTGAATTGAACTTGGATCGAACCTTAACACACACATATGTTAATTAGACAAATATTATAAATAATTTATTAGTTTAAAAAAATTAAATTATATCGGGACATTGGGCCACTTTGTAGATCATAATGTAACAACCAATTGTTTGCCCCCAGTTCAATATGACAACCACCATCATCTCTGTCTATTTCCTTATCAGTGGAGGCCTGCATGCCGTGTTCGCCCCCATCTTAGGCAGCTTGTTGGATAAAGGGGTAAGTTACAATTCCTTCTATCAACATATATTTTGACATGTTCTACTGAGATCTGTACTGTTCCAGGCTAATCCCTACATCTTCCTCTACAGCGGTTATCTAATGCTGATCATCTTCTACATCTTCATTGGGCCCATCCCTTTCCTGCCATTCCCACCGTGAGTGCCTTGATTCTACCTCTTTAAATGCGCTTGATTAAACGGCCAATGGTTACCATCTGGAAGAATGAACGCCTCTAAATCGGAATTATACTTATGGATTACAGCTATATTGCCGTGTGTCCTTGTTATTTCATGGTGCAAATAGTAGAATCCTTCTTGGAATCCATGATCAGACCTTCCTAGGTCTGGCTAGACCAAGGGTCGGCAATCTTTTGAGCCAGAAGAGTCAAAAATTACAACTTACAAAATTTCAAAATTTTTAAAGAGACACAAAAATTTTATATTGCAAAAAATAAATAGTATATTATCGCATAAATAATATTTGCGTATGGAACTATATAAAGAGCCGCATGTGGCTCTCGAGCCGCAGTTTGCCGACCCCTGGGCTAGACTGAACCTGGAGTGGTCGCTTGTTCTCAACCTGGTTGAGGAAATACAAAGACATCAAATCACCCCCAGACAACCTAGGTACCATTCGGATTGACGCTCGGTGTATAGGTATTATTTAATTATCAGTTTTGGTTAATGTTTTATATAAAGTACAGACCGACTAAATATTCGTAAAATAATTTCAAAAGTTATAAATACAAAACACCTATCTCCCGATTTACACGGTAGATACGTTCCTGAGAAAAACGTGTAAATCGGGGGATAGGTGTACACAGAAATGAAAATAAAATGCATTGACAGGTTTAAATATGTAGTCAGCACATAAGCTCGGGATTCCTCGTGAGATGTGTACACAGTAGCATTTAGTATAGTGCGATAAAAACAAAAAAAACTTATTTGGAAACCCGTGTAAAAGCGAAAACGTGTAAAACAAGTACCGTTTAAATCGGGGGATAGGTGTATATCAATATCATGACAAATTCAATAAGCTTCTTTATTAAGGAAAAATATAGCCAAATCAACCAATGATTTATTTTACTCCCGACATTTCAGTGACTTACTGTCACTTTCCTCTGAATCCTTTGAATCCTAGTTCTACTTATATAATGAATTTGTTTTATAATAAAAAAATATATATAAAAAAAGATTCTTCTATGCTTTTACACTTTGACAAAATCAATAAGAAATATTCTTGAAAGAAGTATTACTACTGGCTCTCTGTGTTGAGAGGCATGTAGGCCAAAAGCTCAAGAAATAAAAGAATTGTAAAAAGAGACCTAGAGCTCTAGATTTCCTATTGATTCTTTTCAAAATGAATTTCTTATTTAAGAAACAATAGAGTTGTATGGAAGACTTAGGATGGCACTTGGTTATCTATTTTCTTATCAACAAACACAAGAGCCCCCCAACATGTTATCTGTTTAATATTTGTATACCTTCCTCCAAACCAAATACAGCTGCATAACTTAGATAAACTGTTTACATACATTCAAAAGCAAATAGCAGATGGAAAAGAAATTATTTTACTTGGAGATTTAAACATCAGAACTGGGAAGTTGGGAGGACTACACAATCCACTTAATTTCCAGCTCCCTCTAACATCGGAAAGAAGGGCCAAAGATCATATAATATCATCTCTGTCTAATAAACTTCTTGATTTCCTGGAAGATAATTCTTTGACAATAGTTAATGGAAGATCTAGAGGTGATAAAGATGGAGATTTTACATACATATCTGAAAGAAGCTCTTCAACTATTGACTATTGCATACTCTCACAGGGTTCACTACAAATTTTACTGGACTTCAAAGTCGATGACCAACTGTACTCTGACCACCACCCTTTGGTTTTAACGATAAAAGGCCAAAACTTCAATGAGAAAAAACCAAACGGGAAGATTATAATATTACGAGATATAGATGGTCAGCCGATGGACTCGCAATGTTTAAAATGAAACTGGAAGAATTGCGGGAAAAAAACATACCAGCTTCCGATGACCTTGTATACACTTTCAATCAGCGAATTTTGGAAGCAATGTCAGCTGCAAAAATAACCTACTCAATTAAGGGCGGCCCCAGGAAATCTAAGCCGTGGTTCGATAAGGACTGCTATGATATGAAAAAACTGGCAAAAGAAAGTCTGAAGAAATATCGTAAAACAAATAGATTGGAAGACAGAGAATGTTATGCTTCTTCCAGAAAGAAATATCTCGCTTTATTGGATCAAAAAAGGAAAGTCTTTGATAATTTAAAACAGGAAATACTCAGAAATGCTAAAGACTCAAAGACCTTCTGGAAAAATATTGCGCTCTACAAAAGCACATCTATAATCCAAGGAGAAATATCTATACAGGACTGGCTGAACTTTTACCGCGAACTAATGACTACAGAGAAAAAATTGAGAATTTGTAATTTACATAATGTGATTTCTCAGAACGATCCTATATTGGACTCAGAGATAACCAATGCAGACATATACAAGGAGATAGCTGGTTTGAGGAGTAACAAGGCATGCGGGCCCGATGGCATCCCCAATGAAGTATTAAAAACACTCCCTGATTCGTACATACTGCTGTTGAAACAACTCTACAATAGTGTTATGACGACTGGAAAATACCCAGCAATTTGGACTAATTCCACTATTCACCCAATCTTTAAAAAGGGTTATAAGGACAGCCCCTCCAACTACCGAGGTATTGCACTGATTAGCAATGTATCAAAGCTTTTCACATCAATCCTAAGATCACGACTGGAGGAATGGGTCGAAGGAAGAAGGGTTATACCCGAAAACCAAGCGGGATTTAGAAAAGGAAGATCATGTATTGACCACATATTTACACTAACTACTTTAATCCAACTATCATTAAGAAAAAAGAGGGGAAAACTATATGTCTTTTTTGTCGATCTAAGGAAGGCATTTGATACTGTACCTCACTCAATACTTTAGAAAAAACTTTACAACCTAGGCATAAGTTAACAATTCATAAGTACGATCAGAAGTTACTACGAACAAGCAACTATAGCTATCAGATGGAAGGGATCATTTACGGAAAGTATTAAGATAAACTCGGGAGTCCTCCAGGGAGAACCACTTTCTCCACTGCTATTTATATTATTTATCACGGACTTAATCGAAATTTATAATAACTCAGACCTGCCGAGTGTAAATTTGCCAGAATTTGGAGATATCCACTTATTGCTGTACGCCGACGACATAGCAATTATAGGTGAGTCCAGGATGAACCTCCAAAAGAAGATCAAAATACTGAAAGAATATCTCGATGAGAACTTAATGACACTAAATGAGTCCAAGTCAAAGATTATGGTGTTCCGTAATGGAGGTAAACCCTCAAATAAGGATAGATGGTTCTGGAATGATAAACCCATAACAATAACTTCAAGATATACATACTTGGGATTCCCTCTGACACCAACAATAACAACTACTCACCCGGCAAATTACTTTAAAGGAAAAGCACTTACAGCAATTAACGCCACAAACCCAATATTAATAAAATCAAAAGCAAAGTCAATAAATTTATCAATCAAACTCTTTGATACAATAGTGAGAGCTGTCCTGATGTATGCCGCTCCATTGTGGGCAACAGAGCATAGAGACTTACTGGACAATATACAAGACATATTTATCCGTAGGTTCCTGAATCTGCCCAGATACACTCCAGATTACCTAATCAGATTAGAAACCGGTCGTATCTCATTGAGTGTAACAGCCTTAAAATTAACCCTGAAGTATTGGCTGCGGGTGTTGAATATGAGCAGTGACAGATTGCCACGTATATGTTTTAATAGAACACGGGAACTGTCTAATGCTTCGGGCACACCCATCGGTTTCATTAAAAAGCTCACCAATCTGCTTAACAATAATGGATCCCCTGCACTTGTTTCCTGTGATGACCCTGAAACGCTGAGGAGCGCGATTACAGGGCTCTTAAAAACAGCGGCAGACCAATCTATACAAAACGACCTTACAAGAATGGATAAATCTAAGCTATACTCTCACTACAAAGACATTCACATATCTTTCATGACGGAGGGATACCTTTTAGGGGATTTTCCTTTCCCGGTTGTAAGACTACTCGCACAAGTTAGAATACTTTCAAGTTTTTTTAGAGAAAACCACACCAAGATGCTCTGCGGTGAGGACCCGACTTGTACCTTCTGTAATTCAAAACTAAAAAATGAAATCACTCACTATATTTTTGATTGCTCTGCTCTGAAAGAAGAAAGAAGAACCCTTATGCTCAAAACTGGGCAACTCTGTGCTTCACTTCCATCAATAATTGACAATATGACCCAGAATAAGTACAGGGTGATCCAAAAGTCCCGCACTATTTTAAAAATTAATAACTCCGCGAATATTTGCGCTAGAGCAATGCGGTAAACACCATTGTGTTCAGGATGCAATGGGATTTTTTATGGCAAATAATGAAAAATTCGAAATTGATTTTAGTTACAATTTTATTCGCCAGATGGCGCACTACCAGAATCAGAGATTCAGCGGCCAAATTGTTTGATAAATTGAAAAATATAACTGATCGACACGTATTTTTCCTTTTTGAATACCAGGAAAGAACCCTAATAACATCAAATAACAAATTAATAAAACACCACTTCGCAAAAAGTATGAAGAATTGGTTAACAATTTTCAAATACAATCAGAGATATGTAAAATAGGTAAATGCAAATTAAACATGTAGCAAAAAAAAAAAAATTTGATATTTTAGATATGGTTTGTTTCCGAAGATAATAAATTTCTAATATTTTTAATTCAACTCTCTCTCAGTATCGATTATATTCATCTTAATTCATTTGAAAAATATTTATCTATCTCTGATAATTTATTTTACTGTGGAATTCCGTTGTTGTTGTCGTGTCCAATAAAAAGCCTCAGATGTCTCCATGCATCTCCATCACAGCAGCAGCAATGTCCACTATCTTGGGTGTGTAAAGCTGCTGCTCTGGGTCTATGTCAAATTTCTGCAAGGCTGCGGCCATTGCTGGCTATGAGAATATGTGGGTAGGTGTAAGTTCCACACCAGGACAATTGTTGCATGCCCTATAGGTTATTGTGCCATCTGGATGTATTGTTATTCCTTTATAGTGTTTTGTTCTAAGTCTTGTTATAGTTTTTGTCATTTTTCTCTCAGAGTTTATTTCGCATTTTGATCTTTTCTTATTTATTGTTTGATTATCTTGTATTTTGACAAAGAATCAGCGTCAAATAATGACATTTGTTCTTTCCTTTGGCTCAACTTTCTGGCTTCCTTTGCCAATTCAAATGCTATTTCATTACCCCCGATCTCAGCATGGGCAGGGATCCATTGTAGAATGCAGTTATTCTCCAATCGTTCCAGTTGGGTAAGTAACGAGTGTATTTTCTGTGTGATTTTAGTATTACCCTTCTGAATTGCTTCTAGAGCGGATATGGAGTCACTGTATATTAAATTTCCTTCTGCTTGATGCAGGGATGGTTGGTTAAGGCATACATCAAGGGCTTTCCAGATAGCTGTCAGTTCACAAGTGAAGTTTGACGAAATCTGTCCTGCTCCTTCTTTGATTTTGATGTGCGTTCCATCTTGCAGTATTATGTTAATTCCGGCCCCTCCATAACTCAGGGTAAGGTCTGAAGATCCATCTGTATATGTTGTTAAAAGGGGTGGCCTAGTATTTTTAATCAAGAATATGTACTATGAGGACATAGCCGTTAATATTCCAAACACATCAGACCTCGAAGCCCAAGATATCAAATTCTACCTCAATCAAAACAAAGCCATCAACATATACAATATGTATCACCCTCCAAACAATACACTTATTGACGATGGAAAAATGGCTCAATTTCTTACAGACAACTCTTACTGTAGGTGACCTTAATGCCAAACATCAACTATGGGGATGTTTCACGCCAAACCCAAGAGCCAAAATACTTTCAAACATATTTGACGACAATGCCATCATGTGCTTAAATGATGGGAATCCTACCCATCATTCCTACAGCTATAATACTGCACAAGCCCTTGATATAAGTTTTTACTATCCTGACATTTTCCACAAATGCAAATAGCAAATATTAAAAAGTATTGGAAGTGATCATTTGCCTAATTTGATAGAAATTAGCACCAAGACCAAAACCAGCTCAATTAAAAAAAAATTCTGGAACTTCAAAAAGGCTAATTGGATATCTTTCGAAAACACCATTATTAAAGCAGCTACAGTTTCAATACCAAGAGGTAATATTAAGAAATGGATTCCAAATTATACACACCAGGCAAAAAATATTCAAACACTTATAACTAAAAGAAATGAACTACAAAAAAGAGCACCCAAAACCAAACAAATTGTAGAACTGAACTGAACATTGTGAATGCAAAAATAAAAAGATTATACGTAAATGTGAAAAGGGAAAAATGGAAACAAATTTGTGAAAACCTGAACCCAAGAAACCCAAATACAAAACTTTGGAATTTGGCAAAACAAATTGACAGATCCCAGTCACAAACTGAAAAAACTAATATGATTAAGAATACAGATGGTACACCAGCAACTAATGACAAAATTGCTGCCAATCTTTTAGGTAATTCATATCAAATAAGTAGTAAAATCAAGGTTGAAACAAAGGCCCAAAGGATTATTCATTACTGTAAAAATGTCACCAGCACTCATAATATTTTCCATGAAAAAAATAAATATGAAAGAGCTAGCTTATGCATTAGAAAACACTGACCTAAACAAGACTCCTGGGCCAGATGGAATCCATGGCCGAATGATATCAAACTTGGGCAAAATTGGGAAAGAAAGACTTCTTAATATTTTCAATAACTCCTGGAAAACTGGAAAATTGATTCAAGATTGTAAAAATGCAACAATAATTCCCATTTAAAAACTTTACAAATCTGCTGATGACCCAAAAAACTACCGACCTATCTCTCTCACAAGTATTTGCTGAAAATTAATGGAAAAATTATACTCAGACGACTCACCTACCACCCCGACACAAGAAATCTCTGACCAGAAGAACAATATGGATTTAGGAAAGGACATGGGACAATAGACCAACCCTTATTTTTCACACAAAAGGTAAAAGATGCACAAAACAGAAAACCAACTAACCACACAATAGCTGCTTTTTAGACCTTACACAAGTTTTTGATAAGGTATGGAAAAACAAGTTAATTACAAAATTATACAAACATTTTAAAATTGATGGAAAAGCTATCACTTGGATAAATGATTCCCTTAAAAATAGATGCATCAGGGTCAAATATAATGGCACTTTATCTAAAACCTTCAAATTGTATCAAGGATTACCACAAGGATCAGTCCTTAGCCCAAATCTCTTCACCCTATTTATTGTAGGCATAGAAAAAAAAATTCCACATAAAACCAATATTGGACTTTTCGCTGATGACATTATTCTATGGAGCAGCAACACTAACTGGAAAAAAGCTGAAAGAGATTTGAACAAGACTCTTCTCCACCTAGAAAAATTTGCTAATAAACATAAATTAGAATTTAACCCCCAAAAATCTGAAACCTGTCTTTTAACTACCGATAAGAAACTATACAAAATAAGACCAAATATTATTCCGAAAGAACAACAATTGCAATATAATAAACATCCTAAATATCTCGGCTACACCCTGGATCCAGAAATTAACTCCAGTAAACATATTGAAGGAGTTGTTAGAAAAGGAAGAGACCGACTAAAAATCTTGAAATATATTTCAGGAAGAGGGGGAGCTGAAGCAACAACACTAAAATTAACTTACACAACTCTAATGAGACCTATCTTGGAATATGGATATCAAATCTATGGTACAGCATCTGAAACAAATCTAAAATCACTGGAAAGGATACAACTAAATGCAGCTAGAATTATTACAGGTCTTCGAAATACCTGCCCTAATAATATTGTACTTTACGAGGCAGACATTATGCCCTTAAAGGGTAGAAGAAGCTTCAATCTGCCAAAATATATAAACAAAATCAAGAGTTATGAAAACAAACACAGAACTTCCAATTGCATACTTAATTGGGAATCCAATATAAGACTCAAAAAAGAAGGCCCTCTCCACCTGGCCAAAAGAAATGGATTTTTAAAATATAAAGTGGAAAAATATTATTTAGCAGAAAAAATATCCCCATGCGAATCACTAACAAAATGTTATTTTTAATGCCACTTTAAATGAACCCACCAACAAACATACCAAAATCCAGAATACTTAAAACAATTATCATTAGAAATAATTAATATAAAATTCCTAAAAATGTAATAACTATCTATACCGATGGTAGCAGAGACGAGTTGGGACACACTGACAGTGACTCTCTCATTAAAACCACAAATGGCAATGAGAAAATAAACAGAAGAAACCCAGATTTTTGCTCAGTCTTCAGATCAGAACTTATAGCCATCTATGAAGCCTTAAAATCCATCAGAAACACTAAACATCGCGATATATGGATTCTTACTGATAGTAGAAGTGCAATACAACACTTGAGTCACACAAGGGAACTTAGAGACAAAGTAAGCAGGAACATAATTGGTTATCTCCAAAACTCTCAATACCTCAAAAATTCACCTTCAATGGATACCCTTACATGTTAGCATTGAAGGCAATGAAGCTGCTGATGCGCTAGCGAAAAAAGGCACAAAAGAAACCTTGCTACAGAAAAATAAACTTACTTTTAAAGAAATAGAAACAGTAGCCAAAACAAAAATAAACAAGAACTGGAGGATCTCACCTAAGCACAGTTGGTACACCCTAGAAGCAGATGGCCACCCAGACCTTTCGGTCCACAAGCCGGCATCCGAAGCATGCACTTCGCTGCTATTCTGTTCAACTCATAAGCCAAGTAACGATATCCAAGCTAGTGCTTGGACATTGTACCTGGAAACACCACCTCCCAGACAACGTGTCTGGAAGGATTTCTATACCGGTGGCCTTTAATCACAGCAAAAGAGGACACTATCTACTGTGTCCAGCAGGGACCGCGGGGAGGCGGCCCCCGGTCGACTCTGTTCACTAACAGCTGAGGAAAAGCTCAGCTGCCACGTCGTGGGCTTTCTCAAGAAGCTTGCTGTGGTTTCTCAGCAGCTACTCTCGATCGCGCCCCTCGCCCTCCTTCTCTCTTCCTGCACACCCACTACCCTTGGACAATCCAAGACGTAGTGGCGTGCATCCACATCCCTTTCTTCATAGACGCAATCAGGGTTTCTCTTAATTTTAAATCTGTGGAGACTCCTGGGAAAGGGCCCATGTCCCGAACTACCCTAATGAATTTGTGGGACATTACCTTACAGAGGTACTTGGGTGTTGTTACCCAATTGAATATATATACCTCTCTCCCCTTCACACTGTTCCTCCATCTGTCCAACCATAAGTCCTGGACGTGCCCCCTGATCCTCCTATAAACTTCTTTCTTGGTCACTGGGGTCCTCAGTGATCTATCTCTAAAGCATCCTGCCTTAATGAGCCTGTCTGCGAACTCATTACCTTCGATGAGGCTGTGTCTCCTAACCCAATAGAGCTCCGGAGCCCGCGTTGTCATCTCCAGCTCCTGAATTATTTGATGCGCGAGTTGCCCTTTCACCAGATTGATGGCGACGAGGGCCAACATACAATCTGAATAGAGGCGGTCCGGGCTGAAGTTCTTCTCGGCACACACTCTGAGGGCTACCCTGATCGCAACCAGCTCGGCTGAAAAGACCAATTCGTCCACTCTGAGTGTTAAGCTTTCTTGGAAGATCAGCTTTCCATTAGTGAAAATCACTACTTCAGCTCCAGTATTGGTTCCAGGCTTACTACCATCAGTGAAAACCTCCGTGCCAATCCCTGTCGGCCCTCCAGGACTCCAATTCCACTTTGGCAACCACTGAGGGGGCTTCCTTGGGTCCCTCTTCCATTCCAGGGCACCCGCTTCAAGTCCCAGGGCATCTTCCCTGTTCTCCCAGATCTTCTGTCTGATGGTCTCCTCCTCTAGTTTGAATCCCAGGGGAATAAGCCCAGCGAGGACCAAAAAGGCCTCACTGCTGGTAGTGCGATATCCCCCTGTGATTCTGAGTGCCGCTGTCCTCTGCACGCTCTCTAGAGTTTTTGCCACCTTCTGATCCCTGTTATAGCAGGATTGGCTCGACACAGGAGAGGCAGAGGTTCCTAAAAATAGTACCCTCCTTCTTCCCCCCCCCCCCCTGTTGAGAGCCAACCAGGACAGGCCTGCACAACGCCTCCCTGCCTCTCGCCACCATCTCCTCCGCCTGGTATTGCCAACCCATCTTGTCATCAATGACCACCCCCATGACTACCCTCCGTCCTTTCATCCGGATAGCCGGCTTGTGCTCCCATTTGATCCCTTTCCTTCTAGTTCTTATGTCCCTAGGTTTAAAGCTGAGGGCTTTAGTTTTGGAAACATTGAACTTAAGGCCAGAGTCATGGGCCCAATTCGAGAGGATTTGGAGAGAAGCTTAAACACACTTCTCAGCTTTCGCTCTTGAAGCAGCCTCAATGATGAGGAACTGGTCGTCGGCATAGAGAACCAGCCTGGCTCCCTCAGGGAGCTCCTCCTGGAAAACGGTGTTTACCAGGATATTCCACAGAATAGGTCTGCAGCAAGAGCCCTGGGGGCAACCCCTAGCACAGTTTCTTTCCAACTTCCGCCCACCAAAACTGAGGCTAATCCGTCTATCCCTCAGGAAGTCACGAACCAAGCTGCACAAATTATCAGGACAACCCATGTCCATCAAATTTCTCATCGGCTTGTTCCAGCTCATGGAGTTGAACGCACCATCAATGTCCAGGGCCACGAAAAGAACCCAAGCACCCTTATTTAAGCCCATCTCAACCCCCTCTAACACCTCGTTCAGAGCTGTGGTTGTGGAGTTCCCTTCCCTAAAACCATGTTGGAAAGAGGAAAGGAGCTCATTAATCTCTAGCCAGTGCTTCAGTCGCTGAGCTAGTAGGCTATCCAGGACCATACCTAGACACACTAGTAAAGAAAGCGGACGATAATCATTAGGAGAATTACCCTTTCTACCAGACTTTTCGAGAAGCACTACTCGAGCAACCTTCCATGCCTCAGGAAAAGTACCAGTGTCCAGACACCTATTGAAAAACCTGGCAAGAAGTGATGGGCGCATTCTTAACAGGGCTTTCACGACCGTGTTATCGATCCCTTCGGGACCAGGAGATTTCCTTTTCCCGAACTTGAAAGCCGTAAGTTTCACCTCATTCTCAGAAAAGGGTGGATCCACCAAACCACAAGTGTTCAGAGAGATCTTGTCCTCTGGTTCCTCGTTTCCGAAGTGCCGATCCAAGTTGTTTTTATTTTATCTTCTGCTTTCGAGCGAGAAGGTCTAGAACACATTCTCTCTGAATTTTCTCATTGTTGGTGGATGAAACAGCACCAGTGATTATTTTGGCCGCTTTTGCTTGAACACTGTCTAGTCTTACTTTTAGTGATGAGCTTGAGGGAGCCCAGACCGGTGTTGCATATTCCATTATCGGCCTTATTAAGGTGATATATGTTGTTCTGAGAATTCTGGGTTTTTCTTCCCAATTTGTTCCACATAGCCATCTCAGAATGTTTAGTTTTCTGGTAGCTATATTTGAGATGCTAATTATGTGTTTTGAAAATTCCAATTCCTCATCAATGACAGTTAAAATAATTTTATTGCCATCTTGTCAATACATGCAAAGTGCACAGTCTGCACTATTTAAAAAAGATATTATGCATTATATACACTATGTACAATGAATATGGCGCCTCTGCCAGCGCTGCAGAGTTTGGTGGAGAATCACCAGCGGGTCTCCAGCGACACCACGTATTTTGCGATATACGATGAAAATGTAGATCGCGGACTTCGCCGCTGAGGAGATGGTGATGGCGTGGTCCTCGAGACCAACTGGAAAGATACAGGACTGCAGTATCACACCTAGGTATTTTGGATTTCTAATTTTATCAATTATTTTTTGTTTATGCTTATTTTGTGGTTATATTTATGCCTTTTTCCCTGTCAGTGGAGAAGACGCATAGGTTTGGTATTATTGGGTTTATGGTCATTTGGAGTTCCATTGTCCACTTCTCCAGTCCTCTCATTGATGTGTTCAGTATTTTTTACGATTTTTCTATGCTGCTACTTGTGTGCCATATGGCTATATCGTCTGCATAACAGGCAACCTTTGAGTCTTCAGTGAGGTAAGGATGGATGTCCTTAATATATAGCAGATAGAGTAGAGGACTGAGCACAGATCCCTGAGTTACACCAGCCCATGTTCTTCCTTCCTTGGAAAATTCTCCATTGACCCAAACCTTTAACCTTCTTCCCCTTAAGAAGTCTGCAATCCAGGTTAAGGTTTTTCCTCTTACTCCGATGTTGTGCAGCTTTTCGCGTAATTTCTCCCTCCATACTCGATTAAAAGCTGAGGTCATATCAAGGAATATAGCCGTGGTCTTCTTTGGCGGTTTTTCCTGGAAAGAATCTATTATTGATTGACAGAAGTAGAACAGTTGATCAGTCGTACAGTGCTGGGATCTATAGGCAGTTTGGTAGAAGTTTATTTTATTATTGTTAGTGAGCCAGACTATGAGCCTAGAATGGATAATTCGTTCTGTTATTTTACAAAGTATGCTGGTGAGACCAATTGGCCGATAGTTCTTGGATTCCTTGGCATCTTTGTTTGGTTTCAGTATTGGCACAGTAATTGATATCTTCCAATTCTTTGGTAGTTTACCAGTTTACCATGAAATGTTTAGTATTCGTAGGAGTTGTTTATTAGCTTTGTCTTCAAAGTGTTTAATCATTTGACCAAACATTAGATTATCTCTTGGTGACCTCTTGGATTTTTTTATTGATGAGTTTAGCTCATTCAGTGTGAAGTCTTTCGAGAAAATATCTTGTTGATGGAAGTTTCTTGCTTGTTTAACTAACTGGTTTATATTATTTTAGAGTCCTGTCTTCATTCGTATATTTGAGTATGGAAGTGCTTGAAAGATATTCAGCAATTATGTTAGCCATCTGTTTGTTCTCGTTTTCTCGCTGTTCTATTCATATCGGTTAGAGTATTGGAGGATTGGTGTTGGTTTTGATTGTTTTCTAACACTCTAATCATATTCCAGTGTTGGCTGTCCTTTCTTGGATCCATTTTTTCGCAGAAATCTGCCATTTTTCTTGTTTGCATATCCAAATTTCTTGTTCTATGTTGTGACTAATTTCAATGTGTTCCTTTCTCTTTTCTTCTGTTTTATTTTTTAAAAAAGTACATTGATATTGTCTCTCTCTGAAATCATTGCCTCGATGTTGTGGTCTTTCCAGTAAGGCATCCACAGGTCTTTACGTCTACCTCTAGGTATCGATGCTTTTGCAGCTTTTGATATATTCGAAGAGAAGTTTTCCAAGTTTTTGTCAAGCGTTCTGTAATTCAGTTTTTCGTTGCACAGTTTTTCAAGCTTTTCTGTGAATTTTTTCAAGTCAGCTTTCCTAAAGTTCCATGTTCTTTTATTCTATTGGACATTCTCAATTTTGAAGTTTAGGGTTGTTAAAATTCGTCTGTGGTCACTGATTGCACCTCTCAGGATTTTCCATTGTGTTGTGGGTGCGATGTTGAAATTTATCGCTGTGATGTCTATTGCGGATTCTGTGCCTGTGGACTTGAATAGATAGGTGTTCTCTCCCTTATTTAATGGTGTAAGGTCGAGGTCGGTGACCTTTGTTATCCTGGACAGATGATCCCCAAGTTGAACTTTTGGCGTTAAAATCGCCGAGTATGATTGTGATATCCGAAGAGGCTTCACTTAATGTCTCTATTGTGTGTACCCATACAAAATTCAAAGATATAACGAGCTGAAATTTGGCGATTTTGAGATGCGTCAAGAATTCGCTGCATGGGTTTTCCGGCAAATTGATAGTGATTAAAACTGGCTGTCGAATGTTCTGTGGACAGATGATGCTCACTTTTCTCTAAACGGAGAATTTAACATTCAAAACAACCGCTTTTGGGCAACAGAAAACCCTAGGATTTTTACAGAAATGCCACTTTATCAGCCTAGAGTTACAGTTTTGTGTGGGTTCACTTCTTCTTTTATTATTGGGCCATTTTTCTTTGAAAAATCAACGGAAGAATTTTTAAAACCGTTTTTGTAACTGGTGAACGTTATGTTCAACTTTTGAGAGAAAAGGGTATTCCCATATTGCAGGGAAAAAGCACTAAGCGAAATAACATTCATGAAAGTTGGAGGACCTCCTCATATCTCCCGCGGTGCCAAACAATTGCTGAAGGATACGTTCGGTGAAATTCGTGGGATAAGTCGCCATATACCAGTGGCCTCCAAGATCACCAGACTTGACGCCTTGCGATTTTTGTTTATGGGGGTACATTAAATCGTGTGTTTATCTATGCTGGCCTACCATATTGGCCATGTTGAAGGCTTCTATCAGATGGCACGTTTTATCAATTTCAACAGATATGTTATTTAATGCTGTCCATTCTGTCATTTATCGTCTGCGGGCGGTGATTGAGAATGAAGGGTGCTACATTGAGCAAGGATTGTGACCTAATACAAGAGAGAAGGCAGTTACCTCATGTGTTATATAAGCGGCCATGTATTATATTATCTACCAATATTTTGCAGCTCTTTGTGTTGGGATATGGGGATAATAAATGCTGTCCTCACATCTAGACTTTTTTTTTATGAACAGTAATTTTTTGTTTGTCATTTGCTCACATATTATGTCGTGCAAACCAGAGTGTTATAACTTCTCGAATAACACTGGTACACACAATTTTTCCCCTTATGTTTAGTTTTTCGCATTTCGCTCATTAGAAGAAATAGCATAAGGAATATTTTCTGTACACCAATAACTTTAGAAATTTTGTGCAAAAAAATAATACAAAATGATTTTACTAACACGCTTTTCAACGCAAAAGGTCGATTTAAAAAATATTTTTATTTGAGGGGACACATTCTTTAAAATTGTGTACAGTATTAGAGAGAGTTGAATTAAAAATATTAGAAATTTATTATCTTCGGAAACAAACCGTATCTAAAATATCTTTTTTTTTTTGCTACATGTTTTAATTTGCATTTACCTATTTTACATATCTCTGATTGTATTTAAAAATCGTTAACCAATTCTTCATACTTTTGGCGAAGTGGTGTTTTATTAATTTGTTATTTGATATTATTAGGGTTCTTTGTTGGTATTCAAAAAGGAAAAATACGTGTCGATCAGTTATATTTTTCAATTTATCAAACAATTTGGCCGCTGAATATCTTATTCTGGTAGTGCGCCATCTGGCGAATAAAATTGTAACTAAAATCAATTTCGAATTTTTCATTATTTGCCATAAAAAATCCCATTGCATCCTGAACACAATGGTGTTTACCGCATTGCTCTAGCGCAAATATTCGCGGAGTTATTAATTTTTAAAATAGTGCGGGACTTTTGGATCACCCTGTATATTGCTACGGCGTTTTATGGTTTCCACAAGTCCATATCTCAGAAGAAGGCCAAGTGATACTCACTCCTCACTTTCTTACTGCTACTCTTTTTGTGTTGATTTCTTGCTTCCCTCTTTCTTCTTATTATTATTTTTCTCCTTTTCTTGTTTTTTTTTTCTTTTTCTTTTTACTCTGTATATATCGTTATTTCCTTTGTCTCACTGCTTTGTTCTTATGCATACCTCTGGTGAATCCTGTATAGGGTCAGTGACCCTAAATAAAGGCTTTTTTGTTGTTGTTTTTTTGTTGTATGGAAGACTTGACAAGATGTCGTGTTCCCCAGGAACAAGTGGGTGATTGGAGCCTGTATGGTAGTTATGGGACTAGGAATAACCTTCAAGATTGTGTCAGGCCTTTCTCTCATCTTCTTCAACACCAGGTAGGTAACGTCCAAGTGGACCGATGTCCTGTACTGACGGGGACTGTGCAGGGAGCGAGGACTCCCTCAAGACCTGACTACGCAGTCGATGATCTCCACCACCATGTTTACCTGCTGCTCTTTCGGGTCAGTACCTCCTGGACTTTTTTTTTTCAAACTCGAGCATCGTTCTGAACATATGCTGCTGTCACACTGAACTATCCAATTTGTAAAAACATTTTGCAGACCAATAGTTATTGTTACAAACAAAACTTAACTTACTCATAAAAGTGAAAACTAATATATATTGTGTGATAAAGCAATTCTTTTTTTTAATCTAAAATTAAGGCATTAATAATCATATAATTATCTATAAAGGCCATAAATAAACGCTGGTGTTTCATTATTATTCAATTTTTATACTCCTGTAGAGAATGGTGGTAATGCCCGAAAACTTGCGATTGCAATAAAAATTAAAAGAAGCACATCTCCAGAAACCTGTTGCCCTATTTAATTCATATTCAGGAGATTCACATCTATTGTATAGAAGAGGTTTGTTTTATGGGTAAAAGAAACATTCGTGTTTTAATGTTTTCATTTTCTATATATTAATGGTGCGATTTACAAAGACAGACGATGCTGTGTGTAGATCTTTCATTGGTCCATCTATTGGAGGTGTTCTTGTAGAGCATCTTGATTACCGCTATGCTACTTTTGTCTTTCTCATCATCGAAGTTGCCACGGTAAGTTAATTAGGTTAAATTATGATTATTATTAATAAGAAAAATTTGTTTAGTGCATATAATCTATTTAATTCAAATTTTATTCGCACAATAAAAATCTACTCCCTACTAAAACACCAGAACAATATTTGATCGGAGATCTCCCATTACCAGTAAAAAGATGTATCACATAAGTAAGAATACTTTTTACATTGTTAAAATAAACCCAAGCTAAAATATTTACCTCAACTGACCGAATATGTCCATTATGTAATTTAAAAACCGACTCAGAACTGGAGCACCACATGTTTTTCTGTTCAAAGTTAAGAAGTGAAATGGAACTTCTTTCACAAAAAAAAAAAAGGAACAAATTATCTTGCTCTGTAGGCTCTGCTGTCTAATATATTGGCCCTGTAAAAGTTTTACAGGTCTGCGGAAGAGTAGTAACATTGTGATATATATATGGATATATAAATAAACTATTACTTGTAAATTACTGATATTTTCTGGGCGGTTATGTACCTGGGCGTATCCTGTGTAGGGCATAGGTCCCCAATAAAAGGCTTGTTGTTGTAATCCATTTAATTCTAAGGACCCGTTTATGTTACAATCGGCCGTTATGTATGTGCTGGAGAAAATCGATGATATATTGTTGACTGAAGCTAAAACCCATGGTTTACAGGTTGGCTTTTTGTTTGAATTTGCCAAAAAAAATGTGTTGTGACATTTTTTATCATCACTAGTAAAGGTTTTTACTAGGGCAATGCATAGTGACATCGTTTGATGCTCCATTAAAGGGAGAGTTGCTTTTTAGTGCATATATAATTATTTAATTTAAAAGGCATATATTGGATAAAAATATCGGTAAAATGATGATATTTTGTTCAAATATATGCATTTTTAATTAAAGATTTATTTATGGATTGCTCTATTTTCAATATATAAATATGTAAAATACAATGTAACGCGGATGATGATTGTAAAACGAAAATTGAAATTATACCGCGAATGTTTCTTTTATAAAAATCTAAATTTATTTTCAAAGAGAAATAGCGACATTTCTAACTTTGAGGATGAGGTATGGAAAGGTGAAACATGAAGAGTAATGGCGAACGGAAAAATAAAAAGTGTCCAGGGGCGGGAATCGAACCCACACCCTTCTGCTTACCGGGCAGGTGCCTTGTCCACTCGGCTACCCTGGACGTATTTTTCCGTTCGTAACTAAAACTTAAATTAACATTTAAAATACAATGTAACGCGGATGATGATTGTAAAACGAAAATTGAAATTATACCGCGAATGTTTCTTTTATAAAAATCTAAATTTATTTTCAAAGAGAAATAGCGACATTTCTAACTTTGAGGATGAGGTATGGAAAGGTGAAACATGAAGAGTAATGGCGAACGGAAAAATAAAAAGTGTCCAGGGGCGGGAATCGAACCCACACCCTTCTGCTTACCGAGCAGGTGCCTTGTCCACTCGGCTACCCTGGACGTATTTTTCCGTTCGTAACTAAAACTTAAAGTAACATTTAAAATACAATGTAACGCGGATGATGATTGTAAAACGAAAAACGAAAAAATTCTCTTTGAAAATAAATTTAGATTTTTATAAAAGAAACATTCGCGGTATAATTTCAATTTTCGTTTTACAATCATCATCCGCGTTACATTGTATTTTAAATGTTACTTTAAGTTTTAGTTACGAACGGAAAAATACGTCCAGGGTAGCCGAGTGGACAAGGCACCTGCCCGGTAAGCAGAAGAGTGTGGGTTCGATTCCCGCCCCTGGACACTTTTTATTTTTCCGTTCGCCATTACTCTTCATGTTTCACCTTTCCATACCTCATCCTCAAAGTTAGAAATGTCGCTATTTCTCTTTGAAAATAAATTTAGATTTTTATAAAAGAAACATTCGCGGTATAATTTCAATTTTCGTTTTACAATCATCATCCGCGTTACATTGTATTTTAAATGTTACTTTAAGTTTTAGTTACGAACGGAAAAATACGTCCAGGGTAGCCGAGTGGACAAGGCACCTGCCTGGTAAGCAGAAGGGTGTGGGTTCGATTCCCGCCCCTGGACACTTTTTATTTTTCCGTTCGCCATTACTCTTCATGTTTCACCTTTCCATACCTCATCCTCAAAGTTAGAAATGTCGCTATTTCTCTTTGAAAATAAATTTAGATTTTTATAAAAGAAACATTCGCGGTATAATTTCAATTTTCGTTTTACAATCATCATCCGCGTTACATTGTATTTTAAATGTTACTTTAAGTTTTAGTTACGAACGGAAAATTACGTCCAGGGTAGCCGAGTGGACAAGGCACCTGCCCGGTAAGCAGAAGGGTGTGGGTTCGATTCCCGCCCCTGGACACTTTTTATTTTTCCGTTCGCCATTACTCTTCATGTTTCACCTTTCCATACCTCATCCTCAAAGTTAGAAATGTCGCTATTTCTCTTTGAAAATAAATTTAGATTTTTATAAAAGAAACATTCGCGGTATAATTTCAATTTTCGTTTATATAAATATGTGAAAAATAAATAAAATTGAAAGTCTTTGCAAATGGAAAAAGAATTGAGAGCTAATCATATTTAATGGTAATAATGAAAATTGCATGCAGGAAATTTAATTTAAAAAATACAAGCTGATAAACAGATTGGTCTGGATAAATCCAGTGAAAATTAAAATATATAAAATATATAAAATAATCAAATAACTATTATTTACACAAGAAACATGCATACATAAGACTTTACTAGCCTCTACTTGATCTTTTTAAATTCTTCAGCTGAATAACCGAGGTTTTAAAAATTTGAAACGGAACTTATTTACAGTATTTTCACTCATTACAAAGGTTCTAATATCGTCTGTGTATCTACAGGAGATGCTCTACGTGGTCTATGCCATCTACAAGAAATGCAGACGAGCTCTTCATTCAGAAACTTTGCCAATTTTCAAGCAAACCTTCAGCTATACTTCCTAGTTCACACAATTATACACTCATACACTACGTTCATTATATTTTATAGTCATATTGATTGTATGTAATAAAGTACTGATTTTTACAATAGCCATCTCTCCAATTTAGTCATAATTCTACACTAATGGACAAAACTTAAGAAAGTCTTTTATATTGCCAGTTGTCTATATATATATATATATATTTTTTTTTTTTTTTGGTGACAGGAGAAATTTTGTTCATATTTGGTTATCTCCAGTGCTGTAGTGGAGGGTATACGGGGGTATACGCCGTATACCCTATGCTTTTAAAATTTAGTGGTTTTACTTAAAAATAGCGTATACCCTATGATTTTGTTCAAATTTTTTATTAAAAATTTATTATTTTCTTTCTTTGTAATAGTAAAAAAAATGATGATAAAAATTGTACTGAAAAATTGCAAAAAAATTTCAAATTAACAATTCACACAAAATATTTCATTCATTTAGTAAAAATTTCTTGGGAAAAATATATCAACTATATTCAAATTAATAATCAAACAAGCCTCCTTTAACGAAAAACGGAAAACGAATATAACCGAACCTTTAATTTTTGAAAATGGTAATTTTGTTTAAAACCACAATGAAATGAAAACTTTAAACTTTCCTAATATTTAAAAGTTATTATGTTTGCTTAATAGAAAATATGTTAAAAAATTAAAGTTTAAATAAAAATAAAGTTATATTTTCTGATGTTAAAATCATTTACAAAAAAAAAAAGTAAAAACGACTTCTTCAAGATAGATGTTCTCTTATTACCAATGCTGTATTTATCCAGCAGTGATGTAAACTAATACATAAACAATTTGGTTTTCGATTTAAAACGATTTTCTTCTAATTCTATACAATTGAAAATATATTTGAATTTTATCAAATACTCTTCTTTAACTAAAGTTGCTATGGTAACTGTTTGATTTGTTAGTGTCTTGTACAAAACAACGAATCACTAACCTATCATGAAGACGTAACTTTATTGACTGGCCTCTGTTGTTATATGTTATTTTACATATCCTACATGAACCAAAACATTAACTTGTGATGATGATATGTTCAATCACTGAATAACCTAACATCTTCCCTTTTTTCACTAGTCTTTAAATCTACTTGGTTTTTTCACCAGTCGACCTGATCTGGTTCTAGTCTCTGATGCAGCATTCTCAGGTTCACTTACCGTGGGGCTGTCACTCTTTGATTGGATTCTGCATTCGGTAGTTTCAATTCGGGTTCTTTTCACAATGTTGTCTCCTCCTGCTGATGAAGTAGATGGTAAGCAATTTGATACAGTTTGTTCTTGATCAATGCTTTCTTTTCTTCCTTCTTCTTGATTGTTTGTAGATTTTTGATTTGCTGAAGCCTGTTGTGGTTTAATCCAGGTTCTATTTCTTCTGTAGGTTCTACCATGAATATTCACATCATAGGATCTTGTGTTGTGTTCATTTGTGATGTTAGCTTTGGACCATGATGGGGTGGTATTGGGTGTTCTGACATACACTTCTTGTCCTATGTCTAAGTCTGGTAAATTTTTAGATTTTCTATCATAGTAGTATTTTGCCTGTTGTCTTTTGATGGATATTTTATCTGGAATATTTTCTGGAATTGATGGTTTAAGTAAATTTGGGTGAATTGGCAGTATAGCTCTCGTTCTTCTAGACATGATTCTTTGTACTGGGCTTGAATCTATGTCTATAGTGGGTGTATTTCTCCAATTTAACAAATTTTGCCAAAAATCACTATTTTCTTGTTTAGATTTCTTCAGTAAGTTTTTGGCTATTTTAACTGCCGCTTCACCTTTTCCATTTCCCTGACTGTGAAGTGGTGATGATGTAGAATGTTGAAATTGCCATTCTTTGCTGAATTTTTGGAATTCAGTCGATGTAAATTGCCTTCCATTGTCTGAGACTATAATTTGAGGAATTCCATATCTGCTGAATTGTCTTTTGCAGCATTCAATTATGTATTCAGATGTTGTATTTTCTAGGCATTCAACTTCAAAAAAATCTGAGTAATGATCCACTATTATTAAGTAATTCTGTTTGAAGATTTCGAATATATCAAGAGATATTCTTTCCCAGGGATAATTTGGAATTTTGTGAGATTTCATTGGTTCTCTCACTTGATTCTGTGAATTTGATAGACAAATAGAACAATTTTCAATTTCTTGCCCTATTTGTGCATTCATTCCTGGCCAAAAGATATTGTCTCTTGCTCTTCGCATACTTGAATTAATTCCAATATGTCCTTGATGGGTTTTCATTATCATCTCTGCTCTTAATTTATTTGGAATTACAATTCTATCATTCTTTAGTATGATTCCATCTTGAACTGTTAATTCTTCTCTAAAATTCCAATATTCTCTGGTTAGCATTGAAGTTTGATTTTTATTTGGTGGCCATCCATTTAGAATAAGTTTCTTCACTTCACACAGAATAGGATCAGATGATGTTTCTTCTCTAATTCTCAGGACAGTGTCACTGCATACACTTATTGTTTCCATAACATTGACTGTGGCAATTTCTTTGTAAATGATGTCAATGGGATACACATCATATTTCAGATTTTCATTCCTTACATCTTTGATGCAAGCTCTTGAAAAGATGTCCGCCAAGTGCATTTGAGATCCTTGGACATGTTCTAGTTCTAAGTTATATCTTTGCAGTCTTAAAAGCATTCTTTGGAGTCTTTGTGGCGCTTTTAGAATAGATTTCTTAAATATTGACAAAAGAGGCTTGTGATCAGTTTGCACAATCACTTGACATTTGCCCAAAATGTACTGATGAAATCTTTCGCATGCAAAAACAATTGCAAGACATTCTTTTTCTATCTGAGCATAGTTTTGCTCAGTCTTGCTTAGACTTCTAGATGCAAAAATTATTGGCTGGCTTTCTTGTAGTAGGGTAGCTCCAAGTCCATGTTTACTTGCATCGCATTGTATAGCTATAGATTTGTCCGCATCAAAATATCTTAAAATTGGTGCTTTTGAGGCTAGATCTTTGATTTGTTCAAATGCAGCTTGATGATTCTTGCTCCATGACCATGTTGAATTTATCATTGTCAATTTTCTCAAAGGTTCACTAATCATTGAAATATTTGGCATGAATTTACATAGGTATGTTGCAAAACCAAGGAAACTTTTGAGTTCTGTTATACTTTCTGGATGAGGCATTTCTTTTAAGGCTTTAACTTTTTCTGGATCTGGCTTTAATCCATGTGGAGTTATTATATGTCCTAGATATTTTACTTCTTTTAGTCTGAGCTTGACTTTATTGATGTTGAATTTCAAATTAGCTTGTCTGGCTGTCTTGAAAAGATTTTCAAGATTTCTATCATGATCCTTCAGTGCTTCTTCATATGAGTCACCTTTTCCCAAAATCAGAATGTCATCAGCTATTATTTCAATTCCTTTAAGACCTTGGAAGATTTCATAGAGTCTTCTTTGGTATTCTTCAGAAGCAGTCTTTAATCCAAATGGCATTCGAAGAAATTTGTATCTTCCAAAGGGAGTCCAGAATGTTGTAAGGTTCGATGATTCATCAGAGAGCTTCACATTCCAAAAACCATCTTTAGTGTCCACTACTGTGAATATTTTGGCATTTTGAAGATTTGGTATCATTTCCTCAATTGTCGGTATTGGGTATTCAGCTCTTTTCAAGGCGACATTTAATTCTCGAGGATCAATGCATATTCTTAACTTCTTAGTTGACTTTACTAGTACTAGATTGCTAATCCAGTCTGTTGGATAATCAACTTTGGCAATGATATTTTTCTTTTCCATGTCAATCAATTTTTCTTTTAATTCTTTTCTTAAGGTAATAGGTACTCTTCTAGGTGCTTGCTTGATGGGTTTGATTGTAGGATCTGTTTCTAGTTTGTATTCCCCTTGTAAGCATCCAATGCCTTCAAATATGTCTTTATATTTATCTAGAAGGTTATTTTGTTTTGTCCCTGTGGATTCAATTTTGCATAAGTCAGCTTTAATTTCTATTAAATTCAATTTCTGGCAAGTTTCAGCACTTAGAATAGGTTTTTCCCAATGATCTATCACTTGGAACACTATAGGATGTTGCTTGCTTTGGTGGGAACAGTTGATTTTGATTTGTCCTCTTGGCTTTAATATTTCTCCTCCATAGCATCTTAGTTTGATGTAGCTTGGTTTAAGAGAAGGATTGCCATCTTGCATGATTTTGCATAAATCTGCAAAATTTAAAACATTGACAGTTGCTCCTGTATCTATTTGGCAAATTATGCTTTCCTTGTATCCATTCAATTCTAATTCTAATTTAGTCATCAATTTTCTAGCAGAAATTTCTGAGACATATTCTAAAGAATAACAATCTTCTTGTTCATCATTGGAGTTTTGAGATTCAAGGCTTTGAACTGTTCTCATTCTGGATTTGCAAACTTTTGCCCAATGATTCTTTTTGTTACACTTTCTGCAGGTTTGATTCCATGCAGGGCATTTCTTCTATTGTGCTCATGGAATGTTGCACAATATCTACAAGGAATGTTCTTTTTCATTTTATTTTGATTGACTGTTTTCTTTCTTATATTAAATTTGTTCACCTCCTCTTGAGTGTTTTTAGTTAAGTTTTCAATTTGTTTGTTAGCGCTTTCATTAGCCTTACACACATCAATAGCTTTTTGCAATGTTAGTTGAGGATCACTGATCAGCTGTCTTTTGGTCTGCTTGTCAATTATTCCCAAAACTAACCTATCCCTGATCATTTCTTCAGTCCTTGCACCATAATTGCATGTGGAAGACAATTTTCTTAATCTACATATATATTGTTCAATACTTTCATTTGTTTCTTGATTTGTTTGGTTGAAATTGATCTTTCATAAATAATGTTAATTTTTGGTGTAAAATGCTGAGTCAATGCATTTATTATCTCATCTGAGTTATTTCTTTGTTCATCTGAAAGATCGAGATGTACAAATATATTATAAGCTTCTTTGCCTATAATAGACAATAAGGTTGCAACTTTTAATTTGTCTTCTTTATTGTCCAACCCTGTTGCTATTGAAAAGTTACGCCAATGCGATTTGAAATATCTCCAGTTTTCTTCTATATTTCCTCTGAAATTAACTGGTTCAGGTGGCGGTATTTGTAAATACATATCTTTTGTCTATTTAATATACGATAAGGCTTATTTATTATTTTATTAGTCTTATAACGTAAAATTGAACTTACCGCGATATTTTTTTTCGTTTGTTTTCAAATCACTTTTCTGACACCATGTTTGATTTGTTAGTGTCTTGTACAAAACAACGAATCACTAACCTATCATGAAGACGTAACTTTATTGACTGGCCTCTGTTGTTATATGTTATTTTACATATCCTACATGAACCAAAACATTAACTTGTGATGATGATATATTCAATCACTGAATAACCTAACAGTAAACATGCTAAACTACGTTATTGTGGACGTTAATTTTGCATATTCTTTAGTTTATTTGAAGTTAGCAAAAGCTGTTGACAAAATAACATTGATTTTCAAAAAAATATAATTTTGAAAACTTCTTTAAGTAAGTTTATTGATACTGGCTTAAAAGCTTATTTAAATTGTTTTTAATTGTTGATGAAAAGTTGGTGTTTGTTTTTTAAAAAAATAAATAAAATAAAGATTTTATTCAAAACAAATCGATTAAGTAAGTATCTAAATTTTGTTAATGTTAAAATAAGTGAAATTTAAATTTTCTGTACTTATACTAGCTTTCGAAAATAACTCTTCTGTTTAATTATGGACCGCTGGTTGAAGACAGGAAATTTATGTACTAAAAGAAGTTTGGAGGTAGAAGAAGATGCAGAAAAGAATGAACTAGAAGAAGCTGTTAAAAGAAATAAAAACACTGTTGGTACATCAAATGCAAGTACTATCTCAAAAAGAGCTGATATATTGATCAATAGTTCACCAGAGAAAATGAATGACCAGGATTCCAAATTTGAAGTTTGGAATGATTCCCAATATATTCAATTTAAGGAAAAGTATCCATGGCTTTCAATTTCCAAAGGTAGACTCGGATGTAACATTTGCGCAAGTGTTAAAACTTTAGGGGCTGCAAAAAGTGAAAGAATTCATATTTCGCCAGAATGGAGTAACTACCTAATAGAAGCAGCAGGAAAAGATCGGGCAAGCAAATTATCAAACAAACATTCGAATGAAAATTAAAAAGCATTGTGAGTCTGAAGCTCATAAAATAGCTGAGAATATTAAGAAAGACAGAAAAAAAAATAAATTAGAAGAATATGCAAACAATATGAACATTGAAGTAGAAAATGAAAATATTAAGCTTTTTAGAACTGCTTATAATATCGCTAAAACAAATAGACCATATTCTGATTATGAAAATCATATCACGTTACAAACGTTAAATGGCATTAAATTAGGATCGACTCTTCACTCCAGATATTCTGCTACACAAATAATAAACCATATAGCCTGCGAAATGCGGAAAATGCTTGTTGCGAAGATTTTGTCAACAAATTCAAAAATTACTATACTAATTGATGAATCAACAACCTTAATTAATAAATCAACTTTGGTCATTTTCTTGAAAGCATATTTAGGAGGAGAAAGTATTGATTATATATTCTTTGATTTGTGTCAATTACAATGCCAAGACTCAGAAAATATTGAAAAATAGCTTTTGAATACTTTGTATAAACATGGGTTGAACGAAGAAAATTTAAAAGAAAATTGGATAGCAATTGCGACTGATGGGGCAAGTGTCATGGTAGGAAGACATTCGGGAGTCGTAACTCGACTTAAGCAAAAGTTTCCAAAACTTTTTGCATGGCACTGCCTCAACCATAGATTAGAGCTTTCTGTTGGCGATACTATCAAAGAAGTCCGCGGAATCAACCATTTTAAAGCTTTTATGGACAAACTGTATTCATTATATAGCCAATCTCCCAAAAATTGTCGTGCTCTGGAGGAAGCTTGCCATGAATTAGGAACAAGATTTGCTAAAGTGGGTCGAATTTTAGGAGTACGATGGATTTCATGTAGTTTTAGAATAAAAACCGTCTGGGAGTCATACGAGTCATTGCACCATCATTTCAAATCATCAACATATCTCGATTCCACATATCAAGGGTTATTAAGAAGATTGGAGAGTCCAGAATTTATATTAGATTTAGGTTTAATGTACGACACACGCTTCAGGAAATGTCAATGTTGTCTTTAGAGCTGCAGTCTAGAACAACTACTTTACAAAAGGCGGAACATATAATAAAGAGAACAATTAGAGTCATAGAAAGCTTCAAAACATCACCAGGAGAAAAAAGCTTGCTAGCTCTTGAAGCGGCAGAAAACTTAGTTTTTAGGAGCGTAACATTAGTTCCCAATGCCAAAATTATTCCAATTGATAGAAAAAAATTTCTTCTAAGTATAATAGAAAAGTTAAAATTAAGGTTGTGTACAGAATCAAATGAAGATAATAAGCAATTAATTAAGGATATTTCAGCTCTAGAACCAAACAATTTTGACGCAGAAAATGTTCGATATGGAGAGGTCGAAATGAGACGTATTTGTCGAAGGTTTAACTTAGATGAAATGAAATGCATTAACGGCTTGAGAGATTTTGTTGATGATAAAAACAATGTTCCCGAAACACTTCAACCATTTTTCAGGGCAATTTCAACATTGCCCTGTTCAACAGCTGAATGTGAGCGAGGTTTCAGCCTGATGAATGATATAATAACAAACTTGCGGACTTCTTTGCTAATATCAAATGTTTCGAACTTAATGTTCATAAATTCAAATGGACCACCAATCGAAATGTTTCAGCCGAAAAAATACGTTCAATCATGGCTTTTACATCATAGATCATCTACTGACACTAGATCAAGAGTTTGTGCCAGAAAAAATACAGATGCATCTCGGCAGTCATTATGGGACATTTTAATGTAAAAGTTGCATGTAATATTTTACGTCTTTTTTTCAAATAAAAATATAATTAAAAATAACCTTGTTTATTTTTACCAAAAATTTATATTCTCAAGCGTATACCCTATGCTAATTTTACGACTACAGCACTGGTTATCTCGTGTGTCTTCAATAAAGATCACTGTGCATCAAATATCTTTAATAATTATTGTCTGAATCCCAATATAAATGCTGAAAGTACAACTTCCTTTAAGTTTTGTCTATGAGCGTTTCCCTAACCTACATCTAATTAATTGTTAACATGTATCGAATCAATTTTATATTCATTGTATGACAATCTAATGTTTCTTTTTCTATAAATCATCAGAAACTACATATATAGACCTTACTGAGGTGCCTTAAAAATATTAGAGAAGGTTCACTACAAATGAGCCCTACCCTCTTCTCTATTTTTTTAACATCATAGTAAATTCTGTAGAAGTAGCGTACTTACACTACAAGCAATCCCAGTCATTTAAATATCATGATAATCAAGGCCTGGCAGTACATGTGCACTTTGTGTGCATGTATACTTACAGTAGAGCAGTCACAATCCTATATTCATCATGATTGTCATAATTGTTATCATGTGAATGTATGTCAAGAGTAAAACAACAAACTTTGTTCTAAATAAATCAGAAATGGTGAGTATGTTGGGGCACGTTTTTGTAACCATACCCCAACAGAAGGCGTATGTATAATCAAATCAAATGGATACATGGCTTCCCTCCCACATAGACTTACAGACCATTTTTTTTTGCCCAGAAACTTAGACACTTGGTGACACCAGACTTCCATGCCGAAAGCTGATGCCTGGTAAAGAAGAAGACATCCAGAGACATCCGAGCTGGAAACTGTTGTTTCATATGTACATATATTCCCCTCACCAAAAATTTAGGTAAAGGTGACCAGAGAAAAAAAAAAGAGAAAAATGGAGAAGGAAGATCTCTAAAGACTGAAACTTATAAAATATCCTTCCAGAGAAAGGAAAGCATCACATTACAGTCCAGGTAAAAAGGGCCTGGGTCAATTTTAGCCAAGACGGGGGGGCGATATATATACCATCCCGAGAAAAAGGGAGGATTGTATTTCAACCCATGTGGAAAGGGGGGGGGCCTGGGGTCTGAAATTTTACACTATCGCCGCAGTTGTTGCTCTCTTTAGATTTTTTTGTTTTGGTAATACTATATGTTCTATTTTGATGAGGCCTGGGGCGTCTATGAAATGGATACTGGAGCGTTGGCCATTTTGATTGGTGTTTTTTTTCGGCGAATGAAAATGGAGAGAGAGATGAATAAAAGAAGGTTCTTTGCCAAAAGGCAGGGGATTCGATCGGAGTCGCTCAGTGAGAAGGACGATTTTTAGTCGGGCCTGAGACGTAGAGGAGACCAGACCTTGCCGCCGCTTTCGAGAGAAGGTAAGCCCCTCGCCATTATGGCTTAGCCCCCCCTTTTTTTTATTTTTCGAACAGAAGCTAATCTATTTAGATTCTGAATGGGCCCTAAAGGGCTTTAAGTGACTTAAAAAGGAGTGTTAGGGTTCGTATATTTTGTCCCGCTAGAATAGATGGAGATCTAGGTTTCCCCCCCTTTTTGTGTAGTAGCCAACCTAGATTTCGCATGGGCCTTAAAGGGCTATAAAGTAACTTCAGGTCACCTCTATCTAAATTTTACTATGTAAATAGCATATCTCGTCAGTATAGACATGTTCCCAAATTTTAAGATATTTTAAATAAATATCTAGAGAAATTTTCTTGTTTCCTCTGTTACCTATTTCATACATAATTTGCCTTATGGTGCTATTCCCACTGTTTAAATGAAATGTTGTATGTTTCTTACCTATTTGAAGGGAATGTTACTAATAATCAAGTCTCCCATAAATTACCGGCCACATACATTGCCGCGAGTGTCTGTGTTTCAGTGTTTTATAGATTGCCCAATTTAATAACGATTTCATGGGTTGTCTGATGAAATTGTATAATAGTGTCGCGGCTGTTTCCATCTTTAGACCATTGTTCTGACAATATTATATGCTCGATCCTTGCTTTAGCTCAACTCTTAATCAATTACAGAGTTTTTCCCCCCTTTTCTTTTTTTATTTATTTTATTTATCCTGTTTGCACAAATTGTATTACATGTGATGATGTAAAGACATATGCCGATAGTGCATCACTGACAGCTGTGCTGCTATTATACAACATTAAGGTCTTGCTGCGGGTTATATACATGGGATTGTTGGCCTAAATTGCTATATATATATATACTTAAGTAAGGAAACTTTAATAAGTCACATCGTGTATTCTCCCTTTTCAATTATCCAAACCGGGAACCCATCAATGTCGCCCGCCGCGGGGCTCGAATTTAGTATATGTTTCTTCCCCTATACTTTAGAAATATATACCTAATGAAAAGCCATACTATTTTTAAGTATTGGTGAAGTAGTCCACGCATCCTGAGATTAACAGTCTATTATAAATCGTGAATTTTAATTTATGCTTTCCGTTTCACTGGCATTTTATCAGGCAATGAAAGTTATGTTGAGGCGGTGTATACCGCATCTCTCGCCGCTGTCTTTTACGATTCACATTGTTTGTGGCAAAAACCTTAATATTATCATTGATTTCTGATATCAAAGTAAAACGTTTATGGGGATGAGTATCTTTTATTCTGGTCTTCTCGAGCTTTCGAGCTTGTCCACCCTTCTACAGGAGAAACATATACAATATATCAAGAAAATATAACGTCGCCTGATGCTAAAACTATTATGATTCTATGTACATATATATATATATATATATACATTAGGAAGTTTTGCATATTATTTGTTTTCTTAAGACATTTTTTTTTGGTTAAGGTATTTACACATATTCTACTATTGTTTGCTATATTCTATGAATTATCTTATAGGTTAGAAATCCTATTATTTAAGTAGTTTTATAATAGTTATTGGCTATTACATATAAGTTACTTATATTATTGTTGATATTATTAGCTGGTACTAGGATATATTGTGTTATATGTTTCGGGCAAATCTATTTCTATTAATGCTATTGTGTTTTCTGAATAATAGAGAATCAATTATAAGCCTTTGATATTTGCTGTTTATGTTATTGTAATGTATTCTAGGTTCTCCTAATGCGAAAGTGTGACCTGTTCCTTTGCAGTATTGGAAAATTAGAGACCTATTGTCTTGATTAATAACGTTGCGTCTATTGCAACCGACTTTTTTTTTTTTCATGATGCCTCCAACTGCATATGATCTTAAATATCCTGTATACACTCTGACAAGGGAAGGTTATCCTGAATTGACAAATGTACAATTTTTGTCTTTAGTAGAGATTTCCAAGATTCTATTTCTGAAACATTTTTTTTTTGGATGAAGACAAATAAAACCATCTTGATAGTATTGAATTTTACAGTAAATATTTGCCAGCAGAAGGCATGATGAGATTACATGAAATTTAAACCAGTTATATGCTTAGTATATTTCTTCAGCTGTAATTTGACACAGTCATCAAATGAAGAAATGGGCAGTACGCCATATCTTGATGCTGGACACTTCTGTGTCAGGAAGGTGTAGTTAGTCTGTTTAATGAGAATTTCAATAATTATCGAAATTTAGCAGATTATCATTGGGGATTTGAACAACTGTCTTGAAATATTTTGAACAGCCTGAGTAGATAAAGGAATTCTGGAGTTAGAGTGGAGAATTAGTAGTACAGACTGACCACTCGACGCAGATAACTCTAGGGAACAATTATTGTGTTAATCCGCCGTAGACAAGAAGAACATTGATCCTCAGGATATTCGATAGGCAGAATTTTGAGAATTGATAAGGTCATGGTTAAAGTTAACACAGGCATATGGGAGTAAAGACAGTGATTTAAACAAGATAAGAGGCAGCCTTGTGTCTTAAAAACTTTCAGTGGAAGCAGATGCCACTGCAAATATTCAGGTCTAATAATTTCCAAATTTGAAGTCATGCATGACGGGTTAGCACGGGATTGACGCCTGGACGGGCTTTCACTGGGATTAATCGAGCTTGCGAAAGAACTAGAAGAAGTGTGACATGTCACGCCACTGTACTAAGATAATAATTGAGAAGATTTATGTTGAGCCAACTGAAATTAGTAAAGAATTAAGAGATTAAGGTCTTATTCTTTGAGTTTTACACTAATTTCAATTACGCGATATGGACGGCGTTATAAGTTGGGTGGAAATGGTTCGGCCGCAATGGGATGGTCTCCTGGAGATGGTACGATCAAATAATGCTTATTGAATGCCGGGCGGGATCGCATAAAGCATTAAACGATATCGAGAAATGCTTAAAGAAACACCCTAGAAGATTGGGGATCGACAAAATGACGACATGGAAAATGCTCAACATTGTACATTGGCAGCAAAATGATATCTTGCTATTGTATGGACGACCACTCCTTCCTGAAATGTGCAGCGGATGTTAGTCCCAGAATTAGGTCCTTGAGGCGATACTTCCCTGTGCAGATGACATAAAGACGCATGACAAAACAGCACATGAGCCTTTAAACTAACTTCAATTTCTGCCACCAATTAATTTAGTTGACCAATAGCTATAGAACCACTGGAGACCTCCATACCTGTGTGAATATTTTAGTGAGAAATGAGCGATTCAATTCTATGAGCCATGAGGTATCCTGTAAGATCGGAGTTGTACCCCATTCAATTTTTTTTATAGTAGCCAGTGCGAGATATTTCCAGAATTTTTTTTCTAACTGTCATATAATTCGAAAACTAGAAAACTACACCATTTTAATACAGTTTACGTTCAGCACCCATGTGGACTCAATATGACTATTGAACGTAGATTGAAGATTAATGAGCGAGCCAACCTAGAGAGAACGAGTTTAATAGGCTTACAATCAATAGTTGAAGCAAACTATTCGCACAAATTTGTTATGTTCTCTCTCTAAATGATCTATGACATTATAGGTTTTCTTAACAAGGTAACTACCCCGCCGAGTGTATATGGAGTTATAAAGCTTAAAGGTCATAGGCTGTTGGAATAGAGTAGTTCAAAATTAAGAGTGATAATAGATCGGGATCCAGATCCCGATGACGGGTTTCGAAGAGACTTCAGAGGGATGAAAGAGGTGTTGAAAGTAATGGAAGGGCGATGAAATATGAAGAAAAGGCGTTGAACTGTGTTATAAGGTGATGAATAAGAGATGAAATGTGTTGAAGGCGTTGAAGAGAGATGCGATGGAAGTAAGTTGAAAGGCGTTGAGGATGATGAAGGATGATGCAAGAGTGAGAAAGCGTTGAATGTTGATGAGGAAGAGATAGAAAGATGCAGAAAGATGTTGAAAGAGAAAGAATTGAAAAAAAAAAGTTGGATAAAGGGTTTTGTAAATAGTAGATGAAGATTGATGGAAGAAAGTACATTTAATGTATAAAGCGTAGCTGTCGACCGCAATATCGCCTCGATAGAACTATTTCTTTTAAAATAAGACATATTATGCACTGGGGGTTTGTGTAAGCTGAATTACATAAGTTTCGGCAACAGTATACACTATTTAATATAGATAGGTCTTTATTAATTACAATATTAGGTTATATATTAAATAGCAAATATGTCTTAGTGTTATGGTGAACTTTAAACAGTTTGCAGTTTTTTTTTTTTTTTAAACATGTGTTCTAGTGCTAAGTGTTGAAAGGAGCTTTAACATCATGTTTCAGGGTTTGTGTGTTATTTGTCTCAACCTTGTCTTTGTGCAGAATACCGTCTCACAACCTTACTGTAGTGTTTGTTGCCATCTTTAAAGATCTTCACAATTTGTTTTAATATTAGTGTGTCATTTAGAGAAAATTGTCACAACCTTATCCTTGTATAGAACACCGTTTTTACACCGTTTTATTTAATAAATTATATGAGAGATTTTAGATATAGTATAAGAGTTACTATTTACATGAGCCAAATCGACCCAACAGTTAGAGCAAGAGGGGGGAACTCAGATATTTCCTCCTTTCACGTGACGCGACTGTTCACCCCGACCGGTCGTGCCAGATAAGAGGGAATACCAGGAAACTCTGTCCTCCTTGCACTTCGGGTTTTGTGATAGGGCTCCATGCTCGCTACAAGGACTACATCTTGGGTTTTCGTGTTCTCCTAGTGTAGAATTGGCTCAGCCTCATTTTTAGTATAGTATATAATTAAGAGTTGTCTCACAACCTTGTTTTAATATGACACACCGTTTTGAAGAGCTTGTACAACCTGTCAGGATATGATTTAGGAAAATTTTAGTTTCTTTTTATTGTTATGTTACAATTTTATCCAACAAGGGGTGACAACCAGAGCGGACTCAGAAGTAATGAGACGAGGGGAAATTGACAGAGTTAGTGTGAACAGTTTAACTTTACGCAGGTCTACAAGGGTAAAAAGGCCCACACAGTGTAAATTCTGCTTAGACTGTCGCCTCTAACTAGGATTTTGGAGTGTGTACGGAGAATCAGCTCGATAGAATGAGAAGTTTAGAGATTTCAACCTTTTTTTTTTTTTTAAAACCTTTTTTTTTTAAGTAGAACTTCATTAGGATTCCTTTTTTTTTAATACAAACTATTTCTTGTTAAAACCCGAGTTTCAAAGACCAATGAGAATAATGTATACCATTGTGAATTAACTATTTAGTGTAAATCTGAAATTTTAGTTATTATCAGGAGTAATAGGTGAAGGAAGGTGTAGGAAATCACAACTTAGAGGGGGGCTATGTCTAAAACAACAAACCTAATAGGCATCCTATGGCTTGTGTTGGGTAATTCAGAAACCCTATAATCCCTGGCCTTCAGGTAGTAGCTTTGAAATAGGTTTCTAATGAGGACATGAAAGGTCAATCTTTCAGAGTAAAGTTGTGAAGTGTAGGGACCCTAAGCCAGGGGTAGAAGTTAAGTAGGCCCAGACCGTAGTCGATCCTTGGAAAGCACTTGAGAATGTTAGTGTTGGGTAGTGAATCATAAACCCTATAAATCCATCTTTCAATAGAGTGTTGAGGTCGGACTACTGCAAAGGGGGCAGACGCACGACGAAGTAAGAGGAAAGTGACTTCACCCACAGTGGCTAGGGGAATGAATCAATCCGCTTTTATGAGGTGTCACGTTTAATGGTTCTTTAATCGCCCTTATATTCTGTGTGTGTCTTCATAGAATTGTCGTGAATAGTCGCTTAGTGTCAAGGCAAGGGCAGTTTTGAAATTACATTTTTTAAAGATAGGTTAGCTTCCAGATTATTTAGAATTGTTAACAATTATTGTTAACAATCATTTATTGAGTATAAAGTATTAGTATATATAGAGCTTGTACAGAGGCATTTCTTTTGAGTAACATAGGGCTTTAGTTCCCAATTTGTTTTAATTTTATTATTTTATTTGATTTCACATTGTGTCCTGAAATATGTTATTATTTGTTAGGATCTATTGATATTGATAAATGAGTATTTTGGCCTTTGTAGCAGCTTTTAACTTTAGTTTGTATGCACACCGTGAATGATAGGGGGGAGGGTGTATGAATGAATTGGTGTAATGAATGTGTAAGAAGGTTAAAAACTATTATATTGTGAGCCCAAAATACATTAGAATAGGGTTAAGGACTTCAATAGGATCGATTTTTATTTTATTTTATTTTTTATTTCGAATTTTGTTAGGACCGAGAAGCCTCAAACAGGACAACTACAACTCTATCTATTGTTAGTAAAATATTCGCTCCACTTTGTTAGGTCTCCTTTTAGAGGAGTGCAAATATTGATTTCTTTTATTAGGGTAATCAGTTACTCTATTTCATTATATCAACTTGAATTTTAAGAGTCGTAGATAATGATCATATCTTGATTCTCAGGCTGGAAGGTTGTGGGAGGTTATGATCAGACCAGGAAACCCACAAAACTTCTCCTCATTAGAGGAAACGAAGAGGTATAGATTGAATTTTATGCAGGATGGGGGATTTGTTTTAGCCATGCCGTATAGCCTGGGGTATAACGGCGCGACCTTGGGTAACCGATCTGACACCGTAGTTTCGACGCTTTTAGCGTGGCTGGAGCGAGGGTATTCCAGACGGGAGGTCCTGTAAGATTGGCAAGTAGGCAGAGATTGCCCAGTTATTCTAGACGAAGTGTTTCCGTCTATTGAATTTTTTTTCGGTACCAGTTTGATCCCCCATAGCTAGCGGAAGTTTCTTCTAATAAAGGATTCGCCCTGCCATACGTTTTGTTGGAATGAATTCGAGTATAAGACAGATTCGAGAGGCAGAATAAGTAATTATTAGGACCTTCAACGAGTTTAAACTCGTTCCATGATAGGATAAGATTTTAAAGTATTAGTTAACTATAAGGACCGCGAACGAGACGCCAGAACGAGCCAATGAGTCAGAGTTTTAGAAGTGTTGTATTGAGGACAGTAGAATTAAGAGCAGTTATACAGGGAGTAGAATTCTGAAGGAATTTGTAAAAGAACCAAAATTTCAGATTGATAAAATTCAAATTTATAAGATTTAGATTTGTAGGATTCAGGTCAATGAATAGAGGGTATATTAGTAGATGAAAGTAATATGAATTTCTTGGAAGGGGGAGGTAGCTGAACTGTACACACCCCAGAGACAAGGTAAACGGAGTCACAAACAAAATGGGAGAAGTTGATTAGTTTCTCTGTCAAACAGAGAGCTTTCTTCATACGGTTGTCACCCTAGATTTAAATGGACTGTGTAGTTTAATAGAGGTCTGGGATATATTCCATTTGACCAAGATTCTGATATATAGCTAGCAATAAATATGTATATATATATGTTTCTATGAAAATGTTAATCTGCAAGACGCAGGTTATCATCATCCCTTTTTGATTTGTTTTTGTCACTTTTTGGCGTTCCGAAAATAAACAATAAAAGGCTGTATCAGACTTTATTAAGACAATAAAGATTTGCTAAAAATAAATGTGTACGAAGATGTTGCATTTGGCGACGAGGATATAAGAGTAAGTACCCTCGAATTTTGAAGTAAATATTTTTAGAAAATATCTTTGATTTTGCATATAATTGAAAGTAAATTTTAAAAGACACAAATTGCAAAGTTTTAGGATGCAAATTTAAGAAAGAGTGAAAAAAAATGGCTAGTTACCAATTTAAGGAATATAATGAGGAAACTGAAACTTTTGAAACGTTTTATGAACGATTGGAACAGTTTCTCATATTGGAGGAGGCAGGGGATGAGAAGAAAAAGGCTTATCTCCTAACCCTCATGGGAAGTAAAACATATGGTGTTTTGAAGAATTTGTGCAGTCCTATTCTACCTAAAGATAAAACTTTTGATAACCTAATAAATATCTTGAAAAGGCACTTCTCTCCAAAGCGCTCAATTGTAGTAGAGAGGTTCATTTTTTTTAAAAGAATGCAATTAAAGGAAGAAAGCATCTCGGATTACTTGGTGGAAATTAAGCGTTTGGCTTCCTCATGCAACTTTGGAAATTTTCTGGAGGATTCTTTACGTGATAAAATGGTTTGTGGATTATATAATGCCAAAATACAAAATAGAATTTTGTCGGAGGGCGACATTTCTTTAGCTAAAGTAATTGAGATAGCATTATCTATGGAAGCGGCCGAGAAAAATACAAAATTATTTCATTTGGAGCAGGGTGAAGATTGTGTAGATAAGTTGAGGATGGAACGCAAGGTTGAATCAAATTTCCAGAATGGCAAATGTAAACATTGTGGTAAACAGCATAAAGAACTATGTAGATTTAAGGAGGCGATATGCTTTAAGTGTAATAAAAAAGGACACATTGCCTCAATATGTTGGAGCAGTAGAAGAAATCTAAGGCAACATCAGAATCAGCCGGGAAATATACATCAGATAGGAGACCAAGAAGAGGAGGAAGAGTATGTCCAGAAAATTATAAGCGTGACGATACCTGAGTATAAAATTAATTTTGCCTCAAGTGACCCTCCCTATCTGATGGAGTTAAAAGTAGAAGGAAACTTTATTAAATTTGAAATGGATACGGGTAGTGGTCTAACACTGATATCAGAAAAGGATTTTAAAAATAGTCTTCAACACTTGAAATTGGAAAAAGCGAGTATCATTGTAAGAACTTATGATGGTACCGTGGTACCCATTCTGGGTAAAATCAATGTCAAAGTGGAGTGTCAAGATATTACTTACAAACTTAGAGCGTTGGTGGTGAAAGGAGAAAAGAGGGCTTTGATGGGAAGAGAATGGATAAATAGATTGAAATTGGGCTGTTTCGCGGTAAAACATATGCCTGTGGAAATTACCATTGAGGAAATTTTGAAGGAAAATCAAGCCCTATTTGTGGAGACAACCGAACCAATAAAAGGTTTCACATTTTCAGTAAACATGTGTGATGTGAATCCAATTTTCCATAAGGCTCGTCCGGTGCCTTTCGCCATTAGGCCAGCAGTTACTGAAGCATTAGACAAAATGGTGGCTAAGGGTTATCTATGTGAGGTGGCGAGCAGTAAATGGGCCACTCCAGTGGTTGTAGTGCCGAAGAAAAATAAAGAGATCAGAATTTGCTGCGACTTCAAGGTAACTCTAAATAAATATTTGGACACTGCGGCCTATCCCCTTCCCACACAGCAAGATTTATTCTCCACATTGGCCAAGGGAAAATACTTTTCTAAATTGGACTTGAGGAACGCTTATCTGCAATTAGAGGTGGACCCAGGCACCCGTCCGTTACTAACGATAAATACTCATAAAGGGCTTTTCAGGTTTAAGAGAATGCCATTTGGATTGGCAAATGCGCCCAGTTATTTTCAATCTGTAATGGATAGGGTTTTGTCAGGTATAGGAGGCGTAATTTGTTATATTGATGATGTCCTTATAGCCACAGCATCAATTGAAGAACATTTGGCGTTGTTGAAGACTATATTTGCTCGCTTGGCGAAGTATAATATCAAACTAAAGAAAGAAAAATGCCTATTTTTGCAAAAAGAAATTGAATATTTAGGACATCTTGTCACGGAAGAGGGCATCAGACCTTTAGATCATAAGGTACAAGCAATACAGAAGGCCAAAACGCCTACGAATATCTCTGAATTAAGGTCATTTCTTGGTTTGGTAAACTTTTATGGGAAGTTCATACCCAATTTGCCAGAGCTTTTGAAGCCTCTTCATGAGCTTCTTCACAAGAAACGTCCTTGGGTTTGGACAAAGGAATGTGGAGAGGCCATTGACAAGTGCAAGAATAGCATTACCTCTGAGAGGGTGCTAGTCCCGTATGATGCGACTTTGCCATTGTGTTTGGCCACTGATGCATCGCAGATTGGAGTGGGCGCTGTGTTGTCACATATTATAGAAGGCCAGGAGAGACCGATTATGTTTGCCTCACGGACTTTATCGGAAGCAGAACAAAATTATTCTCAGATTGAGAAGGAGGCTCTAGCCATTATTTATGGAGTTACCAAGTTTCATCAATTTATTTATGGAAGAAAATTTATTCTTATTACAGACCATAAGCCATTGGTGACCATTTTGGGCTCAAGATCAGGAATCCCCACCTTATCTACTTCAAGATTGCAGCGTTGGGCGCTTATTTTGTCAGCTTATACTTACGATATTAAATTTCGAAGAACTCAAGACCATGGGAATGCAGATCTTCTGTCACGTTTTCCTGTGGGCTGTGAAGAAATTCCAAGATTAAATAATGTCTATGCTTTATCCTATGTGGAAGAATTGCCGATCACAGCAGAGGAAATTGCCACGGAAACTGAAAAAGACGAAGTGCTCTCATTGGCCAAATTTTATACTCAGCAAGGCTGGCCTGAAAAGGTGGCTGATCACCTCAGACCTTATTTTCAAAGGAAACTTGAGCTAACTGTAGATGGGGAGTGTTTGGTTTGGGGAATGAGAGTTGTCATTCCACCATCTCTCAGAATAAAAATGTTGAACTGTCTTCATGAGACTCATTCCGGTATGAACAAAATGAAGGCTGTAGCAAGATCACATTTTTGGTGGCCAAATCTAGATACCCAAATCGAGTTTTTGGTAAATAAGTGCAGAAGCTGTCAGCAATCCCAGGATGGGCCAAATAAAGGAAATTGGCAACCCTGGAGATGGTCAACCAGACCTTGGCAAAGAATCCACATTGATTTTGCAAATAAGGAAAACATTAATTTATTAATTGTAGTAGATAGTCATTCGAAGTGGATTGAAGCCATCCCAATGAGAGAGACCACCACACGCAAAACCATTGAGCAACTACGGCGACTTTTTTCTTCCTATGGTCTACCGGAGGAACTTGTATCTGATAATGGACCTCAGTTTACTGGTAGTGAAATGAAAAGTTTTCTGGAAGGAAATGGAATTAAACAAACATTGATCCCGGCGTACCACCCGCAAAGTAATGGCTTGGCTGAAAGAGCGGTTAGAACAATTAAGACTGCCCTGGATAAAAATAAAAGGAAAATTGGGGATACCATTCAAGACACCTTATCAAAAGTTCTTCTGGCATATCGAAGCACCCCGCATGTGACAACGGGAAAGACTCCATCAGAGCTCTTTATTGGGCGTGCGCTTCGAACCAGAGTATCGTTGATACATCCCAGCTTGACATCTAGAGTTAGGGACCAGCAAGCCAGGCAAATGAAGTATGATCGGCGAACCCAATTGGAAGAATTCCAGATAGATGATTTAGTATGGTGTAAAAACTTTAGAGGTGGTGATAAATGGATCCCGGGAAAAATTGTGGGCAAGAAGGGAACTAGAGTCTACACCATTTTGATCCACGGACAGGTAAAGGCCTATCACAGGGATCAAATTAGAAAAAGGTGGAGGAATGGTGAGGAAGATGAGAGTGGAGATGGAGAGCGTCAACCCGAGCACTCAAGAGGAGCAGGTCCCAATGCCATAATCTCGGAGGTTGTACGAGACAGAGGTTATATGGAGTCGCTGTCGCCAGGACTAACTAGCCAGCGGTCGGATCAAGATTCAGAGGTTCAGAGTGATACAGACGATGGAAAGTCATTGGAGCCTCTTCGCTCGCTGGATCCCGAGGCCTTGAAAGAGGAGGGTCCTGTCCTAAGGCGGAACCCACCTAGAGCGAGGAGACCGCCTGTGAGATTTCGTGTTTGAAGAGAGAAGATGGTGATATATAGCTAGCAATAAATATGTATATATATATGTTTCTATGAAAATGTTAATCTGCAAGACGCAGGTTATCATCATCCCTTTTTGATTTGTTTTTGTCACTTTTTGGCGTTCCGAAAATAAACAATAAAAGGCTGTATCAGACTTTATTAAGACAATAAAGATTTGCTAAAAATAAATGTGTACGAAGATGTTGCAGATTCTAAATGACGTACCCATCTGAGTTGAGAGTATTGTAACAGAGGAATCTAACACATAAGAGAAAACACACCCTCCATTAGGATCGGGATAGACGAATATTACCCAGTGACCAACTCGTGATTCCAGACTGAATAAGATTGAAAAACTTAACTGAGATACTAAACCTTGAACCTTCAGCGCACAAATATATATAATGTGTTTTCATTTTCTTATTGAATATGTTATTATTTTATATCATATATATTATATTATAATCATATGCTATTCATTTCAACAATTTTATTTCCTTTGATATTCATGATATTAGTAATATTTACCGGCCATGTTGCGATTTTTTTTTTAACATGTTGTCATGGCTTATTCTTCCCTCAAGGCATGATCTATTTTATCCTTATTGTCTTTTATCCGTCTTACTTGTATAAGTATATATATTTTGTCATCATATATAATTTTGTAGTAGTTTTCTTTATCATCTATCATGGGATGATTTTTATCATATTTAATCACTATCTGCATGATACGTGTTTTCTTCAATATATATATTATACCCATCATATAACATGGAAGGATTCATTTTATCATTACATATTTCGTGCCTTATATAATAATTACTTTCACAATTTGTTTTCTGTAAACTTTTTTTTTTATTTAGCAAAAGTCATCATGTCATAGGCTAATCATTATGTATCAAGATATTTCTTTCAGCTAACTATAATTATCCTTTCCTTTGATTGTATATGTATAACTATACCACACGAATGTCTTGATTGGTACTTAAATAAAGATGCTGGCATGTTTTAGGAGTTGGACTAGTCAGTTATTTCTAAACGACTTCTTGGCGCCCAAAATTTTATATATAATATGTAATAGGGAAATGCTCTAACTGTATTGTTAGCAGAAAGAAGGTAGCAATGAATCCAGCACCACAAGAGGCAAGGATGGGGTTGAGAGGACTTACCACAAGGAGGGCCTACTCCTCAAGGCCAAAGAAGAAAGTGGAAGGGTGGTATATATACCCATGAATGGTAAGACAGATGACCTTGCTTACTTCCATACATATGATATGACTGTCCCCCATAACCTATGTTGATAACAGTGTGCTGACAGAATAATAACACATAAAAAACCCCTTTGCCAGGATGCACAATGCCCACTAATGTTCGGAATAATAAACATCTAGAATAGCATACCATCATTTTGATTAGCCTTTTCTTCCCTATAGATTTCGGTACACCTGACTTCACCTAGTAATGGAAAATGCATTTTGCTAGAAATGGGCCTGCTTTCATAGTAACTGATGAAAGGCAGATGAATAATGAATAGCACAAACGCATTTGTCCATTACTTGGCAGGGGGAGGATTGTTGGGGCACGTTTTTGTAACCATACCCCAACAGAAGGCGTATGTATAATCAAATCAAATGGATACATGGCTTCCCTCCCACATAGACTTACAGACCATTTTTTTTTTTGCCCAGAAACTTAGACACTTGGTGACACCAGACTTCCATGCCGAAAGCTGATGCCTGGTAAAGAAGAAGACATCCAGAGACATCCGAGCTGGAAACTGTTGTTTCATATGTACATATATTCCCCTCACCAAAAATTTAGGTAAAGGTGACCAGAAAAAAAAAAAAGAGAAAAATGGAGAAGGAAGATCTCTAAAGACTGAAACTTATAAAATATCCTTCCAGAGAAAGGAAAGCATCACATTACAGTCCAGGTAAAAAGGGCCTGGGTCAATTTTAGCCAAGACGGGGGGGGCGATATATATACCATCCCGAGAAAAAGGGAGGATTGTATTTCAACCCATGTGGAAAGGGGGGGGGGCCTGGGGTTCTGAAATTTTACACTATCGCCGCAGTTGTTGCTCTCTTTAGATTTTTTTGTTTTGGTAATACTATATGTTCTATTTTGATGAGGCCTGGGGCGTCTATGAAATGGATACTGGAGCGTTGGCCATTTTGATTGGTGTTTTTTTTCGGCGAATGAAAATGGAGAGAGAGATGAATAAAAGAAGGTTCTTTGCCAAAAGGCAGGGGATTCGATCGGAGTCGCTCAGTGAGAAGGACGATTTTTAGTCGGGCCTGAGACGTAGAGGAGACCAGACCTTGCCGCCGCTTTCGAGAGAAGGTAAGCCCCTCGCCATTATGGCTTAGCCCCCCCTTTTTTTTATTTTTCGAACAGAAGCTAATCTATTTAGATTCTGAATGGGCCCTAAAGGGCTTTAAGTGACTTAAAAAGGAGTGTTAGGGTTCGTATATTTTGTCCCGCTAGAATAGATGGAGATCTAGGTTTCCCCCCCTTTTTGTGTAGTAGCCAACCTAGATTTCGCATGGGCCTTAAAGGGCTATAAAGTAACTTCAGGTCACCTCTATCTAAATTTTACTATGTAAATAGCATATCTCGTCAGTATAGACATGTTCCCAAATTTTAAGATATTTTAAATAAATATCTAGAGAAATTTTCTTGTTTCCTCTGTTACCTATTTCATACATAATTTGCCTTATGGTGCTATTCCCACTGTTTAAATGAAATGTTGTATGTTTCTTACCTATTTGAAGGGAATGTTACTAATAATCAAGTCTCCCATAAATTACCGGCCACATACATTGCCGCGAGTGTCTGTGTTTCAGTGTTTTATAGATTGCCCAATTTAATAACGATTTCATGGGTTGTCTGATGAAATTGTATAATAGTGTCGCGGCTGTTTCCATCTTTAGACCATTGTTCTGACAATATTATATGCTCGATCCTTGCTTTAGCTCAACTCTTAATCAATTACAGAGTTTTTCCCCCCTTTTCTTTTTTTATTTATTTTATTTATCCTGTTTGCACAAATTGTATTACATGTGATGATGTAAATACATATGCCGATAGTGCATCACTGACAGCTGTGCTGCTATTATACAACATTAAGGTCTTGCTGCGGGTTATATACATGGGATTGTTGGCCTAAATTGCTATATATATATATATATATACTTAAGTAAGGAGACTTTAATAAGTCATATCGTGTATCCTCCCTTTTCATCTATCCAAACTAGGGGAACCCATCAATAAGTAGACAATATAAAGTTGAGGGAGGATGGAATTCATGCTTCAATTTTACACTAATATCTAGGATGTTATGAAATCAAAGTAACCTCTTTACTGATGATTGGGATTGATTCCTATATATGTGTGTCCACGTAATGGTCAGGCTATAGATAGCACGATTATTTTTTTAAATTTCACTAACGATCATATTCTTTAAATATTTTTGTTATACAAATTTGGTTGGGGAGAGTTGAGGAAAAGCCATCTTTTTGATGATTCATGCCTTAATCTGTCTAGTCACCTGTATTTGCCTAAGCCTAAATAACTACAGAATAAACATAATTATTTCGAATTATAAAAATAAAATAGATTTAATTCTCAAAATTAAATTCACAAATTCCACGTAAAAAAATTATTCAATATTTTAAATATATTTTTGTTTAAAAAATTAATTAAATTTGACCCAATTTCAAGAAACGTGGTGTGAATAATTGTTTATAAAATTCGCCAGGTTTCGGAACCGGTTGGCTTGAATAGCGTTAGCTTTCGTAATTTATCTAAGGAATTTTAACAAGGTAAGTAATTATCATTGCTAGCTAAAATTTAACACAAATAGAAAGTCTCTCAGCGCGTCAAGTTTTAAATGCTTCTTTTATTAGTTGCATTTAAAAAAAGCTTTTAAACCTAAATGAGACACGTTCGATATGTGAAACTACAATATATAATTCTAGATTTTTAAGTTAACTAAACAGTTTTTAGATTTTTGCAAAAAATAATATTATGCACCAAATACGTTTTTATAAAATGCACATATTTTTAATATCAACACCTGACCCACTTATCTTTTATTTTTTTCTATTGTTTTTTCATATTTTTTTATATTAAAAAAAAAAACATATTGCAAAGAATATAGTTAAACATTTTGAGATTTATACATGAATATATATATATATATAACTTTAGAAATAATAGGCTTATTTAAAACAGAATAGTCTAGGTATATTTATAATTAGTCAGATCCAAAAAAAAAAAAGCATTTTTGAATATTCTTTAATCACCATGTTTTCTCTCAGCACCTATTTCAAAGCTCTTACTGAAATCATGCAAAGTTCTTGTTAACCATCAAAAAGTGCTGCATTTAAAAAGATAAAAGAAATAGATAATCTCATTTATAAATATAACCAAATAATCGTCTGCTTTTGGCTATCTCTCTAACAGGATATATTTTGCTACTTTTATTGCCAACTCCACCTTTTACCCTCCATTGCCAATATAAAATACTTGTTTCTGATTGGCTAATGGAAGTATTAGAATCTGAAGAAGGTAAGGTAGAGAAATGTGTTGTTGCTAAAGAATTCTGTCCATTATGTGAACAATGCTGTGTAGGGAATGGAAAATACTGTACTATCAGACTATAGAAATGACAGTGAGGGTGATTGACAATGACTCTATGTCCACTACATGTTTACATAGCTAGAAAACAGTTGATCAGAGGTCAACCTTAAGTGAACCTCTCTTGAGTGCCCATCTCAGAACAGAACCTCCCCAAACAACCACCAATGTAAAATATAGAAGATACCATGAAAGATCACCTCTGTTATCAAAATAGATGTAAAATCTATTCACCATTTGTCAACCATCTCTGAAGACTGTCAGATTCTGTTCAGTGACAAAGCCACAATACCAAATTCTGATATCCCACTTGGAGACCATGGTTCTAAAATAATGGCCCTCGTCACTCCAGCCCTAGCTATGTTTTCATGAGACCCACAAGAGAGTTCGTGGAATCTCCAACATTTGACAGAGTTGTTTAGCTGGTAAAATGGCTAGGCCAATTCTAAAGCCAAGAATATTCATCCACAAAATTACTACTTTTTTCTATTTAGCAACTCTCCAGTTAGAGGACACTTCTCCCTGAAGGACACTTTGGCTCTGAAATTAGGTGTTGTCCTTCACAGAGAGTTTTTTTTTTTTTTTTTTTGGTATTGGTGGTATTGTTGTGTCCAATGAAGAGTCTCAGATGTCTCTGCCTTTGCCGGTCCCAAGCCCGGATGAAAAAGGAGGAGGGGGAGCAGCAACAAGCTCGCTAAAAAAACCTGGGTTCAGCTGGCCCGGCTGATAGTACCCTGTAAGGGCTCCTGATCCAGGGATACAGGATGAGCAGCGTTTGTACTCCATGTTAGGAGCAGCTGCACATGGCGTCTGTTCCTCATGTCAGAGGCGGCCATTTTTTTGGAGCTAAGTCGGCCTGCCACTGAGTAGTGATCCCAGTCTTAATAACAAAGGCAGACGTATTCTACTCCACCCAGTCATGGTGGTTGTCAAACAGACACCATCTAGGGTCACAACTAGATACACTAATATGATTGAGTGGAGAAAGGAGGAGGAGATGTCTCTATGCATCTCTATCACAGCATGACTTGGGTGTATAATAAAGCTGCTGCTCTATGTCCATGTCAATTTTCAGCAAGGCTGCAGACATTGCTGGGTATGAGAATATGTGTGTTTTTTATAACAACCATATATAAGTATTCAAGGTCCAAGTAAGCAAGCAACACCTACCAAGGCAATGTTGTTCCCTGAGGAACTCTACTTGGAATATTGGAAGAATAAAGATATGTTTGATTTAAGCCTTTTGTAATAACAATACTCAACTACAGTAAAGAGTCTCCCATGTAAGAGACCATAGTCTTAAAACATGGCAGAGCCTGGTTACTCCTGGAGGTAGTGGTCTCTCATTAGGGACTTTGTTTCAACTTGTTGGAACATTTTTTATTAGAAAAGAGTGTTCAATACAGAATTCAATCCAGGGTCGTAGCAGTTGAAAACCAATGATTTATTCCACTCATATACTGACCCCAACAATTGGTTGAAACTACAACATGCCGGTCCCAAGCCCAGATGAGAAAGGAGGAGGGGGAGCAGTAACAAGCTTGCTAAAAATCCTGGGCTCAGCTGGCCCGGCTGATAGTACCCTGTAAGGGCTCCTAATCCAGGGATACAGGATGAGTTTGTACTCCATGTTAGGAGCGGCTGCACATGGCATCTGTTCCACATGTCAGAGGCGGCCATTTCTTTTGGAGCTAAGTCGGCCTGCCACTGAGTAGTGCTCTCAGTCTTAATGACAATGGCAGACACATTCTACTTCATCCAGTGTGGAGATAAGAAAGAAGAAGAGACAACATCCTCCCCACTACCAAGTAGTACCATCTCCAATGAGGTTCAGAAATCATAGAACACAAGTTCACCCACAAGTATAAAGATCACTTTCCAACTTTTTAAGAAATGCACTGTACATGGACTTCCATATATAGGTTTGTGTGATCAAACTTGTCTCATTTTAGATGGGTTGTTGCTGATCAAATCTAAGAAAAATTGCCATTGTCTTTAAATAAAATTTCCCTTAAGATAAACTCTCAGTTATGTAGCTATGGAGCTCCATCTGCCATAGATTTAGGCTGCCAAAATCTACCATGTCATATTGGGAAGGGGTCAGTGGAAGGATGGTCTAAACCGTTGGTTTTCGACCGCTATGACCCGAGTTCGAATCCTGCATTGAGCACTTTTTTTCTAATTAAAAAAATGCTCCAATGGCCCTGATTCTTGTAAAAGTCCAACCCCACCAGCAAGTGCAAGTAATCACATAGGGCTCTGGCACATTTGTAAGTGAAAAAATTGAACTGCTTTTCACATGTGTAGACATGTGGGGCACTTATAGTAAAAGCAGTCGCTAACTTCTACCCACCATGATTACCATGGCCTGTACCACATGTACTAAGGATAATAATAATCCCATTGTTGTTGTTCTCCTGTCTTGACGCCCACACACAATCTGTGAATAACTTTGTATAATCCATCCCATTGTACTTGTCTGCCAGCTGTGGATATAACTCCCCATGCACCTGTCCTAGCTTGACACAGCTTCTTCTACTTTTGTTTGGTGGTAAGCTCTTTTTTTTCCACCCTATTTTTTTCATTCATAAATTTCTTCTTTCATATCTCCACTTAATCATATCAGGGTATCAAGCTTGTAGAGCTTGTTGATGGTGTCTGTGCTGGGGATGTGTAGAGCTCATTAATAGATGAGTCAATACAGTCAATAATGTGTTTTAGGGTTGTAGGTTGACACTTAGTACATAGTGGGTAAACCTTGCAACCATTCTGTGAAAAGTCAATATAGTCATTTATAAATTTAATTTACATCTATGGATATAAAATTTGTAACAATCAATTTCTGGCAATGGGCTTTTTAAAAAAATATATATATAAACAACACTGGATAGACAATAATCTGTTAAATCTGTATATAACGACTATAATATTCTTCTTGGTAATATTTAGACGAAATAAAAGAAGAAGAGTTTCTTTTAATAGAAATATATCAAAGCAAGCTTTCGGGCAAAAAACCCTTCTACAGGTGTGATTACAGCAAATACTCATTTTCATAATTTATTCCTCAAATATGTAAATAGTTATATGTATATATTCTCTTTTTAGCCATTGTACCTGCATTATAGTACCAAGTTTGATGCTGTAATCACGCCTGTAGAAGGGTTTTTTGCCCGAAAGCTTGCTTTGATATATTTCTATTAAAATAAACTCTTCTTCTTTTATTTCGTCTTTTCGTCTAAATCTGTATATAAGAAGAAAAACTAAATTCCTATTGTATTATGCCGTAAACAAATTCTATGCTGAATATTGGGAACATGTGCATCATAATTTTTCAATTTGGTTAAAAACCTGTAATTAATATATTTGTTTTTCTCCAGTTTTAAGTATAGCATTCACTCCAATGAATTCAAAGAAGATATTATTGACATGAACATAAATAGAAATCAAAGAATCATATCATTAGATGTTGAATCCATGTTTACTCTTCAATCCCTATACCCACAATTATGGATACATTAAACCTTGTGATAAAAAAAGAGTCAAAAATAAATAACTTGCCTAAATCTATGCTAAATAGTTTTCTTAGCATTTTGGAAATATGTAAATAAGATATAAATCCCTTTATATATAAAAGTCAGTGTATGTATGTATGTTTGTTTGTCAGTTATACACGTCCACAATACGTAACTAATATGGCTGAAATTTTAACACTATATAGAGTTGAATCTGGAGAAACTTATAGGCAAATTTTCAGGCTTCTATCTCGAATATTCTTGGAGTTATTAACAAATTTATCCTATTTCACTCGTAACCAGCACCGCACTGTGGTAAATTCGAGAAGTAAACAACCACCTGGAGTCTCCCACGGCACGACGGGATTGGATAGTGACCTTGAGTGAGGCAATGACGGTGTAGGGGCAAGAAAACTCTTGCTATCATTTTATGTATATATCAAATTTAAAATATATTCATATAAAAAATCAAAATAATATAATTTTCAAATATCGCGTTGTGAAAATTCATATTTTTACATTTTAAAAACACACAAAGTTTGAAGCAGGACGTTTCACAAGAGTGACATTCATGGAGCCAATTCATAATTGTAACGAATAGTATTTGAATAAAACATTTAATCGGTTAAACCCAGGCATTGCCCAAGTAATTTGGTTAGTATTATGATAAAGCACAATTTGGATTATAGATTATAGATATAAGAAAATAAGACCTAATACAATAGATGTCCACTAGCAGTGAAAGTTGTGATGAAATCATCTAACTAACTTCAATTCAACACTTCCTTTAATTCAACCGAAAACTCTGATCCCTTGGATTGTTGAATTAAAGAAGTTAGACTATTTACAAGAAAATAAGACATAATACAATTAAATTAATAGTACTTGTTATCAAGTGTATAAACAAGTGTTTACCCACTTGATAACAGTACTATTTAAGAAACATGCTGTGATTTTTTTTCTCATTTATTCTTTTGTCTGATGATGGTAACAATGTTATTACCGAAACATCACACAATTTATTTGGATTAGTTCTTATTTTTCTTGAAGCTATAAGCTATAATCCTAATTGTGCTTTATTGTGGTACATTTTCATTTGGGGGTCAGTGGAAGGATGGTCTAAACCGTTGATTTACGACCGCTACGACCCAGGTTCGATTCCCACATTGGGCAATTTTTTTCTGATTAAAAAAAAAAAAAATGCTCCAATGGCTGCCGATTCTTGCAAAAATCCAACCCTACCAGCGAGTGCAAGTAACCAAACGGGGCTCTGGCACATTTGTAAGTGCAAAGTCGAACTGCTTTTCACATGTGTAGACATTTGGTGCACTTACAGTAAAAGCAGTTTCCTACTTCTACCCACCATGATTATCATGGCCTGTACAACGTGTACTAGGGATAAGCAAAAAAAAAAAAAAATTTCATTTAAGAAAAAATCCAAAATTTGGCTATAACCTGGCGCAATACTAAGTTAAATAGGTGACAATGGGATGGAAAACCAACTATTGACCACCACGGTGGGGGGGGCTGAGAGCATAGTTGCCACATCATCAACATCTAGAATGTATCCTGTCAGAAACCTGACACTGCCGCTGAGATAAATTTACAACTCTGTCTATAGATAACAGCAGAAATCACCAGACACTTGAAGCAACCACATCACCAATCATGTACAAAGAGAAACTTCCCCAATCTTCAATAAACCTCTTCAAGAGACTTCTACAGACAATATGGTTGAATTAAATAAATTTGCCAAGTTTCTTTGTTTAGATATTGGGAGAGGGGGTCGGTGGAAGGCTGGTTAAACCATTTGGTTTTCGACCACTACGACCCGGGTTCGATTCCCGCATTGGACACTTTTTTCTGTTTAAAAAAAAAAATGCTCCAATGTCCCCCTGATTCTTGCAAAAGTCCAACCCCACCAGCGAGTGCAAGTAACCAAACGGGGCTCTGGCACATTTGTAAGTGCAAAGTCGAACTGCTTTTCACATGTGTATACATGTGGTGCGCTTATAGTAAAAGCAGTCGCTAATTACCCACCATGATTATCATGGCTTTGAGATAAGAAAGAAAAAGAAGAGATATTGGGAGGCAAGCTTTCACCCTTCATCAGGCCACTGGCTCCGCAAAGGCGTGCAACATGACAATATGGTGAAGCCACCAAATGACTTCTGGCCATGACCCAGTGGGGGAGTTGTATCAAAAGAATACAATAACTCTGAAAGATATTATTATGACCTTTATTGAAGATGTTGTGTTTTAACTTTAAAAGCACACAAAAATATAATAAACTTGAATTTGTTTATTCAAGTCTCAAAAAACAAAGCTTTGCATATAGAACAAATAATAATGAAGAAGAAGAAAAAAACATTTTAGGAAAAGCAAAAACAAAACAAAAATACTGGTCAAAAAGAAACATTTAAAATCGCAGATTAATATCTTCAACAGAAGACACACGAGATAACCAAGTGTAAACATCCTCTGTCTCCTTAAAAAAAAAAATAGATGACTGGCAAGATTAACTACTTTCCACTTCCTTAAGTTATGTCCATGAGTATATTGATACAAAATTGTTTTGTATTGTCTTCCTTTTTTATTGATCACCTCGCAAGATTGTAAATTGAAACGGTGAGTTTTTTTTTAAAATACCGCAATTAAAGAACCAGTACAATCTGACATTGACAGTTACTCGGAGAACAGAGGCAAATTGTCTGGATAGCACAGGTTTTTACTCTCAGGTTTTACTAGATTTGAACACTGAGAGCCATCCATATACAGTACTTCACTTCGATAAAGCACAATTTGGGTTATAGATTATAATGAAAGAAAATAAGAACTAATCCAAATAATTTATTAGTATGCACATTTATTATTATATACATAATACATAGGTTTATGCTAATGATAAGAAGAACCTATTATCAAATGACTTCTTTTGATATTCAGCATTACTGTAAAGAAATAGGTCAATTTAGGGAATTAAAACAAAGTGACTATTATTAAGTGGCTGCCTCTTCCTGTTTGTATGGCTGTTTTTTAATTATACGGTCTAAAAATTTAGAAAAGTTTAAAAAATGGCCAAACCGTGGCTATAGTGAACCAAAAGCTCTGTCCCATTGGGGTTCACTATAGAGGGGTTTTACTGTACTATTAGTGTGTTATTTGGATTAGGTCTTATTTTCTTTTAGTACTTCACTTCTTTACAGATGAGCTGCACATGACTGATACAGAGGAACAAGCATCAATTCTGTTCTTCCAAGGTAACAACAGTCCTTGATATCCATTCTTAAGTCTGGTCTTCTACAGACAATGACATTCCAGAATGGTTGCAAGGTTTTTCTACTATGTACTAAGTGTCAACCTGCAACCCCAATCCTCATTAACGACTGTATTGGCTCATCCATTGATGAGTTCTACTCAGCATTCCCAGCAGACACCATCTTGATACCCTAATATGATTGTTGAGTGGAGGTAAGAAAGAAGTAGACAGATTGGCTCAAAATAATTTTTTATCTGTTTATTTGGCAGCATACCAAATTTCCTCTGGAGAATAAAGCTACCTTGATAGGCTTATTTGGAGCTCTCTTATCACTCCATGTGTTGGAGCGTTGCCATATGAGATGTTGGACCCATAAATTATTTTGATAAGCCCTTTAGAAATGTTTTTACCAAAGTCATAAAACTTGCTAGAATGTTGCAACAAGTCTAGACAGAACATTTTATTTGTGAAAAAATAATATCTTCAATACCTAATTATAGAATTTGATTATGTCTTCTTTCTTATCTCCACTCAATCATATTAGGATATCAAGTTGTGACCCTTGATGGTGTCTGTTTGACAACCATCATGACTGGTTGAAGTAGAATGTGTCCGCCTTTGTCATTAAGACTGGGAGCACTACTCAGTGGCAGGCCAACTTAGCTCCAAAAGAAATGGCCACCTCTGACATGAGGAACAGATGCCATGTACAGCCGCTCCTAACATGGAGTACAAACACGGCTCATCCTGTATCCCTGGATCAGGAGCCCTTACAGGGTATTATCAGCCAGGCCAGCTGAACCCAGGTTTTTTAGCAAGCTTGTTACTGCTCCCCCTCCTCCATTTTCATCCGGGCTTGGGACCGGCAAAGACTAAATTGAAAAAATGATCATTTTGCAAATGAAAACTGTTCTTTACAGAAAGGTGTCTCTCTAGTGTGAGTGTCCTCTCATGGAGATTCTACTTGTACTTTAGATAGGGTATCTGTTTCACAAAGTTGATAGAAACACATGTTTTTTGTTTTTTTGTTTCTAATCCATCAGTTGATAACCAACTCACACAGACCTCCTAGTATATTGATGACTTACTGTTGTAGATATCTTGTTGTTTACCACTGCAGGATGTGGGGATGTCTCACAAGCCAGACATTTTGTGCAGTTTGGGAAGTGAACTGAATCTACTGAATCATATTCAGTACGTTTGTCTAATAATGAAAACATGTTAACACACACTATTTATTTGGTCTTATTACCTTGTGTAAACAAGATAGCTGATAAGAAGAAAATAACAGTACCAACTATTTTAAAACATTCTGTGATACCTTTTTTTCTCATTCAGTACTTTTGTCTGATAATGGTAATAACGCTATTACCTTGTGTTTTTCAAATCTGTAATCCAGAATCAAAAGGTAACAAAATCAAATCTACAAATTTTTGAAATGCTTGTGACATTTCAGTAACAGCATTATTACCATCATCAGACAAAGTACTAAAATGTACTTAGTACTTTGATGATTGTAACAATGCTGTTACCGAAATGTCACAAATATTTCAATACAGTAGAACCTCCATGATTAGGACACTTGCGCTAGAAGACACCTCTCTATAAAGGACAGTTTTCATTTGCAAAATTAACATTTTTACTATTTTGCAACTCTCTGTTAAGAGGACACTTCTCCCTAAAGGACACTTTGGCTCTGCAATTAGGTGTTGTCCTTTACAGGGAGGTTCTACTGTAATTTGGATTTGGTTGTGTTGCCTTTTGACTCTGATCTATAATCCAAATTGTACCTTATATTCATAGTGTGTTCCCCATCATTGTCATGGTATAAAGTCCGTGTGTGTGTCCCCAGATTTCCACAATGCCAGACAAGGAGGTAGGAGACTGCACCCAGCATATGAAGGCCATCAAGCTGGTCAAGACAATGTTTGAGTCCAAGCTGGAGGACAGACTCAACCTCACAGAGGTCCCTGCGCCCCTGTTTGTGGAACAGAAGACCGGCTACAACGACGACCTCAATGGTGTCGAGAGACAAGTCCGCTTTGACACCCGGTGCGGGAAGACATCCTCGGTGGTGCAGAGCCTGGCCAAGTGGAAGAGAATGGCCCTGCAGAGGTATGGCATCGCACTGGGGGCCGGCCTCTACTGTAATATGAATGCCATCCGGCGTGATGAGGACCTGAGCAGGATCCACTCCTACTATGTCCAGCAGTGGGACTGGGAGAGACCTATCACCCGAGAGCAGAGGACTGTCCAGTACCTGAAAGACATTGTCGTCAAGATCTACAACTGCCTCAAGGAGACCAAGCGGGACATCAACAAACAGCTGCAGCTGGACGGTGTCAACTCCCTGTCTGAAGACATTACCTTCATCACCACGCAGGAACTGGAAGATCTCTACCCCTCTCTGGAACCATCCCAGCGGGAGAACGAGATCTGCAGGAAACACGGCTCTGTATTCCTCATGCAGATTGGCAAGCTGCTCAAGTCAGGGATCAAACACGACGGGAGGGCTGCAGATTATGACGACTGGGAACTGAACGGGGACATCCTGGTGTACAACCGTCTACTGGACCAAGCCTTTGAGATATCTTCCATGGGCATCCGAGTGGACAAAGCCACCCTTTTCAAACAGCTGAAGGAAGCCGGGAATGAGGATCGTCTTGAGATGGATTTCCATAAAATGATCATCAATGACCAGCTGCCTTTGTCCATCGGAGGTGGCATTGGACAGTCCAGAGTGGTCATGTACATGCTGGAGAAACAGCATATTGGGGAGGTGAACCCCTCTGTCTGGAGTGATGATATCATAGCGGAGTGTGAGGCCAAGGGTCTACTGCTCCTCTAACATCCCTACTAATGGACCAAACATATGTTATACCTGGTGTTGGGAACATATTTACTCAATTGTTTTGAGACACACACACATTAAGCTAAGTCTCTTATTCAAAATGGGCAAAAAAAAGATTCTCTCTCTATAAAAAACTGACTACCCCTCTACATATAGTGTCATGGACATATTTTTGCTGCTCGTCGTCTGTGTGCCAAGTTTTCCAGAGAGTGATCTAGCTTCCAACTCGCCACCTTCAAGAACATTTTCCAAAAGAATGCCCCCAAGATGGATAAACACAAGGTGAGCCAAAAATCTTTGATCACACTCATGGACAAAACTTGAAGAAGTGGAAATTCTTTGTTGTCACCAGTCATCTATTTTTTTAAGGAGACAGAGGCTGTTCACACTTAATTATCTCGATAATGCACAATTTGGATTATAAATTATAAACACAAGGTAATAAGGTCAAATCCAAATAGTGTGTAACGTTTCAGTAACAGTATTGTTACCATCTTCAGACAAAAGTACTGAATGAGAAATTTTACCACAGCTATTTAAAACATTTATTAAAACATGCTGTGGTAAAATTTTCATTCAGTACTTTTGTCTGAAGATGGTAACAATGCTGTTACCGAAATGTCACACACTATTTATTTATTTGGATTTGGTTTCATTACCTTGTACTTGGTTATCTCGTGTCTTCAATAAAGGTTACTGTAATATCTTTCAGAGTTATTGTCTGAATCCCGATATACATGCTAGAAGGTACAACTTCTTTAAGTTTTGTCCATGAGTGTATACACACTTGGTTATCTCGTATGTCTTCAATAAAGGTCACTGTAATATCTTTCAAAAGATTCATTCATCAATTATACTAATTATCAACAAGTCTTAATTGTCACACGCATTTACAAATGTAGATTTTAAAAATACTCGTAATCTTATAAATTTGCATATAGAAATATGCAATTTAGTTAATTGAATTATAATTGGAATTATGTTTGACTCTCTTCTTGCTCAGCAAAACCAATACAATGAGATTTTTGACAATATTTTATAGATTTAACTAAGGTCTGATGATGTGATGGAGATAAACACTGACTCACATCTGGCCTGTCAAAGTCTTCCTCAGCACCTGGCTCATCAGGTGACGTTTGTGTATTCCCAACGCAAAATTGTAGCCTAATCTCTTAGTGACACAGTGAGATCGCCGTGAGAACAGCCATTTTTGTCTTCTTCTTCTTTCTTATCTACACTCAATCATATCAGGGTATCAAGCTTGTAAAGCTTGAGATCATGACTGGGTGAAGTAGAATGCGTCTGCCTTTGTCATTAAGACTGGGAGCACTACTCAGTGGCAGGCCGACTTAGCTCCAAAAGAAATGGGCGCCTCTGACATGAGGAACAGATGCCATGTGCAGCTGCTCTTAACGTGGAGTACAAACGCTACCCATCCTGTATCCCTAGATTAGGAGCCCTTACAGGGTACTATCAGCTGAGCCCAGGTTTTTTAGCGAGTTTGTTACTGCTCCTCCTCCTCCTTTTTCATCCGTTTTGTAAAAATCATGAATGATTGACCAAATTTACTCCAACAACCACTAATGGAAGACTACATACAATAGTTTTCTGGAGTATCAAGTATATTGGGCTAGGATTCTCATGAGGTATTTTGACAATAGCGATAATTTTATCACTGACAGAGTCACGGAGTTCATTACTCTATGATGAAAATAGAACATGGAAAAGTACTGGGATCCGGTAGTGATATGGTACATTTTGGATGGTTGATAAGAAGCACAAGGTCACAAATCAGTTTACCAAACATGATGATATATATGATAAAGCACAATTTGGATTATAGATTATAATAAAAGAAAATAAGACCTAATCCAAATAATTTATTAGTGTGTGACGTTTCGGCAACAACATTGTCACCATCATCAGACAAAAGAATAAATTTTTTTTTTTCTTTTGTCTGATGATGGTGACAATGTTGTTGCCGAAACGTCACACACTAATAAATTATTTGGATTAGGTCTTATTTTCTTTTATGATGATATATAATTTACTCATTTAATTTTAAACACAAGGTAAGATCAAATCCAAATAAAAAATAGTATGGCGTTTCTGTAACAGAGAGCCAAAATGAAACACTACACACTATTTATTTATTTAGAAATTTGGTTTTATTATCTTGTTTTCATGATCCATATTGTGCCTTATCACTTATTCGATTTTGGTCTTGTTACCTTAAAATTTGGAGTTAAGGTTAAGAAAAAGGCATCTTTCAATTGTGCATTTGAAAGTTTTTTTTATGGCTTTGATACCATCTATTTGGCCATATTCTTTTTTGTATATACAGTTAAACCTGTCTATAGCTGGGACTCGCCAAAATAGGGTGTTATAGAGAGAGGTCACTTTTAATGTAAATCGCATCGTACTACGTATTTAAAATTGGCGCTATAGATAGGGAGGTGCTATTTAGAGGGGGTGCTATAGAGCAGTTTAACTGTATATTATCCCATATAATAAAGTACAATTTGGATTATAGATTATAATACAAGGAAATAAGACCTAATCCAAATAATTTATTAGTGTGTGACGTTTCGGCAACAACATTGTCACCATCAGACAAAAGAATAAAATTATTGTCTTATTCTTTTGTCTGATGATGGTGACAATGTTGTTGCCGAAACATAGCACACTAATAAATTATTTGGATTAGGTCTTATTTTCTTGTATTATATATTATCCCATTGTATAATTATACAAGGTCATGTAGACTATATTCATTGATCAAATTCACAATTATAAGAGTCCATGATGGAGAGCTGCTGTCATTGGTTGGTTATCCACCACATGACAGTCATTACCCCCCCCCGCCATATTCTGGAATCAATGAAAAGTTATTCATTCTGATAAAGGTAAAAGCAATTGAGTTGCATTATCAAGAGATACTTTTTTTTTTAAATTCTACCTGATTTGGTACTTTTTTTTTTTTTTTTTTCATTTTTCTATTTTGTTTATAAACTTAAATCATTATTAGTATGCCATCTGCTATTGAAATTTGAACTTTTACGATGACTTTTACAATAAAATAATTGATTACTTGCTTCCTTACTCAAGGTAAACACAAGGTAATAAGACAAACCATCTTCAGACAAAAGTACTGAATGAGAAATTTTACCACAGCATGTTTTAAATAGTTACTGTTATCAATTCAGTACTTTTGTCTGAAGATGGTAACAACGCTGTTATCGAAACGTCACACACTATTTATTTATTTGGATTTGGTCTTATTACCTTGTGTTTATAATCTAGAATCCAAATTGTGCCTTATCACTTGCTTCCTTACTGAAATGGTAAAAATAATGGGAGGGCCTCTGGCTTATCAATGGTGAACTCTCCCAGGGGTTTCACCAGTTTAAGCTACCATACCACTCTATTATTGTATTGGACTGTTTTGCTTTTATATTCCTTTCCATGATTGATCAAGAAGCTATTTTTATTGGTTGCAGAGATACAGCCTGCACCGCACTGATGAGAACCTGTAATATGATGAGTTAGCCTGTCTTGAATAGGATTTTTTTTGTCATCATGATTGACATTTTGCAATTCTCAACCTGCAACCCCCAACCACATTATTGACTCATCCATTGATAAGCTCTACTCATCCCCAGCAGACACCATCAACAAGCTCTACAAACTTCTTCTTTCTTATCTCCACTCAATTATATTAGGGTATCAAGTTTGTAGAGCTTGAGACTTTTGATGGTGTCTGCCGGGGAAGAGTAGAGCTCATCACTGGATGAGTCAATACAGTCAATAATGTGTTTTGGGGTTGCAGGTTGAGAATTGCACTTAGTACATAGTGGGAAAACCATGCAACCATTCTGGAAAGTCATTGTCCGTAGATGACTAGACTTAAGTCTGGAAATCAAAGACAGTTGTTCCCTTGGGAGGACAGAACCGGTGCTTGTCCCCCCCTGCTCTGTACCAGTCATGTGCAGCATTAGATTTCCATTCCTGCAGGCATTGGGTTTTGATGGTACGGAGGAGGTCTCTATCATCTAGTCGGGTGGTAGATTCTCTTGCTTCAGGTAGGCCAAGAGCTCCAGCGTTTGCCAGAGAGTCTGCTTCATTTCCAGGAATTCCAAAGTGAGCTGGAAGCCATCTTGATACCCTAATATGATTGTTGAGTAGAGATAAGAAAGAAGAGGAAAAGCAACTTTTCTTGAAAGCTGATCCAGTTTTTATTGTAATAAAGTATATCATTTAGTTTTTTTATATTTAAATAGTAACAATGATTTTTTATATTAACATTTTTGTGTGCTGTATGTGCAGAAAACACAGAGCCTCTGATCTCAAAGAAGTACAAGAAAGATATGCCAAGAGCTTCAATTTTCAAATAGAGATGCCAAATATATTTTACAATTCTCTGTCAAAATCTACAAAACCTTCTTGTTATTCTGACAGATTCTACTAAGCATATCCATTTGACTGCTTGATAAGACTATAATTGAAATTTATTTTGAGATAATAGTATGGGTCCATACCTTTGTACCATGCAGTTAGAACTTAGCATGTACCAATCTGTCAGAATCTTCAGAACACAGTCCTACTGTACCATTCTCTCAGAATCTCCAGAGGATGCATCTGTACCATTGCAGTACCATTTGGTCTGAACCTTTAAACATCTGTACCATTCAGTTAGAACTTAGCATGTACCCATCTGTCAGAATCTTAAGAACATACATCCTACTGTACCATTCTCTCAGAATATCCAGAGGATGCATCTGTGCCATTACAGTACCATTTGGTCAGAACCTTTAAACATCTGTACCATGCAGTTAGAACTTAGCATGTACCAATCTGTCAGAATCTTCAGAACATACATCCTTCTGTGCCATTCTCTCAGAATCTCTAAATCTGTACCATTGAAGTACCATTTGGTAAGAGCTTTTAAACATTTGTACCATGGGGTACAGGAGATTCGGATCTCATTCCATTGTACCAGCAATCTAAATGGATCTCAAGCACATACTTGTGTTCTACTATAAATCTGATATATTCTAACCTGTCCTTATGGCTAAATCAATATATATATACACCTATGTTTATACCCTACATTCTGCCATATATTTTATACATGTTGTTTACATTGCTACTTATATTGCTATGTCAATAAAGTTGTTCTCTCTTAAGCTATAGCGTATATTTTCTTATACCATATTTACACATTCTAACAACACTAACAAGATTTAGAACAGGACATCTCAAGTCATTGAAAATAGAAAATAACAACAAAATCTACCCCACTTGCCCAAAATGTAGCTTGGCATCTATAGCTCCAGAACACAGGCTTGCATTAGATGCACTAAACAGGACCTTTGGGAGAGGCCGCTGCTCATCATAAAACAGCTTAAGGAGCATGAACTCATGGAATTCGTGTAATCTTTACACAAAAAGATAAGAAACAACAACAACAACACATTCACTGGTTAGAAGTCTTGCCATCTATGTAAATGGATATGCAACTAAAGATTGATTATAGGGCAATAATGCACCACTTTATGTATAAGAAAACATTAAAGCATGAAAGTTTCTTTTACACATAAAATAAACCTGTCCTTACTGCAATGAAAAAATATTGGGAGGGCTTGGTTCATCAGTGGTGAACCCTCCCAGTGGTTTCACCAATTTAATCTACCAGACTGCTTTTTAGACTGTTGTTGTTTCTTATCCCCTTGTGTAAATATTACACGGATTCCATGAGTTCATGCTTCTCGAGCTATTTGATGATAAGCAGCAGCCTCTCCCAAAGGTCCTGTTTAGTACATCTAATGCAAGCCAAAATGTGTTCTGGAGCTGTAGGTGCCAAGCTACATTTTGGGCAAGTGGGGTAAATTTTTTATTTTCTATCTTCAATGGCTTGGGAGGGCCATTTAGATTATATGTTGTTGTTGCTTCTTATTCCCTTGTGTAAAGATTACACAAATTACATGATCTCATGGAATGGGGTGTAGGGGTGCAGCTTTCGTTGATCATGGAACCATGATCCAGGCACACTTTGGTGAAAGTCTGACTTTGCCTGTAGTTTGAGGCTGTTCCTAACATGGAAGCAGACGCCTTTGCTGCTGACTCTAACACTAGTACAGACACAGCTCCTCCATATCCCTGGAGTGGGACCCTTGCTGAGGTCTATTAACCGGGTCATTTGAAGTCAGGATTTTTAAAGAGGTCTACTCCTCTTCTAACAATGCTGCTGTTGGTCCGCGACTGCTTATTTGTCAGAGTTATTTTGCTTGTTTCACTGCTGTCCTTCATATCTGAAGGTTGTTCCCCTATCTGCCCCCTGGGGACATGCCCTGTAGCAGTCAGCTCTGCCAAGGGATTTAGATTGTATACAATGTATGTATGTACACAGTAGACAATACTGTATTGGACAATTCTGCTTATACAGTAGGACCTCCCTGTAAAAGAAACCTAATTGCAGAGCCAAAGTGTCCTTTAGGGAGAGGTGTCCTCTTACCGGAGAGTTGCTAAATTGTAAAAAAAATGGTAATTTTGCAAATGAAAACTATCCTTTGTGGAGAGTTGTCTGATAAAGGGAGGTTCTACTGTATATGCTGCACTGATGGGTAAAATCCTAGAAATAGGATTCAAGTAAATTATGGACTATACCGTCCTATAAACTTATGTCCATAGTTTGCTTGGATGCTATTTCTAAGATTCCACCCTTCAGTGTAGCATATATAAGTAGAATCATCCAATACAGTATTAGAGCTCTAAAAAGCAGTCTGGTAGATTAAATTAGGGAAATCACTGGGAGGGTTCACCACAGTCAAATAGGATCCTTTATAACATATAATAATAATCATGTGAAAAATAGTAAAGTGAAAAATTCAAATTAGTTTGAAATGATAAAAATCTTTTTATTTCTTATCTCCACTCAATCATATCAGGGTATCAAGCTTTGACAAGCATCATCACTGGGTGACGTAGAATGTGTCTGCCTTTGTCATTAAGACTGGGAGCACTACTCAGTGGCAGGCCGACTTAGCTCCAAAAGAAATGGCCGCCTCTGACATGAGGAACAGACGCCATTTGCAGCCACTCCTAACATGGAGTACAAATGCTGCTCATCCTGTATTCCTGGATCAGGAGCTCTTACAAGGTACTATCAGCCAGGCCAGCTGAACCCAGGTTTTTTAGTGAGCTTGTTACTGCTCCCCCTCCTCCTTTTTCATCCGGGCTTGGGACCGGCAAAGGAGGAGTTAATGGTAAAAATGATTACAGTAGAACCTCTTTCTCTACAGGACAACCACTAATTGCAGAGCCAAAGTGTCCTTTAGAGAGAGAGAGAGCTCTTCTTACTGAAGAACTTATAAATGGTAATATGGGTGAGATAAAAACTGTCCTCTATTGAGAGGTATCCTCTCTTAGAGGTCCTACCATATATGTATTCTTGTTCTCTCTCTCCAAATAAGTGATATGAAAAAAGAGGAGATAGGCTCTGTAGGGGACATCTAGTTACAGAGCCAAAGTATCCTTTAAGTAAAAGTGTACTCTTATGGAAGAGTTGCTATATAGTAAAAATGGTCTTCTTCTTCTTTCTTATCTCCACACAATCATATTAGGGTATAAAGCTTGTAAAGCTTGAGACTTTTGATGGTGTCTGCCAGGGAAGAGTAGAGCTCATCAATGGATGAGTCTTTGCAGTCAATAATATGTCTTGGGGTTGCAGGTTGACACTTAGTACATAGTGGGAAAACCTTGCAACCATTCTGAAAAGTCATTGTCCGTAGATGACCAGACTTAAGTCTGGAAATCAAAGACTGTTGTGATGACTGATGTAAAAATGGTAAATTTTGACAATGAAAACTCTTCAATGTGTAGAAGGCATTCTCTAGTGTGAATGTCTTCTCATGGAGGTCTCTACTCTACATCTAATGATTTAGTATTTTCTTAGTAATATGCTAATAATGAAAATATCCAAATTATTAATTTGTAACATAGGATTTCAACATTTATGGTACTGTTATGGGAAATGTCATGGTTAGGTTACAAGAAAGTGATGGCTCAAATATGAAGAGGTGGGGTTTGTATTGGGGATGCAGCTAGAATTACATTTTATTCCGAGCATTTCAAATGGAAGAGGTGAGAGGCACTTGCCACTAATTCCATTGTCAGTCTTCTATGGTTTAGTCTTTGTGCACATTTGCACCTGTCTTCCTATCATAGTATGTGGTCCTGTTGCCACTACAGGAAGCATTCTGTACAGTCCAGCTGAGTTGTCCTTGAATAGACAGTCTTCTTGTGGTTGTCTTTGCATCTCAAGCTGTCTTCCTATTAGAGTATGTGATCCTGTTGCACTTCCAGGAAGCATTCTGTACAGTCCAGCTGAGTTGTCCTTGAATAGACAGTCTTCTTGTAGTTGTCTTTACACCTCAAGCTGTCTTCCTATTAGAGTATGTGATCCTGTTACACTTCCAGGAAGCATTCTGTACAGTCCAGCTGAGTTGTCCTTGAATAGACAGTCTTCTTGTGGTTGTCTTTGCATCTCAAGCTGTCTTCCTATTAGAGTATGTGATCCTGTTACACTTCCAGGAAGCATTCTGTACAGTCCAGCTTAGTTGTCCTTGAATAGACAGTCTTCTTGTGGTTGTCTTTGCATCTCAAGCTGTCTTCCTATTAGAGTATGTGATCCTGTTGCACTTCCAGGAAGCATTCTGTACAGTCCAGCTGATTTGTCCTTGAATAGACAGTCTTCTTGTAGTTGTCTTTACACCTCAAGCTGTCTTCCTATCATAGTATGTGATCCTGTTGCACTTCCAGGAAGCATTCTGTACAGTCCAGCTGATTTGTCCTTGAATAGACAGTCTTCTTGTAGTTGTCTTTACACCTCAAGCTGTCTTCCTATCATAGTATGTGATCCTGTTACACTTCCAGGAAGCATTCTGTACAGTCCAGCTGAGTTGTCCTTGAATAGACAGTCTTCTTGTAGTTGTCTTTACACCTCAAGCTGTCTTCCTATCATAGTATGTGATCCTGTTACACTTCCAGGAAGCATTCTGTACAGTCCAGCTGAGTTGTCCTTGAATAGACAGTCTTCTTGTGGTTGTCTTTGCATCTCAAGCTGTCTTTCTATCAGTATGTAGTTCTGTTACACTTCCAGGAAGCATTATGTGCAGTTCAGCTGAGTTGTCCTTGAATAGACAGTCTTCTTGTAGTTGTCTTTGCATCTCAAGCTGTCTTTCTATCAGTATGTAGTTCTGTTACACTTCCAGGAAGCATTCTGCACAGTCCAGCTGAGTTGTATTTGAATAGACAGTCTTCTTGTAGTTGTCTTTACACCTCAAGCTGTCTTCCTATTAGAGTATGTGATCCTGTTGCACTTCCAGGAAGAATTCTGTATAGTACAGCTGTGTTTCCCTTGAATACAGTTTTCTTGTGGTCATTGATATTGCAACCATGTGATCGCTGATGTTTATTCTGCCTTGAGCTCCCTCTGATTATTCCAGCATCTTCTGCTCCTATCAACCATTTCTAGGCTCGACAAACCTTCCCCCTATGCATGTGTGCAGCTAGGACAAACTTCAGGACTCTTATTGTTTCGATCTTTTGACCCACACCAGTTTGACAACTCCCTCATTGTCTGAAACTTGTCTTTCACCTACTTCAATATTGTCAATATTGTCCTGGTGTCACAACCCAACCAGAATGTCCTTATTCACAGATTTCACATAATTGTGAGCACCCATTGCTGTCCTCTTAGGTGTATCTACATCTGCCATTCTAATGCCAAAATCATTTGGGATTTATTGCATCAGTCTGTATTTTGCTTAGTTCTAAGTACCTATCTATTTCTTCTCAACTAGGTTGGTAGTATGGTTGTCCTCTCAGACTTCCTTTCTATGGCTAGTCTTTTGATGGTATCATAGGGTCTATCTATTTCTCCTCAACCAACCATAGGTTGGTGGCTGGCAGTATTCCTGTCCTCTCAGAGCTTCCTTTCTATGGATAGTCTTTTGATGTTACACTGAAATTTTCCATGAATTACATTCTTTGTCTTGTTCTTCTCAGTCCATACAAATTTATAATCATATGTTATTTAAAATGAGTACATGCACATTCAATTCCACAAAAACTTGTATTCTTTTTTTGAGCAATAATGATTCTCATAAATCACTATTTTGTCTTTGCTCATGGCCAACATAGATTTAATTCTCTTCCGTCATGAGAGAATTGAAGCTCTATACAACAATCAAAATGTTTCTAGCCATTTTTAAATAAATATACTGAGCACATTCAAAAATCTGTGATTTGAATATAATGTACTGAAATAATTTAACTCCATATTAATTGCACTCTTTTTGTATATTTTTAATTAATGAAAAAGCAAGTTGTGGGTTTATGATTTTATATTGGTTTAGAAATTAAGGTTGTATTCTTTTTGGAGGATGTTTCTTTTCTTTTTATTGATGTCCGAAGTTTACGCAGGGCTATTTTATCACAAAGTAGACTGTCATCTTCTCCTTCTAAATATTCAAGTAATCCTTCGATGTAGGCTAGAGCTGTGGAATGGGGAATTTTGGGAGTACATTCCTCTTCTTCTTTATTTATTTGAGGATCCTTCTCTTTAGTCAGAATTTGATCTACAATTTCTTCTCCAGTTAGGTTCTGGAAACCTGGGTCATTATCATCACAGTGTAGCCATTGCACTACATTATCCTTATCTACAGTCTCTCCACCTTCTAACGACTGAGCAATGTGAGATATTTCTGTAGCCACTACCATTTCTTCTTCCAAAGATCTATTTGAAATTTCATTTGCATTGTCATCAGGAAAAAGCTTTTTCCAAGATCTAGCTAAGGTTATCTTTACATTATCCCATGCTGAAGCTATATCGTTGATTGCATCAAGAATAGAATGTTCTTTCCAAAATGATTTTAAGCCAATACCTTCTTTGACGTACTTTTGTAGAAGTTGTGCTCTGTAGAATCGTTTTAAACATGAAATAACACCTTGCTCCATAGGTTGAATTAAGGATGCGACATTGGAAGGTAGAAACTTTACAAAGATCATTCCGCAATCAGATTTTAAAACTTCTTCAAGAGAATGAGATGGAGCATTGTCTAGCAAAAGAATAGCTTTTGGTGGCAATCCAAGAGTTACTAAATAATCTCGAACTTCAGGCACAAAACTGTGATGAAACCAATGTGTAAAAATGTCACGGTCCATCAAAGCTGAATGTTGACTATAGTAATTGAGTGGTAAGCTGTCTAGAATTGATACAGTTCCTTTGAATGATCTTGGTTTCTTTGATTTACCAATTAGAACAAGTTTTAATTTATGATTTCCTGTTGCATTCCCACAACATAAAATTGTTACTCGTTCTTTACTCATTTTAGTTCCTGGAGATTGTTTTTCATTCTGATATGCAAGAGTTTGTGTAGGTAAACATTTCCAATGTAAACCAAATTCATCTGCATTATATATTTGTTCTGGAGACAAATCTTCTCGAGTAATAAATTCTTTGAAATTTGTTTGAAATTCTTTAGCAGCATTATGATCAGTATTAAGACTTTCACCCTGAATACTTATTTCTCTAATACCATACCTTTGTTTCCATCGTGTTAACCAACCAGACGAAGCTGAAAATTCACCTTCAAAACCCAACTTTTGATAAAAGAACTTTGCTTGATTTGCACAAATTAAACAATTAATTGGTTTACCACTTGCACGTTGTTGACTAAACCATTCTAGCATTGCACTATCTAAATCTTTGTAGGTTGACTTTTTCAATGATTTACGATTTTTAAATCCATTTAGTGATTCTGCTGATGCTGTAAAGGATAAAATGTCATTCTTTTTCTTTTTAATATCACGAACAGTTTGCTCTCCAATTTTATACTGCATTTGTAATTGCCTGATATTTACACCTTTATCTAATTGTTCAATTATTTGTAATTTTTCTTCAATAGTGAGTCGTTTCCGTTTGCCCATATTGCCCTTAGACATTACTAAAACTCTAATTATCCATAGGGTAATTTATACAAACGGCAAATTACTACAATTAAAATATGGGTGGATGACACTTTATGAAACCAAAACTCTATCGATGATTATACATTACTTTTAAGCGAAGAAATATTTATTAGGCTTACTTCTAATTTGTTATTTTTGTAAGCTCCAGAAGTCCAGATTATATTAAATGATAAAGTTAAGTTGAATAAATACAATGACATTAAAGGAATTACAAATTAGAGCAAAAGAGAGAGTGAGAGAAAGTTTGTTATTGTCACACAGCATTGCCGTATGATATTTATTGATTTTACAATACATTTTCTCCGTAAATAAAAATATTTTTAAAAATTAAAATAAAGTTCACAATAAATAAATAATGTTTATTAAATAACAAAAATAATTTTCCTTTAATAATAAAAATTATTCTTCCAGCAATAAATAAACGAACTTCCCAAAATTTAAATACAGTTGCCAAAACATAAGGGTAAAATTAACCCAGGTTTCTGAAGCGTACAAAAGATGTCGTCAACTAGCTGGTTTGTTCTTTATACTTAAGTCTTTTTGATTTTATTCACAATGGCGGTAAGGAAGTCCGAATATTAGGTGGCGCTAAGCAAATTAATTTCTTTGAAGACTTTCCAGCGTTGCCAGATTGAGATTGCGAATTCCTAGGCGATCTGAAATATTCAGTGTTGGAAAGCTGAGATATGAAGAGGAGGTGACCATTTGTTTGTATAATTATAAATAAAATATTAAACGTTTTTTCAATTTTTATCAAAGTAATGATAATTTTGATATATGATATTTTATTAGAAAATTTGGATCAAATCTCATATCTGTGTGGCCCTCATTAAAAATAAAATATGAAGTGAACACTTTTTGAAAAGAAAAGGAAAATCTCCATTTTATTAAGCTATTAAATAAAATTATGAAATATATATAAAATAGGCTTATATATTGTGGCAGAGTATTTTGGAATTAATCAGATAATTATTATTGTACATATTTTGTTATTCAATATCTTTCTCTCATTGTGCATCTGTTCTTTCATGTAAACAAGTTGGAAATTAAATTGTTTTGTCAACCTTACTTTTGTCTTCCCTTATTTTTCTAAATGACATTCTGACAGAGATGCCGTGGAGATATATTAAGAGTGACAAACACAAGATCGCTGAGCAGACCTTGAGGCCATGGGATCTTAAAACTGTATTTTCTGTGACAAAGTCAAGATGATGATGTCTCTATACAAGGTACTTTCATTAAAATATCTCAGCATTTTTGCAAATAAAAATTAATACAAAATAAAAAGAAAATATTATTTAGTAATCTTCAAAATAATCTCTTCCCAAATTTAAACACTTATGCCATCTCGCTTCATAATTTTTTTTTAGCATTTTTTATAGTCATCTTTTTAAAACCTCTGAAAAACTTCAGCATTTTTCTATTATAATTTCTCGTTACTTGAATCATTTTTCTTTAAAAGTGATATTCTAATTATATTGTATAAGAAAAGGTCTTTTAGGGCAAGAAAAGGTGAGTTTGGGGCCTGAGGAAGTAATGAAACTTTGGTCTTAGCCATGAAATTCAAAACTGAAACAATATGAGGTCTGACTTTGTCTTTGTGGAGAACCCAATCCTGAGAAGCCCATTTTTCTGATCGTTTCCTCTTTATGTCTTCCTGTAGCCAGCGCTAAACATGGATATAGATATGTTTATTGATTAATGGGTTATCCTTCTTGAAATTTTTTAAATGAAGGGTTGCATTAACACGAATATAGATAAAATTTTGCCGGGAGGATATTGTGATCTATAAAAATAAAAAAAGCATTTCTACTGTCAAAACTAGACGCCATCTATGGACCGTGAAAACAAGCGGCCTCAGGTCGGTGACAAAGCCACAAAATTATATTTAGAAAACTGAGAAGTGCCCACCTGAAGACCATGGTTTCTGGCTAATAGACCTCTTCAGTTCAGGGCAGACTTATTCCATGAGAGAGATCCACAAGGGATCAAATGGAATCTTAACAACACATTTTATGGAATAAAGCACGCTCTGAATTGACGAGGGCCATAGCCCAAAACCATGGTCTCCAGGCGGGCGATTCTCAGTTTGCCAAATCTGGTGTTGTGGCTTTATCACCGACCAGAGGCCGCTAGTTCCGATGATGGCCACTAGATGACGTCTTGTTTTGATATCTATTTTGAGTATATTTATATATTTTTATAGATTAACATAAATATTCACATAAATGTATTTTATGATGCATTAGCGCGCCATCTGTTATCAAAATACGAAACTATTATAGACGCGTATGATTCTTTTAAAAATAAAACAATTTCTACTGCCCTTACTGCAAGCCAGGCCCTCCCATTAATTTTTCCATTGCAGTAAGGGCAATAGAAATTGTTTTATTAAAAAAAAATCATAGTGTCTATAATAGTTTCGTATTTTGATTGGGAAAGAAAACTTTATCTAATTACGTTATCTGAATTATATAAAATATTTCACTCCAGTTCAATATATCTCAAAATATATATTAACACACATTACACTATTCAGAAACCGAGAAATAAATTCTCAATAAAATTTGAGGAAATCGTTTAATTGTTATAAAGTTGGTTTCCCTAGAAACAACAAAGAAACTCTTACAAGTTACTCCTCACTGCTCTGAGATATAGAAGCGACCATGGCTGTCCTGATTGGAGTTATTCTGCTCGTGTTCCTGAGCGTTGGAGAGATGCGGCCGATAATTCGACGGCCTGAGGCCACAGCGAGGAGTCCCGTGGAGGAAGACGTATTCGCCCTCATTTTCTGGAGGCCCGACCGGGCTCTGACCGGTCTGGAGCTGGCCCTGGTGGCCTGGTTCAGCCTCTGACTGTACCTGCTGGTCCGACGTCGCCGTAGGAGGCCTGTCCTGGACCCCTGCTGAAGTCCCCCCCTGTACCTGGTAGTCCGGCGCCGTCATAGAGACCGTCCTGGACCCTGTTGAAGTCCCTCCCTTGTACCTGGAGGAGACCATATCATTGGAACCAAGCCAAAATTCCTTTTTTATTTTACTTTTAGTTGTTGTAATGTGAATAAATGTCGTGTTTTTTGAACCTTTGATTTTTTTCACTATTCACACCTAGATCGGCTCTATTTAACCAGTTTTGTTCTTTTAAAACTAAAATATTTTATAATAAGTAGCAAAATGTTAAAATAAATACACTAGGACATTTACTTAGTCACAGGTTCCTATGGGCTTAGTAGCAAAAGGTTTTCAGAATATATATTAAGAATTTATTTAGCTATATGTTCCTATGGTTAGAAGCACAGTTATCAGAAATGTACTTAGGATATTTGCTTAGTTTTTTGGGTTAATATTTGTTTATTTATATCAATGTTAGGACACAATGTGACCACAGTATGCCATGATTCACCCAGAACCCCACCTAACCTAACTATGTCCCACCCTTCCCCATCTAAGCTGCAAACCTCTGGTGATAGTTAGGTTTAGAGATAGAGCCTACCTAAAGCCCTCAGTCTTGACAGCACCGAGCCAAAGATGGACTGGACACTTCTTCCCTGTGTTCGAGCTACATGTCCCATGGAGGCTGACTTGAACCCACCAACACCAAGCCAGAGTCCAAGATGGACTGAGACGTCCCTTCCCTGTAGTCGAGCCACGTGATCCATGGAGGCTGACTTGAACCCAGCAACAACAAGCCAGAGTCCAAGATGGACTGAGACGTCCCTTCCCTGTAGTCGAGCCACGTGATCCATGGTGGTTGACTTGATCCCAACAGCACCAAGCCAGAGTCCAAGATGGACTGAGACGTCTCTTCCCTGTAGTCGAGCCAACTGACCCATGGAGGTTGACTGGACCCCAACAGCACCAAGCAAGAGTCCAAGATGGACTGAGACGTCTCTTCCCTGTAGTCGAGCACCTGACCCATGGTGGTTGACATGACTCCAACAGCACCAAGCCAGAGTCCAAGATGGACTGAGACGTCCTTTCCCTGTAGTCGAGCCACCTGACTTATGATGGTTGACTTGATCAAGCACCAAGACAGATATCAGCATGCCTATGAGCAAGCCACAGACCCATGGTGGGTGTTAAAATCACCATCTTCAGGCAGAACACCAGCTCCACCACAAGCCCTGAACCTTTCAAAGCCGAACCCAAGATTCCCAGAGCCCACAATGTTAATTGTATTTATCATTGTTGTAAGGTTCCAATCAAAAAGAACGAGTTTAAAGAGACATGAGAAGCTTCACAGCAATAGAAACTCAAACTTTATTATTCTCTTCACCTATATATATACATCGCGCTACTCGCGGACATGCAAATATATTCACCTTTCATAAGAAACAACATGTTAAATATATAAAACAAAACAATACTATGCAAATATGTCGAGGTATGCGTCAGACTCCCCCTCCATGACCTCTCTTCACTCCTGTGATGAGACTCTTTTGAAGGTCTCTTATTTTGTTGAAGATCTGAAGGCCCAGAGGTATCGTCTGAAGGCTTAGAGGTATGGTCTGCAGGCCTAGAGGTATCGTCTGCAGGTCTAGAGGTATCGTTTGCAGGCCTAGAGGTATCGTCTGCAGGTCTAGAGGTATCGTTTGCAGGCCTAGAGGTATCGTCTGCAGGCCTAGAGGTATCGTTTGCAGGCCCAGAGGTATCGTCTGCAGGCCCAGAGGTATCGTCTACAGGCCCAGAGGTATCGTCTGCAGGCCTAGAGGCATCGTCTGCAGGTCTAGAGGCATCGTCTGCAGGTTTAGAATAGTCATAGGGTTGGATGTACTTGCTGGCCTGAGGAGCTTTCTTCAAGACAACTAGCCAGAGATATGGGACTCCCAACTCATCCAAGTCTTCAGTTTCTGAACGAGATCTTTGACTTTCTTCGGCGGCAATCTGCGTTGCTGTCTCCTCAATGGATTCAGTATGCATTTCACAAGCAGAGTTAAATTCTCGTATTTCATTATGGGTCCAAATTAGCTGAGAAACATTCTCGTAAAAAACATTCGGATTAGGATCATCATTCTCTACAAGTCGAGATATCTCAAAATCTGTCAACTTGGCAATGCAGTTGTTGGTTGGGATTTCATAATTCTCTCCATATTCAGGATGAAAAAAGATAAAATGAGATAAATTCATATCATGCCAATCCAAATTATTCTTTTCACCATCTTCAATAATATTTGAAAAACATTTAGATCCCAAATCAGGAACAATCCAAAAATCTTTAGGATAACAAAGATTGGCTTGAGCACTACCTTGTAAGGTTCTTAAAGCATCAAAAATATTTATTTCCTTTTTAAAAGCATCGCTTCGTTCGATTTCATCCCATCTACATTCATGACCATCAATAGTATCAGATGCAGGAAGAAGTTCATCATCTCGTATAATAATTTCTTCAGTTATATGGATTTTACCATCTTCTTTATCTCCGTCTTTAGAATTCACTTTATCAGGTTTCTGAAGAGGCTCCATAGTGTAAGGGATGCAATTGTCCTTTTTTGCTGCGTCATTGGAAAAGTCTACGCCATTGATATCGTGGCTATGTATCTCATTCAAATCCAAGTGTTTTAGCGCTTCTCTAATCTGGTTACACCACATCATACCATGATCGTGCTTGAAAACATACTGGTAAAAAAACAAAAGGTTTGCCTTCATTGCCAACGAATAACATGGGATTAGTCCACTTAGGAATCAGGTTATATAAATGTCCTATAGATGCTGGTCTACCTACGTCTTTAAGATATGCCAGCACAGGCTCGTCATATTCCTCAAATTCCCCAGCAGTAGACTGTCCCCATGAACGTCTTTTTAAATTCAATCGTCCAATTCTATAAATAGTTGAAAACTTGTCGCTTGATAAGACTTCACCAAAGCAAATACATTGGACACCTTTTCCTACATATTTCATTCTTTTTTCCTTCGAAAATATCAGCGAAGGTTACAAAAGCATTATGTACGGATGCTGTTAGCAATTCCTCAAGTCCTTCAGCTTCTCTTCTGAATCCACTTTCTATCTCTGAAATTTGCATCATTCCAATGTCGTATTTATCAAGCATGATTTTTTGCATCTGGCTGAATTCTTTAGCATAAATCCAAACTTTTTGGCAGCGTGTTAATTTCTTTAATATTAACAAACGACATCTTGCGTGATTGCATTTATCGAAATCACCTATTCCATGGCAGATAATAGCATCACATATTCCTAATTTCATATTTCTTTTTTCACCGCTTGTTTGAAACGAATAAATTCCTTTTTTTGAGAGTTTCCAATAGAGTATCGTAACAAGGTAGCTCTCTCAAAGCTCTTTTCAATAACTTCATGTCTTCGGTGATGGTGTTTCTGTTATTCCAGGTGGTGGGGAGGCTCAACTCCTTTGGAGGTGCTTCTTCGCCGGTACCAGGCTTTGGTTCTTTTTTGCCAGTACCAGACTCCTTAGTAGGTTCTGACATCATATCGCCACGCTGTAAGATTCAAAGGAAAAACAGGGTAACGTGGTAAGATTCTTTAATAGAACACGACGAGCTTTCAGGCAGCAACTGCCCTTCTTCAGGTCTTATACAAGTGTAGACAAAGAAGTGCCATATTTATAAGCGAAAATATTTACATATATACGCGCAAGGAATAAGAAATTTTACATACTGAAGATTGGAAAGGGGAATTTGCATATTTACAAATAAAAATAAAACAAACTCTGTGTGAGAAATAGAGGCAAAAAACGGAGATAAAAATTAAACCTGAAGGCAAAACACGGAGATAAAAATTGAACCGTAAATAACAATAAAACCCAGAAACATATCAGCGAGTGAGGCCGTAAAATATTGTATATTGCGGTGGGAGATCAATCTTCCGGTTAAAACTGGGAGTACAGTTGGACACCAGTGCTTCCAGAACCAAGCGTTGGTACTTGTTTCCAATATCCCTGTATACAGAAATCGTATCGTCTAAATTAAAGGAATGGTCGAAATCTGCCATGTGTTGAAAGATGAGAGATTTTCGATCTTTGGAACGTATATTACGGTTGTGTTCGCGGATTCTAGTGGCGATGGTTCGACCAGTTTCACCAATGTAGCATTGCTCACAATCGTTGCATGATATTTTATAGATGCCGTTATTGAGGGATAGAGGGTTAAGTTTGATGGAGCTTTTTGTTATGGGGTGCCGTAAGGATGCTTCTAGGGAAGGCGAATTTTTGAAAAACGTGCGAATACCGAATTTTCGTAAAAATAACGCAATATCAGAGTTCGTGGTCGAAAAAGGAAGGACACAGACGTTTTTATACAGCGGAGGTGTAACTTTTTTGTGGTTCGGAACGTAAAAATGGCGGTCAATAAAATTATGAGGGTAACCGGCGGATAAAAGATGGGTGTAAACGGTACGCTTCTCCATCGTTCTAAATAAGGCAAGGGAACAATGAGTATATACCCGTTTGGAGAGAGTTTTTACCGTGGTGATTTTGTGAGAAACCGGGGCATGTGATAAAAAGTGTAAATAGGAGGGAGTGAAGTTAGGCTTGCGAAATACGGTGGTCTGAAAAGTGCCATTAGTGTTGATGACTAAAACGTCTAAAAACGGGATGCAATTAAAACAGGATGGGTTGTGAGTAAAACGGAGATCATGATGGTATGAGTTTAAAACCGTGAGTATGGGGAGATGGTCGGTATCACGATGGAGGCAAAAAATGTCGTCAACGTACCTCGACCACATCTCGTGATACCGACCATCTCCCCATACTCACGGTTTTAAACTCATACTATCATGATCTCCGTTTTACTCACAACCCATCCTGTTTTAATTGCATCCCGTTTTTAGACGTTTTAGTCATCAACACTAATGGCACTTTTCAGACCACTGTATTTCGCAAGCCTAACTTCACTCCCTCCTATTTACACTTTTTATCACATGCCCCGGTTTCTCACAAAATCACCACGGTAAAAACTCTCTCCAAACGGGTATATACTCATTGTTCCCTTGCCTTATTTAGAACGATGGAGAAGCGTACCGTTTACACCCATCTTTTATACGCCGGTTACCCTCATAATTTTATTGACCGCCATTTTTACGTTCCGAACCACAAAAAAGTTACACCTCCGCTGTATAAAAACGTCTGTGTCCTTCCTTTTTCGACCACGAACTCTGATATTGCGTTATTTTTACGAAAATTCGGTATTCGCACGTTTTTCAAAAATTCGCCTTCCCTAGAAGCATCCTTACGGCACCCCATAACAAAAAGCTCCATCAAACTTAACCCTCTATCCCTCAATAACGGCATCTATAAAATATCATGCAACGATTGTGAGCAATGCTACATTGGTGAAACTGGTCGAACCATCGCCACTAGAATCCGCGAACACAACCGTAATATACGTTCCAAAGATCGAAAATCTCTCATCTTTCAACACATGGCAGATTTCGACCATTCCTTTAATTTAGACGATACGATTTCTGTATACAGGGATATTGGAAACAAGTACCAACGCTTGGTTCTGGAAGCACTGGTGTCCAACTGTACTCCCAGTTTTAACCGGAAGATTGATCTCCCACCGCAATATACAATATTTTACGGCCTCACTCGCTGATATGTTTCTGGGTTTTATTGTTATTTACGGTTCAATTTTTATCTCCGTGTTTTGCCTTCAGGTTTAATTTTTATCTCCGTTTTTTGCCTCTATTTCTCACACAGAGTTTGTTTTATTTTTATTTGTAAATATGCAAATTCCCCTTTCCAATCTTCAGTATGTAAAATTTCTTATTCCTTGCGCGTATATATGTAAATATTTTCGCTTATAAATATGGCACTTCTTTGTCTACACTTGTATAAGACCTGAAGAAGGGCAGTTGCTGCCTGAAAGCTCGTCGTGTTCTATTAAAGAATCTTACCACGTTACCCTGTTTTTCATTAGTAGGTTCTTTTTCGCCAGTACCAGACTCCCTAATAGGTTTTTTTTCTCCAGCTTGGGTGTCAGGGATATCAATAATGCAATCAGAAAGTTTTTCTGTATTCTCTGAATCTTTGTCAATTTCCCCAGCTTGTGTGTTAGGAACATCAATAATGCAATCAGAAATTTCTTCTGTATTCCCTGTATTATTGTCAATCTCCCCAGCTTGAGTGGTAGGAACATCAATAATGTAATCAGAAATTTCTTCTGTATTCTCTGAATCTTTGTCAATTTCCCCAGCTTGAGTGTTAGGAACATCAATAATGCAATCAGAAATTTCTTCTGTATTCTCTGTATCTGTATCAATTTCCCCAGCTTGAGTGTAAGGAACATCAATAATGCAATCAGAAATTTCTTCTGTATTCCCTGTATTATTGCCAATATCCCCAGCTTGAGTGGTAGGAACATCAATAATGTAATCAGAAATTTCTTCTGTATTCTCTGAATCTTTGTCAATTTCCCCAGCTTGAGTGTAAGTGGCATCATCAAGGTCACAAAGTCCTGCATTATCTGCATCAATACCAGCAATCACATCTACCTCTTTTGTAATAGGCTCTGCACTTTCAGTTCCTAAAACTGACCTTTTATCAACTTGAGCTTTTTCGCTGTCTTCAACTTCACCAGAATTTTTTTTCAACTTCAGCCTTTTCACTTTCATCTGCTTCAACGGATTTTTTCTCAATTTCGGCTTTTTCACTTTCTTCCGTTTCTACAACTGAAATTTTCTCAACTTGAGATTTTTCACTTTCATCTGCTTCAACGGTTTTTTCTCAACTTCAGCCTTATGTCTTTCTTCCGTTTCTACAACTGAATTTTTCTCAACTTGAGATTTTTCACTTTCTTCAACTTCGAAAAGTAAGTCCATTATCAAACGTTGCTGCTTCACCATCGTCCTGATTTCAGACTTTTCAAGACTTTTTAGAGACTCAATATTTGCCTCTTCTTTCTCTTCTTCTTCGTCTACATCTTCAACAACTGAATATTTGAGATATTCTTTTTGTTCATAGTAATCCTCTTCGCTGAGATATTCTTCTTTCTTATTTCCACAAAGAATGCTCATCATCAAGCTTTGCTGATCAGCCATCGCCTTGATGAGGCTTTCCAGGGAAGGTCTTGAGGATCCTTCACTTCTTCGTCCTGTCGTCGGCTGCGCCATGTTGTAAGGTTCCAATCAAAAAGAACGAGTTTAAAGAGACATGAGAAGCTTCACAGCAATAGAAACTCTAACTTTATTATTCTCTTCACCTATATATATACATCGCGCTACTCGCGGACATGCAAATATATTCACCTTTCATAAGAAACCACATGTAAAATATATAAAACAAAACAATACTATGCAAATATGTCGAGGTATGCGACAATTATTATTGATTAGATTCTTAAGTTGGAAATTAAATTGTTTTGATAAAAAAAAAATTGCTTTGTCTTTCCTTATTTTTCTATGTGACATTTTGGTGGAGATACTGTGGAGATATATTAGGAATGACAAACTTAAGATCGCTGGGCAGACTTTGAGGCCATGAGATCTATGAACTACATTTTCTTTGATAACTCCAGAATTCGACCGATGTGTTAAAGCAAATTTTCTCTCGAAGAAGGTACGTTCATCAGATTCCCGGAATTTTTAAAATAACAAATAATTCAAAAAGAAAATTTTATTTAGTAATCTTAGAAATAGACCGCTTTTTAGAACTCTGATGTTGTATTGGATGATTCTGCCTATATATGCATAACTGAATAGCGGAATCTTTGTTATGGTATATAATCGTCCAATACAGCATTATAACTCTAAAAAGTGACCTGGTGAACTAAATGGCCGAAAGCACTGGAAGGTTCCTCGCTTATGAGCTAAGCCTTTCCAATATTTTTCATTGAGTATAAGTACACTAGAAGACCGTTTTTTTTTCAATTGTTTTAAAAACAATCGTGCTTTATCATTCTATTTATTACATATGTGTTATCTTCTGTGCGTTAACAACCACAGCACTAGCATTGTGTGTGTGACCTTTTGAAACTAAAAACCTTTAAGTCAATTAGAGTTTTGCCACAACCAGCTCTGTTGACACCTATCAAACTACTTAGTCCTTTAAGAGAGTGAACATTATTCAAGTTCCATTTAACTCTTTTTAATTGTACAATAGAGCCTCTCACTAAAGGAAATCTAGTTGCAGAGACAATGGGTCCATACCAAAGAGCAGATAATAGGTTAAAATAGCAATTTTGGCGATGGAAACTGTCCTATGTATAGAATTATCCGCAATCGTCTGGTAACATCCTAATGAGATGACGAACACAAGATAGAACTGAAAGAAATCCGAAATTAACTCTCGACTTCATTCTTGTAATGAAGAAAGACACTCTGTTGTCCTTGGGAGAAATTTTTCCAAAAGACGGAAAAGCCAAATTTATTTAGCCAACGGCTACAGACAGAAGAAGGCAAGGTACCAAGCGCTGCTCCACGAGCGACATTAATAGGTATCTATGGTTTATTCATAAGAAATCTCTACAAATTTCGCGTTGGAGATGCCACCTTAGATTGAACCGTCTCTGCAAAAGTGCTGATTTCATCCCGCGCCTTCCCTCAGGATAAATGACCCAGTTGGCAGTTCTTTTTCAAAACACATCCTTATAAAAACCCAGCATCAACTACTTGATGCAAGAATCAAAAAATTGTTTCTCTAATATTAGATTTCTCACCAAGTCAATCAAAGATCTTATATTTCTAGTATCCCAAAGAATCCCCCTGGCAGATCTTTCGAAGCATATTATAGAAATCACTATTGATATTAAGTCTCAAGAAAAAACAATTCTCGACAGGCACCATAAGAAACTTCTCTTTTGGAAAAAGAAATATGCCTTCCGTTACACCTTCTCTCATGACATTGGCCCCAAGTCTTCTACTCTCATTAACCTATCAAACTACACTCTGTCGCCATCTGAGACCTCGCTACTTGAGAAAGGACTGAAGTACCGCATCCCCTCCAATCCCAATCCTCCAGTAATCATCAGCGCCATTTAATCATCCATCAAATCCTTCAATCTGCAATTAGATTCATGGTAGCTAAGAATCTATCTAAGCCCTTTCTTCCTCCCTCTAACCATCTTGAAAACACCATTACACTGAAAAAACTCAAACTTCATAAATCAATAGTTATCACTAAGTCTGATAAGGGTGCTAATACAGTTATCTTGAATCAGGATAGTTAAATTTCAAAAATGCATAATTTACTTAGTGATGACACCACTTTTTCATCCATCACAGACCAAATCAGCCTCTCTGTTGTCAAGGATTTCAAAACCTCACTTCCCGACTAAAGAAATTTAAAAACATCTCACCTGATGATTATATCTCATTTACCTCTAACCTCCATAGTTCAGCCTATATATACGGCCTCCCCAAAGTACATAAACCAGAAGTACCTCTCCGTCCCATCATAGCCTATCACTTATCGCCCGCTTATCCTCTAGCTAAATATCTTTCCAGCTTCCTCTCCCCTTTATTAACCAATTACAATAATATCCTTTGAATTAATAGCATCCCTCACTTTATTAATGAATTAACAGCTCTTAAACCTGATCCTACCTTTACTATGTGTTCCTTCGACGTCTCCTCCCTCTACCTCTGTCTTCCCCATGAACTCATCACAGATAGCTTGATTCATTTCCTTCAATCACAAAATGTCGATACCCACACTTCTACAACCATAGTCCAACTCACCAAAATATGCTTAAGCATGAACACATTCACATTCCTACAGCACCATTATAGACAGTTCAGGGGCTCCCCAATGGGCAGCCCTCTATCTACCATTATTGCTGAAATAGTCATGACTAGAATAGATGAATGGATCACCCATACCCTCTCTACAGAAATTCCGTTCTGGCGCAGATACATTGATGATATCTTCTGTATATGCAAAAAAGGTCAAGAGAGCTTCATACTACTAACTCTTAATAATTACAATCAGGATATTTCCTTTACTCTATAAACAGAAACTAACCATGTTATATCTCATTCCTTGATATTTTAATTATTCGCACCCCATCCTCATTTCACACTACAGTTTATCATGAAAAAACAATGCCCCCCCTGTTACACTCACTACAATTCTCACTGTCCTACCTCCCTTAAAATCAATATTGTCAGAACCCTTACAAAAAGAATATACACCCATTGTTCCATAGACATCTTTAAAATAATAGAAAGAAATCGTATCATAACCCAGCTATCCGCAGCTTCTTTTCGGCTCTCGTTCATTAATAAATATACTTATACACCTACAACTTCCAATCCTTCCATGACTTACAGATCATTGTGCTTTCTTCCTTACTCCCCCTCCTCAGTAGATATAGCCAGAAAACTTAAATCTTATGGCATCCGTACCATATATAAAAACTCCCCGAATCTTCTTTCATCCCTCCGTCATCCTCATACTAAGTCCTCAGCTCCTCCTGACCCTCTTCGTTCTATGGGCGCAGTCTACTCCGTCTCATGCGAACAGTGTCCTGCCACTTACGTTGGTGAGACAGGTAGATCTGTGGCCATCAGGATGACTGAACATCCCCGTAATATTTCCAGGCAAGATACCAAATCCCTCATTTATCAACATATGCAGAGCACAGGCCACACTTTCAACATCAATAACCCCCACCATACATTACAGGCACATACATATCTTACACCAAAGACTTATCCTAGAATCCATAGTATCCCACAAACTGAACAGCATCAACAGAAAAATAGATCTTCCAGAAGCTTATCATCCTCTCTTGTCCTTTATTTAAACCTCCCACATGTTTATTTCAATAGCCCTAATCATGCGCCGTCTCGTGGTTTCATACTGCAGACTGCAGATTCAATATTTACTTTTCTTAAAAATCGGTCTTCTATTAATATTAACATATATAAATAGTTTAAAAACTTTCTTTTTTATAAATATTTATTCCTTCCTACCATTTGTACCATAGTCCTTATAGGTGGCGCTTTATTTCTCGCCTGTTGAAGGGTTTTTACCCGAAAGCTTGCACCTATGCATCAATAAAAGAAACTCGTCTTCCTTCACCATGTTTTTTCGTTTAATTAAGAAAGGTTATATTCGCATAACTATATCTTGGGAAAGAAAACTTTATCTAGTTCCTTCATCAGAATTATCTAAAATATTTCAATCCAGTATACAATTTTTACATGGAATTCTTATATTTGATCCGAATACAAATCTCAATATATTCTTTTAAATTAATATCATAACACTTTTCAGAATCTGAGAAATAAATTCTCAATAAAATTTGAGGAAATCGTTCAATTGTTATAAAGTTGGTTTCCCTAGAAACAACAAAGAAACTCTCACAAGTTACTCCTCACTGCCCTGAGATATAGAAGCGACCATGGCTTTCCTGATTGGAGTTGTTCTGCTCGTGTTCCTGAGCGTTGGAGAGATGCGGCCGATAATTCGACGGCCTGAGGCCACAGCGAGGAGTCCCTTGGAGGAGGATATCTTTGCCCTCATGTTTTGGAGGCCCGACCTGGCCCTGACATGCTTGGAGCTGGCCCTAGTGGCCTGGTTCAGTCTCCGACTGTACCTTCTGGTCCGACGTCGCCGTAGGAGGCCCGTCCTGGACCCCTGCTGAAGTCCCTCCCCTTTACCTGGTGGTCCGGCGCCGTCATAGAGGCCCGAAATAGACCCCTGTTGAAGTCCCTCCCTTGTACCTGGAGGAGACCATACCATTGGAACCAAGCCAAAATTCTTTTTTTATATTTTACTTTTAGCTGTTGTAATGTGAATAAATGTCGTGTTTTTGTAACTTTGATCTTTTCTTTTCGCTATTCACACATAGATCGGCTCTATTTAACCAGTATTGCTCTCTCAAAACCAAAATATCTTCTATAGTTAGTAGCAAAAGGTTAATAGGAATTCACTTAGGGCACCCTACTAAGTCGCTGGTTCATATGGTTAGTATAATACAGAGTTATCACAAATACATTGAAGCATTTATTTAGTTGTGGGTTCCTATGGTAGCAGCATAGTTATCTCAGAAATGTACTAAGGCCATTTACTTAGTGGTTGGTTTGTGTTGAGGGTTATTTATTTATGGCAATTTACGTGAAATTGTATTTCTTTATATGTAGTTTGTTTACGTGTAAATAAAGGTCGTGTACATTTAACTTTTATCTTTTTTTACTATCGACACCTAGTTTGGCTCTATTTAAGTAGAATGGCTTTCACCAAATATTCTTATGGCTAGTAGCACAATGTTGTAAGAACGTGAACGATGTCTGAAGGGTGATAGCGAGTTTCTCTCCGGGTTAAGGAGCCTCGGAAATCATTTTCAGGCTGATCCTGGATTCTTCTGAGAACAGAACCGACTCCATTGGTCATGATCCCAGTTGACGTGTTATCTGCACCATGCAAGGCGGCGCTTCTTCTGAGTGGGGTCAAAGGAGCGCATATTGAAGGCTTCCTAGCGTAAAGACCTTGCATTTCAAGCCTTCATTAGACGGTCTTCCAGGATACAATTCTGATAGTGGCCGTGGCAAGCTTCAGGGAGAGTTGGCGAGCTGATATCTTTCGTGAACTCTTGAGTGTTAGAGCCAGGTATTGGTCGTCATTCGGGGTTGTCACCTTGGGGAGGTCTCCAGCCTTCCTCCGTGACAAGTCCCAGTAGTTTGGGATTGGCTCCAGAGACGAGATACAACGATTTAGATACGTTGAACAACTTGGCTACTTCCCGTTGTGGTCGCCCCATCCTCCCGAGCACTCTTTCTCGTGATATGCTATCCAGATGGTGCTTTGTAGCCATTGATTGTTTTATCCTAGGTAAGGTATCATGAAGGAATACAATAATCACTATAAGTTCGCTTAAATGCCAGAAAATTAAACCTTTTTTCGAGTGCGATACATGTTAAACCCTAATCACTCGATTATATGTAAATTTCTTTTTAAGGAGAGCATTCGAATTTACATATAATAGAAATCCACCTTTATATAAGCAAATAAGGAGTAGTTTATGCCTATAATATGAAACTTCCTTTGTCTATGAGGGTATATAATTGCATAAACATATATACATATATATATTCTGAATATAGAGCAATCCATAATACATTTATATTTTAAAAATAAGGCCTATTTTGGATTTAAATACGATTATTTATTTACCGATATTTCGATGGATCAATCTTCCATCTTTTACGAGGTGTTTTGCAGTGAAGCACGCAGCAGGTCGCGCGCCCCAGGTGAGCCACTAGACGTCTTCTAAGCTTATTGGGCGATAAACTATCTAATATATACATTCTAAACAGAGTAAATATAATCAAAATAAAAAGTGATATATGTAAATGACTATTGAAAATTAAGAGATATCAAATTAATTAAAGAAAAAAGTGATATATGTAAATGACTAATGAAAATTAAGAGATATCGAATTAATTGAACAAATAAAATATCATGAAAATTGAAATAACTGTGAAATAAATATACAAGTAATAGTAATAGATATCCGATTAAAAATGGAATAAAATAACCTCTTAGATGATTATGCTATTTACATGGTTATTTTATTCCATTTTTAATCGGATATCTATTACTATTACTTGTATATTTATTTCACAGTTATTCCAATTTTCATGATATTTTATTTGTTCAATTAATTCGATATCTCTTAATTTTCATTAGTCATTTACATATATCACTTTTTTCTTTAATTAATTTGATATCTCTTAATTTTCAATAGTCATTTACATATATCACTTTTTTATTTTGATTATATTTACTCTGTTTAGAATGTATATATTAGATGGTTTATCGCCCAATAAGCTTAGAAGACGTCTAGTGGCTCACCTGGGGCGCGCGACCTGCTGCGTGCTTCACTGCAAAACACTTCGTAAAAGATGGAAGATTGATCCATCGAAATATCGGTAAATAAATAATCGTATTTAAATCCAAAATAGGCCTTATTTTTAAAACATATATATATATATGTAATAAGTTGAGGTTTGGTTGTTGACTCTCGCTATACTGTGTTGACCGAGAGGAACAGTCAGGATGGGGAGTTTTCCAGTACCTCTCTGCACCTTGGAAGACCTTTTACAATTCTCAAAAAGTACAGGCAGTCGTGGTCGAGGCAGAGTGGAAAGCTTGGGAATGTCCACACAAAAAACGAAGACACAGTTGCACTAAGAAAGTTCTGTAAACAGATAAAAGTTGAGCTAGGAGCGAAAGATGGGGAGGTAGAAGTTTTCTTACTATTCTACATGATGGATGAGATGGTTCTGAGGGACGACCGACGTGGGCTCACACAGATGCTGCACTCACTGTGAAGTGACTGTAAAGGGACTGTATTTATAGGTTAAGACGGGGGGGGGGCTTATGCGACAGGGGCCGTTTCTGAGAAAGGGGGCCTTGCATGTCACCAGGTGTGAGAGGGGGCTTTGCATTCCACCAGATGTGGAGTGTGGGTGGTCTTGGTCCATTTTTAGACCTTGTTGTGGGAATTATAAATCTATCTCGATTTTGACGTTATGACTTCTATCTCTTGCTTAGCTCAACTCTTAATCTATTACAGATTATTATTTATTTATTCTCAGTTTGTACAAATTACATTACATATGATGATGTAGAGACACATGTCAATAATACGTATAATCATTTACAGATGTGTTTCTATTATACAACATTAAAATCTTATAAGTTATATACAATATGGGGTTGGTGGTTTAAATTACCATAGATGGGCCCCGGGAGTGAAAGGGTTTATCCGGGTTTAAGCGGGTAAAGCCTCTCTAACACAGGTAAGTAATAAAAATTTCTTTTAATTAATTTAAACTGTGAGGGTTAAAAAGGGCTATAACAAGATGATTTGTTTGGATATATAAGAGTGAAATAAAAATGACATTTTTGTTTGATTAAAAAAAAAGGATGTTTAAAATAAATTGATGACATAAAAATTCACATTCTAAGAGAATATTGGCGGGCGTTGGAAAGTGTTAGTAGTTGAAGAATATGCAATTGTTAGGAGTGCACATGTAAACCAAATACTCAGATCCAGGTGCAAAGCGAGGATATAGACTTGAGCTGTCTTCCTTGGCAATGTTTCACTTGCGATCCTATATAAGGGTTACAGTGTTTTGTCACAATTTTAGGATTATTGGGTTAAAAGTTGTTGAAGAAAAGTTGCTCATTAATATGATTGAGAAAGGAGTGAAATAGAGCCATGCGAGAAGTAGAATTGTAGCGACAGTAGGTGGTCTGACTTGACTCGAAATCAAAGGTTGAATGTGGTCCGCTAGAGTTGAAAAAAAGTTGAAAGTTGAAAAAAGTGAACGCTTTGTGAATGCGTTGGTGATTTGCTCTGCGGATGAAATGAAATGAACTCTTGAAGCGTGTTCAGGCCAGAAGTTGGGATTTTTAAATCTGGGGAACTGTGTTTTCAAAGAGTTTGTTGAATTACGAAATAAAAAAATAAATTGTCAAGCAGTGCTGTCGTTTTTCTACGTTGATGTGACGCAATGACTGAAAAGATAGTGATGAAAAATATAGGGAATTGGTTAAAGAAGATGATTGTTGAAAACGATTGTTGTAGATGCCCGATAGTGGATGATAAACATTGTCAGATAATAAAGGTATTTAAACAAATAAAATATAGTGAATAGAAATATAGAAATATGATTGCGGGTACAAAAAGTGTAAGTGGACAAAATTAAACATGTAATATATAAAAGATATAATAAATAATAAAATAAAAATAATTTTTGAAACAATTAGATGTTTTGCAATACTAAAATAATATCATGAAAAATAAAAGTAAATTTGATTAAAGTTTTTTTTTTTTTAATGTTGGATTAAAAATTTGATTATATAATTGAAAGGTAAAAATAAAAATAATTATTCATGATTTTATACAAAAATTCAAATATAATTAAAGGTTATTAATGATTGGATAAATTTTAAGTAGTGTAAAATTGAACAAAAATTGTCTCTTTTTAAGAAAAGTTACAACTGTTGTGTGTAGATCATATCCCATTGGTAAACATTGGTGTTTTTGACTCTCTGAAGCGGGAATATGTGAAATGATCCCTTCGTTTGTCCACAATGCTGGTATGTAGAGAATGATTTCTCTTTCGCGTTATAAAGTCTATATAAGACTTAACCAAATTGTTTTAATTGGTGTTATCAATTAACATGTAAAATGTTTAATGTATGTTGTGTTGTGATATCTCGTTGGTGAGATTTGTGAGATTCTCGAGGAAATCTAAATGGTTGGTTTGAAACATTTGTTTTAAATGGCGATCATGAAGCTAGCGGTCAAGATCTGCCTTGAGCGGGGACATGTAACCGAAATAGATTCGGGTGATCCTATTACTGGCAGTCACTCCTCCTGTTTTTCACGGGATCGTCGTGGGTGGTCAATCATGGGGGATGTTTGTTATTTTTGTCGTTTACTTGAAACTGACTTACTTCTTTGTTGAGGTAGTCAATTTTCTTGCCTATTTGAAAATACCGGGATTTAAATGCAAAAAGGGCTGTGAGCTTGTAGGCGGTATAATTCGGAATAGTTGCGTCTCGAAGATATCTGGAGTCAAATGATTGAATTCACTAAAATATACATCTTGAGACAATCGCTGTGGGTTTTGAGCAAATCGGGGTTGTGGAGGTGTTATGTACAGAACATTCTCTGTGTAATATTTTAATTTATTGACATGTATGGTGTCAATGTCTCTATTGAGAGGTTGATTGGGGCGATCTATTCGAACGACATTGGGTGAGATTATTTCAATTATTGTGTATGGTCCAGTAAAATATGGTGCTAATTTACCTGTGTCGGGATGTCTGTAATTTTTGACCAAAACAAGATCATTCACTTCGAAATGTGGTGTTCTGTGCTGCTTATCAAATGTTTCTTTATCTTTTTTATGCTAATTTTGAGTACGAGAGCTTGCTATCTCTCGAGCTGTATTTATTTCGGGGTATGGGTTAAGATGAGTTCTTAGATCTGGGGGGATAACATTGAACATTAAGTAGGTAGGTGGAAAACTTGTGACAGAATGGGGTGTGTTATTGTGCGTCTGAGCGACGCGCTTAACTAGTTGAGTCCAGGAAGCTTTCGGATTTTCTAGATAAGCTAGTCTGAGCTTGCCTGTAATGGTCGCATTTAAGCGTTCTATTAAACCGTTTGCTTGTGGGTTATTGCTTGTGGTGAGTAGAGGTTGTATACCACGTGTTATTAGAAATTTAGGGAATTTTTCTGAGGTAAAAGATGCGCTCTGTCAGATAACAGACGTTTTGGAGATCCTTGCTGTAGTACCGTTTTGAGGGTTTGAATGTGCGTTAGGGTACTGGTAGACTTCGATGGAAAGGTCTGTGGTGTGTCGATTTACTGGTCCAGCGATGGCTCAGAAAGGCTCTCCAAGTTAGTGTTTTATTGAAGTTTCTTGTTAACTACATTTATATGGGAAGACAAAGAGGACAACTCCCCGGAATGCACATCTGGTCCTCTCTCGGAATTCCTCCGCTGTGGTCCCGCGGTCGTGGTGATTTATGGCAGCCGTCTGTTTATTTATCTCGGCGGCGGCGTCGGCGGGGTGCTGCATCCCTGGTCCCCACAGTACTCCCCCTCCAGTGGCGTAGTCACGATTTGTGCACAAAGTGGTTAAGTACAATATATATACATCATATAGGCAAGAAAATAAAATAAGGAGAAATATAGTCTATTGCTCCTTAAATCTCACGGGTTTCTTGATTATTCTCCCCGATCTTGTCCTAGGCAGGTCTGGTGCTGATCCTGTTCCTTGGAATTCTGTGTACTTCTCCACATCTGGTGGGTCAGGATTCTGTTGGGACGATGTAGAAGGCAGCGCTCCCGACACGATGGGTCTTGCTGCAGTAGGATGTTCTGCAGTTATATTGTCCGAATCTGCCAGCAAATAAGCAGGTCGCAATCGGTCAATCGTTGTGGTAACATTTTTTCCTTTCACTTTGAGTGTGAAATACTTGTCTGTTCTTTCAAGGACTGGGAAGGGTCCCTCATATGGTGGTTCCAGAGGTTTCTTCACTCGATCTGTCCTGATAAATACATGTGAACATGTTTTCAGATCTTTATGAACAAATACTTTAGTCTTCGAATGATGTTTTTCATTTAAGGGTTTGAGCAATTCCATTTGCCTTTGAAGCTGTTGAACAAATTCTTCAGCATGCAGGTGATGTTTAGAAGCATCAAAGAATTCGCCAGGCAGTCTGATGGTTTTGCCATATACCATCTGAGACAAAGAATGGTTGTTATCTTTGTTGATAGCAGCACGCAAGCCTAGGAGAACTGTTGGCAGCGTTTCTGTCCACTTAATATTATTGTGGGCACGAATGGCAGTTTTAATGGTTCTATGAAGCCTTTCAATCTTCCCGTTACACTGAGGGTGGTACGCCGTGGAATGACGAAGTTTGATACCACACAGCGTTGTTAAATCTTTGAAAAGTTGAGAAGTAAACTGCTTTCCTTGGTCTGATATCACTGTATGAGGTGCTCCAAATCTAACAATCCAGTTTTCGTAGAACGCTCTCGCTACCGTTTCAGACTTCATATCTGGTAGCGGAACAACTTCCATCCAGCTGGTGTACCTGTCGATGCAGGTCAGACAGTAGATGTTACCATTCGATGGAGGTAAAGGACCAATTAGATCGATGTGGACAACACTAAATCTTTCATCCACTTCTTGATATTTGCCTATTTCTGATTTTGTGTGTATCGACACCTTGCACTTTTGGCAGTTGACACAAGCTTGAGCCCATTTCCTAATGTCTTTATTCATATTGGGCCATATAAATCTTGATGTTAATTGTTTAGTAGTGGCTTTGATGCCTGGGTGTGAGAGTTCGTGGAAGTTCCTAAAAACCATCATTCGGAATTTAATTGGAATGAATGGTCTAATATTATTGGTAGACACGTCACACCATAACAAATTGCCTGATTGTAGTGGGCATTGCTTAAATTTTAGAGAGGTATTCTTTGATATCAGGTTTTGTAGTTCTGAATCGCCAGTTTGTTCTTTGGCGATCTCTTCATAGTCGATAGTTGTGATAGCATCAACTCTGGAAAGAGCATCGGCGACTATGTTGTCAGTACCTTTTATGTACTTGATATCAGTAGTGAATTGGGAAATGTATTGTAGATGTCTTAATTGTTTAGGAGAAGCTTTCTCATTTTTTTGTTTGAATGCGTAAATTAAAGGTTTGTGATCAGTCAAAATTGTAAATTCACGTGCCTCAAGCAGGTGCTTGAAGAATTTGATAGACAAATATATTGCGAGAAGCTCTCTATCATATGTACTATAATTACATTGAGCAGGATTTAATTTTTTAGAGAAAAATGCTATTGGTTTCCAATTATTATTGTCAAGCTGTTGGAGAACTGATCCAACTGCCCGATCTGAAGCATCTGTACAGAGTGAGATAGGCAGTTCAGTATCGGGGTAGGCTAATAGTGCTGTATTATCTAGGGCTTGTTTGCATTGTTCAAACTGAACTTCAGCTTCTTCAGTCCATTTTATTTCGCTTCTATCCTTTTTCTTGGCTCCCCTCAAGTATTCATGAAGGAATGCCTGAGTCTCTGCGGCATTGTTCAAAAAGGTACGATAAAAGTTTAGCATTCCCAAAAATATGCGTAATTCATGAACTGTTTTTGGTTTCTTATATTCTAGAATAGCTTTAACCTTTGTTGGGAGTGGTTTCACACCGTGAGAGGTAATTAGGTATCCTAGAAAATCAATTTCCTGTACTAGGAATTTAGATTTAGAAAGATTGATTCTCAATCCATAGGAATTTAGTCTGCTGAATAAGGTTTCAAGGTGGCTATAATGCTCTTCTTCCGTTTAGAGGCTACCAGAATATCATCTAAGTAGACAAATGCAAAGTCCAAGTTTCTTAAGACTTCATGCATGAATCTCTGAAAGGTAGCAGTAGCATTTCTAAGACCGAAACTCATAACATTAAATTCGAATAGCCCAAAAGGAGTAATGATGGCGGTCTTTGGTTTATCCTCTTCAGCAATTGGAATCTGATAGAATGCCTTGCATAGGTCTATTTTTGAGTAAACACGAGTACCTTTTAAGATGTGGTGGAAATCGTCCAGTCTAGGGATTGGATAACGATCTGGAAGTGTAACTGCATTGAGTCTTCTATAATCACCACAAGGTCTTAGTGACTCGTCCTTTTTTGAAACTAAATGTAGTGGACTCGCCCAAGGAGAATTTGAGGGTCTAATTATTCCATTATTCAACATATATTGAAATTCTGCCTTAGCAAGAGTTAATCTCTGTGAATCTAGACGACGGGCTTTTGAGTGAATTGGCTGACCTCTTGTAGGAATATAATGCTTAACGCTATGTTTTGCTTCTACAAAATCTGATGGTGGCCTACATAGGTTAGGATATTTGGTTAGGATAGCGCTGACCTTGGATGATGAATTTAGAGTGCTAATATTTCCCATGTCTGAGATTGACTGAATGACGCCTCTTATGGAAAGATTAGTTATTCCATCAATTAGGCGTTTATTTTTTATATCAATAATCAATCCAAAGTTGTTCAGAAAGTCTGCTCCTATTATTGCTCTGTTGGTATTGGCGATTACAAAAGGCCATTGAAATTGCCGTCGAAGTCCGATATCCAAATTTCTAACCTTTGTTCCATAGGTAACAATTTCTGTACCATTGGCTGCATATAATTTATAATCAGAGCTAGGCATCCTATTTTTATCCTTTGGAGGTATTATAGATATATCAGCACCACTGTCCACTAAAAAGCGCAATCCCGTGTTTTTGTCCGTCACAAATAATCGGAGATTGCGACAATCCTGAATGCCGGCAGAAGAGCTTGTCGCTACTCTGTCCGCCGGTTGGAGTTTTCCGACTCATTCCAACTGCACGGAGACCTGCATTTATTTTGCAAGCAATTAGGACCAAATCTAAAATGGTAATAGCAGTATTTCCCTTTTGGATCGAAAAATCTTTGAGAATTACTTCTCGGTCTTGACTGAGTCCTATTTTTGGATCGAGATCTAGATCTATCCGATCTATCCAGTCTCAATTCGGACACCTGCCGTTCAAGATCTTCCAATTTGGCGATCAAGCGATCTGTTGATGAAGAAGGCACTTCCGTATCATATATTTCTTTGGAAGAGTTTATTTCATTTATTTTATCGGCCATTATGGCCAATTTGCTAATGTCCTCTTCGCTTACAATAAGTATGTTCTTTATGGATGTGGGCAGTTTATCAAGCCATAAAGTTTTTATTAAATTGTCAGAGATATCTGGGGTGGCGAGGGATCTGAGCTTTTGTAATAACTGGCTCGGCTTCATGTCTCCGAGCTCAATACCTGAAATTAACTTTTTAATTCTCAACCCTTCACTTTCTCTGAACAATTCAAGTAGTCGTGATTTACATTCAGAGTACTTGTTGTCGCTTTTGCTATTAATTATGTCCCAAATGTTTTCTATATATTTAGGTTCTAATTGGGAGATCAAATAATTAAATTTAGTGTCTTCCTGAATAATTCCACTTATTTTGAACTGTGCTTCTACCTGGAAGAACCATATTTCAGGTTTTTCAACCCAGAAAGGAGGTATTTTAACACTAACTTTGCATATTTCTGAGGTATCGCTAGGCTTATTTTCTGTTTCCATTTTACGTAAATTTAAATTCGACACAACAGCTTAGAGATAAAGTTAAAAATAAAAATATTGAGATAAAATAACAAGGAAGATAATATAAAAACTTATCTTAGTCTTGAGATGATATCCCGATATCCTGGATGATGCTTCTTTTCAAACTTGAATCACTTTTTGCATTTCTTTATCTCTTGAAATCTTCGTATGCTTTTTCTTTTCAATCACGTCCGGCTCACCAATGTGGTGTGTCGATTTACTGGTCCAGCGATGGCTCAGAAAGGCTCTCCAAGTTAGTGTTTTATTGAAGTTTCTTGTTAACTACATTTATATGGGAAGACAAAGAGGACAACTCCCCGGAATGCACATCTGGTCCTCTCTCGGAATTCCTCCGCTGTGGTCCCGCGGTCGTGGTGATTTATGGCAGCCGTCTGTTTATTTATCTCGGCGGCGGCGTCGGCGGGGTGCTGCATCCCTGGTCCCCACAGGTCCAAGCATATCGCGTTAAATGATCCACTATTACGTGTAGATATGTCTTGGAGTGTCCATATTTCGAAAATCCAGCTATGGTATCTATAGAGATTAAGTCGAATGGTTGTTGAGGTGGTGGAATTTGTCCGAGGGCACCATAGGGTTTACCTTTGGGCCTTTTAATGATTTGGCAGGTGTGACACGACTTGACAAATTTTTCTATAGATTTATAGATACCTTTCCAGTAGTACTGGGCAGTAATTATGCGGGTCATCTGAGAGATGCCGGTGTGGTTATATTCTTGGTGAACTTTATTCATTAGAGTATGTTGCAGGGTTTCGGGAATTATTATTTTAATTACACCTTTTCGGGTAATGGTATGTAAGCCGTTTGTATCAATGTTGAAGGGGGATGTTGTTGGTTGATGCTGTTTGATAATATCAGCACTGACAAATCCTACAAAGGGGTTTCGTGATAGCAAATCTGCCTCGTACTGTTGGCTGCCTTTGAGGTAGTGGATTTCGTAATTATAGGTAGATAGTCTCAGGCTCCATCTAAAGAGTCGTCCTGACGGATTTTTTTAATAGTTTTAAGCCATTGTAAAGCCTGGTGATCTGTGTATATGCTGAATTTTATACCGGTGAGGTATATTCGGAATTTGTCTACACTTTCGACGATGGCGAGGCACTCGAGTTCGGAAACGGTGTAGTTTCTCTCATGTGCTCTAAGGGCGCGGCTGAAATATTGTACAGGATGTACTTGTCCGTCTGGATGTACCTGTTTGAGTATGCCTGCGATCCCTTGGGTGGATGCGTCGCAATAAAGGCGGCATGGTAAACCGACTTGATACAAGTGTAGTACTGGTTTACTGGTTAAACTCTCCTTGAGAGTGGTGAAAGCTTGTTGACAATCTGGGTCCCAATTCCATTTCTAATCTTTTTTAAGTAGTTTATTTAAAGGTGCTCGTAAGCGGGCATAATCTGGTATAAACTTATTATACACGTTCACTGCTCCTAAAAATGATTGTAACGTCTTTTGATTGGTAGGTGGTTTGATGGCATTTATGGTATCAAGGTTGCGCGTCTGTGGTGCATAAGTACCTGCGGTAACAGTGTATCCTAAGAAATCTATATTTGTTTTAAAAAAGAACATTTGTTATAATTGAGTTTGATGTTTTCGTGTTGACACACCGTTAGAAATTGTTGTAGGTGTTGTAGATGATCCTCCAAGGTGTCAGAAAAAATAATGAAATCGTCTAAGTAATGGGTAACAAAATTTAGTTTATATTTTTGCATGACCTGGTTTATGGCACGATGGTATATCTGTGGCGAATTTTTAAATCCGTAAGGAAGTCTACAAAATTCGTACTGACTATCTAACGTCACGAAAGCTAGTAGATTACGTGAGTTAGGTTCTACTTCCACTTGCCAATATGCGGATGCTATATCTACAGAAGAGTAGTATTTGGCTTCCGACAATTTGTCAAGAATGGTTTCTATTAAAGGTAAAGGATGTACGTCTGGAGCGATCATTTCATTAAGTTTTCTGTAATCAATACAGAAACGTTTCGTTTTGTCACGTTTTGTAACAAGAGTTATTGGACTGGCATAAGGTGAGACTGACGGGGCAATAATTCCATGTTGGAGCATTTGCTCTATTTGGGTTTGTATTTCTTGTTGGTCGTGTAGTGGCACTCTATATGGGCGTAATGCTATTATTTTATCTGTGGTGGTATTGATTTTACCGGTGGTATGTTCAATTTGGGCACATTCTATTTATTAGTAGAGAACACTTGCGAGAATTCATATAGAATTCGGTGGAGTTCGTGTGGACAATGTTCTAACTGAGGTGCCGCATTAGAAGGTATAGAAATCTCAATATCATGGGTAGGAGATATAGTGGGTGAAACAATAGTGGGGGAACATATAATTGGGGTAGGGTCCGCCACGTGTAAACAGGACTGGTTCGAGGGGAAGGTGGTAAAAATAGCCGTTTCCCTCGGTTGAGTGGGACATAAATCCTGTTTGCACTTGGTGAACTTATAGACATTCGATGGGAGAGCATCATTATTTTGATAAATTTGGAGATTATTAAAATCTATAATTAATTTAAATATTTTAAGGGTATTAATAGATAAAATACCAAAAGGTAGTGAAGCTTCTATTATAAAAAAAATTAGTTTTTGGGTGAGGTTACCTATTTTAAGTTTTAAAAATATATATCCAAGGGTATTTACATTGTGGGCTATTGCGTTTATAGTTAAACTGTACTGATGGATAATAATTTTATATGGTAATCTATTTTCTATGGTTCTTAAAATATCCAAGTTAAGTATGTTAATAGATGCTCCCGTGTCTATTAAAAAGGGCAAATTTACATTTGGTGACAGTTCAGTCCATATTACGAGCTGTTCAACGAAAAAAGGTTTCAGGTTTTCCTACCGTTGAGTTGCTCGCGGGGCTTGTAGAGTCGTCTCGGCTTGCAGCTTGGACTTGGGGAACAGGGCTCCGAGATTAGGTTTTGGGTGAGGTTACCTATTTTAAGTTTTAAAAATATATATCCAAGGGTATTTACATTGTGGGCTATTGCGTTTATAGTTGAACTGTACTGATGGATAATAATTTTATATGGTAATCTATTTTCTATGGTTCTTAAAATATCCAAGTTAAGTATGTTAATAGATGCTCCCGTGTCTATTAAAAAGGGCAAATTTACATTTGGTGACAATTACTTTGGGCCGGGTACCAGATTTTGGTACAGTGGTTGTGCGTGGTCTGGCGCTGTAGACTTGGCGTGTTCGGTCCTGTGGGAACCGTTGTTCACACTGGGAGTGCCAGTGCATAGCATTGCAATACTTGCAAGGCGAGGGTGGGGGTGCAACTTGGTACGTTACACGTGATGACCGCTGGTTGTTGTACCGCGGTGGTGGGTTGTGGTAGGTTGGATGTGGGGCCTTGTATACTTGGCGCTGGTACACTGCACTGGTGGCACACTGAGTTCTCCTTATTCTTGACACTAGGTCGAACCATTCTTTAATGGTGTTTGGCTGCACCGTGGCGATTAATCGCTGGTTTGCGACGGGTAGTCCTTCGGTCAGAGAATCTATTAATATGTCGGCGGGTAGGTTTAATTTCATGCCCATTACCGTTTTGTTTTGGTAGTAGTCTTCTAGGGGCATTTGGGGTGTCAATTTGATGGCTAGGAAGCGTGAAAACGACGCTTCTGTCGTTGTTGGGAATAAATCTATCAAGGTTTGGCGGACATCATTATAAAATAACCTATCTAAGATTCAGTCATTAAACTATTTGATGTGAAAGCAGCCTATCTAAATGGAAACATTGGAAACACAATATTCATGGAACAACCTGCTGGATATGTCCAAGACAGAAACAAAGTTTGCAAACTCAACAAAAGTATTTACGGTCTACCTCAATCCGGAAGATCGTGGTATGAGAAATTCAGTCAAGTACTTCATGACTGTGGACTGGAAAAACTTAAATCTGATCCTTGCCTATTTAAATGGAAGAATGAAGATAAATACTTCTATGTAGGGATATATGTTGATGACTTTATCACTGTCTCAGATTCTGAAGAAACCTCAAACAGATTCATCAATAAATTGAGACATCACCTGGAAATAAAGGATGTAACATGTAAAGGCATGTTTTTGGGAATCAAGATAATACAAGACAAGGAGGGAATTTCGCTACAGCAAAGCCACTATGTACAACAAATATTGCAGAAATATGGAATGGAAACTTGTAAGGAAGTTCCAACACCAGGTTCCAAAGAAATCAATTTGGACAATCATATTGAAGATGACAATTGTGATCAGCACACTTACCAAGAAGCCCTTGGAATGCTAATGTTTCTAGCTGTTAACACCAGACCCGACATCGCTTATATCACTAGCAAACTTTCACAGTACTCCAGACAACCAAAACAGATACACTTGACAGCAATCAAAAGAGTGATGAGATACCTACGAGGAACAATTGACCTAGGAGTGAAATTTGAAAGAGGGAAGACTGGAATCCTGAAGTCCTACACCGATGCCAGCTGGTCGACCACTCATGATGGAAAATCCTACGGCGGATATGTATTGAAGCTCGGCGAAGCAACTATAGACTGGAAAAGTAGTAAACAACAACTCGTCGCCCTCTCCACAATGGAAGCGGAAATGATAGCTGCTTGTGAAAGCTGCTGTCAAATCAAGTGGATAATAAACCTGCTACGAGAGCTGGAAGAATGGAATTTCATGGAAAAACCAACTGCGATCTATACAGACAGTCAGTCATTGATCAACTGGATCTCCAGCCCTAAACAAAGCAGTCGCTGTAGACATATCAACAGAAAGTACCACTTCTTGAGAGACTGTTATGAATCCAGAGACATCTGCCTTCTGTACAAGCCATCCCAGGACCTGGAGGCGGATATCTTCACAAAGGACCTATCCCGAGACCAGATGAAGAAACACCTGGAGAACCTCAGCATCGTGGGAATAAAGACAAAGTAAGGAGGGAATTGTTACGCAAACTTTGACTTTAATCATCATCGATGCTACGTCACTACTATGACGAAACTTCCAACTTCAACCTTTCTGTTATGTTTATCGCTAGCTTGTTTTAACAATATATGTAATGGAACAAGTCGTTCCTTAAATAAATATATATTTGTTTTTATCTAAAGGGATGTCCTCGTAACTACAACATTCGTGAGTACAAAAACAACTAGAAATCCTTAAGAAATAAACATCGTATTTTGCTAAGCCTATATCATCTATATCTTAAAAATATTGTAAATATCTATTTCCGAATATATATTGTATATATCTATATCTGATAGAAATTATAAATATCTATTTCTGGAAAAAAATTGTAAATATCTATTCCTGGAAAAAATATTGTACATATCTATTTCTGAAAAAAAAAAGTAAATATTTATTTCTGAAAAAGTTTTGTATTAGCCTATATTGGAAAGTACTGTATTTATTTATTTTATAAAAAGTATTGTATATTATCTCTCTCTGAAATTGATGCATCTATTTATTTATGAAAGTATTATATTTATCTATTTCTGAAAATAAATGTATTTTGTTTAATTTTAAAAAATATTTTACTTATATATATTTCTAAAATATTCTATTTATATATTTCTGAAAATATATTTGAATATTCATTTGATGAGATGCAAATATTGAAATTATTGTTTGTATATATATACCAATATCATTAACTGTATGTATGTCGATACCTTTCACTATTTTTATTTTAATCTCTTTATTTTAAATCTCCCAAGAAAACCTTATGTAATACCAAAATGTATTAATAAAGGCTTTGTGTATATGAATATTAATTTTGTAATCAAATTTTGATATACAAATAGATCATTAAAAGCCATAAAATTTACACACATGCTCAACTCAATGTCAACCTTAGTTTATAAAATTGTATACTTCTAGATAGAGAAAAAGGGTGTATGTTAGATCAATATTAATTCAGAATTATACTAAACAAAAGAGAAGGAAAATAAAACTTTGACCAAATATAATAAAAAGTTTATGTGAAATGTGGTGAAAATAATCTTTTAAAAAATTACTAACGAAACGTAATAAGAAAAGCAAATCAAATGAAGGAGAAAAGACAATAAATTGGAAAGATAAATAAAGTATAAGGAAAGAGGATAATTGAAAGAAGGCGGAGAAATGTAAACAAAGTTTATTAACGAAATATAGAAAAGTAAGAAAATATAGTAACAATGATATATATCCACTCTGAAAAACTTCGGAATAAAGCATTGTTGTTGAAATTAATCAAATATTAATAAAAATATACAAGGAACAAAATGTTTCTTTTAAAACTAAAACAAACTCTACTGTCCTTATTGCGATGAAAAATAGTGTGAGGACTTGTTTCATCCTTGGTGAACCCTGCCAGCGGTTTCGACAATTGAATGCACTAGACTGCTTTTTAGAGCTCTAATATTGTATTGGATGATTCTTCTTATATGTTAACACAAAGCAATAACGCGCCATCTATACATATAAAACAAAAGGATTTAAAAGCGCGAATGTTTCTTTTATACATAAAACGAACTTCTACTGTCCTTACTGCGATGAAAAAATATATTGGGAGGGCTTGGTTCATCAGTGGTGAACCCTCCCAGCGGTTTCGCCAATTTAATCCACCAGACCGCTTCTCAGAGCTCTAATACTGTATTGGATCATTCTGCTTTTATATGCTACAATGAAGGATGGAATCTTAGAAATGGTTTTCAAGTAAACTATGGACATAAGCTTATGGAACAGTAGAATTACATTCAAATATTTGCTTCGAGCAAGGCTCTTCAGCAAACTATAAAGACAAGGCCATTAGGAATAGATTAACACAAAGCAATAACGCGCCATCTATACATATAAAACAAAAGGATTTAAAAGCGGGAATGTTTCTTTTATACATAAAACGAACTTATACTGTCCTTACTGCGATGAAAAAATATATTGGGAGGGCTTGGCTCATCAGTGGTGAACCCTCCAAGCGGTTTCGCCAATTTAATCCACCAGACCGCTTCTCAGAGCTCTAATACTGTATTGGATCATTCTGCTTTTATATGCTACAATGAAGGATGGAATCTTAGAAATGGTTTTCAAGTAAACTATGGACATAAGCTTATAGGACAGTAGAATTACATTCAAATATTTGCTTCGAGCAAGGCTCTTCAGCAAACTATAAACTTTTAAATCCTTTTGTTTTATATGTATAGATGGCGCGTTATTGCTTTGTGTTAATCTATTCCTAATGGCCTTGTCTTTATAGTTTGCTGAAGAGCCTTGCTCGAAGCAAATATTTGAATGTAATTCTACTGTCCTATAAGCTTATGTCCATAGTTTACTCGAAAACCATTTCTAAGATTCCATCCTTCATTGTAGCATATAAAAGCAGAATGATCCAATACAGTATTAGAGCTCTGAGAAGCGGTCTGGTGGATTAAATTGGCGAAACCGCTGGGAGGGTTCACCACTGATGAACCAAGCCCTCCCAATATATTTTTTCATCGCAGTAAGGACAGTAGAAGTTCGTTTTATGTATAAAAGAAACATTCGCGCTTTTAAATCCTTTTGTTCTTCTTATATGTGGAACAATGAACAGTAGAATCTTAGATTATGATATATAAGCAAACTATGGACAAAAGCTATTTACACAGTAGAATTTCATATTAATATTTGTCTCGAGCAATGCTCTTCCGCAAACAATAAAAACAAGGCCACTTATGATGAAAGCCCTCCCACTATTTTTCATTGCAGTAAGGACAGTAGAAGTTTGTTTTATTCGTAAAAAATATTTTTTTAGTTTTTATTTTTGTATATAGATGGTGCGTTATTGCCTTATAAATAGGTAGACATCTAATAAAAATTATCTAAAAATAATAGCATCGTAATCGGGAGAGAGCAAGTAGAAATATATTGAAGTATCTGATTGTATTAATCATGAGAACTAAATATTTTAAATGTATATTAGGTAAATAAATTGAATTTTTAAAATAGGAAGAGATATACATAAAAATGTACTATAAAGAGAGAGAGAAGAAAATAATACTTTAACTACCTTTATTAAATAATTAGGTTTATATGGAAAACTATATTTTTCTTGTTGGTTTAATAATTGAATTATAAAATTTTTATCTTAATCATTTTTAACACTTTATTTCCAACGTTTGGGCGGCACTCTGTCGTTTTTTTTTCAAGGAACCATTTTACTACGTTTTACTTTTATACAAATTCTGAATTATTTCATATTTGAAAATGTTTATAGGTTAAAAATAAAGCGAAAAGGGCACTCATTATAAATTTTGAACTTTACTAAATATGAAGCAGCTGGGTAGCAATTTATTGTTTCATAAACATTTTATCTATTCACTCAATATATGATGGTATTCATCACCGCTTTTATTCTGGTTCAATTCAATTAATGTTTCATTGTTATTGCCGTATAGACAGATATGCAAACATTATTTTCTCACTTTTAGTGCAATCTTCAGACCATGTGATGACAGTGAAATGATTTTAGGTATTGTAATATATAGAGATATATTAAAAAAGGCATATCCTGACCAGGCTCACATGAGCATTTCTAGATAGCAGAGCGCCATCTAGTGGAACAAAAATAAACTAAATTAAAAAATATATTAACATGATATGTTGACGTCAGGGATTAGGTGTTAATCCATTTTGTTCGAAGTTTCCAAAATGTCGAATTGGACTTTTTTTCCGAAAATCCGGCTTGAAGAACCAGTGTTCTGCACCATGCCCCCTCCCCCCCCCCTAATAGCTCGGCTAAATCCTTAATAAAGAATTTATGACCAAAATTTTTAGCAGAACGACTTCTGAAAGCATTAAACCTTTATATATGGCTCTACTACAATTATAACTGACCCACCCCTAGATAAACAAATTGTTTGTATAAAGTTTTCATACAAATATTGACATCATGCTTGTAGGAGATAAGTAATCATCAATGCATCCATTATTTTATTCATATGTCAATCTTCCATTTTTATATAACCAGACAACTAGACATACAGGCTTATATCTGCAGCAGTAACAAACTACCAATACATTAAAGAAATATACTGACTTCAGGTGGTAATACTACCTTTATACTATTGTAAAGATAGAGGCTGCCTAGCCAGATTTCATGATTCATTAAAATTAAAGATACTTTGGCCAGTAAATCTTTTTTTTTTTAAATATGAATTTATAAAATAAAAAAGGGTTTACTGGCCATAGTATCTTCAATTTTAATGAACCTTTATACTAGTTTCTAGTCTTTCAACTAGGTATTTGGTCTTTACATAGGTGTTATATAGTTGTTGAAAAGAAGCTCTTCTTCCCCTCCTGTGTTTCTTCTATAGTGAATAGGAAGGTTATTGTTGTCATAGTTGTTGTATGTTGCAGTGATGTAGAAATCACCTACATATTCTACTACAGTGATTTCAATGGATTCCTAAGGCGATATATGGGACTCCTGGCATAGCCTACCTGTTCCCAGTACCTCCGAGACCAATGATAAACGGCAGTGATGTGAAATTCCTACATCACCAATGGACAAGAAATGATACCAGAGGACTCAACAAGTCCAGGCCAAATAAAAGTATTGTTCATCCATAGAATATCAAATTGGAACAATTGTGATGGACAATATCGGTGAAACAGTAATTCATTAAATATTCCAGAATAAATGTAAGAGTATATAAACACAATTTATCAATAAGAATATTTGCAATAAATGTCTTTATTAGTTTAATATGACAATCTTTGAAGAGCGTTAGCTCATCATTAGGCCGAATGGAAGCTTGAAAAATTGAAAGCTTCCCATTTACAACTGTTAAAGAATTTATTGCAATTCTCCTGATTGATAAATATTGTGTTCGTATCTTGATACTAGAGCAATCTACTATGCAATTGTTTAACTATGAGAATAGGTTTGGCTTTAACCCTATAACAAAGTATCACAATGTGGAAAAATAGTACAAATGTGAAATTGTACTGGGATAAGAAGTATAAATTTTAAAAAAGGCATCTCCTTATCGTGAAACTGAAATGGCGCAAGCCATCAGCAACTTTCAGTTGCACGATAAGGAAATGCATTTTTCTAAAAGTATCACAATTTCATATATTTAGGGAACACTCTCTTAAAGTAGCAGTATTTATATATAAATATACAATTTTGAACCCTAAATGTATAATGTGAAATTTACTATAGAAATTCCCAATTCACTATAAAAGAAACTCAAGAGGGGGGAGAAAAGCTTCTTTTCAACAACTATATAACACTTATGTAAAGACCAAATACCTATTTCAAAGACTAGAAACTAGTATAAAAGTTCATTAAAATTAAAGATACCTTGGCCGCTAAATATTTTATTTTATAAATTTATATTTAAAAAAGATTTACCGTCCATTGTATCTTTAATTTTAATGAATCATGAATGCTGGCCAAGCAGCCTCTATCTTTACAACATATAAATTTTATATGTTGTCATAGAGCAAGCTCATATGAACTAAGTTATATATATATATATATGGTAATTTAAACCAACAACCTCAAATTGTATATAACTTATAACAAAATTTTCATGTTGTATAATAGAAACACATCTGTAAATGATTATACGCATTATTGACATGTGTCATTACATCATCATATGTAATGTACTTTGTACAAACTGAGGATAAATAAATAAAACTCTGTAATAGATTAAGAGTTGAGCTAACGCAGAGATCGAGCATATAGCAGTCCCAAAACAACAAAGTCTAAATAAGGAAACTGCCACGGCGCCAGTGTACAATTTCACCAGACGATCGAGGCCCCTCTCGCATGTGCTGTAATGCAATACTCCCCTTTCTCGGGAAAGATATATAAAAGGCCCCCCGTCTTCAGCCAAAAATACAGTCACTTGACAGTTAGTTCACCCTCAGCCAAGCCCTCGTAGGTTGTACTCCAGGTCCACCTCATCCACCATGTAGACCAGTGAGAACTTTTCTATCTCCATCTTTCGCTCTCCTAGCTCAATTTTTATCTGTTCACGGAACTTTCTAAGTGCAACTGTGTCTTCGTCTTTTGTGTATGGACATCCAAGCTTTCCACTCTGCCTCGACCACGACTGCCTGTATTTTGTGAGAACTTTTAAAGGTCTTCCAAGGTGCAGAGAGGTAATGGAAAACTCCACATCCCGACTGTTCCTCTCGGTCAACACAGTATAGCGAGAGTTGACAAGGACTCACACCATAGTTTATAAGTCGACTGGATACCTCATCACATTTTTAGTCGACAAGATTCTACAAGAGGCTACAGTAACTCAACTCATTACATATATATATATATATACTTGTGTATATACAATTATACTAATTCATAGTTTTTCTTTATAAACCTAAATAGAGTGTTTCTGCAGAAATTTAACCTAGCTGTTGTATATGTGGCAGTGTTGTTCGAAAACTGAAGAAAATCGGTATCACAAGTTCCAATATAATCCTATAGAATTCCTGCGGAAACATGAAGCGAAGTTGGACCATGATCTACATGTGCCTGGGACTATGAAACCAAGGAGACACGGCAGCGGGATGGAGTTCCTACTAGAACTATTGAGACAAAAATCTATGATGCCAAAGTTCAGGACTCGGCAAGTTCACGAGGCCATGTGTGCTGTGTGAGTATTGTAAATCCTAGGGTATCTCGCTGGTGGGAATTGGGTTGGACAACGTTGGTGACAAAGTTACCTTGACTAGAACAATATTCTAAGATGTAGTTTACTGACCAAATACAATCTGCTTTGTTCAGATAATGACAGGTGCATATCAGCAAATATGTGAATTGACATACTCATCATTTGGAGAAAATCAGTTTCAAAAATATCGTGCAAAAAATATTAACCAAGCAAAATGAATCAACAATCCTACCATAGCAGCACCTGGTAGTAAAATATCAGAACTATAGGAAATTGGCAATGTGCATTTATTTGAAATCCAGCATATGTTCAAATATTTCTATATAGCCTGAATATTTCAGCAAGCTGCATGTAAATGATGGGCATTATCAGTAGATTTGTTGGATAAAATTAACAAAATAAATCGAGCAAACATTTCATTCATATGTTATTATAATGGTTAATAGTCAAATTGAAATAAATATTTGGAGTACTGCGTAGTTAGTTAACATTTAAACCTTCCAATAATATGGAAATTTAAAATATATATATTTATCTCTTTCCACAAGTGCCTAACAAGAAATTTCAAAATTCTAAAGAAGCAACAAATAAAGATGTAACTCTCCTAAAACCTATCTGTTATATAAATATTGAACTTTTTAAACAGGAGGTCACTCAAAGAGATCGTTTATTGATCCAATCTTTAAAACAGTAGAAATATTTGAAAGAAATATATGTAAGAAAAAGTATTCCCTTTCATGGAGGAATAAGTACAAGGAATTTACGAAAATTTCAAAACTAAATTATCATTAATACGCATTTTTATTATGAATTCCAGGCAGAAAACTTCAAATATTTGTACCATTCATAATTGAGTAGTTTTTTTTTATTTGAAGAAAATCTTCAATTTTTTTCTTTGAAGAAAATTCCCTTTCATGGAGGAATAAGTACAAGGAATTTACGAAAATTTCAAAACTAAATTATCATTAATACGCATTTTTATTATGAATTCCAGGCAGAAAACTTTAAATATTTGTACCATTCATAATTGAGTAGTTTTTTTTCTTTGAAGAAAATCTAATATCACATTTTAGTACTCTTCATCTTGCAATTAAAAAAATGTTTGATGGTTTTAACTTTTTCTTCATGTGTATTTAAAGAGAAAAATGAAAAAGTATATCGGTTGGTGTGTTATTAACAATTTTACACAGAGGGAGAGAGAGATTATTTTGCTTCGACCTCACACATTAGCAATATATTTTATATTGAAAGGCACGCCCAATTATAAAAATTTTGTTAAATAACCCAAATTATTTTATTATAGAGAGAAATCAGTATTAGCGTATACATCTGGCTTCTCGATATTTAATTAGTTTGTATGATATAATAATTATATAAATAATGAGAAGAGGCAAAATGTAGAATCTCGAAAGGAAAAATTAACAATCTTGATAAGGATTGTGATTGGGGTAGCTGTCAGGGTGACCTCAATAGGGGAATGCAGGTGTCTACCGGGGCCAGGTGTAACAGTGGGAGCTTCCTGGAGCTGTGGCTCTGTCAGTGATGTTGAATATTCAAGTTGGTCCCCATCGTCGTTGTTGGTGGCTTTCTGACTTCGGGTAGGTGGGGGGACGTTGGTGTTGACTCTAGGGATGAACGGGAGGCCGACCCTGTTCGAGACGGAATCTAGAGTTAGTAGGATGCATGGTTTGTTGACATGCCTCTATGGTGACTGCGTCCTTAATGACTGAGGATTTCAGGACGATAGAGATGGAATCGGGAGAAATAAGTGGAAGGTTTTCACAAGTCTTACTGGGCATTGCATCCTTCTCTTCTCAAAGTTGTAGTCAGACACTTATATAGGTTGTTAGGTTTCTGGTAGTTTGCACCTACCCTAGAGAGAGAGAGAGGTTTTTATTTTTGATAGTTAAGTTTTACAGAGACAGCTATTTGATATTTCATTTGAGTCTATTCATTCCTGTGAGTTGAGACCTCAACTCACTCTATAAGAATAGACTCCAAGTCATCTCAGAAAGTCTTCACAGACCTTAAATATATTCACTAGCATAACAACTGGAAAATATAAACTATTTTTGACGCATATATTAATTTTTTAATAAAACAAGTTTGTACTTCCCTTACTGCAATAATTAAATAATGTGTGGAATCCTATTCATTTATCATTGTAGTAAGGGCAGTAGAAATTGTTTCATTTAAAAATAAATATATGCGTCAAAATAGTTTATATTTCTTATAACAAATGGTGAGGTAATGTATTGTAATAACAGCTGGGGTAGATGCAATTCTATTAGAACAAGGCTGGTGGTCTAGCTGTCTTGGTTATGTGAGATACAGGGCATGAGAGAGAGTGGACAGCCTTAAGGCGGAGAAGGAGGTCAATTGGTGCGTTCTTGGTGATGATATGACTCAGTCTTTGGTTATGTCAGGGGTGTTGCTGGATGTCTTCTCTTGGTTGATGTAATTTGGGAGAAGGTGGTCAATTGGTGCGTTCTTGGTGATGAGATGACTCAGTCTTTGGTTATATCAGGGGTGTTGCTGGAGGTCTTCTCATGGTTGATGTAATTTGGGAGAAGGTGGTCAATTAGTGCGTTCTTGGTGATGAGATGACTCAGTCTTTGGTTATGTCAGGGGTGTTGCTGGAGGTGTTCTCTTGGTCGATGTAATTTGGAAGAGGTGGTCAATTGGAGCGTTCTTGGCGATGAAATGACTCAGTCTTTGGTTATGTCAGGGGTGTTGCTGGAGGTGTTCTCTTGGTTGATGTAATTTGGGAGAAGGTGGTCAATTGGTGCGTTCTTGGTGATAAGATGACTCAGTCTTTGGTTATGTCAGGGGTGTTGCTGGAGGTCTTCCCTTGGTTGATCTAATTTGGAAGAAGGTGGTCAATTGGTGCGTTCTTGGTGATGAGATGACTCAGTCGTTGGTTATGTCAGGGGTGTTGCTGGAGGTCTTCTCTTGGTTGATGTAATTTGGGAGAAGGTGTTGAAATGGGGCTTCTTGGTAATGATATGACTCAGTCTTTGGTTATGTCAGGGGTGTTGCTGGAGGTCTTCTCTTGGATGATGTAATTTGGAAGAAGGTGGTCAATTAGTGTGTTCTTGGTGATGAGATGACTCAGTCTTTGGTTATGTCAGGGGTGTTGCTGGAGGTCTTCTCTTGGTTGATGTAATTTGGGAGAAGGTGGTCAATTGGTGTGTTCTTGGTGATGAGATGACTCAGTCTTTGGTTATGTCAAGGGTGTTGCTGGAGGTCTTCTCTTGGTTGATGTAATTTGGGAGAAGTGGGTAAATTGGTGTGTTCTTGGTGATGAGATGACTCAGTCTTTGGCTATGTCAGGGGTGTTGCTGGAGGTTTTCTCTTGGTTGATGTAATTTGGGAGAAGGTGGTCAATTGGTGTGTTCTTGGTGATGAGATGACTCAGTCTTTGGTTATATCAGGGGTGTTGCTGGAGGTCTTCTCTTGGTTGATGTAATTTGGGAGAAGGCGGTCAATTGGTGTGTTCTTGGTGATGAGATGACTCAGTCTTTGGTTATATCAGGGGTGTTTCTGGAGGTCTTCTCTTGGTTGATGTAATTTGGGAGAAGGTGGTCAATTGGTGTGTTCTTGGTGATGAGATGACTCAGTCTTTGGTTATATCAGGGGTGTTGCTGGAGGTCTTCTCTTGGTTGATGTAATTTGGGAGAAGGTGGTCAATTGGTGCGTTCTTGGTGATGAGATGACTCAGTCTTTGGTTATGTCAGGGGTGTTGCTGGAGGTGTTCTCTTGGTCGATGTAATTCGGAAGAAGGTGGTCAATTGGTGCGTTCATGGCGATGAAATGACTCAGTCTTTGGTTATGTCTGGGGTGTTGCTGGAGGGGTTCTCTTGGTTGATGTAATTTGGGAGAAGGTGGTCAATTGGTGCGTTCTTGGTGATGAGATGACTCAGTCTTTGGATATGTCAGGGGTGTTGCTGGACGTCTTCTCTTGGTTGATGTAATTTGGAAGAAGGTGGTCAATTGGAGAAGGTGTTCAATTGGTGCTTCTTGGTGATGAGATGACTCAGTCTTTGGTTATGTCAAGGGTGTTGCTGGAGGTCTTCTCTTGGTTGATGTAATTTGGAAGAAGGTGGTCAATTGGTGTTTTCTTGGTGATGAAATGACTTAGTCTTTGGTTATGTCAGGGGTGTTGCTGGAGGTCTTCTCTTGGTTGATGTAATTTGGGAGAAGGTGTTCAATTGGTGCTTCTTGGTGATGAGATGACTCAGTCTTTGGTTATGTCAGGGGTGTTGCTGGAGGTCTTCTCTTGGTTGATGTAATTTGGGAGAAGGTGGTTAATTGGTGTGTTCTTGGTGATGAGATGACTCAGTCTTTGGTTATGTCAGGGGTGTTGCTGGAGGTCTTCTCTTGGTTGATGTAATTTGGGAGAAGTTGGTAAATTGGTGTGTTCTTGGTGATGAGATGACTCAGTCTTTGGTTATGTCAGGGGTGTTGCTGGAGGTTTTCTCTTGGTTGATGTAATTTGGGAGAAGGTGGTCAATTGGTGCGTTCTTGGTGATGAGATGACTCAGTCTTTGGTTATATCAGGGGTGTTGCTGGAGGTCTTCTCTTGGTTGATGTAATTTGGGAGAAGGTGGTCAATTGGTGTGTTCTTGGTGATGAGATGACTCAGTCTTTGGTTATATCAGGGGTTTTGCTGGGGGTCTTCTTTTAGTTGATTTAATTTGTGAGAAGGGGGTTGTTTCAGGATGATGGTTAACAAGCATTTGGTGTATTTTGATATCTAATGATATTTTCATAAGGGGACTTATAGTTAAAGGTTCACAGTCAGTCAGGCTCAGTATTAAGGATTGTTGTATAAGTCAGGTGTTATTGTGTTTTTGTGTAAAAGAGTTTCTTATCTTGATGGTTAAAGTCTGGATTCCGCTTATAGTTTATGGTATAGTTGAAAATTTTGCTGCATGAGGAAATTTAGCTTTAAAAATAAAGATTGCCTTTCCCATCAAAATAGACGTCAAAACTAAGTGTCATATATTGATGCTTAGTTTTAGCCTCTATTTTGACGGGAGAGGCAACCTTTATTTTTATAGTATATAGTGAAGAGAGAGAGAGAGTCCAGTTTTGTTGAGTCCCTGTAATTAAGGATTTTGGTGTGAGGATGGCCAGTACAGCCAGAGTCAGTTGGATAAGTGGACAATAGTAGAAGTGTCAGATGTATGGATTGAGTATGTGTTCTTGAGTGAATATATGGGCCCAGTGCCAGAATTCCTGTTTGTGTTTCTTGTCCTTAAGGCGGTACTGCTGGTTGGAGGCTGCGGATAGGTCATTCAGGGAAGTGTCTGATTAAAACTTTGATATGAGACGGATGCAGTCTCAGTAAGACTTGTAGAACGATCCACGATGTTCTCCAGATTCCATCAGACCTATTGTCCTGGTCTCCTTTCAAAACCTGGATGTCTTTGTCAAGGCACGATGCAAACCCTAAATACTACCGACTCCGGAATCTGTCTTGAGCGGGCAAGGCTTCCTGTGAATTCTTGGAGGCTACGCCGATCTTCTCTCGCCGGCCTGGAGTCGGAGAGTCGCCTTCGATGGCTTTGGGGCCAACTTGGATCTTCAGCATCACTGATAGAGTCTACAGTTCCAGGGGGCCCTCACTCTTACATATGGTTAGATACCTGCATTCCTATATATATAGGTCACTCTGGCAATCCCTAGGAGATGGCCTTCCATAACCATCTTTTAATTCTTAAAATTTTAATGATAAAGTGGCATTTCGACATCGTAACCGGAGCACCTTGTGAAAATCTCATATTTCAAAAGAGATTTTCATAGCTGCTGTCACGACTCCTTAACCTGGCTCACCAAGCTTCGCTGTTCTCCTAGGAATTTATTCTTCACGGAGAAAATATCTTGGCAAGACAACTTCCATGTTCCTTCACAGAACCTTTTCTGAAAATCGTACCTCGGCTGGCTTTCTTACAGTATTTAAAAGGTTTCAGCAGCGCCATGTTTTCCTTCAAACCCGCACTAATACCACACAAGGAGATTGGCATGTTTATGTGCCTAAACTACTAAAGACATGTTTTTTCCATGTCTACCTCCATCAAGAACTAATACTGCCGCCGCTGACCGCCATTTACGACGGTTCGTACCAAGATCTATCTCGAAGCCCAAAAATTTTAAAGCTGAAAATTTTAAAAATATTTTCCTGGATTTCCATCGACTGTCTCGTTCCCGCCTTCAAATCAGAAGAATTGATGCCCTTCTCAATTCCAAAGGACAAGAAACAAAACCCAAAAAACGCTATACCTTCACGTATTAGGCCAAAAGTTCCGTCAACATCCACATTGGATCTTAAGGAAGCCTACTGGAGGGAAGTAGTGTAGTTGCTACACTACACCTCGGTCAGCGTGAGTTGGGTGAACACCTGACTACGCATGCGCTGCCTGGCAGTCACATCCCGGACTTTAGCTCGTGCGCCTTCAGACGACAAAGCATTTTACCAATGGCCTTTAATACTTTCCTCTAATTTGGGCTATAATCAAAATAATTTATTGTATAATATATTATGATTTTGAAATAACAAACCTGACAGTGATAACAAACCTTGATAAAAAAATATATAAACCTTCTTCAAACTTCATTTTGTAAATTTCAAAATGAATTTAAATCATACTATCTGCTTCGTTTTACTGCATTTTGCCTCTCTATTGCACAGTTTTCATTTATTTTTCCCAGGTTATAGGCGGCCTTAAATTCATTTACTTCATGTGAGACTTTTAGAACCTTGGAATTAGCTCTTCTGTAATTACTCTATGAAGCCAGATGTAACCTCTCATCCTGTTTCAGAAATGGATCCTAAATGTGTTTTCTTTGAGTACCTTACGTTTGAAGTTCAATATTTATTCAATATATTGACATTCTATTAAAGCCCCAAATAAATCAAAATTTGCTAAATTGATATCATATATTATCTATGCATATAAAGAATATAAAAAGAAGGAGCAGAACCATCCCCTATTCTTCAAAATTCAACTAAAGAGTCGCTTTAAAAACATACTGAACTATATTGAAAAAACATACTGAAATATATTGTAATGGTTCCAGAGCACTATAAATAAGGAACCAAAGAAATTACCTAACTCTTCAAAATCATGATATTCTGAAATTGACAAGAAAATTGATGTTCCAACATAATGGTCAGATGGTAGCTAACGATGTAGTACTCCAGGTAACATTGAGAGAGTAAACTATGTTCTTAATGACCTTTGTCACCCTCGTTGTCTAGCTCAGTTGTCCCAGCGAGATATTCTGTTATGGACAATACTTATGTGGTGGTATATGTGTGCTTCAAACTTCACACGGCTGATGTCACCCCTCCAGTATATACTATTTCTGGACACTCAGCTGAAATCGCTCTTGCTTCAATTAACGAATTTATCAATTAAATCCTGCAGAATTGGGAAATCTCTGACCAACCAGCCCATTGTAAAAGAGGATGCAGTTAAAATTTCCAGGTGTAACATTTGGCACCAAACAAATAATTGTCCACCAAATGTGCTTGTAATTCACCTGTACTCTGGCCAAACTACTCAATTTGATAATCCAGCAGCTCTTCTCCACCTTTCTGGCGTTTTGGGCAAGAAGGTGTACCAATAGCTACGGAGCTTTCATGAGGAAATCACCGCTTTGTACTCCCACAACTCCAGTTATCTTCCACACTGTTGCCCTCCCCTATAACTTTCAAAACAATCTCATCTGGCCTATCTGGAAGCTCGAAAAAAACTTTATGGAGATTCTCCGGGCCTCTATTGTTCCCTATCCACACCAGAAGAGGATCCTTTGACTTTAAAGCGAACACAAGAAAACTCGTTCTAGCACACGGATGAATCTCAGTACTTCAATGCTTCAAAACATGAAGCTGCTTGATCCTTACACTTCCTTCCAAGCAGAATAACTAGCAATCCAGTATGAACCATATATATTCTGATTATGCACGGACAAGTAAAGTATTTGTTTTGATTGACTAGCAGCCATTCGCGCCATCTTCAACCCAGATAATCCTGGAATTAGTTAACTGAGACCTCACTTCACTTCTATATACTCAGCTGAAACAAATGCGACGAGTATTGGAAGATCTGTTCAAATGTCCAAAATAGCTGCTAAATTCAACCTGCAATTATCCTTTGTCACCCTTTCTTAGAAAATTTGCATATGATGCCCACAACCATTCGACCTCATCTGCTCAACAACAATAAATTCATAAGAAGTCTCAGCAGAAAAATCGACTCAATTCTCCCTGTGATGTTACCCAACATGTCGCAGCAACTCTTCTACAAGCCTCAGATATGATATCATCTAAGCTGCTGACTCTGCTAAAATTCGGCCAATTCAGCCTACCATCTATAGAAGCATCAAGCAGCCAACCTTCATTAAAAGCCATCCCTAAGCTATGAAGACCCTACCAATTTCTGAAGATTTTAAAGACACCTGACTGACTGGATGTCCACTATCATAGAGGCGAGAATCCCATAGACCAATTCGGACAATTGGAGACTTGTATACGCCCCAGAAATCCTAGCCATGTCAAAAGGATCGTGGCAAAAAGCAATAAACAAACAATTCAAAATAGGATTTTTCACTTACATAAGTTCACATAGATAAAAATGATATAAAAACATTCCTACAAATGTAACCTATTCAAAGTATATCTGCTATGTTCCACGATTCCTTCACTACTGAGCTGGAGCCTGGATAACAATCTCTGTGAACAACACACACAAATATTGTCTTGTAATCAATTTATTAAACTTGGACGACATTTATTAATTGATTTTTAATAGCTATGAGGTATGGAGAGAAATATCGTCTATTTTCGTCAGCCATGAAGTAGGATCGAATCCCGCTGTGGAATCCCCCAATTATTCCAACATATCAGTGAATCAAGTATCCAAACCTGTCTCTGATCTACTGGTAAGAGCAGAAGTCAAACAGATTCTACATGTGTAGAAAATCGATGCACCTACAGTAAATAGTTGCTCTAGCTACCCCTATCACAATTACCATTACAAAAAATAATATAACGCCGCAATTATTTTTTATTCACCTGATCAAAGGAAACTTTTGGGCCAGTCTTTCTTCAGCTAACTAAGATGTATTAGTGCGTACAATGTATACTGGGGATGAGTAACAAATGCTAAGATGTCCTAGAGGTTCATTGTTCCCTTCTTCAGGGGTAAAGATAAAACTGGCGTTTCATAGGTCTATCGAAGTAACAAGACAAAGAATCACAAGATTCTATCTATTCATTAGCCAATGAGAGAGATGCTACCATTTCTAGTTCAGAAGAAAATTTAAATATATAGTTGAGTATACAAGTTATATATAAGGTATCTATAAGACACCCTGTGGTTGTTATATCTATCGACCCAGACTGCCTATAATTGAGTACATTATTATTATTGATAATATACCTTTTTTTACTTCTAGGACCTCGGGAGATTTTTTATAAGTTGTCTCAATAGTCTTTTAGGTAAAAGTTTCAAAAATTTGGTTTGGATCACTTGGCTAGAGTTTTTGAAGAGTTTTGTGATGATTGAATTCTGTCCAGTCTGCTTTGAAGAAGTTAAAATGAAGTTTCATAGAGAGTTTAATGCTCCTATTCAATATGGCTTTATGAGCTACTAACCAAGAGAATGAATTTTGACCCCAAAAAGTTTAATGTCTCTTGGGTTTAGCAATATAGGCTTATGCCCCTGCATGGAACTACACAACATTTATAGGTAAACTGAATGAGAATATTTCTGAAGAACACACATTTGAGAAATAATTTAACCAAAACACCAATAATTATGGCAAAACAAATATGGGTAGAAATGGAATTCTTTGTAAATGAATAGAAACACTGAGGAAGACCTGTCTGTAATAGTACTGGGTAAAGTCATTGACTGTGGCGTAGAGGGCGTATCATTGGTATCTAGCTAAAATTCCTTTTTTATTTTACTTTATAGCTGTTGTAATGTGGATAGATGTCGTGTTTTTGTAACTTTGATATTTTTTTCCGCTAATCAAACATATATCGGCTCTATTTAACCAGTTTTGCTATCGTAAAACTAATATATTTTGATATTTAGCAGGAAAATGTTTGAATAAATACACTAGGGCATCTACTTAGTCATGAGTTCCAATAGGGTTAGTTGCGCGAAGTTTTCAGAATAAACATTAAGAACTTATTAAGATATAGTTTCCTATGGTTAGCAGAAGAGTTTTCAGAAATGTACTAAGATCATTTACCTAGTTATTTGTGTTGATAGTTATTTATTTATATCAACGTTAGGACACCTCGTGACCCAGTATGTCACGATTCACCCAGAACCCCACCTAACCTAACCATGTCCCACCCTTCCCCATCTAAGCTTCAAACCTCTGGTGATAGTTAGGTGTAGTGATAGAGCCTAAATCCCTCAGTCTTGACAGCACCGAACCAGAGATGGACTCGGACACCCCTTCCCTGTGTTCGAGCTACATGTCCCATGGAGGCTGACTTGAGCCCACCAGAACCAAGCCAGAGTCTAAGATGGACTGAGACGTACCTTCCCTGCAGTCGAGTCACGTGAACCATGGTGGTTGACTTGACCCCACCAGCACCAAGCCAGTGTCCAAAAAGGACTTCCCTGTAGTCGAGCCATCTGACCTATGGTGGTTGACTTGATCCCACCAGCACCAAGCCAGAGTCCAAGATGGACTGAGACGTCCTTTCCCTGTAGTCGAGTAACCTGACCTGTGGTGGTTGACTTGACCTCACCAGCAATAAGCTAGAGTCCAAGATGGACTGAGACGTCCCTTCCCTGTAGTCGAGCCACCTGACCCATGGTGGTTGACTTGACTCCACCAGCACCAAGCCAGAGTCCAAGATGGACTGAGATGTCCCTTCCCTGTAGTCGAGCCACCTGACCTGTGGTGGTTAACTTGACCCCACCAGCACCAAGCCAGAGTCCAAGATGGACTGAAGCATCCCTTCCCTGTAGTCGAGCCACCAGACCTGTGGTGGTTGACTTGATCAAGCACCAAGACAGATTTCAGCATGCCTATGAGCAAGCCACAGACCCATGATGGGTGTTAAAATCACCATCTTCAGGCAGAACACCAGCTCCACCACAAGCCCTGAACATTTCCCAAGCCAACCCCAAGATTCCCAGATCCCACAATGTTAATTGTATTTATCATTATTATTGATTAGATTCTTAAGTTGATAATTAAATTGTTTTGATAAAATAAATTGCTTTGTCTTTCCTTATTTTTCTATGTGACATTTTGGTGGAGATAATGTGGAGATATATTAGAAATGACAAACTTAAGATCGCTGAGCAGACCTTGAGGCAATGGAATCTATGAACTACATTCTCTGTGATGGCTCCAGAATTCGACCGATGTGTTAAAGCAAATTTTCCCTCGAATAAGGTACTTTCATCAGATTTCCGGAATTTTTGCAAATCAAAAATAATTCAAAAAGAAAATTTTATTTATTAATCTTAGAAATAGACCGCTTTTTAGAACTCTAATATTATATTGGACGATTCTGCTTATATATGCATAACTGAATAGCGGGATCTTTGTTATGGTATTTAATCGTCCGATACAGCATTATAACTCTAAAAAGCGGCCTGGTGAACTAAATTGGCGAAAGCGCTGGAAGGTTCCTCCCTTATGAGCTAAGCCTCCCCAATATTTTTCATTGAGTATAAGCACACTAGAGAACGTTTTTTTCAATTGTTTTAAAAATATTTCGTGCTTTATCATTCTATTTATTACATATCTGTTATCTCTTGTGTGATAACAACCACAGCACTATCAGTGTGTGTGACCTCTTGAAACCAGAAACCTTTAAGTCAATTAGAGTTTTGCCACAACCAGCTCTGTTGACACCTATCAAACAACTTAGTCCTTTAAGAGATGAACATTCTCCAAGTTTCATTTAACTCTTTTTAATTGTACAATAGAGTTTTTCTCTAAAGGAAATCTAGTTTCTAGAGACAATGGGTACACACCAGAGAGCAGATAATATGTTAAAATAGCAATTTTGGCAATGGAAACTGTCCTTTTAAAGAATTATTCTCAATCTTCTAGTAACATCCCAATGAGATAATGAACACAAAATAGAACTGAAAGTAATCCGAAATTAGTTTTCGACTTCATTCTTGTAATGAAGAAAGACACTCTGTTGTCCTTGGGAGGAGAAATTTCTCCAAAAGACGGAAAATCTAAATTTATTTAGCCAACAAATGCAGACAGAAGAAGACAAGGTACCAAGCACTGCTGATAAAACTATATGGACCAAATGTCATATCAAAATTGAGAATATTGACCATTTGTTCAAAAAGGCGAACTCGACTTGATGGAAACTGTTTTAATGTCCATCCAAACAAAGTTAAAAAAACACATGCCCCCGTACCTGCAGTGGCCCGGTCACGCACGTGAGAAAATATACAATGTTCCCAGCACATCCCCTTTTAAGATTTCAAATATATATATGTGGCAATATAATAAGGTGGGGAAAGAGAAATAATCACACCACAAGTTGGAAGAGGAACCCAGACAACCAGAGAGAGAGGGAGAGAGCCGAGCCCGGCGTCCGTTCGTGTCGCACACATTTCCCAACTGTCTTAATAGTCCCGAGGTTCCAAGTAACGGGCTCAGTGGTCGCCCCTTGGAATGTCGCTGATGTCTAAAGTGACTGGACTTTACCCTCCCGTCTCTCTCTGGGTCGACTGTAGGTTTGCTTTATTATTCCTGGAAGAGTATATATTATGACATATACATTACAAACTTTAAATGCATAATATAATTAATAATGAAGACGATCCACGGGTTTAACAATTCGTCTACTCCGGGTTCTTATCTGGCCGTATTCTGAGTCGTTAGAGGGATAATCCACAAATGGGGTCTTTTCATTTTCAACCAGTTCCTCCCCCGAAAAGGTCGGCGTCGATGGGTCGGCTGGATATTGCACTGTATCTCCTTTTCGTAGTTGGAACCTGTTTCGACGTGCAGTCTCAATTGGAGTATCAACGATATATGACCTTGGTGTCGATGCTTTCTGCTTTACAATTCCCCAGATTTGCATATCCGTAATCCAAACCGTATCGCCTTCGGATAGCTCCTCCATGTCTGTAGCTCCGCAGCGTCGATCATATCTGGATTTCATATCCTTTCTCCTTCTCCCCTCCTTTCTTTTCAGGTTCTGAGAGTCCACCAACCTTGGATTAAGATTCTCTGGTGCAATTGGCAAGGTCGTTCGGAGTTTATGTCCCATGAGAAGCTCAGCAGGGCTGTAACCGTTCTCCAAAGGGGTCGATCGATACTCCAAGAGTCCAAGCGATGGGTCTTGATTTTTCTTGAGGATCAACTTAGAAATTTTCACACCTGTGTGCTTCTGCCATCCCATTGCTCTGCGGGAATCGAGGACTTGAAGTGACATGTGTGAATCCGTACTGCCTTGCGAAATTTGCAAATTCACGAGCAGCTCCAAATTGCGTCCCATTATCGCTTACAAGTTTCTGGTATTCCATTTCGGGCAAATATGGATTTGCAACTACGCACCACCACATTGGCTGTGAGCCGATCCAGCTGAATCATTTTAGGAAAGAGAGAATAATAGTCAATGACGACTAGATACCACTTATTCTCGAACTTGAACAAATCCATTCCAATTTTTTGCCACGGTCGTGTAGGAAAGTTGGTTGGTATCAAAGGTTCATGTTTTGAGACGGCTTCCTGGATACAGACACTGCACTTTCTGACCGTTTCCGCGATCTCTTCCGAAATTCCAGGCCACCATACCGTCTCCCGTGCGCGAAGCCTTGTTTTTGTAATACCGAAGTGCCCAGCGTGCAACTTATCTAGGATCTCCAGTTTCATACTTTCTGGAATATCAAGAAGACAGCTACGCATCAGTAGTCCATTTTGAACGCCGAGTTCATCCTTGACATTCCAATAAGAGAGCAGAGTCTGTGACATCTTCTTCTTTTCTGGCCATCCTTGCTCAAGGTAGTTGACTACTGCTTTCAGGGTCGTATCTTCTTGTTGAGCTTCAAAAGTCTTCGTCAACATCTCGTTTTTGTCGGTTATACACGAGAGAACTGCATTTATATGCGCTGAGGTTGGCCGTTCGTTTTCACCTCCTTCGGTTGTAAGAAGTGGTTGTCTGGATAATGCATCGGCGTCGAGCAGCTCCTTTCCAGGGATATGCACTATTTCGAATCCAAACCTCATACGCATTCGGAAACATTGCAGTCTTGGGGTCAGCGAACTCAAATCTTTCGTCGAAAATAGAGGAATGAGAGGCTTATGGTCGGTCTCAATTCAGAATGGCTTTCCAAGCAGGAAATCTTGAAAACGTTCGCAAGCCCATGTAATTGCTAGAGCCTCTTTTTCGATCTGAGCATATCGTTTTTCGGTAGGTGTCATAGTTCTAGAAGAATAAGCAACAGGTCGTCAGATTCCATTCTTACCTTCTTGCTTCAGTACCGCTGCTAAGCTGTATGAAGTTGCGTCGGATGACACCATAGTTGGTTTCATGACGTCGTATGCTGCCTAGATGGGTTGAGTCGTGAGCAATTCTTTCAACTTTCGGAATGCTCGCGCCTGGCTGCAATCCCAAACGAATTCTTGACCTTTCACCAACAACTGGTTCAGTGGAGCCACAATTTCAGATAAATTTTCCACAAAGCGTCCCAGATGGTTCACCATGCCAAGAAATCTTACGCCATGAACATCGGTCGGAGCAGGCATCTTCATCACTGCTTCGATTTTCGCTGGATCTGGTCGAATACTGTCTTCATCCAGTATGTGCCCAAGAAAATTAATTCTTGGCACGCCGAAGACACACTTGGCCTTGTTTAGTGTAACTTTCACCTCTTTCAGTTTTCGGAGCACTAAACGAAGAATTCGATCTTGAGTCTTGGAGTTGGAGGCAAATATCAGGATAACGTCCAGGTAACACATTACACCGTCCATACCTTGCAATATTATTGACCTAACTTTCTGAAAATACTCTGGGGCGAGTGAGATTCCAAATGGCATCCTGCAGAATTTATATCTCCCAAAAGGAGTGATGAAGGTCGTTAAATGCTGGCAGTCTGGGCTCAACGGAATCTGGTGAAAGCCACTGTACGCATCCAGTTTCGAAAAAAATCTTGCTTCCCCCAGTTGCCCCAGCATGTACTCCACCACTGGCATGGGATGCACTTCGCGCTGTACATGTTTGTTCAGCCTTGAGAGATCCACACAGAGTCGTATGTCGCCATTCGGTTTACCAGCAATCACAGTCGGTACACACCATTCAGTCGCAACGTTAACTTGTGCTATGATTCCCGCCTTCTCGAGCTCTTCCAATTTTGTTTTGAGCTTTTCCATCAAAGGTATTGGTACCCGTCAAGGAGTATGCACAGCATGTTTTTGCTCCAGGTTTCAATTTGATTTCGTAAGGGTTTCCGATCTGTCCCAGTCCTTCAAAAACTTCAGGGAATTCCTTGATCAGGTTAATTCTCGTCGCAACCACTTTAATCAGCCTCACCAGGTTTAAGAGCTCACATGCCCGGCGACTCAGAAGAGGTTCACTCAAACGACGAATGACATAAACCTTATCCTTGATTTCATAATTGCCATTTCGCAGCGTTGATATAAACATACCCACAGTCTGAAGTTCGGAAAATTCAGCAGCTCTAATGTTGATATCACTTTCCACTAGTCTTTGCTGTCTCATTATCTTCTTGAAGAGACACAGAGGAACACATGTAACATCCGCCTGGGAGTCGAGCTTGAACTTCACCTGTTTCCCGTTAACTTAGATTTCTGCTGTCCATCGCCTCCTGCACTCGCCTTCATCATCATCGAGATTAGATGAATCCTCCACAGCTGAGACCTCCAAGAGAAAACCAATTTCTTCATCAAGTTCAGAAACAGCTTTGACTTCCGCAGTCTTCACCTGCTTATCTGGGCAGCAATTTGCAAAATGGCCAGTTTTTGAACATAGGTTACATATTTGTCCTTCAGCACGGCAAGCCTGTCCTTCCCTGTGGGTGAAACCTCCGCATTTTGGACATCGTGATCTTGTTTTGGCTGACTTCTTCTTCTTCCTCGAAGGCTGCTGTTGTTGTTTCGGTGATTGTTTCTTCGAGTTGAACTTCACTTGATTGACCTTTTGGCTTGTTGAGGGACGCTGCAGGTCGACCTGCTGCTGTCGAACGGCTTCCTGCTGTCGAACCATTTTTCACCGCCTTTTCCAAAGTCATTTCGCTGTACAACTGCATTTTTTTTTTCAGATAAAGCTTTGTCCCTCACTCCAACCACTAATCGTTCACGGATCAACTGCTCATGAAGACTCTCAAATTCGCAACTATCAGCCAATTTGTACAATGAAGTGATGAATTCGTCCACTGGCTCCCGATCCTCTTGGATTCTTGAATTAAATTTCGCACGTTCGTAGATAATATTCTTTCTGACACAAAAGTGGCTGTCGAACGCCTTAAGGACGGAATCAATTTTCTTTGCCTCTTCATCCTTTTCGAACTTGAAGGTCCTGAATATATCATCCGCGCGGTCACCCATCAAGTACATGAACAAATTGATCTTGTCCGCATCCTCTTTCTTCTTCCTTCCACTGACCACGAGGTATCCTTCGAATTTCTTCCTCCATTAGGGCCATTCGTTGGGAGTTGAGAAGTCGAAAGTTTCTGGAGGTTGAATCTGAGCCATGTTGAATTATCTTCCAAGGTACACAAAAATCGATATTTTGCAATATCCGGGTTCGTATTTTATCCAGTCACCGCTGCCACCATGTTTTAATGTCCATCCATACAAAGTTCAAAACAACAACTCTCTCCCGTACCCTCGCAGGCCCGGTCACCCCCCGCCGCGGCACGTGGGAAAACATACAATATTCCCAGCACAGAAACTAACAACATCCTCAAGCGGGAGCGTTGTCTCATGGAGGTTCTACTGTATGTAATATTAATTATATCTTCTAGTGAGGTATTAACCAATATAAGATTTTAAGCTTTAATATATTCATTACACACGTTATATTATACACCTATAATAAAATATAACATACACAAAATTGTCATTCCTTTTTTTTATCAATGAGAATAATATGATAAAAGTTTGTGTGTTCACAAAAATTTATAACATTAGCTTTGTCTTATTTCTTATTTCTCTGAATACAATTCGAATACAAATAATGTTTTGGTTCTCTCACTCGAATTTTAAACTAAGAGTTGAATTAACAAGAAAAGTTATATTTGCAAAAGTATATCTTGAGAAGGAAAACTTTATCTAGTTCCTTCATCAGAATTATCTAAAATATTTGAATCCAGTATACAATTTTTACAGAGAATTCTTATATTTGATCCAAATACATATCTGAATATATTATTTTAAATTAATATCATAACACTTTTCAGAATCTGAGAAATAAATTCTTAATAAAATTTGAGGAAATCGTTTAATTGTTATAAAGTTGGTTTCCCAAGAAACAACAAAGAAACTCTCACAAGTTACTCCTCACTGCCCTGAGATATAGAAACAACCATGGCTGTCCTGATTGGAGTTGTTCTGCTCGTGTTCCTGAGCGTTGGAGAGATGCGGCCGATAATTCGACGGCCTGAGGCCATAGCGAGGAGTCCCGTGGAGGAGGACATCTTCGCCCTCATGTTTTGGAGGCCCGACCTGGCCCTGACTTGCCTGGAGCTGGCCCTGGTGGCCTGGTTCAGTCTCCGACTGTACCTTCTGGTCCGACGTCGCCGTAGGAGGCCCGTCCTGGACCCCTGCTGAAGTCCCTCCCCTATACCTGTTGGTCCGGCGCCGTCATTGAGGCCCGTCCTGGACCCCTGTTGAAGTCCCTCTCTTGTACCTGGAGGAAACCATATCATTGGAGCCAAGCCAAAATTCATTTTTTTATTTTCCTTTAGTTGTTGTGAAGTGAATAAATGTCGTGTTTTTTGTAATTTTGATATTATCTTTTCACTATTCACACATAGATTGGCTCTATTTAAGTAAAATGGCTCACAATGTTGTAAGAACGTGAACAATATTTGAGGGGTGGTAGCGCGTACTCCTTTCTCTCCAGATTAAGGAGCCTCGGGAATCATTATTCAGACGGTATCTGGATTCTTCTGAGAACAGAACCGACTCCATGGTCATGGTCCCAGTTGACGTGTTATCTGCACCATGCAAGGCGGCGCTTCCTCTGGACTGGGGTCAAAGGAACGCATATTGCAGGCTTCCTAGCGTAAAGACCTTGCATTTCAAGCCTTCGTGAGACGGTCTTCCAGGATACAATTCTGCTAGTTAACGTGGCAAGCTCCAGGGAGAGTTGGCGGGCCGACATCTTCCGTGAACACTTGGCTGTTAGAGCCAGGTCGTCTCTCGGGGTTGTCAACTTAGGGAGATTTCCATATTTCCTTCGACGATAAGACTCAGTAGTTTGGAATTGGCTCCAAAGACGGGATATTACGCTTTAGACACGTTGAACAACTTGACGACTTCCCGTTGTGGTTGCCCCATCCTCCCGATCGTTCTTCCTCGTGATATGTCATCCAGCCTTGTAGCCATTGATTGTTTTTTCCTTGGCAAAATATCAAGTAGGGATACAATAATAACTATAAGTGCATCAAATGCCTGCAAATTAAACTTTTTTTTTTGAATGCGATATGTTTTCATCCCTAATTACTCGATTATACGTAAATTTCTTTTTAAGGAGAGCGTTCGAATTTACATGTAGGGTAAATCTACCCTTATATAAGCAAATGAGGAGTGGTTTATGCCTATAATATGAAACTTCCTTTTGTCTATGACTGTATATTATTGAATACAAGTATTTAAAAAAGTCTGTGCTTGCCTAGTTACTTTGAGAATGAAAAACCCTTTTGAAAAAATCTTATGATATTTCATATAAAAATCACTTCTCCTTCCCTCACCACCGTGGAGGGGAAGGTTGGTATCGCGATGTCTCGCTTCCTTCTACCGCCTTGATCTGCTTCTCTGTTTAGCCGTCTCAATATGTCTCCTGTTAGAATTTACTTTTTCTCCTTCTTTTTACCAGCGTTGACAGCCTTCACTATTCTCTTTTTACATATGAAGAAATCAAATTACGAAATTATTTTAGACGCGTAATATTCTTTTTAAAATAAAACAATTTCTACTGCCCTTACTGCAATGGAATTATTTCAAAAAGAATATTACGCGTCTAAAATAGTTTCGTAATTTGATAACAGATGGCGCGCTAGTGCATCGTAATATGAAGAAATGTTTATTATTGATATTATTGTTTATCACTATTACTTCCAATTAAGATGTTTTATTCACCCTCAAAATATTGTATGTTAAAGTATTATTAAAGATTTAATTATATATCTAGTCAAAAGGAATGTGATATATTCATAAAATAAATGCTCCGTTTAAGATACACAGGAAGATAGATGGAAGGTTTTACATAGTGATGTCTTCGAAATCTTCAGCCCTTGTTTAATTTCACAGATCCAATATGCAACAGTGGTATGGCTCGTCACTGGGTAAGAAAGTTATATGGTTCATTTCCAGCTAACTCCTCGACTATGAAATTTCTACTGAAAATTCTGGACATTAAACCTAGAGTATGAGTTCACAATTCATGTAGAGTGCCAAATTATTTTGTACTCTTCTCAATCATCTACACAAATATATGACCTGGCTTCGCCCGTGTTCTGCTCGATTGATTGTTTGATGTAATAAAATCTTGTTTCTGCTCACCAATTATGATTCTGCAATATTAGAAACATTTAAGACTAAAAATAATAAAAAATTAGTTCAGTATTTAGTAAATTTTAATTTTCCTTAGTTAAAAATGTGACAAATGTACCTTTTTAACTATATATGTTTTAAAAATTTCAGCCAGATTGTTAAAAAAATATTAAGGAAACGTGTATAAGGAACTTTCAACTCTCAATTCAATTATTAAGCATGATCGGGCTCTATTATTTTTAAAAATATCTTGAACAATTTTATGAAACACCTGGCAGTAAAAATAGGTGACGCAATTTTTCGAAAATTGCTATCACTTATAGAGAGAAATTCCTTTCCTTAATATTAAATAAACTGAAAAATATTCTCCAAAGCTGAGAGAGAACTTGGCAGCACCATAAAATAGTATATATACCTGGGGGCTTCCATATATATAATTTGATATAATGGAAATACACCACGCACAGAAGTAGCAACATTCAAATTATATATCAAAAACCTGACACTACACAAGTAACAATTTATTAATGGAAATTTAGATGGGTGTAAATTGATACTCTAAAAAGGAAATAACTCAAAATTGTTGCAAAATATGATGGGGCATAGTTTTTGCACCTATTTAAATTGAATTGTGGCCATCTTTTATAGATACTTATTTTCGTTATTTTTACAACGACTTTAGAAAATCTGAAAATGTATTTAGGACAAATATGTTCCCATACTTTCCAACCAATGATGTCAATTGAGCGTTGACTTGATGTGACAAAGCAGTAAATAATTCGAGCTCCAAAAGAAACTCTATCAATGGATATTTTCAAACAATGGCAGAAGATCTGTCACTAACTCAACGGCCGTTTCCTCAAGAGCTGAAATTATGAAACCAAGTTAGCGAGAGAAACTAGAGACAACCCGGATTCCTGGAGTACAAATCAGAACCAGGTTAGCTGATCGCAAATATGAAGTGAATCATCTCTCTCTCTTTCAAATATATTTTACTCTCAGAAATCCAAACTCAAATTATACAAATTTTATAACATATTCAGACCTGAATCTTTACTTCAGATATCAAAATAGATCTGAATAATTAACAGAAATGAAGATAAAGTATAAATGAAGAGAAAAAATGCAATTATAACTTTTTAGAAATTTCATCAACGACTTTTGCCTCATTTTAGAACATAAGTTATTTTTGGAAAATTCCAATGTTAAAATAGGGTCTATGATATAACAAATATTTTCATCTTTGAAAGGCATTTTAGTGCAACCGACATCCAGCCCAAAAATATCAAATTATCAAATTTATTGTGCAATTGCTGCAACTTTGAAATATTGATTCATAATTATGTGAATATAGCGACTTTTATAATCGATTCTAAAATAGATTTCTCTATAAAAAATGCAAAAATAGACGGCTTTGTCGGAAAACTTAACCAGGCGAATGAATAGATGAAGTCCACACATAACAAGAGGCTATAAATACATTAAAATATATAAAAGTGAACAATATAAACAATACAAACAATTTAATATTTATACAGTACATACATCAACATATTCCTGAAATATAAATCCTGTAAATATATCTCATGTTTTTTATCCAGAATTTGTATTCTAATTAGTTTTCTATTCTCATTTGTTTATGGATTTATATGTTCATAACTGAAATTATTGTATTTATCTATTTCAAAAAGAGTATGTGAATTGTATATATTTGAAAGTATTGTAGATTTGTTAATTTCTGAAAGTGTGTATTTATCTATTTATAAGAGTATTGTATGTATCTGTTTATATGCTATAATTGAATATATACATTTCCGAATAATTGCCTTTTTCTGAAGACATTTTTTGTTTATCTATTCTTGAAAGTATTGCATTTGTCGTTATTTGAATGTATTGGATTTATATATTTCGAAAAGGTATTGTCATCGTCTATATTTGAAAGTATCGTATTTGTCTATTTCTGAAGTATTATATTTATCTGTTTATGTTGAAATATTGTATATATCAATATCCACAATAATTGTATATTTTCATTTCTAAAAGAATTATATATTTTCTGTAGGCCTTGTGTTTATCAATTCCTTAAAGTATTGTATATGTCTATATTTGAAAATATTGTATTTATCTCTCTCTCTCTCTCTCTCTCGATATTATACTGTATATATATTTTTATCTATTTTTCGGAGAGTATTGTATATTTCTTATATAATTGTATTTATCTATTTTTGAAATTATAGATTTTCTATATATTTCTCAAATAATTGTATTTTTATCATTTTGCAAAGAGTATTGTATATATCTATTTCTCTGAAATTATTGTACATATCTCTATTTCTGAAATTATTGTATTTATCTATTTCTGAAATTATTGTATTTATCTATTTCTGAAATTATTGTCTTTATCTATTTAAAAAAATACTGTTTATATCTATTTATGAAATTAGTTTACATATCTCTATTTCTCTTAAATTATTGTGTTGTGTTTTAACTTTAAAAGCACACAAAAAATATAATAAACTTGAATTTGTTTATTCAAGTATCAAAAAACAAAGCTTTACATATAGAACAAATAATAATGAAGAAGAAGAAAGAAACATTTTAGGAAAAAGGGTAAAAACAAAACAAAAGTACTGGTCAAAAAGAAACATTTAAAATCACAGATTAATATCTTCAACACTTCCCCTTAATCAGATTTCAAATATTCCTCATACCCAGTAGATATTTGAAGATTCGTTTAACTGCTTCCCAGTCATATATTGTTGGTGCTGCAAGTTTTCGAGAAACTTTATTCAGTGCAAAAGTGATATCGGGTCTTGTTAAGCAGCTCAGATGCATCAGACTACCAATCGCTTCACGAAAGGGAACATTTTCTAGAATCTCTGCTTCCCCAGGAACAGTAGAATTATCAGTTGGTGTTCCCACTTTATTCGCTTGAGACATATTGAATTTCTCAATAATTCATTTTATATATGCCTTTTGATTTATAAAGATTGACCCATCCGGTTGCCGCTCTATCTCAATACCCAAAAAGTAATTTAATGGTTCACTTGTGATCTTAAATAAAAACATTAGTTCATCAAGAAATTCTTTGATTTCCTGTTCATTTGTACCAGCAATGATTCCATCATCAACATATATGGCAATAATGAGTAGTTGATCATTTGTTTTTCTGAAGAATAAACAAGGGTCAGCTGTACTTTCCTTCAGACATCTTTCTTTCATGAAGTTGACTATTTTCTGATTCCAGCATCTTGGTGACTGTTTAAGTCCATAGAGACTTTTCTTCAATTTCCATACAAGATCTGTTCCATTGTTGAATCCTTCAGGTTGTTTGATATAAATTTGATCTTGTAAAGCTCCATATAGAAAGGCTGTCTTTATGTCAAACTGTACCAATTTTAAGTCTTCATTAGCAGCAATTGCTAAAAGAGTTCTTATGGTGTCATGTCTTGCTACAGGACTAAATGTTTCTTCATAATCTATACCCTTCTTTTGTACAAACCCTTTTGCCACCAGTCTTGCCTTATATCTTGTAATCTCTCCTTTAGAATTCAATTTGGTCTTTAATACCCATTTACAATCAATTGGTTTTTGGCCAGGTGGTAATGTTGTGCATTCGTATACATCATTTTCCGTTAAAGAATTCATTTCTTCATTCATTGCTTCTTTCCAAAATTGTGCATTTGGAGAATCCATTGCTTCTTTGTATGTCTTGGGTTCAAGACCTTCTGCAATATTTATTTCAGCATCAATATACCTTTGAGGTTTTAATATATTTGATCGATCTCTTAGATTGTATACGTCTGATGTTTGAACATTGCTTTCAATTTTTTCAATATCTTGAGTATCATTTTGTTCATCAATCTGATTACTTGAAAGTTCCTTATTTCTCTTTTCAATATCAAGGCTAAATGTTGGTATAGTTTCCTTGAATATTACATCCCTACTTGTGACAACTTTGTTTGAGTTTGGCATCCAGATTCGATACCCATCCTTGTTACTGCAATAACCAACTAAAATACCCTTTTCGCTTTTTTGGCATCTAACTTTCTTCTCATTTCACCAGGCACATGAACAAAACATTCAGTTCCAAATATTCGAAGATGATCAACTGCTGGTTTTTTATCAAACCATAGTTCATAAGGTGTCTTTCCCTCAATTTGTGTTGGTCCTGTTCTATTCAAAACATATGTAGCAGTGTTAACTGCCTCTGCCCACAGCTTTAGGCTCATATTTTTGGCATATATCATTGAACGAGCCGCTTCTATTAAAGTCCTGTTTTCTCTTTCCGCTGAACCATTCTGTTGTGGAGTATATGGCATTGTGATCCTAGGATTTAAAAGCGCGAATGTTTCTTTTATACATAAAACGAACTTCTACTGTCCTTACTGCGATGAAAAAATATATTGGGAGGGCTTGGCTCATCAGTGGTGAACCCTCCCAGCGGTTTCGCCAATTTAATCCACCAGACCGCTTCTCAGAGCTCTAATACTGTATTGGATCATTCTGCTTTTATATGCTACACTGAAGGATGGAATCTTAGAAATGGTTTTCAAGTAAACTATGGACATAAGCTTATAGGTATAGATGGCGCGTTATTGCTTTGTGTTAATTTATTCCTAATGGCCTTGTCTTTATAGTTTGCTGAAGAGCCTTGCTCGAAGCAAATATTTGAATGTAATTCTACTGTCCTATAAGCTTATGTCCATAGTTTACTTGAAAACCATTTCTAAGATTCCATCCTTCAGTGTAGCATATAAAAGCAGAATGATCCAATACAGTATTAAAGCTCTGAGAAGCGGTCTGGTGGATTAAATTGGCGAAACCGCTGGGAGGGTTCACCACTGATGAGCCAAGCCCTCCCAATATATTTTTTCATCGCAGTAAGGACAGTAGAAGTTCGTTTTATGTATAAAAGAAACATTCGCGCTTTTAAATCCTTTTATTTTATATGTATAGATGGCGCGTTATTGCTTTGTGTTAATTTATTCCTAATGGCCTTGTCTTTATAGTTTGCTGAAGAGCATTGCTCGAAGCAAATATTTGAATGTAATTCTACTGTCCTATAAGCTTATGTCCATAGTTTACTTGAAAACCATTTCTAAGATTCCATCCTTCAGTGTAGCATATAAAAGCAGAATGATCCAATACAGTATTAGAGCTCTGAGAAGCGGTCTGGTGGATTAAATTGGCGAAACCGCTGGGAGGGTTCACCACTGATGAGCCAAGCCCTCCCAATATATTTTTTTCATCGCAGTAAGGACAGTAGAAGTTCGTTTTATGTATAAAAGAAACATTCGCGCTTTTAAATCCTTTTGTTTTATATGTATAGATGGCGCGTTATTGCTTTGTGTTAATCTATTCCTAATGGCCTTGTCTTTATAGTTTGTTGAAGAGCCTTGCTCGAAGCAAATATTTGAATGTAATTCTACTGTCCTATAAGCTTATGTCCATAGTTTACTTGAAAACCATTTCTAAGATTCCATCCTTCATTGTAGCATATAAAAGCAGAATGATCCAATACAGTATTAGAGCTCTGAGAAGCGGTCTGGTGGATTAAATTGGCGAAACCGCTGGGAGGGTTCACCACTGATGAGCCAAGCCCTCCCAATATATTTTTTCATCGCAGTAAGGACAGTATAAGTTCGTTTTATGTATAAAAGAAACATTCGCGCTTTTAAATCCTTTTGTTTTATATGTATAGATGGCGCGTTATTGCTTTGTGTTAATCTATTCCTAACGGCCTTGTCTTTATAGTTTGCTGAAGAGCCTTGCTCGAAGCAAATATTTGAATGTAATTCTACTGTCCTATAAGCTTATGTCCATAGTTTACTTGAAAACCATTTCTAAGATTCCATCCTTCATTGTAGCATATGAAAGCAGAATGATCCAATACAGTATTAGAGCTCTGAGAAGCGGTCTGGTGGATTAAATTGGCGAAACCGCTGGGAGGGTTCACCACTGATGAGCCAAGCCCTCCCAATATATTTTTTCATCGCAGTAAGGACAGTAGAAGTTCGTTTTTAGGTATAAAAGAAACATTCGCGCTTTTAAATCCTTTTGTTTTATATGTATAGAAGGCGCGTTATTGCTTTGTGTTAATCTATTCCTAACGGCCTTGTCTTTATAGTTTGCTGAAGAGCCTTGCTCGAAGCAAATATTTGAATGTAATTCTACTGTCCTATAAGCTTATGTCCATAGTTTACTTGAAAACCATTTCTAAGATTCCATCCTTCATTGTAGCATATAAAAGCAGAATGATCCAATACAGTATTAGAGCTCTGAGAAGCGGTCTGGTGGATTAAATTGGCGAAACCGCTGGGAGGGTTCACCACTGATGAGCCAAGCCCTCCCAATATATTTTTTTATCGCAGTAAGGACAGTAGAAGTTCGTTTTATGTATAAAAGAAACATTCGCGCTTTTAAATCCTTTTGTTCTTCTTATATGTGGAACAATGAACAGTAGAATCTTAGATTATGATATATAAGCAAACTATGGACAAAAGCTATTTACACAGTAGAATTTCATATTAATATTTGTCTCGAGCAATGCTCTTCCGCAAACAATAAAAACAAGGCCACTTATGATGAAAGCCCTCCCACTATTTTTCATTGCAGTAAGGACAGTAGAAGTTTGTTTTATTTGTAAAAAATATTTTTTTAGTTTTATTTTTGTATATAGATGGTGCGTTATTGCCTTATAATAAATAAATAGGTAGATATCTAATAAAAATTATCTAAAAATAATAGCATCGTAATCGGGAGAGAGCAAGTAGAAATATATTGAAGTATCTGATTGTATTAATCATGAGAACTAAATATTTTAAATGTATATTAGGTAAATAAATTGAATTTTTAAAATAGGAAGAGATATACATAAAAATGTACTATAAAGAAGAAAATAATACTTTAACTACCTTTATTAAATAATTAGGTTTATATGGAAAACGATATTTTTCTTGTTGGTTTTATAATTGAATTATAAAGTATTTATCTCACACACAATCATTTTTAACACTTTATTTCCAACGTTTGGGCGGCACTCTGTCGTTTTTTTTTTCAAGGAACCATTTTACTACGTTTCACTTTTATACAAATTCTGAATTATATAATATTTTAAAATGTTTATATGGTTATAAATATAAAGCGAAAAGGACACTCATTATATATTTTTAATTTTACTAAATATGAAGCAGCTGGTTAGCAATTTTTTGTTTCACAAACATTTTATCTATTCACTCAATATATGATGGTATTCATCACCGCTTTTATTTTGGTTCAGTTCATATAATGTTTCATTGTTATTGGCGTATAGAGAGATATGCAAATATTATTTCCTCACTTTTAGTGCAATCATCAGACCATGTGATGACAGCGAATTGATTTTAGCTATTGTAATATATAGAGATATATTAAAAATGGCACATCCTGACCAGGCTCACATGATCATTTCTATATGGCAGAGCGCCATCTAGTGGAACAAAAATGAACTAAATAGAAAAATATATTACATGATATGTTGACGTCAGGGATTAGGTGTTAATCCATTTTGTTCGAAGTTTCCAAAATGTCGAATTGGACTTTTTTTCCGAAAATCCGGCTTGAAGAACCAGTGTTCTGCACCATGCCCCCTCCCCCCCCCCCCCCTAATAGCTCGGCTAAATCCTTAATAAAGAATTTATGACCAAAATGTTTAGCAGAACGACTTCTGAAATCATTAAACCTTTATATATGGCTCTACTACAATTATAACTGACCCACCCCTAGATAAACAAATTGTTTGTATATAGTTTTCATACAAATATTGACATCATACTTGTACAAGATAAAGAAATCGTCAATGCATCCATTATTTTATTCATATGTCAATCTTCCATTTTTATATAACCAGACAACTAAACATACAGGCTTATGTCTGCAGCAGTAACAAACTACCAAGACATTAAAGAATTCTACTGACTTCAGGTAGTAATACTACCTTTATACTATGGTAAAGATAGCGGCTGCATAGCCAGATTTCATGATTCATTAAAATTAAAGATACTTTGGCCAGTAAATCTTTTTTTTAATATGAATTTATAAAATAAAAAAGAGTTTACTGGCCATATATATATATATATATATATATATATATATATATATATATATATATATATATATATATATATATATATATAATAATAAATAGTTATTTAATTTTATAGTCCATTTTTGTATTAAGATTATCTTCACTATTATGATCATTTAAATTCAAATTATAAAATTTGTAAAATGTTATTAATTTGTAGATAGAGAGAGAAAAAAAAAAAAATCCTTTAGAATCACTGTTATAATTTTGTTATATAGTTTCTACACTATATATATATATATATATATATATATATATATATATATATATATATATATATATATAGTATCTTCAATTTTAATGAACCTTTATACTAGTTTCTAGTCTTTGAAATAGATATTTGGTCTTTACATAAGTGTTATATAGTTGTTGAAAAGAAGCTCTTCTCCCCACCTGTGTTTCTTCTATAGTGAATAGGAAGATATTGTTGTCATAGTTGTTGTATGTTGCAGTGATGTATTAATCACCCACATATCCCACTACAGTGATTCCCATGCTCCCTAAGGCGATATATGGGACTCCTGGTATACCCTACCTGTTCCCAGTACTTCCAAGACCAAGGATAAACAGCAGTGATGTGAAATTCCTACACCACCAATGGAAAAGACATGATGCCAGAGATCGGGTCTCAAAAAATCCAGTCCAAATATGCTGGGTAAGTATTGTTCATCCATAGGATATCAAACTGGAACAATTGGGATGGACAATATCAGTGACATCGTAATTCATTAAATATTCCAGAATAAATGTAAGAGTATATAAAAACAATTTATCAATAAGAATATTTGCAATACATTTCTTTAATAGATTAATATAACAATCTTTGAAGAGCGTCAGCTCATTATTAAGCCAAATGTAAGCTTAAAAAACTTGAAAGCTTCCCATTTACAAATAATAAAGAACTTATTTCAATCCTCCTGATTGATAAATTGTGTTCATATCTTGATACTATGTATACTACTCTGCAATCGTTTAACTATGCAAATAAGTTTGTCTGTAACCATAAAACAAAGTATCCAAATGTGAAAAAAATAGCACAAATGTGAAATTGTACTGGGATAAGGAGTATAAATTAAGAAAAAGGCATCTCATTATCGTGAAACTGAAATGGCGCAAGCCATCAGCAACTTTCAGTTGCACGATAAGGTGATGCCGTTTTATTAAAGTATAACAAGTTCAAATATGTAGGGAAGGCTTTTTGAATAGCAGCAATTATATATATATATATATATACAATTATACTAATTAATATTTTTTCTTTATGAACATAAATAGTGTGTTTCTACAAAAGTTTAACATAGCTATTGTATATGTGGCAGTGTTGTTCGAAATCTGAAGAAAAGCGGTATCACAAGTTCCAATATATTCCTATAGAATTCCTGCGAAAACATGAAGCGAAGTTGGACCATGATCTACATGTGCCTGGGACTATGACACTAAGGAGACACGGCAGCGGGGTGGAATTCCTACAAGAACTATGGAGATAAATATCTATGATGCCAAAAATCAGTACTCAGCAAGTTCAGGAGGCCATGTGTGCTGTGTGAGTATTGTAAATCCTAGGATATCTCGCTGGTGGGAATTTGGTTAGACAACGTTGGTGACAAGGTTACCTTGACTAGAACAAACTTCTAAGATGTAGTTTACTGACCAAATAGAATCTGCTTTGTTCAGATAATGATCAGGTGCATTTCAGAAAATATATGATTTGGCATACTCATCATTTTGAGAGAAAATCAGTTTCAAAAAGATTGTGCACAAAAATATTAACCAAACAAAATGAATCAACAATTCTACCATAGCATCACCTGTCAGTAAAATATGAGAACTATAGGAAATTGGCAATGTGCATTTATTCCTTAATATTCCAGCCAGCTGCATGTAAATGCTGAGCATTTTCAGTAAATTTGTTGGAGAAAATAAACAAAAATCGAGCAAAACTTTCACATTCATGTTATTATGATGGTTAATAGTCAATTTAGAAAAAAATATTTGGAGTACTGCGTAGTTAGTTGACATTTAAACCTTCCAATAATATGGCATTTCAAATTTTAATTTTTTTTTTCTCAGTGGTCTAACAAGAAATTTCAAAATTCTAAAGAAGCAACAATGTAACTCTCCAAAAACCTATCTGTTATATAAATATTGAACTTTTTAAACGGGAGGTCACTCAATGAGATCGTGTATTAGTCCAATCTTTAAAACAGTAGAAGTATTTGAAAGAAATATATGTAATAAAAAGTATTCCCTTTCATGGAGGAATAAGTACAAGAATTTTAAGAAAATTTCAAAACTAAATTACCATTAATACGCATTTTTATTATGAATTCCTGACAGAAAACTTTAAATATTTGTACCATTCATAATTGAGTAGTTTTTTTTTAAGAAAATCTAATATCACATTTTAGTACTCTTTATCTTGCAATTTAAAAAAATGTTTGATGGTTTTAACTTTTTCTTCATGTGTATTTAAAGAGAAAAATGAAAAAGTATTTCGGTTGGTGTGTTATTAACAATTTTACACAGATTATTTTGCTTCTTCCTCACACATTAGCAGATATTTTATATTGAAAGGCACGCTCAATTATAAAAATTTTGTTGAATAACCCAAATTATTTTATCATAGAGAGAAATCAGTATTAGCGTTTACATCTGGCTTCTCGATATTTAATTATTTTGTATGATAAAATAATTAGATAAATAATGAGAAGGGGCAAAATGTAGAATCTCAAAAGGAAAAATTAACAATATTGGTAAGGATTGTGATTGGGGTAGCTGTCAGGGTGGCCTCAATAGGGGAATGCAGGTTTCTACCAGGGCCGGGTGTAACAGTGGGAGCTTCCTGGAGCTGTGGCTCTGTCAGTGATGTTGAATATTCAAGTTGGTCCCCATCGTCGTTGTTGGTGGCTTTCTGGCTTCGGGTAGGTGGGGGGACGTTGGTGTGGACTCTAGGGATGAACGGGAGGCCGACCCTGTTCGAGACGGAATCTAGAGTTGGTAGGATGCATGGTTTGTTGACATGCCTCTATGGTGACTGCGTCCTTAATGACTGAGGATTTCAGGACGATAGAGATGGAATCTGGAGAATAAGTGGGAGGTTTTCACAAGTCTTACTGAGCATTGCATCCTTCTCTTCTCAGAGTTGTAGTCAGACACTTATATAGGTTGTTAGGTTTCTGGTAGAATTGCACCTACCCTAGTGAGAGAGAGGTTTATATTTTTGATAGTTAAGTTTTACAGTAGTCAGCTATTTAATATTTCCTTTGAGTCTATTCATTACAGTGAGTTGAGACCTCAACTCACTCTATAAGAATAGACTCCAGGCCATCTCAGAAAGTCTTCACAGACCTTAAATATATTCACTAACATAACAACTGGGAAATATAAGCTATTTTTTGACGCATATATTATTTTTCTAATAAAACAATTTCTACTGCCCTTACTGTAATAATAAAATAATGTGTGGAATCCAATTATTTTATCATTGTAGTAAGGGCAGTAGAAATTGTTTCATTTAAAAATAAATATATGCGTCAAAATAGTTTATATTTCTTATAACACATGGTGAGGTAATGTATTGTAATAACAGCTGGGGTAGATGCAATTCTACTAGAACAAGGCTGGTGGTCTAGCTGTCTTGGTTATGTGAGATACAGGGCATGAGAGAGAGTAGACAGCTTTAAGGCGGAGAAGGAGGTCAATTGGTGCGTTCTTGGTGATGATATGACTCAGTCTTTGGTTTTGTCAGGGGTGTTGCTGGAGGTCTTCTTTTGGTTGATGTAATTTGGGAGAAGGTGGTCAATTGGTGCGTTCTTGGTGATGAGATGTCTTTGGTTATGTCAGGGGTGTTGCTGGATGTCTTCTCTTGGTTGATGTAATTTGGAAGAAGGTGGTCAATTGGTGCGTTCTTGGTGATGAGATGACTCAGTCTTTGGTTATGTCAGGGGTGTTGCTGGAGGTCTTCTCTTGGTTGATGTAATTTGGGAGAAGGTGTTCAATTGGTGCTTCTTGGCGATGAGATGACTCAGTCTTTGGTTATGTCAGGGGTGTTGCTGGAGGTTTTCTCTTGGTTGATGTAATTTGGAAGAAGGTGGTCAATTGGTGTGTTCTTGGTGATGAGATGACTCAGTCTTTGGTTATGTCAGGGGTGTTGCTGGAGGTCTTCTCTTGGTTGATTTAATTTGAGAGAAGGTGGTCAATTGGTGTGTTCTTGGTGATGAGATGACTCAGTCTTTGGTTATGTCAGGGGTGTTGCTGGAGGTCTTCTCTTGGTTGATGTAATTTGGGAGAAGTTGGTAAATTGGTGTGTTCTTGGTGATGAGATGACTCAGTCTTTGGTTATATCAGGGGTGCTGCTGGGGGTCTTCTTTTGGTTGATGTAATTTGTGAGAAGGGGGTTGTTTCAGGATGATGGTTAACAAGCATTTGGTGTATTTTGATATCTAATGATATTTTCATAAGGGGACTTATAGTTAAAGGTTCACAGTCATTCAGGCTCAGTATTAAGGATTGTTGTATAAGTCAGGTGTTATTGTGTTTTTGTGTAAAAGAGTTTCTTATCTTGATGGTTAAAGTCTGGATTCCGCTTATTGTTTTGGTATAGTTGAAAATGTTGCTGCATGAGGAAATTTAGCTTTAAAAATAAAGATTGCCTTTCCCATCAAAATAGACGCTAAAACTAAGTGTCATATATTGATGTTTAGTTTCAGCGTCTTTTTTGATGGGAGAGGCAACCTTTATTTTTATAGTATATAGTGAGAAGATAAGAGAGAGAGAAAGAGAGAGAGAGAGAGTAGTCCAGTTTTGTTGAGTCCCTGTATTTAAGGATTTCAGTGTGAGGATGGTAAGTCCTGCCAGGGTCAGTTGGATAAGTGGACAATAGTAGAAGTGTCAGATGTATGGATTGAGTTCAGGTTCTTTTGTGAATTTATGGGCCCAGTGCCGGAATTCCTGTTTGTGTTTCTTGTCCTTAAGGCGGTATTGCTGGTTGGTGGCTGCGGATAGGTCATTCAGGGAAGTGTCTGATTACAACTCTGATATGAGACGGATGCAGTCTCAGTAAGACTTGTGGAACGATCCACGATGTTCTCCAGATTCCATCAGACCTATTGTCCTGGTTTCCTTTCAAAACCTGGATGTGGTTGTCAAGGCACGATGCAAACCCTAAATACTACCGACTCCGGAATCTGTCTAGAGCGGGCAAGGCTTCCTGTGAATTCTTGGAGGCTACGCCGATGCTCTCTCGCTGGCCTGGAGTCGGAGAGTCGCCTTCGATGGCTTTGGGGCCAACTTGGATCTTCAGCATCACTGATAGAGTCTACAGTTCCAGGGGGCCCTCACTCTTACATCTGGTTAGATACCTGCATTCCTATATATATAGGTCACCCTGGCAAGCCCTAGGAGATGGCCTTCCATAACCATCTTTTAATTCTTAAAATTTTAATGGTAAAGTGGCATTTCGACATCCTAACCGGAGCCCCTTGTGAAAATCTCATATTTTAAAAGAGATTTTCATAGCTGCTGTCACGACTCCTTAACCTGGCTGCTCACCAAGCTTCCCCTGTTCTCCTAGGAATTTATTCTTCACGGAGAAAATATCTTGGCAAGACAACTGCCATGTTCCTTCACAGAACTTTTTCCGAAAATCGTACCTCGGCAGGCTTTCCTACAGTATTTAAAAGGTTTCAGCAGCGCCATGTTTCCTTCAAACCCGCATTAATACCCCACAAGGAGATCGGCATATTTATGTGCCTAAACTACTAAAGACATGTTTCCATGTCTACCTCCATCAAGACCTAATACTGCCGCCGCTGACCGCCATTTACGACGGTTCGTACCAAGATCTATCTCGAAGCCCAAAAATTTTAAAGCTGAAAATTTTAAAAATATTTTCCTGGATTTCCATCGACTGTCTCGTTCCCGCCTTCAAATCAGAAGTATTGATGCCCTTCTCAACCACAAAGGACAAGAAACAAAACCCAAAAAACGCTATACCTTCACGTAGTAGGCCAAAAGTTCCGTCAACATCCACATTGGATCTTAGTGTGGTTGCTACACTACACCTCGGTCAGCGTGAGTTGGGTGAACACCTGACTACGCATGCGCTGCCTGGCAGTCACAGCCTGGACTTTAGCTCGTGCGCCTTCAGACGACAAAGCATTTTACCAATGGCCTTTAATACTACCCTCTAATTTGGGCTATAATCAAAATAATTTATTGTATAATATATTATGATTTTGATTAACAAACCTGACAGAGAGTGATAACAAACCTTGATAAAAAATATATAAACCTTCTTGAAACTTCATTTTGTAAATTTCAAAATGAATTTAAATCATACTATCTGCTTCGTTTTACCGCATTTTGCCTCTCTATTGCACAGTTTTCATTTATTTTTCCCAGGTTATAGGCGGCCTTAAATTCATTCACTTCATGTGAGACTTTTAGAACCTTCGAATTAGCTCTTCTGTAATGACTCTATGAAGCCAGATGTAAACTCACTTCCTGTGTCAGAAATGGATCCTAAATGTGTTTTCTTTGAGTAACCTTACGTTTAAAGTTCAATATTTATTTAATATATTAACATTCTATTAAAGGCCCAAATGAATCAAATGCTAAATTGATATCATATATTAACTATACATATAAAGAGAAGGAGCAGAACCTTCCCCTATTCTTCAAACATCAACTAAAAAAGGTCGCTTCAAAAACATACTGAACTATATATTGAAAAACAAATACTGAAATATATTGGAAAGGTGCCAAAGCACTATAAATAAGGAACCAAAAAATACCTAACTATCCTAAAAATCATGATATTCTGAAATTGACAAGAAAAATGATGTTCCAACATAATGGTCAGATGGTAGCTAACGATGTAGTACTCCAGGTAACATTGAGAGAGTAAACTATGTTCTTAATGACCTTTGTCACCCTCGTTGTCTAGCTCAGTTGTCCCAGCGAGATATTCTGTTATGGACAATACTTATGTGGTGGTATATGTGTGCTTCAAACATCACACGGCTGATGTCACCCTTATCCTATCTCTGGACACTCAGATGAAATCGCACTTGTTTCAATTAACAAAATAATCAATTTAAACCTGCCAAATTGGGGAAGTCTCTGTACAACCAGATAATTGCAATAGAGGATGCAGTTAAAATTCCAGGTGCAACATTTGACAACCAAACAAATAATTGTCCACCAAAGGTGCTCGTAATTCACCTGTTCTCTGACCAAAACACTCAATTTGATAATCCAGCAGCTCTTCTCCACCTTTCTGACGTTTTGGGCAAGAAGGTGTACCAATAACTACGGAGCCTTCATGAGGAATTCTCCGCTTTGTACTCCCACAATTCCACTTATCTTCTATACTAGACGCCCTTCACTATAAATTTCTAATAAAGCTCATCTGGCTATCTAGAAGTTCAAAACTACTTTCCTTTCAAGATATTTCCCGGGCCTCTATTGTTTCCTATCCAAAGCCCAGAAGAGGCTCCTTTGACTTTAAAGCGATTAACAGACAACATTTCCTAGCACATGGACATTTCCTAGCACTGTATGCCACCAGACCTTTTCTGATTATGCAAGTATTTGTCTCGATTGACTAGCAGCTGTTCGTGCCATCGGCAACCCAGAATATCCTGGAAATCATTGCCAACTGATCCCTCACTTCAACTCTATATGCTCTACTGAAGCGAATGCGACGACTATTGGAAGAGCTGTTCAAATGGCTAAAATAGCTGCTAACTTCAACCAGCAGTTATCATTTTTGAACCCTACCTAGAAAGTATGCCCATGATGCCCACAACAATCAGTATTAACTGCAAATTCGACTTCATCTGTTCGACAATTTTGAATTCACAAGAAGCTTTAGCAGAATAAACTACTCCCTTCTCCCTGCGATGTCGCCTAATCTTACTCTCTGCAACAGCTTTTCTACAATCCTCAGACACGATATCATCTAAGCTGCTGACTCTGCCAAAAATCGGCCAATTCAGACTACCATCTATAAAAGTATCATGCATCCAACCTTCATTAAAAGCCATCCTAAACTATGAAAGACCTTACCAATATCAGATGAGTCAGGAGACACCTCATCAACTGGATGTCCACTATCATAGAGGCGAGAATCCCATAGACCAACACGGACAATTGGAAATTTGTATATGCCCCAGAAATCCTAGCCGTGTCAAAGGGATCGTGGCAAAAAGCAATAAAAAACAATTGTAAACAGTTTTTTTTTCAATTACATAAGACCACATAGAATAAAAAATGATATTAAAACTCCACTACAAATGTACCCTATTTAAAGTATGTCTGCTATGTTCCATGATTCCATCACTAGTGAGCTGGAGCCAGAATAACAATTCCTGTGAACAACACACTCAAATATTGTCTTGTAATCAATTTATTAAACTTGAACGATATTTTATTAATTGAATTTTAATTGTTATACACAGGTGACAAGAGCTAACATATGCTCTGGTAAATTAATATAATGAGCTATGTAGAGAAAAATCGTCAATTTTCGTTAGCCATGAAGTAGGATCGAATCCCGCTGTGGAATTCCCAAAATCTTGCAACACATCAGTGATTCAAGTATCCAAACAGGTCTCTGGCCTACTGGTAAGAGAAGAAGTCAAGCTGATTCTATATGTGTAGACAATTGATGCACTTACAGTAAATAGTTGATAAGTACCAAGTTTGCAATTGTGTATACAATGCGTAGGGTGGGGATGAGTAACAAATGATAAGGTGTCATATAAACTTCATTGTTCCCTTCTTCAGGGGTAAAGACGAAAACTGGCAGTTTCAAAGGACTATCTAAGTAACAAAGAGAAATTTACAAGATTCTATCTATTCATTGGCCAATGAGAGAGTTGCTACCAGAGTTCTAGTTCAGCAGAAAATCTTAAAATATATTTAAGCATACAAGTTAATATATTCATAAGACACTCTGTGGTTGTTATATCTATCGACCCAGACTGTCTCTAACTGAGTACATTATTATTATCGATATAGTCTACCTTGTTTTTATTCTAGGACTTCTGGATGATTTTACATAAGATATCTCAATAGTTTCTTTAGGTAAAAGTTTCAAAGATTTGTTTGGGTCCCTTGGCTAGAGTTTTTGAAGAGTTTTGTGATGATTGAATTCTGTCCAGTCTGCTTTGAAGAAGTTTCAATGAAGTTTTGTGGAAGTTCAATGGCCTTATTTGATATGGCTTTAAGAGGTACTAACCAAGAGAATGAATTTTGAAGTCAAATATTTAAATGCCTCTTGGGTTTGGCAATATAGGCCTATGCTCTCTGTATTGCGCTACACAATATTTATAGGTAAACTGAATGAGAATATTTCTGAAGAACACACATTTGAGAAATAATTTAACCAAAACACCAATAATTATGACAAAACAAATATGGGTAGAAAAGGAATTCTTTGTGAATAAATAGAAACACTGAGGAAGACTTGTCTGTAGTAGTACTGAGTGAAGACATTGACTGTGGCGTAGAGGGCGTATCATTGGTATCAAGCCAAAATTCTTTTTTATATTTTACCATTTAGCTGTTGTAATGTGAATAAATTTCGTGCTTCTTGTAACTTTGATCTTTTTATTTCACTATTCAAACATAGATCGGCTCTATTTAACCAGTATTGCTATCTTAAAATTAAAATATTTTGATATTTAGTAGGAAAATGTAAAAATAAATACATTAGCGCATTTAATTGGTCACGCGTTCCCATAGGGTTAGTAGCACAGAGTTTTCAGAATAAACATTAAGAACTTATTGAGCTATAGTTTCCTATGGTTAGCAACAGAGTTATCAGAAATGTACTAAGATCATTTACCTAGTTATTTGTGTTGATAGTTATTCATTTATAACAATGTTAGGACACCTCGTGACCACAGTATGCCACGATTCACCCAGAACCCAACCTAACCTAACCATGTCCCACCCTTCCCTATTTAAGCTTCAAACCTCTGGTGATAGTTAGGTGTAGAGATGGAGCCTAAAGCCATCAGTCTTGACAGCACCGAGTCAAAGATGGACTCGGATACCCCTTCCTTGTGTTCGAGCTACATGTCCCATGGAGGCTGACTTGACCCCACCAGCACCAAGCCAGAGTCCAAGATGGACTGAGAAGTCCCTTCCCTGCAGTCGAGTCACGTGAACCATGGTGGTTGACTTGACCCCACCAGCACCAAGCCAGTGTCCAAAAAGGACTTCCCTGTAGTCGAGCCATCTGACCTATGGTGGTTGACTTGATCCCACCAGCACCAAGCCAGAGTCCAAGATGGACTGAGACGTCCTTTCCCTGTAGTCGAGCCACCTGACCTATGATGGTTGACTTGATCAAGCACCAGGACAGATATCAGCATGCCTATGAGCAAGCCACAGACCCATGGTGGGTGTTAAAATCACCATCTTCAGGCAGAACACCAGCTCCATCACAAGCCCTGAACCTTTCAAAGCCGAACCCAAGATTCCCAGATCCCACAATGTTAATTGTATTTATCATTATTATTGATTAGATTCTTAAGTTGATAATTAAATTGTTTTAATAAAATAAATTGCTTTGTCTTTCCTTATTTTTCTATGTGACATTTTGGTAGAGATAATGTGGAGATATATTAGAAATGACAAACTTAGATCGCTGAGCAGACCTTGAGGCCATGGGATCTATGAACTACATTCTCTGTGATGACTCCAGAATTCGACCGATGTGTTAAAGCAAATTTTCCCTCGAAGAAGGTACTTTCATCAGATTCCCGGAATTTTTACAAATCAAAAATAATATAAAAAATAAAATTTTATTTAGTAATTTTAGAAATAGAAGCTTTTTAGAACTCTAATATTGTATTGAACGATTCTGCCTATATATATGCATAACTGAATAGCGGAATCTTTGTTATGGTATTTAATCGGCCAATACTGCATTATAACTCTAAAAAGCGGCCTGGTGAACTAAATTGGCGAAAGCGCTGGAAGGTTCCTTCCTTATGAACCAAGCCTCCCCAATATTTTTCATTGAGTATTAGTACACTAGTGAACGTTTTTTTTTCAATTGTTTTGAAAAACAATCGTGCTTTATCATTCTATTTATTACATATGTGTTATCTCTTGTGCGATAACAACCACAGAACTAGCAGTGTGTGTGACGTTTTGAAACCAAAAACTTTTAAGTCAATTAGAGTTTTGCCACAACCAGCTCTGTTGACACTTATCAAGCAACTTAGTCCTTTAAGAGAGTGGATATTCTTCAAGTTTCATTTAATTTTTTTTAATTGTACAATAGAGTCTTTCTCTAAAGAAAATCTAGTTGCAGAGACAATGAGTCCATACCAAAGAGCAGATAATAGGTTAAAAAAGCAATTTTGGCGATGGAAATTGTCCTTTTTATAGATTTATTCGCAATCGTCTGGTAACATCCTAATGAGATGATTAACACAAAATAGAACTGAAAGAAATCCGAAATTAGTTTTTGACTTCATTCTTGTAATGAAGAAAGACACACTGTTGTCCTTGGGAGGAGAAATTGCTCCAAAAGAAGGAAAATACAAATTTATTTAGCCAACGACTACAGACAGAAGAAGGCAAGGTACCAAGCGTTGCTGATAAAACTATATGGACCCAATATCAGATTAAAAAGGAGAATATTGACCATTTGTTCAAGAAGGCGAACTCGACTTGATGGAAACTGTTTTAATGTCCATCCATACAAATTAAAAAAAAAAAAACAACTGCCCCGTGCCGCTGCGGCACGTGGGAAAACATACAGTGTTCCCAGCACATCCCCCTTTTTAAGATTTGAAATATATATAAATTACAAACTTTAAATGCATAATATAATTAATAATGAAGACGATCCACGGGTTTAATAATTAGTCCACTCCGGGTTCTTATCTGGCCGTCTTCAGAGTCGTTAGAGGGATAATCCACAACTGGGGTCTTTTCATTTTTTACCAGTTCCTCCCCCGAAAAGGTCGGCGTCGATGGGTCGGCTGGATATTGCACTGTATCTCCTTTTCGCATATGGAACCTGTTTCGACGTACAGTCCCAACTGGAGTATCAACCATATATGACCTTGGTGTCGATGCTTCTGCTTTACAATCCCCCAGTTTCGCATATCTGTAATCCAAACAGTGTCACCTTCGGAAAGCTCCTCCATGTCCGTAGCTCCGCAGCGTCGATCATATCTGGATTTTATATCCTTTCTCCTTCTCCCCTCCTTTATTTTCAGGGTCTGAGAGTCCACGAACCTTGGATTAAGATTCTCTGGTGCAATTGGCATGGTCATTCGGAGTTTACGTCCCATGAGAAGCTCAGCAGGGCTGTAACCGTTCTCCAAAGGGGTCGATCGATACTCCAGGAGTCCAAGCGATGGGTCTTGATTTTTATTGAGGATCAACTTAGCAATTTTCACACCTGCTTCTGCCTCCCCATTGCTCTGCGGGAATCGAGGACTTGAAGTGACATGCGTGAATCCGTACTGCCTTGCGAAATTTGCAAATTCACGAGCAGCTCCAAATTGCGTCCCATTATCGCTTACAACAGTTTCTGGTATTCCATGTCGGGCAAATATGAATTTGCAAATACGCACCACCACATTGGCTGTGAGCCGATCCAGCTGAATCATTTTAGGAAAGCGAGAATAATAGTCAATGACGACTAGATACCACTTATTCTCGAACTTGAACAAATCCATTCCAATCTTTTGGCACGGTCGTGTAGGAAAGTTGGTTGATATCAAAGGTTCATGTTTTGAGACAGCTTCCTGGATACAGACACTGCACTTTCTGACCGTTTCCGCGATCTCTTCCGAAATTCCAGGCCACCATACCGTCTCCCGTGCGCGAAGTCTTGTTTTTGTAATCCCGAAGTGCCCAGCGTGCTACTTATCTAGGATCTCCAGTTTCATACTTGCTGGAATAACAAGACGACAGCAACGCATCAGTAGTCCATTTTGAACGCCGAGTTTATTCTTGACATGTCAATAAGAGAGCAGAGCCTGTGAAATCTTCTTCTTATCTGGCCAGCCTTGCTCAAGGTCGTTGACTACTGCTTTCAGGGTCGTATTTTCTTGTTGAGCTTCAAAAATCTTCGTCAACATCTCGTCTTTTTCGGTTATACACGAGAGAACTGCATTTAGATGCGCTGAGGTTGGCCGTTCGTTTTCACCTCCATCGGTTGTAAGAAATGGTTGTCTGGATAATGCATCGGCGTCGAGCAGCTCCTTTCCAGGGATATGCACTATTTCGAATCCAAACCTCATCATACGCATTCGGAAACGTTGCAGTCTTGGGGTCAGCGAACTCAATTCTTTCGTCGAAAATAGAGGAATGAGAGGCTTATGGTCGGTCTCAATTCGGAAACGCTTTCCAAGCAGGAAATCTTGAAAACGTTCGCAAGCCAATGTAATTGCGAGAGTCTCTTTCTCGATCTGAGCATATCGTTTGTCGGTAGGTGTCATAGTTCTAGAAGAATTAGCAACACGTCGCCAGATTCAATTCTTACCTTCTCGCTTCATTACCGCTCCCAAGCAGTATGAAGATGCGTCGGATGACACCATAGTTGGTTTCCTGACGTTGTATGCTGCCAAGATGGGTTGAGTCGTGAGCAATTCTTTAAACTTTCGGAATGCTCGCTCCTGGCTGCAATCCCAAACGACGTTTTGATCTTTCACCAACAACTGGTTCAGTGGAGCCACAATTTCTGATAAATTTTCCACAAAGCGTCCCAGATGGTTCACCATGCTAATAAATCTTCTTACGCCATGAACATTGGTCGGAGCCGGCATCTTCATCACTGCTTCGATTTTCGCTGGATCTGGTCGAATACCGTCTTCATCAGTATGTGTCCAGAAAATTAATTCTTGGCACGCCGAAGACACATTTGGCCTTGTTTAGTGTAACTTTCCCCTCTTTCAGTTTTCGGAGCACTAAAGGAAGAATTCGATCGTGAGACTTGATGTCGGAGGCAAATATCAGGATATCGTCCAGGTAACACATTACACCGTCCATGCCTTGCAAGATTATTGACATAACTTTCTGAAAATACTCCGGATCGAGTGAGATTCCAAATGGCATCCTGCAGAATTTATATCCCTCAAAAGGAGTGATGAAGGTCGTTAAATGCTGGCAGTCCGGGCTCAACGGAATCGGTGAAAGCCACTGTTCGCATCCAGTTTCGAAAAGAATCTTGCTTTTCCCAGTTGCCCCAGCATGTGCTCCACAACTGGCATGGGATGCACTTCGCGCAGTACATGTTCGTTCAGCCTTGAGAGATCCACACAGAGTTGTATGTCGCCATTCGGTTTACCAACAATCACAGTCGGTGCACAACATTCAGTCGCAACGTTAACTTGTGCTATGATTCCCGCCTTCACGAGCTCTTCCAATCTTGTTTTGAGCTTTTCCATCAAAGGTATTGGTACCCGTCGAGGGTACCATATGATTTTGCTCCAGGTTTCAATTTGATTTTTTAAGGGTTTCCGATCTGTCCCAGTCCTTCAAATACTTCAGGGAATTCCTTGATCGGGTTAATTTTCGTCGTAACCACTTCAATCCGCCTCGCCAGGTTCAAGAGCTCACATGCCCAGCGACTCAGAATAGGTTCACTCAAACGGCGAATGACATAGATCTTCTCCTTGATTTCATAATTGCCATTTCGCAGCGTTGATATAAACATACCCACAGTCTGAAGTTTGGAAAATTCAGCAGCTCTAATGTTGATATCACTTTCCACTAGTCGTTGCTGTCCCATTATCTTTTTGAAGAGACATAGAGGAACACATGTAACTTCCGCCTGGGAGTCGAGCTTGAACTTCACCTGTTTCCCGTTCACTTGGATTTCTGCTGTCCATCGCCTCCTGGACTCGCCTTCATCATCATCGAGATTAGATGAATCCTCTACAGCTGAGACCTCCAGGTGAAAAACAATTTCTTCATCAAGTTCAGAAACAGCTTTGACTTCCGCAGTCTTCGCCTGCCCATTTGGGCAGCAATTTGCAAAATGGCCAGTTTTTGAACATAGGTTACATCTTTGTCCTTCAGCACGGCAAGCCTGCCCTTCCCTGTGGGTGAAACCTCCGCATTTTGGACATCGTGATATTGTTTTGGCTGACTTCTCCTTCTTCCTCGAAGGCTGCTGTTTTTGTTTCGGTGATTGTTTCTTCGAGTTGAACTTCACCTGATTGACCTTTTGGCTTGTTGAGGGACGCTGCAGGTCGGCTTGCTGCTGTCGAACGGCTTCCTGCTGTCGAACCATTTTCACCGCCTTTTCCAAAGTCAGTTCGCTGTCTAACTGCATTCTTTCAGATAAAGCTTTATCCCTCACTCCAACCACTATTCGGTCACGGATCAACTGCTTATGAAGACCCTCAAATTCGCAACTATCAGCCAATTTGTACAATGAAGTGATGAATTCGTCCACTGGCTCCCGATCCTCTTGGATTCTCGAATAAAATTTCGCACGTTCGTAGATAATATTCTTTCTGACACAGAAGTGGCTGTCGAACGCCTTGAGGACGGAATCAATTTTCTTTGCCTATTCCTCCTTTTCGAACTTGAAGGTCCTGAATATATCATCCGCGCGGTCACACATCAAGTACATGAACAAATCGATCTTGTCCGCCTCCTCTTTCTTCTTCATTCCACTGACCACGAGGAATCGTTCGAATTTCTTCCTCCATTTGGGCCATTCGTTGGGAGTCGAGAAGTCGAAAGTTTCTGGAGGTTGAATCTGAGTCATGTTGAATTATATTCCAAGGTACACAAAAATCGATATTTTGCAATATCCGGGTTCGTATTTATCCAGTCACCGCTGCCACCATGTTTTAATGTCCATCCATACAAAGTTCAAAACAACAACTCTCTCCCCGTACCCGCGCAGGCCCGGTCACGCTCTGCCGCGGCACGTGGGAAAACATACAATGTTCCCAGCACAGAAACTAACAACATCCACAAGCGGGAGCGTTCTCTCATGGAGGTTCTACTGTATGTAATATTAATAATATATTCTAGTGAGTTATTAACCAATATTAGATTTTAAGCTTTAATATATCCATCACACATGTTATATTATACACATATAATAAAATAAAACATCAAAAATTGTTATTCCTTTTTTTATCAATAAGAATAATATGACAAAAGTGTTTGTGTGTTCACAAAAATTAATAACATTCACTTTGCTTTTTTCTTATTTCTCTGAATACAATTCGAATGCAAATAATTTTTTGGTTCTCTCACTCGAATTTTAAATTAAGGGTTGAATTAACAAGAAAAGTTATATTTCCATAAGTATATCTTGGGAAGGAAAACTTCATCTAGTTCCTTCATCAGAATTATCTAAAATATTTCAATCCAGTATACAATTTTTACAGGGAATTCTTATATTTGATCCGAATGCATATCTCAATATATTATTTTAAATTAATATCATAACACTTTTCAGAATCTGAGAAATAAATTCTTAATAAAATTTGAGGAAAAAGTTTAATTGTTATAAAGTTGGTTTCCTTAGAAACAACAAAGAAACTCTCACAATTCACTCCTCATTGCCCTGAGATATAGACGCGACTATGGCTGTCCTGATTGGAGTTGTTCTGCTCGTGTTCCTGAGCGTTGGAGAGATGCGGCCGATAATTCGACGGCCTGAGGCCACAGTGAGGAGTCCCGTGGAGGAGGACATCTTCGCCCTTATGTTCTGGAGGCCCGACCTGGCCCTGACTTGCCTGCAGCTGGCCCTGGTGGCCTGGTTCAGTGTCCGACTGTACCTTCTGGTCCGACGTCGCCGTAGGAGGCCCGTCCTGGACCCCTGCTGAAGTCCCTCCCCTATATCTGATGGTCCGACGCCGTCATAGAGGCTCGTCCTGGACCCCTGTTGAAGTCCCTCCCTTGTACCTGGAGGAGACCATATCATTGAAGCCAAGCCAAAATTCCTTTCTTTATTTTTCTTTAGTTGTTGTGAAGTGAATAAATGTCGTGTTTTTTTGTAAATTTGATCTTTTATTTTCACTATTCACACATAGATTGGCTCTATTTAAGTAAAATGGCTCACAATGTTGTAAGAACGTGAACAATGTTTGAGGGGTGGTACGCGTGCTCCTTTCTCTCTAGATTAAGGAGCCTTGAGAATCATTATTCAGGATGAACCTGGATTCTTCTTAGAACAGAGCCCGACTCCATTGGTCATCGTCGCAGTTGACGTTCTATCTGCACCATGCAAGGCGGCGCTTCCTCTGGAGTGGGGTCAAAGGAACGCATATTGCAGGCTTCCTAGCGTAAAGACCTTGCATTTCAAACCTTCATGAGACGGCCTTCCAGGATACAATTCTGCTAGTGACCGTGGCAAGCTACAGGGAGAGTTGGCTGAAATAGAACCCTGATGGAGAAAACTAGAGCTCTTTTAATTGATTCTGGTGTATAAAAATACATGTGGGGAGAAGCTGTAAGGGTTTCAGCCTATTTGCTGAACCGAAGCCCTACTCAAGAATTAGAGAAAACCCCTGCAGAACTTTGGTTCAACAAAAGACCAAATTTGTCAAACTTACAACTTTTTGGTTGTGAAGCTTATGTCAAAACCCTAAAACACATAAAGAAATTGGAAAACAGAAGTAAAAATATACCTTTATAGGTTATGCACCAAATGGTTATCGCCTTTGGGATGAACAAAGCAAACAAATCTTTACAGCTAGAGATGTAATCCTTTTAGATAAAGGATGTATAAATAAAGAAGAAAAAATACCTATTGTCGAACCAGAAGAAGAATCTGAAGATCAACTAGAATTAAATGAAGAACCAAGTCTACCAGAAGTCTCTGAAGACAAAGAAGATATCCCTTCAAAACCAAGTACTTCAAAATATAATCTTAGACCAAGAAGTAGTTTACAAACACCATCAAGATATTAAGACTTCTATTTAGAACGGGACGGAACAACAGAATCAGCTCTTCTAACTTACTCGGAAGCTATGTCTGGTTCAAATCAAGATAAATGGAAAAATGCAATAAAAGAAGAAAAAGAGTCTCTTGTCAAAAATGAAGTTTGGGAAATAGTAAAAGGAAATGAAGCGTCAAACAAGAAGATTCTGACCTCTAAATGGCTCTTTAAAGTGAAATAAGATGGCCGCTACAAAGCAAGACTAGTTGTAAGAGGCTTAGAACAAGAAGCAGGCATTTATTATGATGAGACATTCAGTCCAGTTATAAGCACTGTCTCTTTAAGGATATACTTTGCTCAAATGGCTAAGAAAAAGTTTGTTTTTAAAACATTTGACATAAAAACAGCTTTTCTATATGGGTTTTTGGATGAAGAAATATATTTTCAATTGCCAGAAGGTTATAAAGGGAACATATGCAGGTTAAGAAAGGCATTGTATGGTTTAAAGCAAGCCCCATTAAAATGGAATGAAAGATTAAAAACCTTTCTCAAATTCCAAGATTTCATACAACTAAAATCAGAGCCATGTCTTTTAAAACCAACAAAGGAAATATGTACCTTGCAATATATGTAGATGATGGTATCTTAATGGTAGATAATGAAGAAGAATTAAATAATATTTTAGATAAACTATCCCAAGAGTTTGAAGTTAAAATAAACAATGATCCAATAACTTTTTTGGGAATAAATTTGTGTTTTGAGGAAAAAAATAAAATTTTACTTTCACACAAGAAAATTATGCAAAATCAGTTCTTGAAAGATATAATATGCAAAACTCAAAACCAGTACCCACTCCCATTACAGATGTAGTAAAAGAACTAGACAAAAACTTAGAAATATCAAATGATAACAAATTTCCCTACAGACAAACAATTGGAAGCCTTTTATATTTGACAAACAAAACTAGACCAGACATGACCTTTGCCACAAATTTTGAAAGCAGGTCAATGCATGATCCTACAACTCAAGATATTATAAACATCAAAAGAACCCTAAGATATTTAAACCACACCACCAATTTAGGCATATCATATGATGGAGAGATGCCATTTGAATTAAATGTGTATTGTGATTCTGACTTTGCTGGAGATATTAAAACTAGAAAAAGTACCACAGGATATGTAGTTTACTTATGTGGAGGTCCTATAAGTTGGTGCTCCAGAAAGCAACCTGTAATTGCCCTTTCCAGCACTGAAGCAGAGTTCATTGCTGCAGCAGATGCATGCAAAGAAGTGTCATACATAAGATCCCTATTAGAAGAATTAATTCCAGATAATTTTGATATAAATCTCTATGTTGATAACCAAAACACTATAAAAATTATAAAATCAGGCTAATTCACCACTAAAACTAAACATATTGATGTCAAATATAATTTTGTGAAAGATCAAGCTCAAAAGTTTAACCTGATATATTGTCCAACAGAACACCAAATTGCAGACATCCTAACAAAACCTCTAGCCAGACCAAAGTTTGACAAATTCAAATCCCTTCTTATGACAACCATTTAGAACATAAGTCAAGTGAAGAAACTGTTGAATGTGATAAGATCACTGATTTAAGAGGGAATGTTGAAAAAAAAGAATAGTAAATCAATGATCTTGAAATACTTTTAGACTGACAACACTGTAATATAAAAACGATAACAAAGGAGTGTTGGTTTTGTTTACAAAAATTAGTAATTGTAATGTTGTTGGAATAGCGATCAAAAATTGGCGTGGAGCATTGGAGGATCGACCAATCAACGGCCGCGGCGGCGCTGCGGTCGACGTCAATATATATAGTCTTTGTCTCTCGCCTTCCTATATCTACTTGCCTTTACAACTTTGCTACTTTAACATCTTGTTTTAAGTTACTTTGTTTAATAAATAATCCTTTTATTCCTTGATTCAATCTCAAACTTCAACAGGTTATGGGCCCAGCACGCTTCCACTGCGCCTAAAAGGATTAACCGCCAGCAGTGAGTAAGCCTTTGTTTTGCTTGAAGTTTAGGCGTCAACCGCCAACCATAACCCTAGTTTCTTTTTGTCGTTGGCCGATTCCAAGACAAAGAAGATGAGCGAAGATTGTCTTTCAAGGATTAAAGTTTTTAATGGTGAAAACTTTTCACTATGGAAATTCCAATTCAGGCTTCTTTTGGAACAACAAAAATTACTAGAATTATTGGAAGGCTTAGAAATAAAGCCGAATGTTGTTTCCTCCGACAGTAACTCTGAAAGTTCACTACAGAATTGGAAATCAAAGGACATTAAGGCAAGGATGTTGTTATCACAGGCAATCGAATTAAAGTTTCTTCAGCCCCTAATGAACTGTACTTCCGCTTCACAAATGTGGCAGAAATTACTTGCTATTCATGAACAAAAATCCGAATTTACTATTGGCCTACTTTGGCAACAATTCTTCGATGCACGATTGACATCGGAAACAATAAGTGATTACATAGCAAAAATTGAAAATATTTCTGCACAAATTTCACAAATGGGCGGAACCATAACGGAAGATCAAAAGGTAGCAAAAATTTTAAATACTTTGCCTTCGAGTATGCGCTACTTTGTTGCAGCGTGGGAATCGTTAGATCCGAAAGCTCAAACTCTTAACAATTTAACTGCAAGACTTTTGATTGAAGAAACAAGGAATCAACAAAGCGGTTCTTCTAAACAAGATGAGGCCTTATTACACAGGCAAGCACGAACGAAGCCTAAAGATACACAACGTTCTTTTCAAGATGCCAAGAAGAACACTAAATGCCACTATTGTCACAAAATTGGACATTGGAGCCGCGAATGTAGAAAAAGATTAGCTAATGAGAAAAATAAATCCAAAAATCTTCATGATTCAAAAGGAAGTTCAAGTGATTATGGACTTATTTTGTGCGATAATCAAGTAGAGCCCAATGATATTTGGTATGCTGACAGCGGTGCAAGCTGCAGCATGACATTTCGACGAGAGTGGTTCAAGACCTACACGCCGTTCACCAGTGATCATCCAATCTACTTGGGAGACAACTCGACACTACTTGCAGAAGGCATGGGAGACATCGAGATTCAAGCCTACGTCGACGGTAGATGGTACAATACGTACATAAGAAATGTGCTCTACTCGCCGCAACTAAAGAAAAATTTGTATAGCCTTTCTACGTCCACAAGAAGAGGATTCAACGTCATTATCAAACATGACAAGCTACAGATCTTCATGGATAATGACCTAAAAGCCGTAGGAGTGCGTCATGACGGCCTCTACAGGATGCTCTTCAAGGTTACGTCATCATCACAAGGATACATCACCAGCGAGAACAAGCTTCAGTTGTGGCACGAGAGACTTGCGCATCTTCCAGTTGCTACACTTCGAGAGATGGCGACCAAAGGATTGGTGGATGGTCTGCAGCCTCAAGATTTAGAGGGAGAATTTTTCTTCTATGAAGGATGCCAACTTGGAAAAGCCCATAGAAAGTCGTGCTATCCCTCAGATGGCAAAAACTACCAGCTAGGTGAGTTTATTTATGCTGATATTTGGGGCCCAATGCAGACTCAATCATTAAGTAAATATCTGTATTTCTGCTTATTTAAAGATTACTTTAGTGGTTATCGCCATATTTATTTTATTAAAAACAAATCAGATGTGCGAGATATATTCAAAGAATATGCTACTCTAATCTATACTCAAACTGGAAATAAGATAAAAGTTCTTAGGACTGATAATGCGCTAGAATTCAAAAGCGATAATTTTGCAGATTTATGTAAAAGATTTGGGATAATTCACGAGTTCACTGCACCTTATGTGCACGAACAGATAGGACGTATAGAAAGAGACAATCGTACGATTGTGGAAGCAGCCAGGTCCAAGCTAAATTCACGAAATCTTCCAGGATTTTTTTGGGCTGAGGCATGTAACACAGCAACTTATATTCTAAATAGAAGTGCGACTAAGCAAACCCCTGGAACGACACCTTATGAACTTTTCTTTGGCACAAAGCCTAATGTAGCTAACTATAAAATATTTGGCTGTAATGCTTATATGCATATTCCCAAAGAAAACCGTAAAAAGTGGGATAATAAATCGATAAAACTTATGTTTTTAGGTTATGAGAAAACAAGCAAAAATTTTAGATTATGGGATTGGAAAACTAGAAAAATAAGAATTTCTAAAGATGTCACATTCGATGAGAAATCTACTCCACATTCAGATAGAGAATCTACCAAACCGAAAGAAATAATATTTCAGATTAACAGCGCTCCGAATGAATCACCAGTTGCAACAACAAACATCCCAGTGCAGGAAATGCTGCCAGTATCCGATATCAGTTCGCATCCAATGATAACACGCTCTAAAGTTTCGAATAGCCAATGTAACTTTGCGCTCGCTGATGAACCCAGTAACTATATAGATGCAATAACAAGTTCAGATTCAGAAAGATGGAAATTAGCCATGGATGAAGAGATTGATGCATTAAATAAAAATAAAACATGGACTTTAGAACGTTTGGCAGATGGTCATAAACCTATCGGTTGTAAATGGGTTTATAAAATTAAAACGGAGTCCGATGGTACAATTCAACGGTTCAAAGCCAGATTAGTTGCAAAAGGCTATTCTCAAATCAAAAATGTTGACTATTTCGATACGTTTAGCCTAGTAGTCAGGTATGATTCGTCACGCATTCTTTTATCACACGCTGCTTCTGAAAGGATGTTTCTTAAGCAATTCGATGTAAAGACAGCTTTTCTCAATGGCGAATTAGAGGTGCTTGTTTATCTTGAACAACCAGAAGGCTACAAGAAAGATGATAATAGCTGCTATAGATTACATAAAAGTCTGTATGGTCTGAGACAATCTTCTAGAAATTGGAATAAGAAATTTACCAATTTTTTGTATAGCCATAATTTCAAAACATCAGACGCCGACCCGTGCATTTTCATTGGAACACACAATGATTCAAATGTTATCTTAGCTCTCTATGTTGATGATGGAATTATTCTATCTAAAGATAAAGAGGCAATAGCTATTATAATGGATGAGTTAGAACACGCATTTGATATTACATCTGGAAGTGTTAACTTTTTTGTTGGGCTACAAATAGAGCAGTCAGAAGATAGTGCAAGTATTTTCATTCACCAGTCATCATATATTGACAAAATTTTGAATAAATTTAATATGGCTGACTGTATTCCTGCTTCGGTGCCTATGGATCCTTCTGTCATCTTAACAAAGCAGGACTGTCGTACTCCAGAACAAAAGGAAAAGATGCCTAAATTCCCTTTTCGAGAAGCTGTTGGATCCCTTATATTTGCATCATGTGTTTCACGTCCAGATATCACTTATGCAGTTTCACAAGTGAGTAAATTCCTAGAATATCCAGGACCTGCACATTGTACAACAGTGAAGAATATTTTTCCGTTATCTGAAAGGCACTCCACACATGGGAATTCTCTTCACTGGACAAGACCAACTTGTTGGCTACTCTGATAGTGATTTTGCTCGTGATGTTGACTCCAGAAAAAGTACGACTGGTTATGCCTTCATGATGAACGGAGGAACTGTTTCTTGGGCAAGCCAACGACAACCAATTATCGCACTTTCAACCACCGAAAGTGAATACATCGCTGCCTGCAGTGCTGCCAAGGAATTGATTTGGATCAGAAGACTTCTACAGGGCATCGGCTGTGATATTACTAAAGAAACTGAACTTTATATCGACAACCAAGCAGCAATAAAACTTGTTGAAAATCCAGTATTCCACAAACGAACGAAACATATTGATGTTCGCTACCACTTCATTAGATCCAAACATGAAGAAGGTGAACTTAAAGTGCATCATGTTTGCAGCTCAGAACAGCTAGCTGATATAATGACTAAACCTCTTCCACGAAACAAATTCCACTACTTAAGAGGTCTACTGAACATTTTGGATCGAGAGGGAGTGTTGGAATAGCGATCAAAAATTGGCGTGGAGCATTGGAGGATCGACCAATCAACGGCCGCGGCGGCGCTGCGGTCGACGTCAATATATATAGTCTTTGTCTCTCGCCTTCCTATATCTACTTGCCTCTACAACTTTGCTACTTTAACATCTTGTTTTAAGTTACTTTGTTTAATAAATAATCCTTTTATTCCTTGATTCAATCTCAAACTTCAACAAATGTAAATTGTTAAATGTTCTTTTCTCTCTCTCTCTTTGAAAATAATAAATTTAAAATACTTTCTTAAAAGGTAAAATTGCCTAATTCTTTAAAACCACTTCAGCTGTAAGTAAACTTGTTATTTGTTGTTTCATTGTCTGAACCATAAGAGATTCTCAACAGTTTTTGCACCCATTTTAATAGAATTGTGGCCATTATAGGTACTTATTTTTGTTATTTTTACAAGGACTTTAGAAAATATGAAAATTTAATTAAGACAAATATGTTCCCACATATTCCAACCAATGACGTCAGATGGGGTCGTAGAATTTATGTGAGATAGCAGTAAACAATTAAGCTCCAAAAGAAAGTCTCAATGGATATTTTCAAACAATGACAGAAGACCTATCAACTAACTCAACGGTCATTTTTCAAAGCCTAAATGATGAAACCTAGTTAACGAGAGAAACTAGAGACAACCCGGATTCCTGGAGTGCAAATCAGAACCAGGTTAGCTGATCGCAAATATGAAGTGAATCATCTTCATGATTCAAATGTTCAAATATATTTTACTCTCAGAAATCTAAACTTAAATTATACAAATTTTATAACATATTCAGACCTGAATCTTTACTTCAAATATCAAAATCGATCTGAATAATTAATAGATATGAAGACAAAGCTTAAATGAAGAGAAATTAAGAATTTATAACTTTAAGCAGATTTCATAAACGAATTTTACACTGTTTTTCCAACAGAAGATGGAAAATTCCAATGTTAAAATATATTTTATGATAAAATAAAAATTTCATCTGTGAGTGGCATTTTAGTGCAACCGTCAGTCACAGCCCAGAAATATCAAATTATCAATTTTATTGTGCAATTGCTGCAACTTTGAAATATTAATTCATTATTATGTAAATATAGAGACTTTTATAATCGATTCTAAAATCAATTTTTCTATAAAAGTCTGAAAAATAGAATAACTTTGTAGAAAAGTCGAACTAACCAGGCGAATAAATAGATGAAGTCAATATAACAAGATGATATAAATACAGTAAAATATATAAAGTTGAACAATATAAACATTTTAACATTTAAAAAAATCATAAAAATGTATAAAAAGATGGCGCTCTGTCATCTAGAGATGCACATGTGAGCACAGTCAAGATATGCCTTTTTAAATTTTAATATATATACAGCTCATACATCAACATATTGCCGAAAAAAAATTCTAAGTAATTTTCTAACTTCCCTTGTATATGGATTTATATGTGCATTTCTTAAATTATTGTATTATCTATTTCAAAAAGAGTATGTGAATTGTATATATTTGAAAGAATTGTACACTTTGTTGAAGATATTAATCTGCGATTTTTTGTTTTTTGCCTTTTCCTAAAATGTTTTTTCTTCTTTTTTGTTACGCAAACTTTGACTTTAATCATCATCGATGCTACGTCACTACTATGACGTCACTACAATAACAACACTTCTACGCTTCATAACCTTTATGCTTTGATTCTTTGCTCGCTGTTTATAACAATTTGTATGGGACAAGTCGTTCCTTAAATAAATATATATTTGTTTTTATCTAAAGGGATGTCCTCGTAACTACAACATACGTGAGTACAACCAAAACAACCAGAAATCCTCAAAAAGAATAACCTTATTTTGCTAAGCCTATATCAATTTGGTAGCAGAGCGTGGTTTGGGCGCGCGAATTGGACTAACCGCCAATTGATCCATTTAAATCAAAAAGAAATTAAATAATTGGACTAACCGCCAATTTAGAAAGAAAAAGTTGAATGAAAATGGATACATATAACTTAGCAAAAATCGAACAGTTAACAGAAAACAACTATACAACGTGGTCCATGAAAATGGAAGCAATTCTAGATTCAAAAGATCTCTTCGAGGACGTAATTGTTAATGACGAGCCAGATTTTACAAATAATAAACTAGAATATGATATTTGGAAGAAAAAGAATCGGGAAGCATACAGCCTAATAATATTGTCACTTTCGGATGACTTAACAATCAACTTTCGAGGCGATAAAAGGGCCAAAAGAATTTGGTACGACATAAAGAAAAGGTTTGAAGGATCTCTAGAAAATAAAAGGATAGACCTAATGTTGGATCTAGCCAGACTAAAATTGAACCCAAATGAAAATGTCAACATGTATATTGTACGAGCACAGAAACTGGCACAAGAGATCACCCAGCTAGGAAAGACTGTAACAGAAAGAGAACTTGTACGATACATTGTTGAAGGACTCACACCTAACTTTGACACGATCACAGCAGCACTGTCAATAAACAGAGAAATCTCCTTACCAGACTTGAGACAAACTCTACTGGATTTCGAGAAGAAAAGACAGGACAGAAGCAAAAATCCTGAAAATGCTTTCAGATCATCAGGCAACCAATTCAAAGAAAAATCATGCTTCATTTGCAAAAGAAAAGGACATTTCAAGAAAGACTGTTGGTTCAACCCTGACAACAAAGGAAATCAAAAGAATACAACAAACAAAAATAACATGGCCAGTACAAGGAACTACCATAAAGGACCAAAACAAAACAAAGACACAACCAGGTCAGCAATCCAAGAACGAACGGAGGAACCATCCCAACGAAGAGACTCCACTTCAGAATACGCACTACATGCAAGCACAAGGGAGGAACGCCCGACAACTCAGGACGTGTGGATAATTGATTCTGCGTGCACAAGCCACATGACTTCCCATGGTGATTGGATCGAGCACAAGACGGAGGAGAGAAGAAGCATACAAGTGGCAGAAGAAGGGAGACACATCGAATCTGCCTCATCAGGATTAATCCAAGCTACTGTACAAGGTAAGGACAAACTTAACAACGCTGTAACCCTGCATAATGTCCTCCATGTACCACACCTGAAAGGAAATCTAATGTCCATTCCAAGCGTAGTAAGAAGAGGGAACTCTGTTCTTTTGAACTCTGAAGGAGCATACATATACTCTTCTGATGACAAGCTAATAGGAACAGGAAACTTTGATGGTAACATGTACACATTGAACCTATCACGTTTACCTGAAGCAACTCATGTTCCAAATGAACATTGCTTGATTACAAAGGACAATTCTAGGACTGCATGGCACAGAAGGTTAGGACATCCTAGTGACAACAAACTAGACCTGATTTTGAAGAACAATCTTCTAAAAGGCTTGAACTCTATAAATGGTACCCTTGATCAATGTGATGCTTGCTCCTTGGGAAAAATGACCAAAGTACCCTATGTTCACACAGATAGCAATCAGGAAAGCTACCCCTTTGAAGCCATTTATGTCGATCTCTGTGGTCCAATGAGAATAAACTCCTTGGGCGGAAGTAAATATTTCTTGACCATCGTAGATGGATTTTCTAGGAGAATATTTGTAGAATTTCTCAAAGATAAACTCTCAGCAGCAGAAGTTTTGAAGAAGTTTATTGTAAAGAGAGAAAACGAGCTAAACTCAAAACTAAAACGACTTAGAACAGATAACGGAACAGAATTTATCAATAAAAACCTTGAAACCTTCATAGAATCCAAAGGAATTAAACATGAACTAACTACACCGTACACCCCAAGAAGCAATGGGAGAGTTGAAAGAGCTAACAGAACACTATTAGACAAAGGCCGAACACTTCTGGCAGACTCCCAATTACCCCTACACTTCTGGGCAGAAGCTGTGAATACAGCTGCATATCTGTACAATCTAACTCCCACAACCAATGACCCAGACACTACCCCTATGGAAAAATGGAAAGGTAAAAAGCCATCCGTCTCTCACATCATGAGATTTGGTTGTGAAGTCTTCTATAAACTCGAGAATCATCAGAGACACAAACTAGAAGCTAAATCTAAGAGAGGAATATTTGTGGGCTATTCAAGATGCAGAAGAACTTATCGAGTGTTTGATATCACAGCGAGAGTTATTCTTGAAACCGCAGACATTCACTTCAGAGAGAACAATAATGTCATCTCGGAAGAAAAACAAAGTGATAATAATACGGACACTGACACATATTTCTTCATTCAGGAGGATGAAAAACTGGACAATCATGTTCTATCAGATGCTGATATTGAAGAGCCAGCACCAGATACCATGATCAACAGACAGACAGAGTCAAGTGGATCAGACAGACCACAAAGAACTCGAACAATACCTAAAAGATTCGATGACTACGTTCTGGCTACTACAAATGAAACCATTCCGAAAAACTATGAAGAAGCCATCACATGCGAAGACAAGAAACATTGGGAGAACGCAATGCTTGAGGAAATACAGAACATGTACTCGCATCAAGTATGGGAACTGGTACCTAGACCTGTAAACGCTAAAGTTGTTAAAAGTAAATGGGTGTTCAAAATATCTAAAGACCAAGAAAACAAAACTTACAAAGCTAGACTTGTTGCAATGGGATACAACCAAATCCCAGGAAGAGATTACAACGAAAGTTTCAGCCCTGTAATTAAAAATGCCACCCTCAGGACTATTTTGTCAATGGCAGCAACAAAAGATTCAGTCATCAAACTATTTGATGTGAAAGCAGCCTATCTAAATGGAAACATTGAAAACACAATATTCATGGAACAACCTGCTGGATTTGTCCAAGACAGAAACAAAGTTTGCAAACTCAACAAAAGTATTTACGGTCTACCTCAATCCGGAAGATCGTGGTATGAGAAATTCAGTCAAGTACTTCATGACTGTGGACTGGAAAAACTTAAATCTGATCCTTGCTTATTTAAATGGAAGAATGAAGATAAATACTTCTATGTTGGGATATATGTTGATGACTTTATCACTGTCTCAGATTCTGAAGATACCTCAAACAGATTCATCAATAAACTGAGATATCACCTGGAAATAAAGGATGTAACATGTAAAGGCATGTTTTTGGGAATCAAGATCATACAAGACAAGGAGGGAATTTCGCTACAGCAAAGCCACTATGTAGAACAAATATTACAGAAATATGGATTGGAAAATTGTAAGGAAGTTCCAACACCAGGTTCCAAAGAAATCAATTTGGACAATCATATTGAAGATGACAATTGTGATCAGCACACTTACCAAGAAGCCCTTGGAATGCTAATGTTTCTAGCTGTTAACACCAGACCCGACATCGCTTACATCACTAGCAAACTTTCACAGTACTCCAGACAACCAAACCAGATGCACTGGACAGCAATCAAAAGAGTAATGAAATACCTACGAGGAACAATTGACCTAGGAGTGAAATTTGAAAGAGGGAAGACTGGAATCCTGAAGTCCTACACCGATGCCAGCTGGTCGACCACTCATGATGGAAAATCCTACAGCGGATATGTATTGAAGCTCGGCGAAGCAACTATAGACTGGAAAAGTAGTAAACAACCACTCGTCGCCCTCTCCACAATGGAAGCGGAAATGATAGCTGCTTGTGAAAGCTGCTGTCAAATCAAGTGGATAATAAACCTGCTACGAGAGCTGGAAGAATGGAATTTCATGGAAAAACCAACTGCGATCCATACAGACAGTCAGTCATTGATCAACTGGATCTCCAGCCCTAAACAAAGCAGTCGCTGTAGACATATCAATAGAAAGTACCACTTCTTGAGAGACTGTTATGAATCCAGAGACATCTGCCTTCTGTACAAGCCATCCCAGGACCTGGAGGCGGATATCTTCACAAAGGACCTATCCCGAGACCAGATGAAGAAACACCTGGAGAGCCTCAGCATCGTGGGAATAAAGACAAAGTAAGGAGGGAATTGTTACGCAAACTTTGACTTTAATCATCATCGATGCTACGTCACTACTATGACGTCACTACAATAACAACACTTCTACGCTTCATAACCTTTATGCTTTGATTCTTTGCTCGCTGTTTATAACAATTTGTATGGGAACAAGTCGTTCCTTAAATAAATATATATTTGTTTTTATCTAAAGGGATGTCCTCGTAACTACAACATACGTGAGTACAACCAAAACAACCAGAAATCCTCAAAAAGAATAACCTTATTTTGCTAAGCCTATATCATTTTTCGTTATTATTTGTTCCATATGTAAAGCTTTGTTTTTTGACACTTAAATAAACAAATTCAAGTTTATTATATTTTGTGTGCTTTTAAAGTTAAAACACAACACACTTGTTAATTTCTGAAAGTGTGTATTTTTCTATTTATAAGAGTATTGTATGTATCTGTTTATATGCTATAATTGTATATTTCCATTCTGAAATAATTGCCTTTTTCTGAAGACATTTTTTGTTTATCTATTCCTAAAATTATTGCATTTATCGTTATTTGAAAGTATTGCTTTTATATATTTCACAAAAGATATTGTCATTATCTATATTTGAAAGTATCGTATTTATGTATTTCTGAAGTATTATATTTATCTATTTATGTTGAAGTATTGTATATATCAATATCCACAATAATTGTATATGTTCATTTCTGAAATAATTATATATTTTCTCTAGGCCTTTTGTTTATCAATTCCTGAAAGTATTGTATATGTCTATATTTTAAAATATTGTATTTATCTCTCTCTCTCTCGATATTATACTGTATATATATTTTTATCTATTTTCCGGAGAGTATTGTATATTCCTTATATAATTGTATTTATCTATTTTTGAAAATATAGATTGTATATATATTTCTGAAATAATTGTATTTTTATCTATTTTGGAAAGAGTATTGTATATATTCATTTCTCTGAAATTATTGTACATATCTCAATTTCAGAAATTATTTTATTTTACGATTTCTGAAATTATTGCATAAATTATTGTATTGAATAAATCTATTTCTGGAAAATATTGTATTCATCTATATCAGAAAAATATTGTATATATCTATTTCTGAAATAATCTTGTAAATATCTATATTTCTGGAAAAATATTGTAAATATCTATACCTGAAAAATATTGTATATATCTATATTGGAAAGTATTGTATTTATCTATGTTAGAAATGTATCGTATATTATCTATCTTTGAAATTGATGTACTTTTTTATTAATGAAGTATTGTATTTATCTATTTTATAAAAAGTATTGTATATTATCTATCTTTGAACTTATCTTTTAACGAAAGTTTTGCTAGAGTAATTGCTTTCGCGGATGATGTGACATTTGTGGTATGGAGTTCAAACATCTATGATCTTCAGTACAATATTACCAAATGTCTAATAAAAATCAAAGCCTGGTGTGAAAAGGTAAAACTTTCACTAAGTTCAAACAAAACAGGTATACTCTATCTACATAACTATGAAAAATTGCCCATTAATTTTGATGGAAAAATAATTCAACCATCAGAAACTGTTAAAATTTTGGGAGTTATTTTTAAAAATCATAGTCAAAGGAATAGGATTAATTTTGGAACACATGTTGACAATATAATTATGAAAGCTACGAAACTTAAGAATATATTATTCTCATTATGTGCACGTACTTGGGGCATTGATACTCGGCGTAGCTTGATCTTATATAAAGCTATGATACGCTCTACAATAAGCTATGCATCAAATATTTGGTTTCCTTTCATCACTGCAGCAAAAAGATCTAAGTTGAATTCTCTCTATACAATATCAAATTCTTATTAGATGCATTCATGCTTATAGGACTTCATCTTCTTACATCACACATATACTAGCGAAAACTCCTTTACTGTCCGATTATCTTGAATTATCACAATCAAAGTATAATATGACAAATTCTCTCACAGATCGAACACTCAAAAACCCCTTCAAAAAGAATTAAATAAACTATATATGGATCTAAAATTTAAGTTTTATCTTTCTCAATCTAATGAACTGTTCAAGAAATTCTTTCCAATTGCTGTCCCAAATTTCATTTCTTCTGATAAATTCACTACTTTATTCTTAACAGGCAAAGGACCCCCTTCTTAAGTTTTCTATTCAAACTGAATGCTATCAATGATCCAACATATGAATGCCGCTTAGATGTTGAATCACCAGAGCATCTTCTTTTAACTTGCCCTCTGACTAATCAAATTGTATGTAGATACTTTGAAACATTACCAAAAAAATTCTCTTTGTGTATATACTCTATCTTATGAGAACTTTGTTAAGTTTAGAACTATTTGTACAATAATTTACAAAACACTACTAATCCATCGTGTAAATAATTAATCATATATATGTAAATAATACTAGCACAGCACAATAGTCCTTTGGACTTCGTGCTTTTGTAACAATAAATAAATAAAATAAATAAAAAATCTATCTTTGAAATTGATGTACCTTTTTATTTATGAGGTATTGTATATACTGTATCTATTTCTGAAAATAAATGCATTTTTTCTCATATTTTAAAAAATATTATACTTATATATTTGGTGAGATATAAATTGAAATTATTGTTTGTATATATAAACCAATATTATCCACACAACTGTATATATTGTTGGATAACTGAATGCTACGACAGCTAGCGCCACACTGGACCTATCATCATCACAACTGTTTTGTTTACCTTCTTCTCTATATTACAATAACTGTTCGCTACCATAACTTTGCTTTTCTTGCTAAATGGATAATAAAGATTATTATCATATAACCCTCAACGTCCTCATGCCTTCCTACAAGCTGTAAGTACCTAAATCTTACAACAATTAGATTATGAGACTGAATATTGCATGAAATTCTACTAACGAGTTAAGACAAAGAAAAAAGGCTTAGCAAAAATGGCGTCACTCCCGAGCCACGATGTAACCCTAAATAAGCTCGACGGCTATAACTACTCACTATGGTCTTTCAAAATTGAAATGCTCTTGCAAAAGGAAGATCTTTGGGAAGTTGTCACCGAAAATATTCCAGATGAACCTAAAATCGAATGGAAAAAGAAAGACTCAAAAGCTAGAGCTATCATTAATCTAAGCATCGCCGACTCACAAATAGTGCATGTCAAAAACCTACTAACAGCCAAAGCTACCTGGGACACTCTTAAAAATATCTATGAAAGAAAAACACTCTCAGGAAAAATTTATTTGCTAAGGAAACTATACAGCTTAAAACTCGAAGAAGACAAAGACATGCAACAGCACATCACTACCATGATGGAACTTGTTGACAAACTGCGAACCATTGGCGAAACACTAAAGGACTCTCACATCACGGCTATACTGCTTTGCTCGCTTCCAAAGAGCTACTCCAATCTCATCACGATGTTGGAATCAAGGCCTGATGACGAGCTAACGCTTGAATTCACCAAGAACAAACTCCTTGATGAACACACACGCAGAGTAGAAAGCTCGAAAGACGAAAGCACCGCATCAAAAGCCTTAAAAAGCCTCCACGGAGCTTCAAGCCAAAGAAGAGAAAAAGAGAAGAAATTCTGTTCTTTCTGCCACAAACCAAACCACTCCAAAGAAGAATGTTGGCACTATCAAAAGCGAAACAACAGCAACCAAGAGTACAAATATGAAAACTTCAGAAGAGGAAACGTACCAAAGTACACAAATCAGTCGAGTGTCACCCAAGAACAATCAACAAATCAGAGAACAACAAAAGGACCTAACCCAAAAGCTCTCAATTGCACTCAACGAGAAGCAAGTGTACACAACTGGTTCGTCGACTCTGGAGCCACATCTCATATGGCGTACGACGAAAGCTTCTTCACTGAACTTAACAGAGAACAAACACAAAATGTTGTGGTTGCTAATGGCAATAAGCTGCAGGTCAAAGGGATAGGACAAGGAGAAATAAAAGTCATCACACCCAAAGGAAAGACTGACACCTTACTTCTCACAAAAGTTCTCTACATCCCGGAACTAACAGACAACCTTCTGTCAGTGAGTGCGGCCACCTCCAACGGATGTAAAGTAACGTTCAACAGAGATTGGTGTACCACCGAAAGAGACAACACAGCCCTCGCGAACGGTATACTTGACAATGGAATGTACCGACTCCACCTGGATGACAACCCCCAAACTCGCACATTCAAAGCAAATGTTGCAAAACAAAACCACTGCAAGAACAAATATTGCCTCATGCTCTGGCACGACAGACTAGGACACAGAAATATAGAATCAATTAAGAAGATTCGAAATGAGAACCTAGCAAGAGGACTAAGTCTAAATAACTGTTCGCACAGCACAGACTGCGTTCAGTGCATTCAAGGAAAACTAACCGAAACCCCATTTCCAAAGAAGACAGAGTACAGAGCAACTGAAACGCTTCAACTTGTCCACAGTGATATCTGCGGTCCATTACCAACTAACTCTCTCAGCGGTAAAAGATACTTCATCACCTTCACTGATGACTACAGCAGATACACGAAGATCTACCTCCTGAAAGGAAAAGACGAAGCCTATGAAAAAATAAAAGACTACGTCATCTCAGCACACACGGAATTTGGAAAAAATATCCAAACCATACGGACAGACAACGGTCGTGAGTACGTAAACCGACAAGTCGAAGATTTCCTGAACCAAAGCGGAATCAAACATCAGCTAACAGTCCCCTACTCACCAGCCCAGAACGGAGTAGCAGAAAGGGAAAATCGATCACTAATGGAGATGACAAGATGCATGCTGTTTGACTCAGGACTCCCACAGTCTCTATGGGCGGAAGCGGTTACCACAGCTAATTACCTACACAACCGAATACCCTCGAAAGCTACAGACAAGACTCCATTTGAACTATGGACCAACAGGAAGCCCAGCCTGAAGCATCTAAAAAGATTCGGATGTAAAGCCTTCGCCTATATTCCCAAGATAAAAAGAAACAAGTTGGATAGCAAAGTTATCGAAGGGATCTTTCTTGGATACGATGATCGAAGCAAAGGATACAGAATCCTGCACGATACAGACAACATCACAATCAGCAGATCCGTAAAATTTATAGAAAAAGAAAATGGGTTTCACCACGCTTCCACAAAAACAACTTCACCACAAGTACTAAGTACAGATCTAACTTCCTCCAATCATATTGGTAATGCAGAGGAAAGTCAGGAACCAGGAACACAATCCGAAAACCTTGAGGACTCAGAAACCGAGGATTACCTTCAACCCGGTACAAGCACAGGAACACAAGTGGTCACACAAAGAAGATCCACGAGACCAACAAAGGGAATACCTCCCATAAGAAATGACTACATGCTGTACAAAACTGAAGCTCAAGACATTCAGACACCTACCAACTACTCGGAAGTCCTACAATTACCAAAAATAGAAAGAGAAAAATGGCTACAAGCAATGAACGAAGAACTAAATTCTCTTGAGAAGAACAATGTATGGGAACTAACCCCTCTACCTAAGGACAAGAAGATCATAGGATGTAAATGGACCTATAAACAAAAACTCAATTCCAAAGGAGAAATAGAGCGGTACAAAGCCAGACTCGTAGCAAAAGGGTTCAATCAGAAATTTGGCCGAGACTACGAAGAAACCTTTGCACCAATTGTGAAGCATTCTACAATTAGAGCCTTCCTAGCTGCATCAGTCTACAAAGGGATGAAGGTGAACCACCTCGATGTCAAGACAGCGTTCCTACACGGCGACCTAGATAAAGAACTCTACATGGAACTCCCAGAAGGACTCCATACAAAACAAACAAACAAAGCCTGCAAACTAAAGAAGGCAATTTACGGTCTAAAACAAGCTGGAAGATCTTGGAACACAAAAATTGCAAGCACTCTAATTAAAAATAACTTCAAACAGAGCATTGTAGACCCATGCCTATTCACCAAGAATGAAGAAAACCATTCCATCTACTTGATTCTATATGTGGATGACATGCTCCTTGCAAGCGATTCCGAAATAATCATCCAAAACACTGTAAAAACTCTCGAAAAAGAATTCGAAATAAAGAACCTTGGAGACCCCACTCAATTCATTGGTATAGAAATCTCCAGGAACAGAGAAGGTGAACTCCTACTGAGCCAAAAGAATAAAATCCAAGAATTAGTTGAAAGGTACAATCTTCAAGAAGCGAAACCTACTTTCACTCCCATGGAAAGCGGATACCCCGGTATATCTGATGAAAAACTTCTACCAAACAACGTCCAATACCAACAACTGATAGGCTCACTCTTGTACCTAAGCGTAGTATCCAGACCAGATATCGCAGCTCCAGTCTGCATACTCAGCAGCAGAAACCAGAATCCTAGAAATTGTGACTGGAATGCAGCAAAAAGAATCGTAAGATATCTAAAAACTACTAAAGAACTCGAGCTACGCATATCTAACCAAAAACCTCCCACACTGGAAGCATACAGTGATGCCACATGGGCAAGCGACAACACCGACAGAAAATCACTAAGCGGAAACTTGTTCCTACTGGGATCAAACCCCATCTCATGGATGACTGGGAAACAAGGTTGCGTATCTCTCTCATCCACCGAAGCGGAACTAATCTCCGCAGCTGAAGCCTCACAAGAACTGTTATGGCTTCTCGACTTGCTAAAGGATCTCGAACTGGAACAGAAAGCTCCAATCTACTTCCACCAAGACAATCAATCATGTCTCAAGATATGTTCATCCGAAAAAGTGTCTTCTAGAACCAAGCACATCGCAACCAAGATCCATCACCTGAAGGATCTTCAGAAGAAGACAGTGATAAAAATGGTCTACTGCCCAACTGGCGACATGAAGGCGGACATTCTGACCAAGCCGCTACCAAGGCCGACATTTGAGAAGTTACGCTACAACCTCGTGATGTCTCCACATTCATGCCGGGGATTTGTTGGATAACTGAATGCTACGACAGCTAGCGCCACACTGGACCTATCATCATCACAACTGTTTTGTTTACCTTCTTCTCTATATTACAATAACTGTTCGCTACCATAACTTTGCTTTTCTTGCTAAATGGATAATAAAGATTATTATCATATAACCCTCAACGTCCTCATGCCTTCCTACAAGCTGTAAGTACCTAAATCTTACAACATATATGTCAATATTTTTATTTATTTTAATTTTAATCTCTTTATTTAAAATTTCCCAATAAAAACTCCTATGTAACACCAAAATATATTAATAAAAGCTTTGTGTACGGTATATGAATGTTAATTTTATAATCAAATTTTGATATACAATCAGATCACCTAAAAGACTGAAAATTTGCACACTTGCCAACCGAATGTCAACGATGGTTTATAAAATTGTATACTTCTAGATGGACAGGATATATGTTAAATAGAAATTAATTCATAAATATAATAAACACAGAGTAAGAGGAAAATAAAACTTTAACCAAATATAATGAAAGTTTTATGTGAAATGGGATGAAATAATCCAAGAAAACCTTTAAGATAAGCGTAATAAGAAAAGTAATCAAATAAAGTAGAAAGGCAAAAAAATTGTAAGATAAAAAAAGTATAAAGAAAAAGATAAGTGATAGAAGTAGAAGAAATGTAAACAAAGTTTATCAACGAAATATAGAAAAGTAGAAAAATATAGATACTATGATATTGCCCCTCTAAAAAACTTCGGAATAAAGCATTACAGTTGAAATTAATCAAATATTAATTTAAAATATACAAGAGATAAACGTTCCTTTTAAAAATAAAACAAACTTTACTGTAATTATTGCGATGAAAAATAGTTGAAGGGCTTGTTTCATCCATGGTGAACACTGCCAGCGGTTTCGACAATTGAATGCACCAGACAGCTTTGTTAGAGCTCTAATACTGTATTGAACGATTCTGCTTATATGTGGCACAAAGAAGAGTGTAATCCTAGTTTTTATGATATCTAATAAAACTATGAACATAAGCCTTCAAAACAATAGAATTATATATAAATATTTGCCTCCATAAATGCTCTCTCACTAACAATAATGAGGCCACTTGTGATCAAAGCCCTCCCACTATTTTTCATCGCAGTAAGGACAGTAGAGAGTTAGTTTTATTTGAAAAAAATATTTTTAAAGTTTTATTTTCTGTATTTAAATGACACGTTATTGCCTTATAATAAATAAATATGTAGTCATCTAATAAAAATTATCTCAAAATAATAGCATCGTAATCGTGGGGGAGAAAGTAGAAATATATTAAAGAATCTGATTATATTAATCATGAGAACTAAATATTTTAAATGTATATTAGGTAAATAAATTGAATTTATAAAATATGGAAAGATATACATAAAAATATACTATAAAAAAAGAAAATAATACTTTCAACTACCTATATTAAATAATTAGGTTTATATGGAAAACTATATTTTTCTTGTTGGTTTTATAATTGAATTATAAAATTTTTATCTTAATCATTTTTAACACTTTATTTCCAACGTTTCGGCGTCACCTGTCCTTCTTTTCAAGGAACCATTTTGCTGCTGTTTACTTTTATACAATTTCTGAATTATCTCATATTTGAAAATGTTTATATGGTTAAAAATAAAGTGAAAAGGACACTCTTTATATAATTTGAACTTTACTAAATATGAAGCAGCTGGGTAGCAATATTTTGTTTCACAAACGTTTTATCTATTTACTCAATATATGATGGTATACATCACCGCTTTTATTTTGGTTCAATTCATATAACTTTTCAATGTTATTGGCGTATAGAGGTAGATATGCAAATATTATTTACTCACCTTTATTGCAATCATCAGACCATGTGATAACAGTGAATTCATTTTAGCTATTGTAATATATAGAGATACTAGACGAATGACCCGGCTTCGCCCGGGAATTCAGGAGTACATAAAAACGAATAAACGCCGTTAAGATGCTAATAATATGTACATTTAAATATTAGGAGAGATTTTGCATATTGCTTGATATTAGAATATTTTATTAAGTTAGTTTGTATTTTTTGCATATTGACTATTTTTTGTTTAATTTTAAGAATTATCATATTGACTGTAACTTTTATTTATTATATATATATACTAGACGAATGGCCCGGGCAACGCCCGGGTTTTACCCGAGTGCGCATATATTTTAAAATCGTTTTAATTCAAATACTATTCGTTACAATTATAAATTGGCGCCATGGATGTCACTCTTGTGAAACGTCCCGTTCCAAACTGTGTGTTTTTAAAATGTTTTAATTAAAATACTATTCGTTACAATTATAAATTGGCGCCGTGGATGTCTCTCTTGTGAAACGTCCCGCCCCAAACTGTGTGTGTCTTGAAAATATAAAAATAAAAATATGAATTTTCATAAAGATTTCATCATGTCGATTTTTTTTTTTTGCATTTCACCTACTAAATCGATAGAGATAATTACATTTGCAACATGAACTTAGGTATATTGACTAAATAGAAAACTGCATAGTAATAAAGATCATTTTTTAAAGGCACCATATCGTTTTTTTTTTCAATAAAATCGAAACAAAAATTAACGATAAATAACGATAATTGCCTTAAAAAGAAATTGTCTTAAAAAAAAGAAACATTCGCGGTGATTTTGTCTTGCATTCGTTTATACAATCGCTTTAAATGCTTTTATTCAAATACTATTCGTTACAATTATAAATTGGCGCCGTGGATGTCATTCTTGTATAATATATAAATGAGTTTTAAAAATTGTAAAAAAAAAAAAATGCATCGGCCGGGAATCGAACCCGGGCCGCCCGCATGGCAGGCGAGCATTCTACCACTGAACCACTGATGGTTATGAAAAATCCCATCCGTGAGCTTCAGACAGACAAACAGACAGAATAAGGCAAATATATAAGTAGATATATAAAAAAAAACAAAGGCCAGAACAAAAATTAATAAAAAATACGAAAGCCATTGTTTACATACAGTAACGCTAATTTTGTAAAGTGTTTTTTTTTTTATTGCATTGTGTGTACTTACCGTAACTTAGTAATATAAATTTCTCTCTCAATACTTTTGTAAAAAAAAGTGACACTCGTATAAAAAGATATTCAAAAAAAGTACGCAAACAACTTGAAAAGAAATGCAGAACGCTCATTGGTCGCTTAATTGGCCTCGTGTTGTTACTTCGCCTCGTATTTACTCCGCGTAAAAAAACTTCTTCAAATGAAAAAAAGAAATAGCCAAAAATACTAATCAAAATGTAGCCGAAATTTTTCCTCAGGTTTATAAAAAGCGGCATGCAAAATTTGGTACCAATTGGTTCAGTAGTTTTGAGTTTATCGCGAAACAGACAGACATTGACTTTTATATATATAGAGATATTGAAAATAAAAATGTCAAATCCTGACCAGGCTCACATGAGCATTTCTATATGGCAGAGCGCAATCTAGTGGAACAAAAATAAACTAAATAGATATATATATTAACATGATGCGCTGACTTCAGGGATTAGGTGTTCATTCCATTTTGGTCGAAGTATCCAAAATGTCGAATTAGATTTTTCCAAAAATCCGGCATGAAGAACCAGTGTTCAGCGCCATGTCACCCCCTTAATAGCTCGGCTAAATCCTTAATAAAGAATTTATGCCCAAAACGTTTACCAGAACAACCTCTGAAACCATTAAACCTTTATATATTGCTCTACAACAATTATAACTGACCCACCCCTAGATGAAAAAATTGTTTGTATAAAGTTTTCATACAAATATTGACATCATATGAGATAAAGAAATCGTCAATGCATCCATTATTTTATTCATATGTCAATATTCCATTTTTATATAACCAGACAACTAGACATACAGACCTATGCCTACAGCAGTAACAAACTACCAATACATTAAAGAATTATACTGACTTCAGGTGGTAATACTACCTTTATACTATTGTAAAGATAGAGGTTGCCTGGCCAGCATTCATGATTCATTAAAATTAAAGATACTTTGGCCAGTGAATCTTTTTTTTTTATGAATTTATAAAATTAAAAAGGGTTTACTGGTAAAAAATTATCTTCAATTTCAATGAACCTTTATACTAGTTTCTAGTCTTTGAAATATGTATTTGGTCTTTACATAAGTGTTACATAGTTGTTGAAAAGAAGCTCTTCGCCTGTGTTTTTTCTATCGTGAATAAAGAGATTATTGTTGTCATAGTTGTTTTATGTTGCAGTGATGTAGAATTCACCCACATATCCCACTACAGTGATTTCTATGAATTCCTAAAACGATTAATGGGACTCCTGGTAAAGCCTACCTGTTCCCAGTACTTCCGAGACCAATGATAAACGGCAGTGATGTGAAATTCCTACATCACCAATGGACAAGAAATTATACCAGAAGACTCAACATGTCCAGGCCAAATGTAAGTATTGTTCATCCATAGGATATCAAACTGGAACAATTGGGATGGACAATATCGGTGACATAGTAATTCATTAAATATTCCAGAATAAATGTAAGAGTATATAAACACAATTTATCAATAAGAATATTTGCAATAAATGTCTTTATTAGTTTAATATGACAATCTTTGAAGAGCGTTAGCTCATCATTAGGCTGAATGGAAGCTTGAAAAACTTGAAAGCTTCCCATTTACAACTGTTAAAGAATTTATTGCAATTCTCCTGATTGATAAATATTGTGTTCGTATCTTGATACTAGAGCAATCTACTATGCAATTGTTTAACTATGCAAATTGTTGAAGTTTGAGATTGAATCAAGGAATAAAAGGATTATTTATTAAACAAAGTAACTTAAAACAAGATGTTATAGTAACAACATTTTAAAGGCAAGTAAGTAGATATGTGTTGACGTCGACCGCAGCGCCGTCGCGGCCGTTGATTGGTGGATCCCCCACGCCATTGGCTTCACGCCAATCTTTGGATCGCTTATTCCAACACTCCCTCTCGATCCAAAATGTTCAGTAGACCTCTTAAGTAGTGGAATTTGTTTCGTGGAAGAGGTTTAGTCATTATATCAGCTAGCTGTTCTGAGCTGCAAACATGATGCACTTTAAGTTCACCTTCTTCATGTTTGGATCTAATGAAGTGGTAGCGAACATCAATATGTTTCGTTCGTTTGTGGAATACTGGATTTTCAACAAGTTTTATTGCTGCTTGGTTGTCGATATAAAGTTCAGTTTCTTTAGTAATATCACAGCCGATGCCCTGTAGAAGTCTTCTGATCCAAATCAATTCCTTAGCAGCACTGCAGGCAGCGATGTATTCACTTTCAGTGGTTGAAAGTGCGATAATTGGTTGTCGTTGGCTTGCCCAAGAAACAGTTCCTCCGTTCATCATGAAGGCATAACCAGTCGTACTTTTTCTGGAGTCAACATCACGAGCAAAATCACTGTCAGAGTAGCCAACAAGTTGGTCTTGTCCAGTGAAGAGAATTCCCATGTGTGGAGTGCATTTCAGATAACGGAAAATATTCTTCACTGTTGTACAATGTGCAGGTCCTGGATATTCTAGGAATTTACTCACTTGTGAAACTGCATAAGTGATATCTGGACGTGAAACACATGATGCAAACATAAGGGATCCAACAGCTTCTCGAAAAGGGAATTTAGGCATCTTTTCCTTTTGTTCTGGAGTAGGACAGTCCTGCTTTGTTAAGATGACAGAAGGATCCATAGGCACCGAAGCAGGAATACAGTCAGCCATATTAAATTTATTCAAAATTTTGTCAATATATGATGACTGGTGAATGAAAATACTTGCCCTATCTTCTGACTGCTCTATTTGTAGCCCAACAAAAAAGTTAACACTTCCAGATGTAATTTCAAATGCGTGTTCTAACTCATCCATTATAATAGCTATTGCCTCTTTATCTTTAGATAGAATAATTCCATCATCAACATAGAGAGCTAAGATAACATTTGAATCATTGTGTGTTCCAATGAAAATGCACGGGTCGGCGTCTGATGTTTTGAAATTATGGCTATTCAAAAAATTGGTAAATTTCTTATTCCAATTTCTAGAAGATTGTTTAAGACCATACAGACTTTTATGTAATCTATAGCAGCTATTATCATCTCTCTTGTAACCTTCTGGTTGTTCAAGATAAACAAGTTCCTCTAATTCGCCATTGAGAAAAGCTGTCTTTACATCAAATTGCTTAAGAAACATCCTTTCAGAAGCAGCGTGTGATAAAAGAATGCGTAACGAATCGTACCTGACTACTGGGCTAAATGTATCGAAATAGTCAACATTTTTGATTTGAGAATAGCCTTTTGCAACTAATCTGGCTTTGAACCGTTGAATTGTACCATCGGACTCCGTTTTAATTTTATAAACCCATTTACAACAGATAGGTTTATGACCATCTGCCAAACGTTCTAAAGTCCATGTTTTATTTTTATTTAATGCATCAATCTCTTCATCCATGGCTAATTTCCATCTTTCTGAATCTGAACTCGTTATTGCATCTATATAGCTTCTGGGTTCATCAGCGAGCGCAAAGTTACATTTATTATTCGAAACTTTAGAGCGAGTTATCATGGGATGCGAACTGATATCGGATACTGGCGGCATTTCCTGCACTGGAATGTTTGCTGTCGCAACTGGTGATTCATCCGGAGCGCCGCCAATCTGAAGAAATATTTCCTTCGGTTTGGTAGATTCTCTATCTGGAGAGGCTTTCTCATCGAATGTGACATCTTTAGAAATTCTTATTTTTCTAGTTTTCCAATCCCATAATCTAAAATTTTTGCTTGTATTCTCATAACTTAAAAACATAAGTTTTATCGATTTATTATCCCACTTTTTACGGTTTTCTTTGGGAATATGCATATAAGCATTACAGCCAAATATTTTATAGTTAGCTACATTAGGCTTTGTGCCAAAGAAAAGTTCATAAGGTGTCATTCCAGGGGTTTGCTTAGTCGCACTTCTATTTAGAATATAGGTTGCTGTGTTACAGGCCTCAGCCCAAAAATATCCTGGAAGATTTCGTGAATTTAGCATGGACCTGGCTGCTTCCACAATCGTACGATTGTCTCTTTCTATACGTCCTATCTGTTCGTGCACATAAGGTGCAGTGAACTCGTGAATTATCCCAAATCTTTTACATAAATCTGCAAAATTATCGCTTTTGAATTCTAGCGCATTATCAGTCCTAAGAACTTTTATCTTATTTCCAGTTTGAGTATAGATTAGAGTAGCATATTCTTTGAATATATCTAGCACATCTGATTTGTTTTTAATAAAATAAATATGGCGATAACCACTAAAGTAATCTTTAAATAAGCAGAAATACAGATATTTACTTAATGATGGAGTCTGCATTGGGCCACAAATATCAGCATAAATAAACTCACCTAGCTGGTAGTTTTTGCCATCTGAGGGATAGCACGACTTTCTATGGGCTTTTCCAAGTTGGCATCCTTCACAGAAGAAAAATTCTCCCTCTAAATCTTGAGGCTGCAGACCATCCACCAATCCTTTGGTCGCCATCTCTCGAAGTGTAGCAACTGGAAGATGCGCAAGTCTCTCGTGCCACAACTGAAGCTTGTTCTCGCTGGTGATGTATCCTTGTGATGATGACGTAAACTTGAAGAGCATCCTGTAGAGGTCGTCATGACGCACTCCTACGGCTTTTAGGTCATTATCCTTGAAGATCTGTAGCTTGTCATGTTTGATAATGACGTTGAATCCTCTTCTTGTGGACGTAGAAAGGCTATACAAATTTTTCTTTAGTTGCGGCGAGTAGAGCACATTTCTTATGTACGTATTGTACCATCCACCGTCGACGTAGGCTTGAATCTCGATGTCTCCCATGCCTTCTGCAAGTAGTGTCGAGTTGTCTCCCAAGTAGATTGGATGATCACTGGTGAACGGCGTGTAGGTCTTGAACCACTCTCGTCGAAATGTCATGCTGCAGCTTGCACCGCTGTCAGCATACCAAATATCATTGGGCTCTACTTGATTATCGCACAAAATAAGTCCATAATCACTTGAACTTCCTTTTGAATCATGAAGATTTTTGGATTTATTTTTCTCATTAGCTAATCTTTTTCTACATTCGCGGCTCCAATGTCCAATTTTGTGACAATAGTGGCATTTAGTGTTCTTCTTGGCATCTTGAAAAGAACGTTGTGTATCTTTAGGCTTCGCTCGTGCTTGCCTGTGTAATAAGGCCTCATCTTGTTTAGAAGAACCGCTTTGTTGATTCCTTGTTTCTTCAATCAAAAGTCTTGCAGTTAAATTGTTAAGAGTTTGAGCTTTCGGATCTAATGATTCCCACGCTGCAACAAAGTAGCGCATACTCGAAGGCAAAGTATTTAAAATTTTTGCTACCTTTTGATCTTCCGTTATGGTTCCGCCCATTTGTGAAATTTGTGCAGAAATATTTTCAATTTTTGCTATGTAATCACTTATTGTTTCCGATGTCAATCGTGCATCGAAGAATTGTTGCCAAAGTAGGCCAATAGTAAATTCGGATTTTTGTTCATGAATAGCAAGTAATTTCTGCCACATTTGTGAAGCGGAAGTACAGTTCATCAGGGGCTGAAGAAACTTTAATTCGATTGCCTGTGATAATAACATCCTTGCCTTAACGTCCTTTGATTTCCAATTCTGTAGTGAACTTTCAGAGTTACTGTCGGAGGAAACAACATTCGGCTTTATTTCTAAGCCTTCCAATAATTCTAGTAATTTTTGTTGTTCCATAAGAAGCCTGAATTGGAATTTCCATAGTGAAAAGTTTTCACCATTAAAAACTTTAATCCTTGAAAGACAATCTTCGCTCATCTTCTTTGTCTTGGAATCGGCCAACGACAAAAAGAAACTAGGGTTATGGTTGGCGGTTGACGCCTAAACTTCGAGCAAAACAAAGGCTTACTCACTGCTGGCGGTAAATCCTTTTAGGCGCAGTGGAAGCGTGCTGGGCCCATAACCTGTTGAAGTTTGAGATTGAATCAAGGAATAAAAGGATTATTTATTAAACAAAGTAACTTAAAACAAGATGTTATAGTAACAACATTTTAAAGGCAAGTAAGTAGATATGTGTTGACGTCGACCGCAGCGCCGTCGCGGCCGTTGATTGGTGGATCCCCCACGCCATTGGCTTCACGCCAATCTTTGGATCGCTTATTCCAACACAAATAGGTTTGGCTGTAACCCTATAACAAAGTATCACAATATGAAAAAATAGTACAAATGTGAAATTGTACTGGGATAAGGAGTATAAATTTAAAAAAAGGCATCTCCTTATCGTGAAACTGAAATGGCGCAAGCCATCAGCAACTTTCAGTTGCACGATAAAGAAATGCATTTTTCTAAAAGTATCACAAGTTCAAATATTTAGAGAAGACTTAAAGTAGCAGTATTTATATATAAATATACAATTTTGAACCCTAAATGTATATTGTGAAATTTACTATAGAAATTCCCTATTCACTATAAAAGAAACTCAAGAGGGGGGAGAAAAGCTTCTTTTCAACAACTATATAACACTTAGGTAAAGACCAAATACCTATTTCAAAGACTAGAAACTAGTATAAAAGTTCATTAAAATTAAAGATACCTTGGCCAGTAACTATTTTATTTTATAAATTTATATTTAAAAAAGATTTACCGTCCATTGTATCTTTAATTTTAATGAATCATGAATGCTGGCCAGGCAGCCTCTATCTTTACGACATATAAATTTTATATGTTGTCATAGAGCAAGCTCATATGAACTAAGTTATATATATGGTAATTTAAACGAACAACCTCAAATTGTATATAACTTATAACAAAATTTTCATGTTGTATAATAGAAACACATCTGTAAATGATTATACGCATTATTGACATGTGTCATTACATCATCATATGTAATGTACTTTGTACAAACTGAGGATAAATAAATAAAACTCTGTAATAGATTAAGAGTTGAGCTAACGCAGAGATCGAGCATATAGCAGTCCCAAAACAACAAGGTCTAAATAAGGAAACTGCCACGGCGCCAGTGTACAATTTCACCAGACGATCCAGGCCCCTCTCGCATGTGCTGTAATGCAATACTCCCCTTTCTCGGGAAAGATATATAAAAGGCCCCCCGTCTTTAGCCAAAAATACAGTCACTTGACAGTTAGTTCACCCTCAGCCAAGCCCTCGTAGGTTGTACTCCAGGTCCACCTCATCCACCATGTAGACCAGTGAGAACTTTTCTATCTCCATCTTTCGCTCCTAGCTCAACTTTTACCTGTTCACTGAACTTTATAAGTGCAACTGTGTCTTCGTCTTTTGTGTATGGACATCCAAGCTTTCCACTCTGCCTCGACCACGACTGCCTGTATTTTGTGAGAACTTTTAATGGTCTTCCATGGTGCAGAGAGGTACTGGAAAACTCCACATCCTGACTGTTCCTCTCGGTCAACACAGTATAGCGAGAGTTGACAAGGACTCACACCATAGTTTATAAGTCGACTGGATACCTTATCACATTTTTAGTCTACAAGATTCTACAAGAGGCTACAGTAACTCAACTCATTACATATATATATATATGTAATAATATGGTTGAAGTTTGGTTGTTGACTCTTGTAAAATCCTGTCGACTTCTGAAATAATAAGCTCCTGTCGACTATTTGTAATGAGACGAAGTTACTGTTGACTCTTGTAGAATAATTTGTTGAGTTTGATGTCGACTACTGAAATAAGTTGAAGTTCTTGTGAGCCTTGTGTAGAGTTTTCCAGTACCTCTCTGCACCTTGGAAGACCTTTAAAAGTTCTCACAAAATACAGGCAGTCGTGGTCGAGGCAGAGTGGAAAGTTAGGGAATTTCCACACAAAAAACGAAGACACAATTGCACTAAGAAAGTTCCGTTAACAGATAAAAGTTGAGCTAGGAGCGAAAGATTGAGATAGAAGTTTCTTACTCGTCTACATGATGGATGAGATCGACATGACATACGACCGACGCGGGCTTGCACTAAGGGTGAACTAAACTGTCAAGTGACTGTAAAGTGATTGTATTTATAGGTTAAAGACGGGGGGCCTTATGTGACAGGGGGCCGTTTCTGAGAAAGGGGGCTTTGCATGTCCAGGTGTGAGAGGGGTCTCTGCATTCCACCACATGTGACAGTGTGGGTGGTCTTGTCGTGGGAATTGTAAATCTATCTGATTTTGACGTTATGACTTCCATCTCTTGCTTAGCTCAACTCTTAAATCTATTACAGATTTTATTTATTTATCCTGTTTTTACAAATTGCATTACATATGATGATGTAAAGACACATGTCAATAATACGTATAATCATTTACAGCTGGGTTTCTATTATACAACATTAAAATCTTGTTATAAGTTATATACATGAGGTTGTTGGCTTAAATTACCATAGATGGGCCCCAGGAGTGAAAGGGTTTATCCGGGTTTAGGCGGGTAAAGCCTCTCTTACACAGGTAAGTAATTAAAATTTATTTTAATTAATTTAAACTGTGAGGGTTAAAAAGGGCTATAACAAGATGATATTTGTTTGGATATATAAAGTGAAATAAAAATGACATTTTTTTTTATTAAAAAAAAATCATGATTAAAATAAAATGATGACATAAAAATTCACATTCTAAGAGAATATTGGCGGGCGTTGGACAGGGTTAGTAGTTGAAGAATATGCAATTGTTAGAAGTGCACATGTAAACCAAATACTCAGGTCCAGGTGCAAAGCGAGGATATTGACTTGAGCTGTCTTCCTTGGCAATGTTTCACTTGCGATCCTATATAAGGGTTACAGTGCTTTGTCACAATTTTAGGATTATTGGGTTAAAAGTTGCTGAAGAAAAGTTGTTTATTTATATGATTGGGAAAGGAGTGAAATAGAGCCATGCGATAAGTAGAATTGTAGCGACAGTAGGTGGTCTGACTTGACTCGAAATCAAAGGTTGAATGTGGTCCGCTAGAGCTGAAAAAAAAGTTGAAAGTTGAAAAAAGTGAACGCTTTGTGAATGCGTTGGTGATTTGCTCTGCGGATGAAATGAAATAAACTCTTGAAGCGTGTTCAGACCAGAAGTCGGGATTTTTTAAATCTGGGGAACTGTGTCCTCAAAGAGTTTGTTGAATTACGAAATCAAAAAATAAATTGTCAAGCAGTGCTGTCGTTTTTCTACGTTGATGTGACGCAATGACTGAAAAGATAGTGATGAAAATATAGGGAATTGGTTAAAGAATATGATTGTTGAAAACGATTGTTGTAGATGCCTGATAGTGGATGATAAACATTGTCAGATAATAAAGGTATTCAAGCAAATATAAAAAATAGTGAAGTTTTCTTCCTTTCATTCATTAAATAGTGAATAAAAATATAGAAATATGATTGCGGGTACAAAAAATGTAAGTGGACAAAATTAAACATGTAATTTATAAAAGATATAATAAATAATAAAATAAAAATAATTTTTGAAACAATTAGATGTTTTGCAATACTAAATTAATATAATGAAAAATAAAAGTAAATTTGATTAAAGTTTTTTTTTATTTATTTGTTTTTTTTTATGTTGGATTAAAAATTTGAATATATAATTGAAAGGTAAAAATAAAAATAATTATTCAAGATTTTATACAAAATTCATAATATAATTGAAGGTTATTAATGATTGGATAAATTTTAAGTAGTGTAAAATTGAACAAAAATTGTCTCTTTTGAAGAAAAGTTACAACTGTTGTGTGTAGATCATATCCTATTGGTAAACATTGGTGTTTTTGACTCTCTGAAGCGGGAATATGTGAAATGATCCCTTCGTTTGTCTACAATGTTGGTATGTAGAGAATGATTTCTCTTTCGCGTTATAAAGTCTATATAAGACTTAACCAAATTGTTTTAATTGGTGATATCAATTAACATGTAAAATGTTTAATGTATGTTGTGTTGTGATATCTCGTTGGTGAGATTTGTGAGATTCTCGAGGAAATCTAAATGATTAGTATGAAACATGTGTTTAAAAAAAATGGCGCATATAAAGTTAGCGGTCATGAAGATCTGCCTTGAGAAGGAAGAGAGGGCATGTCCAAAGATAGCAGTGACCAAGCGGAGTGACGTCATAAAGAGCGTCCACTTCCTTTTTTTCACGGAAATTCTATTTTTGGGGTGGTCACACATGTGGGATGGTTTTCTAGGTTTGAGATGTACTTGAAACTGACTTTCTCTTTTGTTGAGATTGGCATATTTATGGTATAATTGAAAGATATGATTTTCTCGGTGTTTGTAGTTGTTAAGACTTAGTAAAAATGTTATACAATGATTTCAGGCTAGAAGTTAGTGACAGATATGACTTTCGACGTGGACACGCTTTGAGGTGAGAAGTGTCACAGGCGTGAAGGGCGTCTTTGGCCTGAAAAGTGAGAAAAAAAATTGTTGTGTTGCCTTGTGACACTTGTGAAGTGAATTGAATGGAAAGTTGTCACGTGAAGTCATAGTTTGGTACAAAATCTAACCTGTTTCACCATAAATAACAAATTTACTAAAGTCATGGGTGGTGGTTGTACGAACACATATCGAGAATATTTTATATTATTATGGATGTGGCACGTTTAAGGCGAAAATGTTTAGTGTTTAGTGGGGCGACGTTATGGAGCTCGTGTGGCTCGAAATTGGATTTGTGTGTTGAGTCGCGCACTAATAATTGTTGCCAATTTGAGATAGTGATGCGAGGGTGTTGTAAGGTTTTTTGAAAGAAATGTGTTTATGACCAATCATGCATGTAAAAGGAAAAGACGAGGGAGTGTATTTATCCTCGAATATTAACGATTGTAATCGTTTTGGAAGGCTGTGACTTAAATTAGCTACTGGCGGTGAAGTGGAGTGAATCTTTATTTTTAACTTGTTTTGGGAAAGATAGTTGTTTTCCCTAGTGGCGTTTTTGAAGATATTGTATCTTCAGATTTTTGCAATTTAAAAAAAAATGCGTTTCACCTATGCTAATTTACATTTAAAATTTGAATATATTTCCTAAATCGCTGACCATGGCAGTCAAAACGACTCTTGCAAAAGGGGCAATGTCGTGAGAGTTACAAATAATTTGAATTGGGCGCTTACTTAAAATGGTGAACATTACCAAATTTTAAGAATTGATCTTTTGGTTTAAAGATAACTAATAAGTAAAACAAAAATAAGTTGAGAATTATGATGAATCAGATTTTTTTTTTTAATAATAATAATGATTTTTTTTTTCAAGTTGTAGATTTGGATAGTACCATTTTAGATAAATTTTGGATAGACATGTAAAATTAGTAAATTGGTAAAAATGCGTGATGGGCGAAATTTTTTTTTATGAGTAAAATTGAGAGTAATAACTTGAAATTTATAATCTGATTAAAAATTAAAGTAAATTTTATAAATAAGAGTGTTAAAGTTTTAAAAATTGAATAAAAATGATATAAAAAAGGTAAAAATTGATTTTAAAATGCTTAAAGTGAAAATATAAATTCAAAATATATAGGGAATCAAGTTTTGAACTTGAGGATAAAGTTATGTAAGATTTTAAAACTTACAGTTTTGAAGATAGTTCAGTCAGGACACTTGATCTTTGGTTGTTTTCCTGCTGACGTGGAAAGCGCTCCATGCAGGGCTTGTAGAAGCTTGTAGTTTCTCCAACGTTGATTGCGGTTTGTCGCCTTGATCATTGTCTCGATGATGTCAAGTCGAAGGTGGAGAACTTGTCACAGGGTTTGCATCATTCTGCTCGGTTTCCATGACTTGCGGGAATTTCGGGGCTGTCGTTGGCGCGGTCAGCTTGCTCCCGGCGTTGGCGATCGGTGTTAGCGGGTCTGCGGAGGTCCCTTGGGGCGGCGTTTCCTCCTAAAATATCGTCTCTTGTTGGGGGGAGAGATTGCTTGGTTGTTTCGTTGGACTGTCGGGTTTGTTCCTCCATCTTTGCTCTTTCTCGCTTCCTATCTGAACAGGCTTCTTACCTCTTCGTTGTGTCATCCTTCGTTTTGGTCATCCTGTCGACTACTGAAATAATATTGAGGACTGGTAAGCCTCTTGTAGAATCCTGTCGACTAATGTAATAATATGGTTGAAGTTTGGTTGTTGACTCTTGTAAAATCCTGTCGACTTCTGAAATAATAAGCTCCTGTCGACTATTTGTAATGAGAAGAAGTTACTGTTGACTCTTGTAGAATAATTTGTTGAGTTTGATGTCGACTACTGAAATAAGTTGAAGTTCTGGTAAGCCTTGTGTAGAGTTTTCCAGTACCTCTCTGCACCTTGGAAGACCTTTAAAGTTCTCACAAAATACAGGCAGTCGTGGTCGAGGCAGAGTGGAAAGTTTGGGAATGTCCACACAAAAAACGAAGACACAATTGCACTAAGAAAGTTCCGTTAACAGATAAAAGTTGAGCTAGGAGCGAAAGATGGAGATAGAAGTTTCTTACTCGTCTACATGATGGATGAGATCGACATGACATACGACCGACGCGGGCTTGCACTAAGGGTGAACTAAACTGTCAAGTGACTGTAAAGTGATTGTATTTATAGGTTAAAGACGGGGGGCCTTATGTGACAGGGGGCCGTTTCTGAGAAAGGGGGCTTTGCATGTCCAGGTGTGAGAGGGGTCTCTGCATTCCACCACATGTGACAGTGTGGGTGGTCTTGTCGTGGGAATTGTAAATCTATCTGATTTTGACGTTATGACTTCCATCTCTTGCTTAGCTCAACTCTTAAATCTATTACAGATTTTTTCTATTTATCCTGTTTGTACAAATTGCATTACATATGATGATGTAAAGACACATGTCAATAATACGTATAATCATTTACAGCTGGGTTTCTATTATACAACATTAAAATCTTGTTATAAGTTATATACATGGGGTTGTTGGCTTAAATTACCATATATATATATATATCCATAGAAGCAAAGGGCGCCTCTCCCGTCAATAATTTCCTCCCGGCAAATTTTCCATCTATATATATATATATACTTGTGTATATACAATTATATTAATTTATAGTTTTTCTTTATAAACCTAAATAGAGTGTTTCTGCAGAAGTTTAACCTAGCTGTTGTATATGTGGCAGTGTTGTTCGAAAACTGAAGAAAATCGGTATCACAAGTTCCAATATAATCCTATATAATTCCTGCGGAAACATGAAGCGAAGTTGGACCATGATCTACATGTGCCTGGGACTATGAAACCAAGGAGACACGGCAGCGGGATGGAGTTCCTACTAGAACTATTGAGACAAAAATCTATGATGCTAAAAATCAGGACTCAGCAAGTTCAGGAGGCCATGTGTGCTGTGAGAGTATTGTAAATCCTAGGGTATCTCACTGGTGGGAATTGGGTTGGACAACGTTGGTGACAAAGTTACCTTGGCTAGAGCAATCTTCTGAGATGTAGTTTACTGACCAAATACAATCTGCTTTGTTTAAATAATGATGAGGTGCATTTCAGCAAATATATGATTTGGCATACTCATCATTTTGAGAGAAAATCAGTTTCAAAAAGATTGTGCAGAAAAATATTAACCAAACAAAATGAATCAACAATTCTACCATAGCAGCACCTGTCAGTAAAATATGAGAGCTATAGGAAATTGGCAATATGCATTTATTCCTGAATATTCCAGCCAGCTGCATGTAAATGCTGGGCATTTTCAGTAAATTTGTTGGAGAAAATAAACAAAATTCGAGCAAAATTTTCACATTCATGTTATTATGATGGTTAATAGTAAATTTAGAAAAATATATTTGGAGTACTGCATAGTTAGTTGACATTTGAACTTTCCAATAATATGGCATTTCAAATTATTTTTTTTCTCAGTGGTCTAACAAGAAATTTCAAAAACTCTCCAAAAACCTATCTGTTATATAAATATTGAACTTTTTAAACGGGAGGTCACTCAATGAGATCGTGTATTAGTCCAATCTTTAAAACAGTAGAAGTATTTGAAAGAAATATATGTAATAAAAAGTATTCCCTTTCATGGAGGAATAAGTACAAGAATTTTAAGAAAATTTCAAAACTAAATTACCATTAATACGCATTTTTATTATGAATTCCTGACAGAAAACTTTAAATATTTGTACCATTCATAATTGAGTAGTTTTTTTTAAAGAAAATCTAATATCACATTTTAGTACTCTTTATCTTGCAATTTAAAAAAATGTTTGATGGTTTTAACTTTTTCTTCATGTGTATTTAAAGAGAAAAATGAAAAAGTATTTCGGTTGGTGTGTTATTAACAATTTTACACAGATTATTTTGCTTCTTCCTCACACATTAGCAGATATTTTATATTGAAAGGCACGCTCAATTATAAAAATTTTGTTGAATAACCCAAATTATTTTATCATAGAGAGAAATCAGTATTAGCGTTTACATCTAGCTTCTCGATATTTAATTATTTTGTATGATAAAATAATTAGATAAATAATGAGAAGGGGCAAAATGTAGAATCTCAAAAGGAAAAATTAACAATATTGGTAAGGATTGTGATTGGGGTAGCTGTCAGGGTGGCCTCAATAGGGGAATGCAGGTTTCTACCAGGGCCAGGTCTAACAGTGGGAGCTTCCTGGAGCTGTGGCTCTGTCAGTGATGTTGAATATCCAAGTTGGTCCCCATCGTCGTTGTTGGTGGCTTTCTGGCTTCGGGTAGGTGGGGGGACGTTGGTGTGGACTCTAGGGATGAACGGGAGGCCGACCCTGTTCGAGACGGAATCTAGAGTTGGTAGGATGCATGGTTTGTTGACATGCCTCTATGGTGACTGCGTCCTTAATGACTGAGGATTTCAGGACGATAGAGATGGAATCTGGAGAATAAGTGGGAGGTTTTCACAAGTCTTACTGAGCATTGCATCCTTCTCTTCTCAGAGTTGTAGTCAGACACTTATATAGGTTGTTAGGTTTCTGGTAGAATTGCACCTACCCTAGTGAGAGAGAGGTTTATATTTTTGATAGTTAAGTTTTACAGTAGTCAGCTATTTAATATTTCCTTTGAGTCTATTCATTCCGGTGAGTTGAGACCTCAACTCACTCTATAAGAATAGACTCCAGGCCATCTCAGAAAGTCTTCACAGACCTTAAATATATTCACTAACATAACAACTGGGAAATATAAACTATTTTTGACGCATATATTAATTTTTTAATAAAACAAGTTTCTACTTCCCTTACTGCAATAATAAAATAATGTGTGGAATCCTATTATTTTATCATTGTAGTAAGCGCAGTAGAAATTGTTTCATTTAAAAATAAATATATGCGTCAAAATAGTTTATATTTCTTATAACACATGGTGAGGTAATGTATTGTAATAACAGCTGGGGTAGATGCAATTCTACTAGAACAAGGCTGGTGGTCTAGCTGTCTTGGTTATGTGAGATACAGGGCATGAGAGAGAGTAGACAGCCTTAAGGCGGAGTCGGGGGTCAATTGGTGCGTTCTTGGTGATGATATGACTCAGTCTTTGGTTATGTCAGGGGTGTTGCTGGAGGTCTTCTTTTGGTTGATGTAATTTGGGAGAAGGTTGTCAATTGGTGCGTTCTTGGTGATGAGAGGTATTAGGTTATGTCAGGGGTGTTGCTGGATGTCTTTTCTTGGTTGACGTAATTTGGGAGAAGGTGGTCAATTGGAGCGTTCTTGGTGATGAGATGACTCAGTCTTTGGTTATGTCAGGGGTGTTGCTGGAGGTCTTTTCTTGGTTGATGTAATTTGGGAGAAGGTGGTCAATTGGTGCGTTCTTGGTGATGAGCTCACTCAGTCTTTGGTTATATCAGGGGTGTTGCTGGAGGTCTTTTCTTGGTTGATGTAATTTGGGAGAAGGTGGTCAATTGGTGCGTTCTTGGTGATGAGATGACTCAGTCTTTGGTTATGTCAGGGGTGTTGCTGGAGGTGTTCTCTTGGTCGATGTAATTTGGAAGAAGGTGGTCAATTGGTGCGTTCTTGGCGATGAAATGACTCAGTCTTTGGTTATGTCAGGGGTGTTGCTGGAGGTCTTCTCTTTGTTGATGTAATTTGGGAGAAGGTGGTCAATTGGTGCGTTCTTGGTGATGAGATGACTCAGTCTTTGATTATGTCAAGGGTGTTGCTGTAGGTGTTCTCTTGGTTGATGTAATTTGGGAGAAGGTGTTCAATTGGTGCTTCTTGGTGATGAGATGACTCAGTCTTTGGTTATGTCAGGGGTGTTGCTGGAGGTCTTCACTTGGTTGATGTGATTTGGAAGAAGGTGGTCAATTGGTGTGTTCTTGGTGATGAGATGACTCAGACTTTGGTTATGTCAGGGGTGTTGCTGGAGGTCTTCACTTGGTTGATGTGATTTGGAAGAAGGTGGTCAATTGGTGTGTTCTTGGTGATGAGATGACTCAGACTTTGGTTATGTCAGGGGTGTTGCTGGAGGTCTTTTCTTGGTTGATGTAATTTGGGAGAAGGTGTTCAATTGGTGCTTCTTGGTGATGAGATGACTCAGTCTTTGGTTATGTCAGGGGTGTTGCTGGGGGTCTTCTTTTGGTTGATTTAATTTGTGAGAAGGGGGTTGATTCAGAATGATGGTTAACAAGCATTTGGTGTATTTTGATATCTAAAGATATTTTCATAAGGGGACTTATAGGTAAAGGTTCACAGTCAGTCAGGCTCAGTATAAAGGATTGTTGTAGAAGTCAGGTGTTATTGTGTTTTTGTGTAAAAGAGTTTCTTATCTTGATGGTAAAGTCTGGATTCCGCTTATTGTTTATGGTATAGTTGAAAATTTTGCTGCATGAGGAAATTTAGCTATAAAAATAAAGATTGCCTTTCCCATCAAAATAGATGCCAAACCTAAGTGTCATATATTGATGCTCAGTTTCAACGTCTATTTTGACGGGAGAGGCAACCTTTATTTTTATAGTATATAGTGAAGATATATATATAGAGAGAGAGAAGTCCAGTTTTGTTGAGTCCCTGTATTTAAGGATTTCAGTGTGAGGATGGTAAGTCCTGCCAGGGTCAGTTGGATAAGTGGACAATAGTAGAAGTGTCAGATGTATGGATTGAGTTCAGGTTCTTGTGTGAATTTATGGGCCCAGTGCAGGAATTCCTGTTTGTGTTTCTTGTCCTTAAGGCGGTATTGCTGGTTGGTGGCTGCGGATAGGTCATTCAGGGAAGTGTCTGATTACAACTTTGATATGAGACGGATGCAGTTTCAGTAAGACTTGTGGAACGATCCACGATGTTCTCCAGATTCCATCAGACCTATTGTCCTGGTCTCCTTTCAAAACCTGGATGTGGTTGTCAAGGCACGATGCAAACCCTAAATACTACCGACTCCGGAATCTGTCTAGAGCGGGCAAGGCTTCCTGTGAATTCTTGGAGGCTACGCCGATCTTCTCTCGCCGGCCTGGAGTCGGAGAGTCGCCTTCGATGGCTTTGGGGCCAACTTGGATCTTCAGCATCACTGATAGAGTCTACAGTTCCAGGGGGCCCTCACTCTTACATCTGGTTAGATGCCTGCATTCCTATATATATAGGTCACCCTGGCAAGTCCTAGGAGATGGCCTTCCATAACCATCTTTTAATTCTTAAAATTTTAATGATAAAGTAACACTCCGACATCGTAACCGGAGCACCTTGTGAAAATCTCATATTTTAAAAGAGATTTTCATAGCTGCTGTCACGACTCCTTAACCTGGCTGCTCACCAAGCTTCCCCTGTTCTCCTAGGAATTTATTCTTCACGGAGAAAATATCTTGGCAAGACAACTGCCATGTTCCTTCACAGAACTTTTTCCGAAAATCGTACCTCGGCAGGCTTTCCTACAGTATTAAAAAGGTTTCAGCAGCGCCATGTTTTCCTTCAAACCCGCACTAATACCCCACAAGGAGATCGCCATATTTATGTGCCTAAACTACTAAAGACATGTTTCCATGTCTACCTCCATCAAGACCTAATACTGCCGCCGCTGACCGCCATTTACGACGGTTCGTACCAAGATCTATCTCGAAGCCCAAAAATTTAAAAGCTGAAAATTTTAAAAATATTTTCCTGGATTTCCATCGACTGTCTCGTTCCCGCCTTCAAATCAGAAGTATTGATGCCCTTCTCAACCACAAAGGACAAGAAACAAAACCCAAAAAACGCTATACCTTCACGTAGTAGGCCAAAAGTTCCGTCAACATCCACATTGGATCTTAGTGTGGTTGCTACACTACACCTCGGTCAGCGTGAGTTGGGTGAACACCTGACTACGCATGCGCTGCCTGGCAGTCACAGCCCGGACTTTAGCTCGTGCGCCTTCAGACGACAAAGCATTCTACCCCAATGGCCTTTAATACTACCCTCTAATTTGGGCTATAATCAAAATAATTTATTGTATAATATATTATGATTTTGATTAACAAACCTGACAGTGATAACAAACCTTGATAAAAAAAATATATAAACCTTCTTCAAACTTCATTGTGTAAATTTCAAAATGAATTTAAATCATACTATCTGCTTCGTTTTACCGCATTTTGCCTCTCTATTGCACAGTTTTCATTTATTTTTCCCAGGTTATAGGCGGCCTTAAATTCATTCACTTCATGTGAGACTTTTAGAACCTTGCAATTAGCTCTTCTGTAATTACTCTATGAAGCCAGATGTAACCTCTCATCCTGTGTCAGAAATGGATCCTAAATGTGTTTTCTTTGAGTAACCTTACGTTTGAAGTACCAATATTTATTCAATATATTAACATTCTATTAAAGGCCCAAATAAATCAAAATTTGCTAAATTGATATCATATATTATCTATACATATAAAGAATATAAAAAGAAGGAGCAGAACCATCCCCTATTCTTCAAAATTCAACTAAAAAGTCGCTTTAAAAACATACTGAACTATATTGAAAAAACATACTGAAATATATTGTAATGGTTCCAGAGCACTATAAATAAGGAACCAAAGAAATTACCTAACTCTTCAAAATCATGATATTCTGAAATTGACAAGAAAATGATGTTGCAACATAATGGTCAGATGGTAGCTAACGATGTAGTACTCCAGGTAACATTGAGAGAGTAAACTATGTTCCTAATGACCTTTGTCACCCTCGTTGTCTAGCTCAGTTGTCCCAGCGAGATATTCTGTTATGGACAATACTTATGTGGTGGTATATGTGTGCTTCAAACATCATACAGCTGATGTCACCCCTCCAATATATCCTATCTCTGGACACTCAGATGAAATCGCACTTGTTTCAATTAACAAATTAATCAATTAAAACCTGATGAATTGGGTACGTCTTTGTAAAACCAAATCAGTTTAATAGAGGATGCAGTCAAAAATTCCAGGTGCAACATTTGACAAACAAACAAATAGTTGTCCACCAAAGGTGTTCTCGTAATTCACCTGTACTCTGGCCAAACTACTCAATTTGATAATCTATCAGCTCTTATCCAACTTTCTGACGTTTT